>CM057451.1:491897500-493097500 GCA_016271365.2 Neoceratodus forsteri
CTTTCTGATCTTTTTGGCTGTAAGACACATTCTGATGGGCCATGGTTACAAATTTTATTAACCTTTTTCTCAGGGTAATCATGTAGTCCAGGATATTAGTATGGCCTACATTCTGACCCCCTTTCCAATGCTCTTTCACCACATCCAAGGGACCTCGGGGGGGTTCTACCAAATAACAAGAAAAATGGTGAAAATCCAGTTGTAGCCAGGGGTACCGCTCTATAAGCAAATAGGAGGTAAGGGAGAAACCTATCCCAATCTCATTCTTCCTCCTACACATACTTCTTTAACATGTTTTTCAACATTTTATTATAACATTCCACAAGACCATCAGTTTGGGAATGATAGGGGGAGGTCCGTACTGCAGACACACCCAGAAGTTTATACAATTCTTTCAACATTTGGGAAGTAAAATTACTTCCCCTGTCTGTAAGAATTTTCTGTGGTATACCCATGTGACTAAAAATTTTTACTAACTCCTTGGTGATCCGAGGGGCCTTGGCAGTCTGTATGGGTATTCCCTCAGGCTATCTTGTGGTATAATCACACGCTACTAGGATAAACCTGTTTCCCTTTGAACTGGTAGTTATGGTCCCAACTATGTCCATGGCAACACATTCAAATGGTGTAGTGACATAAGGGATGGGTTGAAGGAGCACCTTATCTACCGTGCCAAATGGGGCCACCAATTGACAATCTGGGCATGTTTTACAATAGGCTGCTATGGCCTCATGGATTCCTGCCCCCCAAAAAACTATGGGTTAGTTGCCCTAGTGTTCTGTCTCTCCCCTCGTAACCTGCCATAGGGGAATCATGTGCTAACTGCATCAATTTCTCCTTATGTATTGTGGGAGCCATCAATTGCTCTACACACATTTTAGTCACAGGATTAACACATTTAATGAACAATAAATCATTTTTTATCACAAAATATGGCAGTCCTTCCTTACCTTTTTGATAAACCTGTGAAAAAAGTGGTAATAATGTTTTATCTGCCAAATGTTCCTTTTTGAAATCACAGCTGGATAACCCTGGTGCTACGTCACCAACACCAACCTTATGGGTCTCCAGCTGTTTTTTCTTTTCCCTTCTCCGTTGTTTCCTGGTCTTTGGGTTTTTCCCTGGATTGCCAAATAAACCCTCATCAGAGGGAAAAACCATGGGTAAGTTGGTCTGTTTGCCTGGGATTGGGTTATAACATTAACAAGTTCCTGACCAGGCTGTTGTGAATTCATCAACATCTGAAAATGGGGAAAATGCTGTCCTATAATCACTGGTACCAGTACAGCCAGGGTTCTTCTGAGAACCAAACTCGAACCAGACCAGAACTATTTGATTTTTGCCCGATTTGAACTGAACTAGAACCCTAAAAATTAAAAAACAGACAAACCTAATCTGAACCTCAACCCAGGCCATGTGAGATGAGGAGAACCCACATGGAGGCAGTAGTCTATCCATGCTCATCTACACTTCTCCACCTGTGTGAAGTACTGCCTACAGATTGTGAAATGATTTCTTCATTGAAGTCAGTAATGACTGTCAATATCAAAGCAAAATCCAATGATGATGATGATCCACCAGCAAAAAGGTCAAAAACTGATGTCAAAGACATGCTATCCAGTCTAGGTGGTCCTTCTTCAACAGCAATCAGATCATTGTCATCAAGTGAACTAAAATCAAATTTAGAACATGACAGTTATACTGACAACTGCCTTGAATTCTGGAATAAGACAGGAAGATACCTGTTCCCCAAACTAGTAAAGCTTGCACAGAAGTACCTATGCTTGCCAGCTAGCAGCAGTAGTAGTAAGAGAGTGTTCTCATTCTGCAAGCAAGTTCTAGATGATCGAAGATCTCACCTATCAGTTAACACACTTGCTCGTTCTGTATTTGTTAAATTCTTGAACATTTGTACTTTACAATTGAACTCGTACTTGCCTGTTTTCTAGTTTCTTTTACTCAAAGTAATGTTGATTTGAATAAAGTTAATAATGTGAAATTTGTTGTTTTGTCTCCGTGTTTTATAATGTGTGTATATATACAGTGTATATATTTATATATAAATGTATATATATATATATATATATAATTTGGCAATATAAAGTGAATTTAGTAACACTTAACTTGATCCAGAACCAGAACAGAACCAGAACTAGAAAATAAACCAAAAGCCTAGAACTGAACTGAACCAGAACCCAAACATGTAATTTTTAAGCAGAACTGAACCGAACCAGAACCTCACACTGTAGAACCAGAACCGAACTAGAACCCCTAAAATCTAGAGAACCATGGCTCTAGGTACTGGTAATCTAGGAACCAGTCCCCCAGTTACATAATGTTGCTGGCCATTAATGGTCAATTCTACCCTGGCAGTATGGTATTTGTGGACATCTCCATGAACACAAATCACTTTGGTATTAGCCTGTGTGATTTATGGGTTAGGTAGCAGGTCTGCTTGCATTAATGTCTGTCTACTACCAGAGTCTAGGAGGCCCAGTCTGGTGTTGACCAATCCCCACAGTTGTTACATATCCTATGTTTACTAAGGATAAATGGGCTGTCTCTGTTGGTTTATTGGGGGCAAGTTCATACCATATGCCCTTTTCTCAAGCATCCATGGCATATGAGTTCAGAATAGGGCACCCTTCCCCCTCTGTCCTTTCTCCCATAGTTGACCTGTCTCTGAGGAGTAAAATTGAAAGGTCTTACCATGTCGACTGGCTGAGGTGTCACATTCTGTCCTTTAGGTCTGCAGGGTCTTGCCGCCAGGTAATTCTACACAAGTTGGATGGTTTTTGCTACAGTCTCTGGCTTGTACTCCCTCACCAAAACTTGTATATCCTGTGGTAGGATTTAGATAAACTGCTTAATCACAATAGTCTCTAGTATTTGTTCCACAGTTTTTGTAGCTCATTGCAACCACTTGTTGCAATAGTCCTTTAATTTAGCAAATGTCTCACTTGGGACATCGGTATACAACATTTTCTGGGACCGAAAGTGCTGCCGGTACGTTTCAGAGTTAACATCATACCGACTCAATATTTCCTCCTTCACTTGATTGTAATTTACAGCATCTGGTCCACTTAACTGAGTACAGACTAGATGGGAACACCCAGAAAGGTATGGTACAAGTCTTATCATCCACTAGTCCCGCAGGCCAATTACACGCTTGAGAGAGACATTCGAATGTAGCAAGATACACTTCAGTATCATCATAGTCAGTTAATTTAGTTAGTTTAATGTCTTTTGGTACCATACAATTGGGTTGGCCTGGAATTAGGGCCTTAATGACCCTAATAGTGTCCATCCATATCACATTCTGTCACTGCTGATCCTCCTCCTGTTGCCACCGAGCCTCATCCCATTCTCTTCTGTCTTCCTGCTGTTGTCGGTCCATCTTGAGATGTCTGAAGCAAAGCCATCTCAGAAGTTCACCAGGTTCCTCTGGTGCTCTCTCCATCTTGGGGTCCTGTTCTTCCTCTTCTTCCAATCCTTCTTTCTTCTTCTTCACGATCTTTGGCCTGGTTACAATATCCAAACCAGGTCCGGGCTGTACTCCAGTTTTCTCAGCCATTGCTTGCATCAAGTGTATGACCTTCTTCTACCCTTCTTGCATCTGCCTGGGTACTATTTACAGTACCCACTGGTAGCGTCTCCCAAGCTGTCTCTACATTACCAGAAATCCCAATGCTGACACCAGTGTCACGGTGTGGGCATAAAACAGACATGTTAGGCAGGAGGTATAGTGGATTATAAAAAAAGGATGACTGCATTTTTGATTTTTATTCCAAAATCAAATAAATCAATATAAACAAAAAACCAAAAGAAAACAGGGTGTTAAACAGCACACCAAAAGAAAACTCAGACAATGACTCTTCCCATGTCACTTCTCCAATACTTCACTTTAAATTCAAATCCTGGTGTGAATACTGGCATACCTTCTTTCTCAAAGACCAGCAGCTCACTGGCCTCCCTATCTAACAATCACTCCTAGCAGTGATGCTTTAAACCTTTATGGCCATGACATCATGAACATGTGACCAGTTGCAATGGACAAATTAGGGTTTTATTCCTTTATTCAGAGGAATGAATAAATGTACCGCATCTTCCTAACTTCCAAGATACTGTACATCTGTACCTTATATTATACTTTATTCAACAACACATATACTGTATGTGTGTGTGTGTGTGTGTGTGTGTGTATATATATATATATATATATATATATATATATATATATATATATATATATCAATTATCAGTGCTTTTAGCTTAATATCGGATCATTTTAGGAAATAAGCCCTTCCCTTGCAATGATGACACTAGAGCCTATCTCTTTAAAACCAGTCATTTTGTGGGAAGCCAGCCCTATAGCAAGGACTGCAAGGTAACCAGGAGGTAATTATAAATTTATTACAATTTATTCCCTCAGGCATCTCTGCATTGGCTAGGGGAATGGGAGATTGAGGGCGCCCTCCTCATCTCCCTTCTCCTGCCAGCTCAGGAGACCTGTTTTGATATACTGTCTCATTTTATGTCCAACAGCAGTAACAATTTTGTACATTCATATAATTTTTTACATAAGCCCTTAAAAGCCTTTTGTTCCTTTTGTAGCACTGCATAATTGGAACTTTTCAAGAAGGGGCTCTGCGCTAGGCTCCTAGTTGAGCCCCTGCCACAAACAAGTAGTTTCATTCATTGTTCCGATGGCTGAAATGATAGCCATCAGGAAAACATTTCATTTGGGCCCTAACCCTTGGACCCTTTTATTTAATTCAGCAGCCCCAGTTACAACATCTCTGGGGCTGCGCATATTCCTCTGCACATTTCTTTTTATTTTTAGCACCTTGTCCCGTTCAGATGCATCATTCTTCTCCAATCTAGCTTTGTTTATCTAGCCACTCCTTACAACATTGGGCACTTCAGGGCAACCTGGTGCTCACCCTACACCGAACAAGGAGCTCTCTGTTGACTGCACTCTGCTGCTATTTATCTACGGAGCACTTGCTTGAAAAGAGAATCATTCTCTCGGTCTCACTCTGCAACTTGAACCGTCTCTCTCACACAGAGCAACTTGCTCCAATGTTGGCTTCATAACTAGAACCGCATTTAGTAACATCAGCCACATGGAGTGGCAGCAGCTTTTCAATTGGCACCTCCCGGGTGCTTCAATTTAAATTCATGCACATTGAATGTACATAAATAGCACACTTTTGTAAGGAGCACTTCTCCTTACACTGGGCAATCTACATTTATCAAAGGGGCACCAGTTATTTGATCCTTAGAGTGTGGCATGCTCTAATTAATATCTCCAAATTGGGAGATCACAGAAGAGTGCTATTAGCACTGAAAGTGCACATAAACAGGGGGTTAGCAAAGAGGACAGCAAAAGAAAGACAGGATTGTCAGGTTGGCCACCCTGACAAGATAATAAGA
Organism: Neoceratodus forsteri; assembly: GCA_016271365.2. Lineage (NCBI taxonomy): Eukaryota > Metazoa > Chordata > Ceratodontiformes > Ceratodontidae > Neoceratodus > Neoceratodus forsteri. Next base: position 491,902,937 of record CM057451.1, read on the forward strand.
ATAGAAGAAAAGAAAAGATGATAGGACAGTGTGATAGAAATGGGGTGGGGGTGGGGGTGCACATATTTTATTCCGGGGGAGCTTTTCCATATAGAACAGGGGCACCCTGCTACACTCTCCAACCTACTCATACTGAAACCCTTTACCAGATCACTATGATACTCTCAATATCCAATCCTAAAACTACCCTAGACTTGGCTAGCTATTTGTGAAAGATCCTTCTCTGTTGCTGCACCTCAAAAATAGAACAATCTCCCACCAATATGCTTTCCACCTCCATTCTGTTGCTGTAAATAATCCCTACTTTGTTCTACATGCCCTCCTTCCCTCTCACAGGTCTTCCCTCCCTTTCTATGCCTGCCCTCTCTCCCAACCATATAACACAGGAAGAAGCAGTGCTACACAAGGCTCCAAAAATGAATATGAAATTTATTGACAAGCTTCCATACAAACAATTACCCTGGCACTTTGAGGGATCCAGGCCCTCTTCATTAGGGGGTCCCTCCCTTCCTCCCACAGGTCTTCCCTCCATTTCTATGCCTGCTCTCTCTCCCAACCACCATCCTCCTTCCTCTACTCCATATGTCTTACTAAACATGGCAATTTCAACTCCTCATCTATTTTTTTTCTCTCTTTAATTCACTTAGATACACGTACTGAATGCTCACTAGACAATATTTATGTGTATGTACCACACTGCCTTTACTAGACCTACCTAATACTCTAATCCTGTGTAATTATTCTAAGCTTGTCTATTTTTGGATTCCTTGTCCTGACTGTTTATTGTATGATATATTGAGTATAACCACAAGTCACAATGCAACTCTGTACAATTTATGTTTTAATTTTCTGTACTTATACAGTAAGTGTAATTTGTTTCTTCCACTGTATAGAAATGTTTATCTTATGTATGGAATTCTTATATTCTCTGGGTCACCCCTGAAAAGGGAAAGCTTTGTCCCAATGAGCCTACCCGGTTAACACAATTCAAATAAATAATAAAATAAAGCCTGAAAGGGTTTGAGTACTGGCATATACTTTAAACTAGGACAGGTGTGGGTAGAGGTAAGAGTAGGAGAATCATCATGCTGAAGCCATGTGCAGGGGGTAAACATGCCACTGGTAAGAGACACAACTTAGAGCAGGGGGAAAGAACACAGACCTTCATAACATAATGGGGGATATAAGGAGCACAAGAATCAAGATGGAGAAGTGGAACTGGAAGGAGACTTCCTGATGCAAGCCACAATGTAAAAATATGAAAAGACTTTTGGAGACCTGGTGGCAGGAAGTAATATGCTTGGATTCAGGGTTAAAGGTGTACAGTCTCTTCAGAAGAACAGGGAGGACCAGAGGGATGTTGGGGTTGCTTTCTGCATCAAGGAAGAGATTCAAGAATGAAAGTGGGAGTGAGAAGGAATGAGAACTGTACAGAAAGCCTGTGACTAGCATATAAAGGATTCACAGAAGACAAAATGAAATTCTGGGAGTATTGTAAAGACTTTTGGGTCATACAGCAGAGCAAGACTTGGAGCTGGCAAACAAAATTATAGGATAACTATGGGGCCCATGGTTCTCGTGGGAAATCTCAACCTGACTGGGAGTTAGAACATGCACAATGGAAAGCAGGATTGAATTTATTGTCAGCCATGGAGAAAACAGCAAGCTGTTCCTGATCTGCTACTGGTTAGCAGGGGTGATATGTGTGGAAAAGATGAGGGAGCTAGTGGGTAACACTCTTTATGGTGTGCATATATTTTTTGGCAGCTTTTGACATGATAGACAGAGCAATTCTGTGGCAGATTTTCATAGAGAAGGGGATAGATTCAAGTTTAGTACATATAATATCCAACTTATACACAGACACCTAGGCTAGCATTAGATTGGGTAGAGATGGGGAATTATCCAGCACCATTCCTGTCAATAAGGGAGTAAGACAGGGTTGTGTGCTGGCACTCACTCTTTTCTGCATATACTGATGGGCTTCTAAAAGCCCTTCTACAGCAAGAGACAGATTCTCCCATAATAAATGGCTTCAGTGTGCCTGTGCTTATGTACGCAGATGACATTATAATCTTTTCCCTGTCCAAATCAGGGCTAAGGAAGAACTTGCAATTGTTAGATTATTATTATTTGAAGAACCTAAAACTAAAAATAAACATCAGTAAAACACATTTAATGACACTTTGTTCCAGAAATAAAACTTACAAATGCATTCTGGGAAGCAAGGTCAATAAATTCTGTACAGGAATATACTTACCTGGGTAGTATAGTTACACTGCTTTCCTGGGTTCAGTACCTTAAGTGGGTAATGGAAACAGTTTGAAAGAACCACCATGGGATTGAATAAGTTTAATGCCTCACATGGCAGGAGCACATTGATTACTGCAATCAAAGCAAAATATTATGCTCAATTAAGTCCTTAATGGAAGAACTCCTAGTGATCTAGAAGGAGGCTATACATTTTTGGGGCCAAATGGACCGTCAACCATAGATATGATTTGGATAAATCAAGAAGCAATTCCATTAATATTAGACATGGAAATAGTAAATAGGGTGGAGTCATCTCATTTTCCACTAAAATTAAGAATTTACGGACATGATGGAGATAATATATGCCAATTACAAGTAATAGAACAATTAGAAATTATTAATTATGAGAAGACAAGATGGATTCATGATTCAAGTCAAGATCTTCTATGAAATAATGGATTCAAAATAAATTTTTGATTCAAAGCAAAATATACAAAAGGGAGAACAGATAATTGAAAACTGGAAATATATATTAGGGTACATGAAGCCTAAATTGACAATTTCCAAAATTAGCAAACACAAACAACCAAAATGTTGGTATAATTACAGATGTAAACAGAATGAGAAAGAGCTAATTAAAATAGTCAGAAGCTAGAAAGCTAACCCAAACAGAGATAAACTTAGCAAATTAAATAAAGTTAGAAAACAGTATAAACAAAGGCTGTAAGCTGAAAGACAAAAATTTTAGTATAAGCTTTGGATGGAACTACAGTATACTATAAGAACTAATAACACTAAGAATTTCTGGACTTTGGTTAATTATGGTTTTAAACACTATGCAAATCAAATAGAGGCAGCAATTACACCACAACAACGGGATGTTCATTTTACAGCTCTATTTTATAAGGAAAATAAGGATCTAACTGATGAATTCCCTATTCAAACATTTCTAAATCCAAGACCTATAATGGTAAGCAAAGAAGAAATGGTAAACTAAATGCAGGACATGAAAAATAACAAAGTACCGGGACAAGATGGGATAACAGCTGAGTCATTTAAATATTTTGAGCTGTGGTGGATTCCTATCTTTTTTGTGTTGTTTAATAATTGTATACAGGGAGGTTTATTACCCAATACATGATTAGGAAGTGTTATACAATATGTCCTATATTTAAAAAAGGCCAAACAAATGACCCACAGATGTATAGACCTATAAGTTTACTTGATACATCCCAAAAGTTGTTTACTAGAATAATTCTGGAACGTATGCAAGATTGGGAAGTTGAAAATAACATTTTAAGCGTACTACAAAATGGGTTTAGGAAAAATAGGTCCACATTAGAGCACTGTCAAGTTCTACAATATTTAATCTGGAAGCATGTTAAAATAAAGAAACATAAGTTATTTTGCTGTTTTGTTGATTTAAAAACAGCTTTTGACACAGTTAACAGATCATTGTTGTGGGGTAAACTGACAGGCTATGCACTGGATTCAAGTATTTTGGATATTTTAATACAGTTACATACAGACACCAGGATCCAGGTGAGATATAATCAAAATAGATACTTATTGTACAGGATAAAGACTAATTGTGGGTGAGGCTGGGCTGCATCCTAGCCCCTTTACTCTTTAATATGTACATTAACTCAATCATGGAGGGCCTCGAGGACCCAGAATTTCACTCACCTAAAACCGGGGAAAGAGGGATATCTTGTCTAGAATATGCAGATGACATAGTCTTGCTTTCAACAACATTATTAGGACTTCAAAGGAAGGTAAACTACTTTGGGAAAATGTGTGAGGAAAATAAATTAATAATTAACATCCAGAAAACAAATATGGTTATATTTGTGAATAGAAAACATACAGTATCGAGTCTGTATATAAATAAAACAAGAGTGGAAACAGCAAAGTACTATGACTACCTTGGGATATGTTTTGCAGAAAATACATTATGGAGTAGCCATCAGATTTTAATAAAAGGAAAACTTAATACGGCATTAAATGCATTTAAGAGATTTGCTGGGAAATATGGAAATAGAAGTGTTGCTGGACTCCTAAAAGCCATAAATATGAAGTTAAAAACTAGTATCTTGTGTGGAGCAGAAATTTGGGTAGGCGATGCCATAAAGACATTAGAGATCATTATACATAAATTATATCGGTATGTGCTGAGGGTGCCAAATTCAGTACCAATTGAAATAGTAAGAAGAGAGCTTAGACAGTACTCATTGGCCACCTTAATCTGAATTCAAAGAATGAATCATATACTGAAATTATTTTTGCTCCCTGAATCAAGATTACCTAGGATAATGCTGGAGGCGATAATCCAATATAATGATAGAGGATCTTTCCCCCATAATTAAACATTAAGACTCTGTTCTATCCACTGGGATTGGGATCTTTACTGTATGAGATCTACCAACTTTCATTTTTTGAAATTAGAAAAATAGTAGGCAAAAGAGTCAGAGAAGATGCATTAAAAATAGATAAAAAGAGAATAAACAATTTGACACATTTTAGTTGGTTTAAAAATATAAAAATACAGCATGGACTTGATCCATACCTATTAAAATTAGTCAACCCAGAGGATAGAAGGATGGTAACCAGATTTAAACTGGAGCTATATAAATGTAACTGTATCTACCGCAATCAGAGAAGGCAAGGAGTAGATTCTCCTTTTTGTAAATGTGATGGGAAAACCAAAGATGACCTTGAACAGGTATTGTTATACTGACCAATCTATGAAAAACAACAGAGATACTGGATTGGACCAATTCTGAGAAATTATAATACGCCACATGACAGACAGTTAATTATAGGACAGCTGTTTAACACAAATGACATAACTGTACTACAGAGATTAGTAAACTCTTTTAAGAAACTGAACTTGTAAGACTCCTATATGAACTCTAAGAGAGATTATTTATAAGGAAATGCTTGTTTTATATGGCAGTATTTGTATGAAATTTAATAATTGTAAACATTTTTATAAAGACCTGTATGTTGAACAATAAATTATATTTGTACCTATGCTCAACTAATTTATGGAGCCAAAGTCTGGGAGTGCCACAATCCTAACAACCTAATGATTCCTATTCAAAAGTTAAGACAAACCTTGGGTTTACCAAATTCATGCCCTGCTGATCATATCAGAGCAGAGCTTGATTTGTTTAATATAAGAGCAACAATAGATGTGAAAAGAATTCAATACTGAATAAAAATTACTAGAATGTCTGAGGATAGACTGCCTGCTAAATGTTTAGTAGGGCAAACAGGTTGGACAAAAAGGGACTGTGCATCAAATACATGGGGCCGGATATTCAAAAGGGTTGCGCCATGCGCAATAGGGTTGCGCATTCGCAAGTCCGGAAGTGTGCCATTCTGCGTTATTCAGCAGGAGGCAGTTGCGCCACCGAAAACAGGCTGAGCAACAGCGCAATGCAAATGATGGCATGCGCAACTGAAGGGGGTGGATCCCTGCATAAAGAGCGCAATGCGATATTCAAAGGGTTGCGCAATGCGCAACAGCGGAACAGCCGGAAGTTGCGCCACAGTGGAAATGAGCCAAAATAAAAAGGCTTAAGGAAAAGGTGCAAGAACGCTACAGGGATGCCAAGTGAGACAGACAGAGAGAGACAGACAGTGACAGTCCAGAACAGGGCAGGCAAGGGAAGTTGTGTGGGCCATAGGCTGCAGAGGTCAGCGGGGGTACCCGGTGCAGTGGAGGTAGCAGTCAGGACAGCGGGGGTAACAGAGCAACATCAGCCGGGGGGGGTCACAAGCCAGGGAGATGGACAGTGCCAGCTTCCACATGGAAGCTGTAATGAGGGGGGTGAGAATGCATGCTGCAGGAGGACGTGGCCGTGGAAGGGCCCGTCGGTGGTACGCCCCCAACAGGCAGTACCGTGCCCGCATCAGCTTTGAGCTGTACACAGATGTAGAGAACGTGGGCCAGTACCGCCTGAACAGGGCAATACTGAGACTGCTCTGTGAGCTGTGCAGTGATGTGATGCAGGCACCCTCACGACGAAGTCACGCTCTGTAAGTGGAGACCAAGGTGACAGCCTGCATGTGCCTGCTCACCATGGGCACCTTCCAGAGGCCAACAGGGGACACCACAGGCATCACACAGTCTGCCACGTCATGCATCCTCACCCAATTCCTCAGCGCACTGCTGCCACATGCTGCGGAGCACATCCAGTTCCCCAGCACATGCGTAGGCGTACAACAAACATGCAGGAGTTCCACAGGGTAAAGCACGTATGTCTGGCATAGACCATAGAATGCACCCATGTGGCCATTCACACACCACCTGGCCCTGATGGAGCTGCATAAGAACAGGAAGGGCTATTCCAGTGTCAACTGCCAGGTGGTGTGTGATGCCACTGGGCGCATAATCAATGTCTGTGCCACACACCCTGGTGGAGCACATGATGCCTTTATATAGTATCAATCCACACTGTGCTATCGATTCGAGGTGGGACATCCCACAGGCCATCTAGTGGGTGAGTATGCATGTAGGAATTGCAAACGTGGGGCAAGGGTGGAATGCTACAGGTGCTATGGTAGTGGCACACAGGGATATTGCAATATGGACCTGAACATGATACTCATCTCCACCATCTCCACACAGGTGACAGCGGATACCACTCCGTCCCTGGCTGCTCACACCATACCGCGCCTCATGACCCCCATCACAGCAATGCTATAATGAGGCGCATGCCGCCACACGTAACATCATCGAGCGGGTGTTTGGGATGCTCAAGGCACGCTTCCGATGCCTAGACACCTCCAGCAGTGCCCTACAGTACACCCCTCAAAGGCCTGTGGATATTCTGGCCTGTTGTATCCTGCACAACATGGCCAAAGACTGTGGGATAGCCATTCAGGTCGAGGAAGGACAGCGATGGGGAAGCCAGCGGCGCCGGTGATGATGGTGATAAGCAGCCCCCCCTTGGACAGCAGGACCCCCGACTGATCCGGCAGGCCCAGCTGCACCGGGACACCATCACGGAGGAACATTATGCACGACACAGGTAAGTCAAGGGGCCATGTGCAACCAACACTGTCCTGGCACAACCCACAGGCACACAGAGTAACACACCAGGGGTGCATGACGGCAAGGGGAGTGGAAGGGATCAGGCACACAAACACACCATCAGGGAGGGGTGAACAGTCATATGGACACACACACACACACCAGGCACATAGCGTACATGGGCAGGTGCACAGCAGAGCAGGAACAGACATGTCAAACACACAGATCCACAGACCACACCCACCACCTGTACTGTCCAAGTACGTGTGTCAGATGCTGGGCACCCTTGCACCTTGGTGTACAGTACAATGCAGGCATCATCATGCACACGCACCTATGGACAGCAGTTGGGATGGTATGCAGGTGGTCCGTATGTCAGTGTGATGTGCAGGGCACCCACCAGTGCACTGCCCACCATGACGCACATTGCACACAGGGCAGCACCAGACAGGGCCCGCACTGGGAGACAGGTCAGTCATGCTGCACTGTTCCACAGCCACCGCGGATGCGTGGGTGGCCCCGCCATGACCCAACAGCACTGGCAGGCTGAGCAGGAGCCACATGGGGTGGCACCGATGGACCACCAGTGGTCCCACTGCGTGATCGCGACCTTGTCCGCACTGGGGTCTGTAGTATGCCAAACATACCTGCACCAGGGGTGCTCAGGATGCCCACAGCAGAACCCGGCATCGACAGGCTGGGTGTCGCACGACACCGGGAACGGGGAGTGGAGAGCGTACTGTGTGGGGTGCGTGGTACGGGGCACCTGCTTGTGTGCCCAATGCAGCCACGACAGCGACCAATGCCTGGGTCTGCCTGTCAATGGCGGCGGTCACATCCATCCGCATATGGACCATCTCTGCAAGAATCAGAGCAAAATCCCTGCTGTGCCACTCCATAGCCATGCACAGTGACTCCACGGACGTTGCAACCCACCTTTGCTGCTGTACTGATTCCCGCAGCAGGCGGGTGTGCTCTTCAAATGGGTACTCTGCCACAACAGCATCCTGTTCCCCAGGGTATGGTAGGTCCTGATGCTCAACACCCCTTGAGGGTGGGCGCTGTTCACCAGGACCAGGAATGGGCATATCAAAGGGTGGTGGGCATGTGCCACCGCTGGACACTGTACCCCCAGACCTGGTGGGTGACTGCTGCTGCTGCCCCTCCAACCGCTGTGCCCCAGGGACCACTCGTTCCACTGCTGTGGCCGCAACAGTGCCAGACACCTGCACAGCCACCGGTGCTGCCCCACCGGTGCTGACAGGCACAGCCTGGGACTGTGCCGACATGCTGGCACACACGTTGGAACCAGCTAGGTGCTGGCCTGCTGTGTGTCTGTCATGGGACACACACATGTCACTGCCCATTGCAGTCCTTGCATTATCAATGGTGCAGGTACATGCTACAGCCACAGTCACAGCGTGCTGGCATGCTTGCATGCCAGACTGCTGAGACACAGGCTGTGCAGCCCCACACCTGACTCACCGACAACAGAGTTGGCAGCCCGACGTGCATGCTGGTGCAGTGCATGCTGGCTGGTGACAGAGGTGGATGGACCCTCCTCCAAGTCCAGCAGGTCTTCCTCACTGCCTGGACCCACCACCACCATCATCCCCTGAAGATGAACAGGATCTGTAACAGAAAGTGAGGACATGTGAGTGCATGTGAACAACCTTCCCCCCCCAACACCACCACCATGTCATACCGTGCAGTGATGGGCTTCCACCTGTCTGGAATCCACCTCCTGGTACACCCTCAATAGCACTCTGCTGCATTGATGCAGCCAGTCAGTCCTCAGCCAGGGTCAGCTCTGCCACTGCTGGCTGGCCCCCGCCTGTGCCAGCACATGCCACCCTGAGGGCTGCCACCTTCTCCTTCACCCTCCTGCGGTCTGTCCCCATCTTCTTTTTGCATTCCTGCACGGTGCGCTGGTGGCTTCCATGCAGGTTCACTGCCCGAGCTACCCTCTCCCATGCAGCCACACGGGCCTGAGGGGTGCCCCGCCATCCACTCAGTAGTGGCTCCTCCTCCAGGTAGGCCTGGAAGAGGGCCTCTGTCTCCGCTGTGGTGAAGTTGGGCCTTCTCCTCTGCCCACCATCCTCACCCTCATCTTGGCTCTGCTCGGTCATGTCGATCTGTATGGGTGGAAGTGGACACCTGTCACTGTGCAGTCTACAGCGTTATCCCATGACCATTGTCCAGAACATCACACAGCATGCAACCCACCTCTCACCTGCAGTAACCGAATCTGGCCAGCGCAGCCCAATGTCGCACATTTATAGTGCAATGCATGCAAATTAGGAGTGGAGCAACTGTATTGAGATGCAAATTGTGCCACTGCGCCTTTGAATGGCTGATCAGATGATTTGCATGTGTCGGCTGAATATCGCGCCGTTGCGCTTTGCGCAATACGGTTGAGCCGGCTGAGCCAATGGCGCATATCTGTGACTGTGTGGTACACTGCATTGCGCATGCCCAGGAAGCTTACGCAGGCATCTGCCACGCTGATGATGTGCTGTGCGCGATTGGCAATTCAGGCCATGGCCACCATTGTGCCAATGGCGCTACAGCACTGGTCACCATATGGCGCAGTGGCAGTACTGCGCAATAGTCCACTGTGGCACTGGCACACAGGTGTCCGATCACGCAGGACATGTGGACGTCCGATGGTGCTGTGCGTGGCCTTGTGCCACTTACCCATGACCTTGTGCACGACCTTTGCTCCCTGGCGCTGTATGTCTGCCATGTGTACCGCTCTATCGCACTGTTCGGTGACAGCGCAATGTGGACCGACGGCGCTGTCCGAACAGTGCGATAGGCAGTGATGGAGTTGTATTGCGCAACATTTCCACGTGGGGTTGCCGCGCTGCTGGCGCCATATTGCCACTGTACAGTTTGACAATGGCGCGGAGAGGCACCACAATGGGGCTTTGGAGTTAGCCAACCTGGTGGCTGTGGTGGAGCCCCACTATGGCTCACTGTTCGAGGGTGTGCCCCTGCAGGTGCCATGCACCCATGTGTGGCAGCAGGTCTCCGCTGCCCTGGAGCAGGCCACTGGGCAGAGGAGGACCCCTGAACAGTGCAGGCACAGCTACGGTGACCTGCAGAGGAGGGACAGTGCTCTGTTTGCGCCCCTCAGGTTGTGTGCCAGGAGGGGCATTGTGCCCAGGCCAAGTGGGTGTGCTGTGTATGCACTGGTATTGTCTGCATGGGTGACTGTGTAATGTAATCTGCGCATGGGGGTGGGTTGGGCTGTGGTTTGCTGTGAGGGTGTTTGCAGGTGTGTGCTGTTTGGGTCTGGATGTGTGGGCAGGCACACTCAATAGTGCAAGGGGCTGTCTGCTTTGGGATCTCACTGATGTTTTTCTCTTCCTTTGTCTCCCACAGGCATGGAGGAGCAGAGGCAGGCATGGGATGGCAGTGCCAGGGTGGCTGGCAGAGGAGGGGTGCAACAGCCACAGCCACAGCAGCAGCAACAGCAGCAGCCGTAGCCGCAGCAGCACCTGATGCAGTGGCTGGATAAGGGTGAGTGTCATTACATCATGGATGCTATTGCACGCTGTGGGGGGGGCACGGCCACCATCCATGGACAACACTGCCATGCATGCGACGTGTGACAGTCAGCACTGTCCAGTGGCACTGCACGTCTGTGAGTGCATCACTGGTGGTCCATGCGTGCACTGGGCACATGGCTGTGGCACTGACTTCCCACCACATAGCCACGTCACTGGACAGCCTTGGTTGTGCTGTGCTGGTCATGGGCGGTGTGTGTGTGCAGTGGTACACATGGCTGTTGCTGCCTGGTTGGGCATGTCATGTGCACGGTCACTGTGGGTGGGTGCAGTCCATCACAGGAGCGGGGCACTTGGCTGTATGCCATGCATGATGGGTGGGCTTCAGGGATATGGACAGTCACAGCCATTGACTCTGATTCCTTGTCCTAGGTGTCCGGATCCTGCACCGCATCGAGAGGTCGATGCAGCGGATGATACAGGTGGCGATGGATTTGCACGCCATCCTGCTGGACCTACAGCAACATGGTCTGAGGTGCGGAGGAGGCCCCGGGCCCAGCACCATGCGGCAGAAGAGCAGGCTGGCAGGCAGTAGCTGCCCATCACCTCACCCCACCTTCCCTCTCCCGGTTGTTCACCCCTGCCCGTTACCCACCCCTACCTTGTACCCATACCCCCACCCCTGTTTTGTATATTTGTACATAGTTATAGTTGTTGTTCTTCTTATTCTTGTTATATTTGTAATATATATTTTGATATGAATACTGTGGTGGTCTCTGATTTGCAGCTGGCTATAGGTGCTCAGTTGCAGTGGTGTGCATGGCATCTGGGGTGGTATAGTCATGGGTATGTGTGTGTGTGCATGGGGAGGTGTCTCTGGTGTGGGAGTGGCTTTCAGTCAGTATTGCCATGTGCTGCCACCCACTGCTGGGTGCTCATGGTGGCTCTGGCTTGTATGGTTCTGTGGTACACGAGGTTGCAGTGTGATGGGGGGGCCTGGGGATTCCTGCAGTGCTGGTCACTGCTCATGGGTGGTGTCTTGGGGTCACAGTGCAGGGTGTGCTGTGCACACAGGGGGGGCTGATGGACACTGGGGTGGTCCGCCCCCTTTGTGTGGCAGTCTCAGCTTGCCAGTGGGTGTGCTGCAGTAACATGGCCGGGATGTGCTTTCTTTGCTTGTCCCCATGGGCCGGTTGATATTCCGTCCCTCCCCCAGTTATGCTGTTCTTGGGGTGTGGGGGTGCATTGTTAGTTCTGCAGTGTGTCCCTGTGCCCATCTGTGGCATGGGTGGTGGGCCTCTGCCTACCTCCCTGGTTGTGCTGTTCCATTGCTATGCTGCTGGGGGTGTCATTGCTTGCCCTATGGGCCTCTGGACTGCTCAGCTGGGCTGACCTTGTTGCGCTATGGCACATCGTATCTGCTCAGCTTCCCCTTCCTGGTTGCGCTATGGCACATCATATCTGCTCAGCTTCCCCTCCCTGGTTGAGCTATGGCGCAGTTTGTGCGATATTCAGATGTTGGCTGCTTGCGCAATTGGCCTTGCTCCATGTTTGAATATCGCGACGATTGCACATGTGCGTAAGTGACTTGCGCTTGCTCTTGCTGTTGTGCACTTTTCAGGCGCAGTTTGAATATCCGGCCCATGGTTTACAAAAATCTTAAACTTGTTGACCCAGTATGATCTTTCCAGATTAAATGTATGCATAGATAAAAACATAACTCTAAGCATGAAATATGCAAAATATATATTACAAAAAATAACAAAGTACTGGATTAGTGTAGATAATAATACCATCAAGAACTCAAGGTTCACTCCTTGGCTTGCCAGTACTGGTAGCAATCATTGTTATAAATACTACCTAGATGTTTTACAAAATCCAACCTTATGAAAACTATATACAAGATATAGATTCAAGACTTTTGACAGCAATGGTCTTATGGCCAGGGATAAAGCTCTACAAGCATTTCTAAAAACAAAATGCTATTGTAATGTTGGTGAAAAAGAAGACCTTTTACATGTGATATGGGACTGTCAAAAGAAAGACATTTTAGGTTATCCCTCTTTGTGAATGACTGGTCACATATTGACAAATAATTTCTGACTGAAGTCCTATTAACTACCAACAATGAATGGTCTAGCATACATGTTGCATCCTTTTTCACACAAATTAACAAAATAAGAAAGAAAAAGACAAATGAAATTAATACTTTTCATATGCAAATAGGAAACTGTTTGCCTTCTTAGGGAAGGTATGAATTATGGGATATGACTATCTTGGATCACTATTAGTTAAAATAAAAGTTCCCCAAATTTTGTGCTAGAATATTTTTAGCCTTTGCTGTTCACTGTAAATTACTTGTTACACATATTTATGTATCTGATGTGATGTTTCATGAAAGTTTATATGTTTTTAAATTGCAAATTGTAAAAACCTAATAAGCTGAACAATAAAGATTTTACTACAGTGGCTACAACAGTATTGAATTTGAGTGATAGGGAGCAGTTACTTCACACAATCTAAGACTAGGTCACTTATTTCTAGAAGAACTGATCTTGATAAGCTGAGGGAGGTGGTTGTGGCTAGACTGATGAATATTCCACTGTAAGAGTACTAATGCCAACTGGGAGGTGCTGAAACAAAATATAATCAAGACAATGGCTAGATGCATCCCATGGGCAACAGGAGCAAGTGTGCCAGCTGGAAGACCTCTTTGATTGTCCAAAGAACTTTACAGACAGTTAATGGAGAAAATGAGGGCTCCCTCCTCCCATCTCTTGCAAGCTGTGGGAGAAACAAGTCTGCTCACGTCTTACAGACTTCCTCCACTCCTTCAATTTCATCTTCCACTTCTAGTCTGCCTCTCAGAAGGATCATTCCACCATCTCCTCTCTACTTAGGGTCCCTGACTCCATCCTCTCAGCCATAGATCAGGGGAACATTACATAGGCCATTGTCATTGATCTGGCCAGAGCCTTTGATTTGGTGTCCCACTCACTCTTACTAGATAAGCTGAGCTCTGCCAACCTCAGTCCCCACTGTTGACTGGTTATGCTCCTACCACTTGGACCATCATTTATTTGGTACAGGTAGGAGGTGCCATCTATTCACCTCTCCCTGTCTAGGCCGGGATCCCACAGGGCTTCATTCAGGGTCTAATCCTCTTCTCCATCTTTCTAAGTAACCTCCCTTCTGTCTGTGCTGACTCATATATTTATATGAATGCAGATGACACAGTTCTCTATACCTCCTGTCCCTTGATTGCATCTCTGGAAGTCTCACTCCAGCAAGACTTTCACAATGTTCTGTGCTGGTTCCAGTCCAACCAACTTCAGGTCAATATAAAAAAAAATGTGTCTATGACCTTGGGTACCAGCCAGAAGCTGGTGCAGCTCTTCCTCTCTCTGTTGTTTGCTGGTTCTAGCAGAATACTCTAACCTGATGGCAAAACAGTATATGAAGACAGGTGTTGCAGTATATAAGGTTTATTCTCTGGTACACACATAAAAACAGTTTACCTAAACAGCTGGGAGTTTGGTACCTCTCTGAACACCTGGGTGATCATGCAGAAAACTCAGTGAACAAAGAACTTGCATAATGTTATATACTTGTGATAAGAAAGTCTGTTACCTGGGTAACACCTCTTATGCCAAGCAGTGCACTGCTCTTATTAGTCAATTAGGTGGCATCTGGCACCCAAAACTATAACTTTTCATATGTACACATACAGTAGATAAGTAATGTTGATTAGTACTTCTTTTGGGTAATAGAGCTTTTCAGTAGGTTATGCTAAGCTTTGCATATTGGCTAATGTCAGTAGGTGGTGTGATAAGACCACACATATAACACTACATCATAATACTAGTAGTCACCATGAAGGATACTAGGATAGGTAGGTCTACATAATCCCCTCTTGTTTCCTGAATAAGGAAGCAACAATAAGTATGGTAAGTAGGTTGGTAAAACACTTGGTTACATTCCAGTTGCATGAGCTTTGTAGAGAAACTTCAGTTGTTCATGATGTTGCTTGAGGGTGCGTCTTAAACAGCATAAGGTAATAATCATAAAAAATATCAAAAACACTTGAAGAATAATAAAACCTTTAAAAGTAAGTTCTAACCAGATATTGGATAAAGCAGTTATGAGATCTCCATAATGAAACAAAGCATTCAAAGAATTAACAACCTTAGTTATTTTGTTTCTAATATGGATAAGATGTAAATCCTTTCTGTCTAACAAAGTTCTAAGATTTAGGGTGAGTGGGTCAATATATACATTAAACATTGGCAAATACTGAAAAATAGCATCCAGACAGTCAGGGTCACTATCAATATAATCTGGTTCGGGTGGGAACAGGGGTGATAACCGTATAGCCAGTGACAGTGCTCTGCTAGGGAACAACGCAAAAGCTGGAAATAGTGATGTTGCAAATCAAAGGTCTGTAGGAAAGAGTCTTATAGTTGGTTATGACACAGAGTCCATCAGAGTTGTATGACACAGAAATTTCAGAAAGTCTCCACTTGGTGAGCAGAATAGGGCAAGTAAAAGAAGAGTTGATGATCTTGCTGGTGAAGCTTTGAATGTCTTCAGCAGAGGCGACGATGGCAGGCTTAGAGCTGTCCAGTTTTGATGTGGTTGACTTATCTTGAGCAGATATTGATGAAGTGTTTGCAATGCCATTTGCAGAAATGTCCATATCAAGGGTATAAGATCAATGCATGAAACTTGGAACGTAGTCACAAACAGGCTTGATTATGTCGAAAACATCACATCTGCACAAGTAATGGTAACCCCATTTTGCACAACGGTCTGTATGTGGGGCAACCCAGATATCAAGTTGAGGATGAAACATAAGCAAAGGAGGTAAGTCCATACGTTCACAATAGATATTTCCCTCAAGATGGCCCACAGAATTGATGGTTGACCAGCTTGTCAAATGCGGAAGATTCGGGATCAAAATGTGGTAAAGACACAGTAAAAGTCACATACATTGTCTCTTTTAAAGTATATTGGTGTGTGTCATAACAGGGTCCCTGGTTGAGGTGGCAAGTAACATAGCCCAAGTTTCTTGCTGTAGCTAAGGAAAAAGAAAAAGTTATGTAAATGCATTGATTGTGCATGTAAGTGTGTGGCATCCAGGACAGTACCATTTAGCCATACGTCTATTATGAATCAAATCTGGGATTTTACATGACTTCAGATCCCAGAAGAGATTTTAATTGTATTAATAGTAAAATTACCATAAGCTGAACAAACTATTTCCCTGCCTATGGGATGCTCAGAGGCTTCTTTATTATTCTGAAAAATCAACTCATTGATTTTATTTTTGGACTCATTTAACAAAAGAAGGGGCTAGATGGGGAAGGAATCAGATTCATTTCAGTGCAGTAGCTGCTCCTTGCTGTTTTTAAATTGCTTCTTGTTAATTTCACTTGGTAGCAGGTGATTTTTTCTTACTGCTTCTAAGGGGCTAGCAGGGAATTGTTTGGGGACTGTTGACATTTTGATACCTATTTTGGTGTGTTTTAAGTGGTGTTATTTCTTGTTGTTTCACTTGGTAGCAGGCTGAATTTTTCTTACTTAAAAAAGGCTAGCAGGAAACTGTTTTGGAGCTGTTGAAACTTTGAAACCTATTTTGGTGTGCTTTAAGTGGGGGCTGTTATTTCTTTAAATTGGAGGCCTGTTTCTTCTGATTTTAAACCTATTTTGCTGTGAAGTTTTCCAGGAGACATTCTGGAAACTGCGTTGCTGTCCTATTTGCAGGCAACTGTCAGCTCTGAGGGAGGAGACTGCCCACCTCCAGGCTGAACTGGCAAGGACTAAGGAGGCCTCCACCACCCAAAGAGCACCACTGCCACAACCACTGCCTCAGAGGTTGCCAAGTATGAAGAGCAGTTGGACCACAGTGGGTTCTGGGAGGGTGCGGGTGGTGGAACAGAGGTGAAGACCCCTAATTGTACCTCTACACAAATCATATGCCAGTCTGGCAGAGCAAGGTTCCTCTATGATGGCACCTTCAATGGAGACCAAGAAGAATGCTGAGGACATCCACAAGGGAGACCCACAAAAGGGTGGCAAGGAACACCACAGGGGAAGGAAACAGCTTCTGATACGGGACTCAATTGTTAGGGGGGTAGAACTGGGGAAGGCAGAGGAGAGAGAAGTAAGGTGCCTGCCTGGTGCCATGGCTTGGAAGGGACAAGACGTGAATCCTCATGATTGCAGAAGCAGCATCACAGGAGAGGGAACTAGATATCATTGTCCACTTTGGGACAAATGACCTAGCTAGGCATGGAATTAGTGCAGTGCAGGATGAATTTGTGGAGTTGGGAAGGGGCCTCAGACAGGTAGCAAGCACGGTTATCTTCTCAGAGGTGCTGCCAGTCCATGGCAGGGGTTAGGCTAGAGTACTACACACTATGCAGTTTAATGAATGGTTGCAAAACTAGTGCAGAACACAGGGCTTTGGCTTCATTGGGGACTGGGGGTACACCTGGAGAGATGAAGGTCTATACTGGCACAATGGTCTGCATCTGTCCATGAAGGGAACCAAGCTTCTAAGTGTCAGGTTTAAATGCTTCCTTGGCAAGCTTTTAAACTAGCCAAGGGGGGAGGTGCTGATAAGAGGTAGGACATTTCAAGCCTCCCCCCACAAAACATGGCAGGTAGTAAGGTAAACACTGAGGTACAGGGCTCAACAGAGGGCAGGACAGGTGTGAATGGAAAAATAGACAAGGGCAATAAGAGCAGGGATGGGGGGAAAAAAGGATAAAACCAACATTAAATGGAGGGCAATGAGTACCAATGTCCATAGTCTGGGAAACAAGCTTCCTGAGCTAGTAGCCCTGATGATGGAAGATGAAAAATTGGATATTGTGGCAGTCACGGAAACATGGTACATGGAGAACCATGACTGGGATGTCAACATACCGGGGTACACAGTCTACAGAAGGGACAGGGAGGGTAAAAGAGAAGGTGGAGTAGCTCTATACATAAGGGAAGGGATCAAAGCTACAGAACTAAAAAGTAAAGTGGGAGGACAAGAGGCACTCTGGGTCACCTTGGAGACAGGGAATGGCATCACAATCCACACAGGGGTTGTATAAAGACCCCTGTCTCAAGGAGAGGAAACGGACAAGAAAATGATAGAGGACATTCTCCAAATGGCTGAGAAAGGGGAGATACTGTTGTTGGGGGACCTGAATATGCCAGATGTTAACTGGATGACATGTGCTGCAGCCAAATCCAAGAGTAGGGTCATTTTTGATGCCCTGCAGGGGGCAGGCCTTAGACAGCTAGTGTTGGAACCCACTCAGGAGGGAGCAATACTAGACCTGGTACTCTCAAATGGAGAGAGGATCACAAATTTAGAAGTAAGTAGACATCTGGGAACAAGTGACCACCAGTGCTTAATTTATGCCGGTGCTAGCCGGAGCTCAGCCCCGGCACCTCTTTTCATTCCGGGGCTGAGCCCCGGCACCTCTTCTAAGTTCTCCGACTCACACTGCACTTTAAATGTTTGTCTACTCAATGTATTTTGCTACCACGGTGCCGGAGCTGTCACAGAAAAGAGATCATCCCACCACAGCTGGTAACGCCTCCTTGTGCTCGTCCTCGCTACTTGCCTGGGGGGGTGAGTTCAGGCTGCCGGCGGCAGCACACGCAAGCAACTGCCTTCCATCTGCATGTGCTCGACTGCTCGTGCATGCTTCATTCAGACATGCATCACCTGATCAACTGTTCTGTGGTCAGGTGGTGCATCTGTCTCTTGTGTACAGCATAACTTAATGTAGTGGGAGGAGTGACTAGTACAGTTGCCGGGTCGTTGGTTGAGTGTTGCAACAGGGCCAAGCTGTGGCTACGTTTTACAGTTATACGCTCCTCACATCTCTGCACAAAAAAATGTTCTTGGGCAAACTGAAGTTACTTGTGAGATTGGGGAGTAGTTAGGGTTGCTGCTAAAAAGGAAAGGAAAGTCGGGCATCATGGGTGGGCAAGGCTGGGAACAAGTGGGCCGACCGAGGGTTCAGGAAACTGCAGCCGTGGCAGTGGAAAAGTAGCTGGGCTCCTGGCTGGAGCCTGAGGGAGGAGAGGAGGTTCAAGGAACTTGGAATGGAAGCCAGGATGAGGCAGCAAAATTTGATTCGGGGTGCTAATGGAGTGGTGAAGAAGGCAGCTTAGTAAGCTGAAGCAATTTAGGAAGAACAATCAGAAGGGCAGGCAGCATTAAGGCAACTTAAGGGATTCAAGGAAAAGTGCACAGTGCAGGGCAGAACAGAAGAAGCAGCCACTGCTTCAGGCAAAAGACTTGAGACTTACTACCTAATAAACAGAAATAAGTAGTAAACCACAAGAAAAAAAAATATTAAAACCCCTTGGCTGGCTCTTCAAAAAAAAAAAAAAACAGTAAAGTGAAGAAGCAGACAGACTGCATTAAAGCTGATAGGTTTTTGAGCCTGAGCTGGCTAAAGACAAGCTGAGAGCTAATCATCTTAGTTGTGTATTTGAACTTGATAAATTCAGCCAGCAGTCTGTCTGGATTTGACTATTATTTTTACTTAAAGGTTTTCCTAGTTCTCCACAAGCTGAAGTAAAAATAACTCCCTTCCTGACTCCTTGGGAAAAACATTTTTTGTCACCTGGACGGAGTCAGGATATTAGAGACTCTCGCTCACCTTATTAAGCAACAATTTCAAGCAAGCCAGAGACTAGAGGCAGAGCAAAATTTAAGGCAGGGAGAGCGCGAGTGACCGACCGTTTCGGGAGTACTTTCTGGCAGGCTAGAGAGAGAGCCTGTGGGGACGATTCTGATTCGAAAATCAAGCCAGAGGCAGCAAAATTTGGGGTGAAGGCAAGCAAGCTCAGCCCAGCCCCTGGACTTCTGGTCAGAACAGACTGGGAAGCAAGCAGCCTGTACTTCAGGCAAAGGACTTTTTTTTCAATAGTTAAGTAGTTGAGACTAGTGAGACTTAGTAAGGCAAATAAATTTGAAATCTTGGCTCAGTCAGCTGACTCTTCAAAAATAAGAAAAATAACGAAGCAGACAGTTAAGACAGATTGCATTAAGGTTTTGTTTTTGCAGCCTGAGAGCCTGAGTTCCAGTCCAGACAGTCTGAGAGCTATGTGTATTTGGAGTTGGTAAATTCAACCATCAGTCTAGTGTCAGGGTTTGGGTTTGACTGATTATTTACTTAAAATTTTTCCTGCTAGTTCTAATTTCCTATCTCCACAATCTAAAAAAAAATAAACCCTTCTAACCCTACCTTCCAGCCAGGAGAGTGGTCTGGACCGAATGGGTTTGAATTCTGCAATCTTAAAACTGTCCTGAGTACTGTATTGGGTTCTTCTCAATCTTCTGCAGCTACTGATTCCACCCAAAAAAATAAAATAACAGTAAAACCAGGAAAGCAGAGAAGAGGAGCTATACAACTATAGTAGACTAGGTTAAATTAGCAGAAGCTTCACTTATGCAGCACATATGACATACATAACTGTGTGTGACAGACAGACAGTGTCTTTGAAACTTATAAAAAAAGGCTATTACAGGCAGAGGAGCACGGGTGCAGACTGCGAGCTTGGTTTAATTCTCACAAGTTTCACTTACATATAGCACATTACTGTGCGTGACAGTAACTGTCTTTGTCTCTTTCAAGGGGCTGGGGCTTGAATAAAAAAAAGGCTAATACAGGCAGAGGAGCACGTGAGCGGACTGCGAGCTTGGTTTAATTCTCACAAGTTCCACTTACATATAGCACATTACTGTGCGTGACAGTAACTGTCTTTGTCTCTTTCAAGGGGCTGGGGCTTGAATAAAAAAAAGGCTAATACAGGCAGAGGAGCATGTGTGCGGACTGCGAGCTTGGTTTGATTCTCACAAGTTCCACTTACATATAGAACATTACTGTGCGTGACAGTAACTGTCTTTGTCTCTTTCAAGGGCTGGGGCTTGAATAAAAAAAAGGCTAATACAGGCAGAGGAGCACGTGTGCGGACTGCGAGCTTGGTTTGATTCTCACAAGTTCCACTTACATATAGCACATTACTGTGCGTGACAGTAACTGTCTTTGTCTCTTTCAAGGGGCTGGGGCTTGAATAAAAAAAAGGCTAATACAGGCAGAGGAGCACAGTGTGGACTAGCGAGCCTTAGTTTGATTCTCACAAGTTCCACTTACATATAGCACATTACTGTGCGTGACAGTAACTGTCTTTGTCTCTTTCAAGGGGCTGGGGCTTGAATAAAAAAAAGCTAACTGAGATAAGCAGAGGAGCAGGTTAGATCTCTATTCATTTTGGTGACAGGCAGACAGCTGACACATAAATCCAAAAAAAATGTCTCATGGTCAAAAGAAAATATGGTCGTATTTTTTTAAGCCAGGAGGTAGTATGAATGAGGGTGAGCCAGTGACTAAGAAGAAGAAAAAGGAGAGTGATAAAAACTACAGAAATGAATCTAAAGATGTATCAGGTGCCACTGTTACATGTGTTAGCAGTGCTACAAAAGAAAAGCAAGTTCATGATTTTGAAGGGAATAGTGTTGTCGAAAACAGTTGTGCCAATAGTGACTCTGAATCACAGAGCTCTGGTAGTGAAGATGAAATACCTGAACAAGTTGTGGCTCACAGCAAACATTTACTTCCTGCCAGATGGACGTGCGAACAAAAACATTTTTTTCAGAGCAAATACTGGTGGTTAGTCATCAACGGATCAAATCTCGGTTGCAGTGTGTGTCAGCAAGTCAGTAAATTGGGTCCTGAAAAATCTGCTGGAATGAAGCTGGCTAAAGAATGGATCGAAACCTGTGTTACTTCATATGGTACCAATAAAGCAAAGCAACAGAAATCACTACGGAAAAAGATAGGAGAACATGCACAAACTAAGTCACATGTCGCTTCTCGCATTCTTGAGCAGTCAAAAAGACACATTGCTGCAATTAGCTGCAAATGCAACAGTCTGCCCAAATTGCAACTACGGCCAGAATCTTCAGAACTGCTTATAAAGAAGTGAAGCGTAAACCGCCTCATATGGTTTTGAAGTAGAAATAGACTGTCAGCAGTTGAATGGACTAGACATGGGAGGATTTTGCATTCCAATGTGGCATGTTCTAACATTCAACATCACATTTCATCTGAGATGAAGAAAAGTTGTTTGCCCAAATCACAGCGATTGCTCCTAAAGTGAGTCTTTTACTTGATGAAGCTACTGCTTTAAACAAGAAGAGCGCTTTAATTGTGTACATGCGACTGATGTTACCTGGCATGGAGTCTCCTGCTAATTTATTTGTGGACCTTGTGGAGCTGCAGGATCTGACTGCCGAGGGAACAGTGAACAGTTTATTGTCTGCGCTGAAAAAAATTAACATAAATGAAAACTTTCTTGCCAAGTGCCTGGTAGCAGTTGCTTGCGATGGAGCTTCAGTGATGTTTGGATGCAATACAGGTGTCGTGAAGCGGTTGCAAGACATGTTTCCAAATATCATAGCATGGCACTGCTCTGCTCATCGCCTAGAGCTTGCAGTCAATGATGTCATGAAAGATGTTGGAGCTACTAATCACTTTAAAAGTTTGTTAGACAAGCTATATTCTCTTTATAGCACATCTGGAAAAATAGGTTAGAGCTGAAGGAATCGCTGAAGCACTTGACATTCAGCTTTGCAAGATAGGTAGAGTGTTAGACACCGGTGGGTTGTGTCGACTTTAGAACAGTAGAGGCTGTTAGGAATGCTTACCCTGCTCTCTATAAGCACTTCACATCACGGCTAATGACATTTCTCGTGACAGCACAACACGCAAAACCTACTCTGGTCTAAGCAAACGGTTGTCGCCTATTCAGTTTGTCAGCAACCTTGGAATTATGTATGATGCCCTACAGGAGTTGTTAGAGTTATCTCTTGAATTGCAACATCGCGATTGTACAATTGTTGATGCACACGAGCTATCTGCCGCCAAATAGTGGTATTCATGCCAATGGTAGAAAAACAAGGCAAATTTTTGTCACAGTGTGAAAAGCCATAGAAGAAAAGGATGTTTCAGGTTGTCCTACTGCATGAAGAAATGTTGTGACAAGAAGATTCACCCAGGACAATTTTACAGAGCTTAGCAGACAATTTCACAAACGTATGCTGTCTACAGGAGGCACCACTGGTGACAAGACTGGATATGAGAATCTGATCACCGAAATGAAAGTGCTATATAAGCAGTACTGGCCCGATGAGCTACCTACACTGTATGGAGAAAGTGAGATTGAATCTCTTTGCAGAAGATTTGCTATTGGTACTACTCGTGAAACCATTCGGGCATACAGGGTGTACAAGGAGTTAGGTGGTAAAGAAATTCAGGAGCAGTATAAGTACCTCTTGACAGCCGTGAGCACTATTGCTATCTCCAGTGCCGAGTGTGAGAGAGGCTTTTCCCAAATGAACCTCATATGCACATCAACACGAGCATCAATGCTTATTGAAACTATTTCATCATTACTATTCCTCAATCTAGTCGGCCCACCATTGAAGAAATTTAATCCCATCCCTTATGTTCGCTCATGGCTTGCCAAAGGGCACAGATCAGCCAGTGACACACAAAGTAAGGAAAGAAAACACGAGGATAGCCAGAGAAATATGGAAATTCTATGGTCTTTTCTCGATATGTAGAGAACAAACCAAACCAAACTCAGAATTTCTTTCTGCAACCTACAAAACTGGTGTAGCAACATGGATGCTTACTTAATGGTATTTGTAGCTTAATACAGAAACTGTATTTTGGCTAGCAGCAGCTGAAACAGTGCGTTATATACTCTTTTCTTTGTGCTATACTTCCACCATGCATTACCACACACACACATCAAATTACTGTAGTATTTTGTGCAAGCATCCATCATAAAGTAATGGTGGCCTAGCTACCACCACCATCCATTATATCATGATGGATACTTGCACAAAATATTATAGTAACTTTTGTTAAGGAACATTGTTACATTAGTATCTCTTACCTGGTCAATCCAAGCTGGGGATTAGCTATTCATCAAAACTGAGTCTGTTCCTGAGGAATGCCTGCAAAGGAAAACACGAAATTTAAACAGGACACAAAGAAACAAGGGTTGGATTTAAACCACATGTAAATCATCAGATTAAAAAAGTTTTTATACTTATCTGATAAGGCAATTAAAACATGTCAAGACCTGTAAAATAAAAGAGAGGTAACTAAATAAAATCTTCTAGAAAAATATTTTTTAAAAAGACAGATGGTGCAATGCTAGACATTTTAATATCCTGTTCTGATGAGGGCCCCAGAAACTCCTGGGTTTTAGATGGTCTGTTTTGAGTATTGTGGCTTTTATTGAAGATAGAACACACTTCTGTTACAGGTTCCCTAGTACCTCCATGTTGTTGCTTAATAAGGTGAGCGAGAGTCTCCAATATCCTGACTCCATCCAGATGATAAAAAAATGTTCCCCTAGGAGTCAAGGGGAGCATCCCCTTGACTTATAGGGGAACATTTTTTTTTCATCTGGATGGAGTCAGGATATTGGAGACTCGCTTACTCACCTTATTAAGCAACAACATATACCACATGGCATCTAGCAGGGTACAACTTTGCCCAATGCCTGGTATTGTATGGTGTGCATGGTGGCCTGGGGTTCGATAAGTATTAGACCATGTCAATGTCATATTATAAAATGTTCTTACTTCAGCAGCTAACCTCCCATTCTAACAAATTAATTGCAGGAGCATAATTAATGTTATAGGTAGGCCAGAAGCCCTTGGTTTTGGATGCTCTGTGTGGTGAGTTTGGGGCTTTTATTGAAGATAAAGCACACTTCTGTTACAGAGTTCCTAATAGGAACCTGTAACGAAAATAATACTTCAATCGAGAACTATGTAACAGAAGTGTGTTTTATCTTCACCAAAGCCCCAAAGCTCACCACAGCTTCTAAACCCAAGAGCTCTGGGGCCTCCAGACCCCACACCCCCTGGCCTTTGGATCACAGTACTTGCCATAGCTTCTACATGCCCATGATCCTTTAGCTATAAAAACCTTTTCATGCTTCAGCTTTAATTGGTTCTTCTATTACTTGTACCATGCTAGATGTTATGTGGTACATTTTGTTGCTTAGTAAGGTCAGCCACAGTCTCCAAAACCATAACTCCAGTATAAGGGCAAGATGTTGTGAATTGACCCCAAGCCAAAAGGCCAGGGGTCTGGAGACAGTAGGCACCCAAGCTCTTAGGTTTCAGATGCTCTGTGGTAAAGTATTAACCAAAGGTTATATATTGCACATAAAACACATTTCTATTCTTGTCCCTCCAAAAAATTCTTCCCTTGGATTCAGGGATAGGGAACCTGGCACAGAATAGAAATGTGTTTTATCTGCAATATAACCCATCCAAAACTCACCACAGAGCATCTAAAACCAAAGAGCTTCTGGGCCTACCGGCCCCAGATTCCTGGCCTTGTCTAATTCACAAGCATCTTGCCCTTTATACAAGCCCACAGTCCTTACCAGTGGTCAGCCAGACTTCTCAATAAATGACTCTACCCCCAAAACAATTCTTACCCAGATTCAGGGTAGGGAACCAGACACAGAAATGTTTTTATCTGAATATAAATATAACCCCCAAATTCATTAAAGAGCATCTAAAACCAAAGAGCTTCTGGGGGCCTACCGCCCCAGGCCCCTGGCATTGGAGCCAATTCACAGCATCTTGCCATTGCATATACTCTATACATGCCCAGCCATGATCCTTTATCAGTGCCCAGTCAGCCAGGATTCTCCAACCTGACTCCACTCCAAAAAAAAAAAAAAATTCTCCCTGGATTCAGGGCAGGGAGCCTGATATAGAAATGTGTTTTATCTGCAATATAACCCCAAAACTCACACACACAGAGCATCTAAAACCATAGCTACAGGGCCTGGTGGCCCCAGACCCCCGGCTTTTGGTGTTTGGACTCAGAGCCCTGGCAACTCTTTCTTTACAAATTAAGCACTGGTGACCACTGCATAGTGTGCTTCACAATAAGCACAACCATGGAGACAAAGCCATACAAAAACAAGGATACTGGACTTTAGAAGGGCTGACTTTGGCAAAATGGGTGAATACCGGAGGAATGCACTAGCAAATGGCCAAAAAGGAGGGGTGGAAGAACAATGGAGAAAAATCAAAACTACTATCATAGAGGCAACAAGCCTTTGTGTGAAACAAATAAAGAAAACAAAGTGGAGTAAAAAAACACTATGGTTCTCAAAAGAGGTGGCAGGGAAGGTTAGGAGAAAAAGGCTGCATTCAAAAAGTATAAGGAATCACAGAAGGAGCACAACAGGGAACTGTATCAATTAAAGCAGAAATAAGTGGGGAAGGCAGTCAGAATAGCAAAGGCCCAAACTGAGGAAAAAATAGCCAACTCAGTTAAGAAGGGGGATAAAACCTTTTATAGGCACATTAGGGAGCATAGAAAGGTTAAGGGAGGAATAGTGAAGATTAATAAAGGAGAGGGGAGGTGGGTAGAGGGAGACAGTGAACAGATAGAGATACTGAATGAATACTTTTGCTCTGTATTCACAAAAGAAGATGAGGAGTTACCTAAATCAGAAAAAAGAAGCACTCTGGGTGGGGGGTTGACACCAGTCCATTTACAGAAGAAAGAGTCCTGAAAGAACTCCTAGAACTCAAGGTGGACAAAGCAATGGGGCCTGACAGGATTCACCCCAGAATCCTAAAAGAACTAAGGGAGGACCTAGTGACACCACTGACCACACTTTTTAACAAATCATAGGAGGATGGGGTGGTACCTGAGGACTGGAGAAGGGCAGATGTGATTCCCCTTCACAAAAGTGGGAGCAAGGCAGAAGCAGGAAACTATAGACCTGTAAGTTTGACCTCGGTGGTAAGAAAAATGATGGAATCACTTCTGAAAGAAAGATTTATTGAGTACCTAGAGGCTGCGGGGCACAGGACCCAAAGCAGCATGGATTTACAGTAGGAAGGTCATGTCAGATGAATCTAATTGATTTCTTTGACTGGGTGACCAAAGTAATAGACCAGGGAGGGGCTGTGGATATGGCCCACCTAGACTTTAGCAAAACATTTGACACAGTCCTGTACAAAAGACTAATAATCAAGCTAGTCAGCCTGGAAGTAGGTTCCAGGGTGGTAGCCTGGGTAGCAAACTGGCTGCACAACAGGACACAAAAGGTAATAGTGAATGGAACACATTCTGAAAAAAGGGGGGTTATTAATGGAGTACCTCAGGGCTCAGTACTGGGTCCAGTCCTCTTTAACATCTTTATAGGTGACATTGCAGAGTGTCTGGAGGGAAAGGTATGCCTCTTTGCAGATGACACAAAGATCTATAACAGAGTTGATACACAAGGGGGTGTAGAAAGGATGAGAAGGGACTTGGCAAGGTTGGAAGAATGGTCAGACATACGGCAACTTAGAGTCAATGCAAAGAAGTGCAAAGTAATGCACATGGGAAACAAAAACCCAGGAGAAGAGTACACAGTAGCAGGGGAGGTACTAACAACAGCAAACTGGAAAGAGACTTGGGGGTAGTCATATCAGATGACCTAAAGGTGGGTAAGCAATGTGAGAAGTCAGTAAGGAGAGCCAGGGGGATACTGGGATGCATAGGAAGGGGCATCACAAGTAGAAAAAGGGAAGTGATTATCCCTATGTACAGACAGTTGGTGAGACCCCATCTGGAATACTGTGTGCAGTTTTGGAGACTCCATCTATGCAAGGACATAGACAGGATGGAAGCAGTCCAGAGGAGGGCAACTAAAATGGTGCAGGGTCTGCATCAGAAACCATATGAAGAGAGACTGAGAGAGCTTATTATGTATACACTTGATGACAGGAAGGACAGAGGGAACATGATAGAAACTTTCAAGTACCTCAAGGGAATCAACAAAGTCCAGGAGGGTAGCATCTTTCAGAAAAAGAGATGTGTCAGAACAAGGGGGCACGGCTCAGGGGTAATGTGAGGAATTTTTTTTTCACGGAGTGGTGGATGCATGGAACTGCCTTTCTGTGGAGGTTGTTGGGTCTAAAACAGTGGGGGAATTCAAACATGCATGGGACAGACATAAGGCAATTGTAGTGGAGGGTTGCAGGAAGTAGGCTGTTGGTTAACCAGAATCTGCAGCTTATCCAATAGGAAGGGAAATGGGCAGACTGGGTGGGCCAAGTGTTCCTTATCTGCCATCAAAGTCTTATGTTTCTATGTTTCTATGTTTTGGTGGGGCTGTTTCTTTGAATTGGAAACCTATAGCCTCTAATTTCAAGCCAATGTTGGTAAGTTGTTGGTGAGGCTGTTATTTCTTTGAATTGGAGACCTGTTTCTTCTGGTATCAAACCAATTTTTTGTGCTTTTAGTGGGGTGGTGATTTTTTTGCTGTCTTCACTAGCTGCAAGGTTTAGTGCATAGTGGGGAAAGGGTGCTAATTGTCTGGCCAGGGGCCACAGCTACCTGATTGTTTCTGGAGGGCATAGACATGGTCCCACCCACCCTGCCCCTCACCCCAGGCACTGTTCCTCCCACCCTGCCCTTCACCCCACCTGCCCCAGGTACATCATTCCCTTTATACCAGGGTTCTGACATCATGTCCCCAAAAGGGCAAAGGATAGGCACCTGCCATAGCAGAAGCAGACATCCAGGGAAGGAACAGAAGTGAGTGAAGCGGTGACTGTTATCTTCAGGGAAGGGAAGTAATTGCAACACAAAGTGCTTTCATTTTTACCTGTTTGCATTGTGAAACAGAGGAGTTTGTGCAATAGTTGTTTACAGTTTCTTTTTGGGTGTGGACAGGAGGGATAGGAACTTAAAAGGCAGCTGCTCAATCTACCTATGTATGACAAAGGGGGGAAGGGAAATTGAGAAAAGGAGAAGAATGTTTTGCAATGAAAGAGGGAAGACTTGAGGGAGCATTGGGTAGCCTACATCAGGAAGGGTGGGGGGGTCAGTGGTGGACGATGAGAATGATGGGTAGAGTGTTAGGCTGCAACAACTGTGTGCACCTATCTTTCTAAAAATAGCGTGGAGGGTGGAGGGATGTTTAGTGTGCAACCAAATAGGGAAACTTAAAGATGATCAAGGGGCTGCAGGAGGAGCTGAGACATGCAAGGCAGACTGGAGGAGATCATAGCCCAACACTGCAGTGAGGGATGAGGGGAGATGAGGAGGGAGGTCAGTCTGTGCCAACAGGGTGGAGGTGAGGGTCAGAAGAAGAGAAGCTGATACAGGGTGACCCAGGCCAAGGGGAACAGCATTGGGGAACCCAGGTCAAGGGAAAAAAGAAAACAGAAAGGAGAAGAAAGGGACTGGTGAGGGGAAGAGAAGAAGTGGCAACAGTCATGGAGTTGAAACATAGAAACATACAATTTGATGGCAGATAGGACCGCTTGGCCCACTTAGTCTGCCCATTTTCCTAGCTAATGGATAAGCTGCAGATCCTAGTTAACCACAGCCTACTTCCTCCTACTCCTCACTAGAATTGCCTTATGTCTGTCCCATGTATTCTTGAATTCCCCACTGTTTTTTGACTCCATGACCTCCTCAGGAATGCCATTCCATGTATCCACGACCCTCTCTGTGAAAAAATGCTTCCTCATATTACCTCTGAGCCGTCCCCACTCTATCTTCAAATTGTGCCCCCTTGTTATTGCACATCTCTTTTTCTGAAAGATGCTACCCTCTTGGACTCTGTTGATTCCCTTGAGGTACTTGAAGGTTTCTATCATGACCCCCCCCCTTCCTCGAGGCTATACATATTAAGCTCCTTTAGTCTCTCTTCATATGTTTTCTGGTGCAGACCCTGCACCATTTTAGTTGGACAGCCTCCATCCTGTCTATGTCCTTGTGGAGATGGCATTTCCAGAACTGCATGCAGTACTCCAGATGAGGTCTCACCAACTATCTGTACAGAGGGATAACAACTTATTGTTTTCTACTGGTGATGCCTCTCCCTATGCATCCCAGTATCCCTCCAGTCCTCCTTACTGCCTTCTCACATTGTTTGCCCACTTTAGGTAATCTGATATGACTACCCCAGGTCCCTTTCCATTTTTGTTGTTGTTAGCATCTCACCCCCCCATCGTGTACTCTTCCCCTGGGTTTTTGTTTCCCAGGTACATTACTTTGCACTTCTTTTTTGAATCTAAGCTGCTATACACTTCACCATTCCTCCAACCTTGTCAAGTCCCTTCTCATTATTTCCACACACCACCGTGTATCAACCCTGTTGCAGATCTCTGAGTTGTCTGCAAAGACATACTTTTTCTTCCAGTCCCTCCACAATGTCACTTATAAAAGACATTAGAGGACCAGTTCCAGTACTGAACCCTGTGATACCTGCTAGTAACCCCCTTTTTTCAGAGTGGACTCCGTTTACTATTACCCTCTGTGTCCTGTTGTTCAGCCAATTTTTTACCCAGGCTACCACCTTGGGACCCATTCCAAGGCTGGCTAACTTGTACAGCATATTAATCTTTTGTGTGGGACTGTGTCAAATGTCTTGCTAAAGTCTAGGTAGGCCATGTTCACAGCTCCTCCTTGATCTACTACTTTGGTCACCCAGTCAAAGAAATCCTCAACCCCCAACTCCTCCAAGACTTCAAAACTCCCAGGAACAGGTGCAAATCTTCCACAAGATCTGCTAAATCCTCCTTCATCCTGGAAAAATAATGTGCTGCTCAGGGGAACCCTAGGAGGACCTGGAACATTCTTAACAACCTAATTGGTAGAGGAATTTCTGAAGAACGTAGTTGTCTCACCTCTGAAGGGACCACCACCACTGAGCCAAGTGAAACAGCATCCCTTTTCAATAAATACTTCAGTGACATTGACCAGTACAAGCCCTAATCCCCTCCTACCCCATCTGCCCCTGCACTCCTCCCAGTATCCCACCCCAAGCTCCATTCTAGATACCTACCGCTGCTGAAGTGGTTAAGTTAATCAGAACAAATGACCCAAGGCCATCCAAGGGTGCCAACAACATTGACTTCAGAGTTATCCATCTTGTCTGTGACTCCCTGGCCATCCCTCTCACTAACATCCTCAACCACTCCCTCTGCATGGGGTCCTTCCCTAAAGCATGGAAGTGTGCCATTATTAAACTTCTTCACAAATCCGGTCCCAAGGATCTGGTATCCAACTACCGCCCCATCTCCCTCCTTGCTCCTCTCTCCAAAATTTTAGAGAAAGTGGTCCACAGGCAAACCATGGAATTCTTCTCCAAATACAACCTGCTCAAAGAGGCCCAGCATGGGTTCTGTGCTCACCACACTACTGAAACTGCCCTCATCCAGTTCATCCACTCCATTGACAAAGCCAGCAACGAAGACCTCTACACTGGTGCTGTGTTCATAGACCTCCCCAAAGGCTTTCACCTCCTTGATTATGAAGTCCTTCTGCAAACCTTGGCTGGCCTCCATTTCTCACCAGAGGTCTGCCTCTGGTTTAAGGATTACCTAACGGGTAGATTCCATTGCACCATTATTGGTGGAGTCCTCTCTGAATCCTATCCCATCAAATATGGCATTCCCCAAGGGTCCATCCTGGACTCTCTGCTCTTCTCTGTGGTTGTTAACTCCTTATCTGACATCTGCACCTCCTCTGAACTCATTCTCTATGCTGATGATGCAGCCCTTTTCTGTCAGGACAAAAATCCCACCACTCTAATTAACAAACTCCAGTTCGATTTTAGCAGACTTCACACCTGGTTCACATCCAAAGATCTAGTATGCAACTCCAAAAAAACTAAGTTCATGGTTTTCTCCAATCCTCACAAACCCCTTTGCCTTGATCTCTCCCTCTATGATATCCTTGGTAACTTCATTGAAAGAGTCAGTGAATTCAAGTACCTTGGCTTACTCCTGGATTGCCACCTCAATTTCAATGCTCACACTAGCCTCACAATCAAAAAAGGTCACCAATGCATAGGTATCCTCCACAGAACTAAGCATTAGCTTAACAGGGAATCCAAATCCCCCCCTAGTTTCCAGCTTCCTACTTCCTGTCTTTGACTATGGTTCTCTTGTCTCCCTCCCCCATCTCTCCATCTCAAATTTCTCTAAACTCCAAAGCTCCTACCACAATTCTATGCATTTTGCCTCTGGCCTCCCTAAACTCACACACCACTGTGACCTTTATCAGCTCACAGGTCGGCCATCACTTGAGGCCCCCCTCAACTGCAAGATGGCCACTTTCTTCTTTAAACTCTCCCATGGGCTGCTCCCTGATTGCCTCACCTCTCTCTTCCAGACAGCTGCTACCTCCAGGACCACTAAAATGTCCTCCACTCTTTCTTTTTCACGGTTTCTTTCTTCCAGACCAGTGAAGGCCAGAAAATACTCTCCTTTACGGGACCCAAACTCTTCAACTCTCTCCCCCTAGAACTAAAACTCTGTCTATCCACAAATGCTTTCAAATGAAATATCAGGAGACATATCTCCCTCACATACTCCTGCACCTGCTCGCAGCCCTAATCTGGCTCCCCTACTGCACTCTTTTCCCCTCATCATCTGGTTATCCACCTCTGGCATTTACCATCTCTTTCTAGCACTTGTAGTACTGTTACTCCACCTCTGCTACTTTTTTGATTGTTCTTAATTGTTTGTTTTCCACTGTTTATTATATTATTGTGAAACTCTCACAGAATGCTAATGTCACCTTTGTATCACCCAGGTTAGTTCTTGGTTGCCCTTTTGTCTATACTGTCCTGATTGCATATGTACCTTCGTGTTAACCCTAGCTGTAAGCTAAACATTTCAGCCTATGTCTTGTCACATGATTGTTGAACGTAACTGGACGCTTATGTAAATGGGTAGCAATGCTCACATATCTTTCCAGTATAACCAATAAAAGAAATTAAATGTATTAGATTCATCTGACGCAACCTTCCCATTGTGAATCCATACTGCCTTGGGTCCTGTGCCCCACTGGCCTCTAGGTACTCAACAATTCTTTCCTTCAGAAGTGTCAAACCTGTTGATAGCAGGGTACAGGATATTTCATAGGGATAGAGTGAATGGGGAAAGGGGGTGGCACTATATGTGAGGAAAGGACTGAAGTGTGTATGGGAGGAAGGGGAGGAGGATAGTATGGAGTCACAATGGGTGCAAATTCAGGATTACAAGAATAGGACTCTCAGGATGGGAGTGGTGTACAGGTCACCCTTGCAGACAGAGGAGTTAGACAGGGAACTAGTGGGACAGATCAGGAGGACCTGTGAGAAGGGTAGTGTGGTGATTGTGGGGGACTTCAACATGCCAGGATTAGATTGGAGTACCCCAACAACCAGCAATGGAAGGGATCAGGTACTGCTGTATGCCTTCCAGGACAGCTTCCTTATGCAAATGATCAGCAAACCAACCAGGTTAGGGAATACCTTTGACCTCATGCTGGCAAATGAGGAGTTTGTGAGGGAACTGAGGGTGAAAGAACCGCTGACGGGGAATGACCACCACTCAGCATGGTTCATGTTGGATATGGTTAAGGAAGGAGTGGAATCTGGCACAAGGGTGCTGTACTTTAGGAGAGCTGACTTTGGTAGGATGGGGGAAGTTGTAAAAGGGTACCTGGCCAGAATTCAACCTAGTATGGGCACTAACCAGAGGTGGGAGCTCATGCTGCTAGCTTTTGGCAGACAGCAATCTTGTTTTCAGAGCAAGGGGCAGCTGACTAAAGAGCTAGAACTTTACTTACTAATTGCCATTGCCCTCCTTCCCTCCCCTCCACCTTCCCACCCTTAGCCAGTTCCACTTTTATAGGCACTGGATTTGTGTGACAACAGGAACTTCCTGTTTGGCAGTAGGAATGGAAGGATCACTAAGACACATAAGTTTTGCCAGTCTTGAATGAAAAGAGTAGCTTTCCCTCCCCCCTCAGCTGCTGGAGACCTAACTATGAGCAAGGAAGAAGGAGACTACCGTAGATTACAGGAAGTTCCTATCGAAGAACAGGAAGGGCGAAAGCTGTAAGGGCACCTAGGTAGTAGGAAAGTAGGTGGAAAAATAAATAGAAGGAGGAGAGAGTAAGCATACAAAGCAACAGGAGAAGAGCTACAAAATAAGACATGATGGAAGTGATGCAGTGCAGTGCAGGGGTTGTGGGGTGGCAGTCTTCTGGGAGGCATTCTGAAGGCTGCAGTGCTGCTCTATTTGCAGGCAACTCTCTGGTCTGAGTGAGGAGGTTGCCCATCTCCAGGCTGACCTGACTAGGATTTGCGAAACCTCCTCCCCCACCCAGGGACCACCAGGACTGCCGCTGTGGACTCGGAGGTTGCCAAGAAAGAGGAGTGGTTGGACCAAGGTGGGCTCAGGAGGTGTGAGGGTGGTGGAACAGAGGCACATCTCCCCAGCTGTACCTCTCCACAATTCATATGCCATTCTGGTGGAGAGTGGTTCTTCTATGGAGGCACCTGCAGTGGAAACCAAGGAGGATACGGGGAACCTCCAAAAAGGAGACCCACAGGAGGGTGGCTCAGGACCCCACAGCGGAAGGAAACAATTCCTGGTGGGGGGGATGCAATCGTTAGGGGGTAAAACTGGGGGAGGGAGGGGAGAGGGAGGTATGGTGCCTGCCTGGCACCATGACTTGGAGGGACAGGGAGCAAATCCTTAGGATCATGAGAGCAGCTGTGCAGGAGAGGGAGCTGGATGTCATTGTCCACCTAGGGACAAATGACCTGGCTAGGAATGAGAGCAGAGCAGTACAAGATGAGTTTGTGGAGTTGGAGAGGGGCCTTAGACAAGTAGCATGTACAGTAACCTCAGAGGTTTGCCTGTCTATGGCATGGGTGAGGCTAGGGTACTCCGCATCATGGGATTCAATGAATGGTTGAAAAACTGGTGCAGAGCTCAGGGTTTTGGCTTCATTGGGGACTGGGGGTCCACCTGGAGGGATGCAGGCCTATACTGGCACGATGGTCTGCATCTGTCTGGAAGGGGAACCAGGATCCTAGGTGATAGGTTTAAATGCTTGGTTGGCAAGCATTTAAACTAGACAAGGGAAGGCACTGAAATGAAGCAGGGAAATCCCAGCTTCCCCCCACAAAACAGGGTGGTTAGCTAGGTAAACACCAAGGTGGAGAAGTCAGTAGGGAGTAGAATGGGGTAAATGGAGAAAAAGACAAAGGCAGTAAGGGCAGAGATGGGGCTAAAAGGGGTAAGGCCATCAAAAAATGGAGGGTGATTAGTACCAATCCCCATAGTTTAGGTAACAAGCTCCCTGAACTAGTGGCCTTGATGGAAGAGGGATGCCTGGATATTGTTGCAGTCACAGAAACGTGGTACACAGAGAACCGTGACTGGGATGTCAACTTACCAGGGTACACAATCTATAGGAGGGACACAGATGGTAAAAGAGGAGGAGGAGTAGCTCTCTGTGTAAGGGAAGGGCTCAAAGCAATGGAACTAAAGGGTAAACAGGGAGGAAAGGAGGCATTGTGGGTTAATCTGGAGGCAGGAAATGGCACCACAATCCACACAGGGGTTGTATACAGACTCCCATCTCCGGGGGAGGCAATGGAGAAGGAAAGATAGAAGGCATCCTTAGAATGGCAGTAAAAGGGGAGAAATTGTTGGTGGGGGACCTGACTATGCCAGATGTTAACTGGATCACCTTTGCTGCAGCCACATCCAAGAGCAGGATCATTCTTGATGCCCTACAAGGGCATGCCTCAGACAACTAGTATTGGAATCCACTCAGGAGGGAGCAATCTTAGAGCTGGTACTCTCAAACAGGGATGGAGAGAGGATCTCGGATTTAAAGTGGGTTGCCATCTTGGAACAAGCAACCACCAAACAGTGTGGTTCATGATAAACACAGAAACATAGAAACATAGAAGTTGACGGCAGATAAGGACCGCAAGGCCCATCCAGTCTGCCCATTTATTTTTCTACCTTATAAATGTGCCATCAGCCTTTGCTCTGTAAATGGCCTATCTATTGATACTCATCTGTATTGCTCCCTTATGCCTATCCCATGCCTGTTGGAAGCCCTGCACTGTATTCATATCCACCACTTCCTGAGGTAGGCCGTTCCATGCATCCACCACCCTTTCTGTGAAAAAGAACTTCCTCACATTACCCTTAATTGGATTCCCTCTAATTTTATGCTGTGTCCTCTTGTCCTGCTATTTTTCTTATATTGAAACATGTTAGACTCTTTCACCTTGTTAATGCCCTTAAGGTGTTTGAATGTTTCAATCATATCACCTCTCTCCTGCCTTTGCTCTAGGGTATACATATTGAGCTCTGTTAATCTGTCCTCATATGTTTTCTGATGCAGTCTCTGCACCATTTTGGTTGCTCTTCTCTGGACTGCCTCAATTTGGTTAATGTCCTTGTGAAGGCGTGGCCTCCAGTACTGCACGCTGTACTCCAGATGGGGCCTAACCAGTGTCTTGTAAAGAGGTTATTACCTCCTTGTGATACCCCTACTAATACACCCCAACATCCCCTAGCCTAACCTACTGCTTTAGTGGTCTGCTTGAATGATTTCAGGTCATCGGTGATGATGATGCTCAAGTCTCTTTCTTCCCTTGTGATTGCCAGCAACTCCCTCCAGCCTATAGGTGGCTTCAGGGTTTCTCTTCCCTATGTGCATGATCTTGCACTTCTTTGCATTAAATCCAGTTGCCACTCTTCAGACCATTTTGCCAGTTTTTCCAGATCTCTTCTCATTCTACCCACCCCATCTGGATCATCTACGCTGTTGCAGATCTTGGTGTCATCTGCAAACAGACAAACCTTACTCTCCAGTCCATCTGCAATGTCACTGATGAAGATATTGAAGAGGACTGACCCAGGACTGATCCCTGAGGTACCCCACTTGTGACTTGCATCTCTTCTGACTGCATACCATTTACCACCACTCTCTGTTTCCTGCCCATCAACCAGTGTGCCACCTAGTTAACCAACTTCTGACCAACCCTGAGCCTACCCAGCTTATTAATCAATCTACTAGGTGGAACAGTATCGAAAGCTTTGCTGAAGTCAAGGTAGGCAATATCAACTGCTCCCCCTTGGTCCACCACTCTGGTTACCCAGTCAAAGAAATCTATGAGATTAGTTTGACAGGACCTTCCTTTTGTAAACCCATGCTGTCTGGGATCCTGTGCTCCTATGGATTCCAGATGTTGCACGATCCTTTCCTGAAGGAGTGCCTCCATAATCTTGCCCATTACTGAGGTAAGACTGACTGGTCTGTAGTTCCCTGCCTCCTCCCTGCTACTACACTTGTGGAGCGGGATCACATGAGCCCTTCTCCAGTCTTCTGGGACCTCTCTTGTGCTCAGAGACTCACTAAACAGTTCTGATAATGGTTCTGCTAGTTCCACCCATAGCTCCTTTAGTACCCTGGGATGTATGCCATCAGGTCCTATTGCCTTGTCCACCCTGAGCTTAGCGAGCTCTTGTAGGACCCTTTCTTTTTTGAAGGGACTAGTGCACACCTCCCTCCCCCTTGTGTCCATGGTGCTGAGCTGTGGGCTTTTACCTACCTTCTCTTCAGTAAATACTGAGCAGAAGTATCTATTTAGGATAGATGCTTTTACATGGTCCTCCTCCTGATATGCCCCCTAATCTCCTTTGATTGTAGCAATACCCCCTCTGGACTTTCTCCTTTCACTAATGTATCTGTAGAAAGTCTTGTCACCTTCTTTTACTGTTTGTGCTAGTGTTTCCTCGGTTTGGGCCTTTGTCTGCCTTACTGCCTTCCCTGCTTCCCTTAGGGAAGTTTGGTATGCCTCCCTATCTTCATCCCGCTGTGGTCACTTATATTTCCTGAAGGCCAGCCTTTTGGATCTGACCTTTTCTGCTACTGTTTTTGAGAACCAAAGTGGGTTCTTTCTTCTTTTGCACTTCTTTTTCTCTCTAACACAATGGGATGTTGCTTCAAGTATTGCATCCTTAATGCTTGCCCACTTTGCCTGTACCTCCTCAGCTGTATTTCTTTTTGCCAGGGTTAGCTTAACTCTGTTGGCCATCTTATCAAAGTCAGCTCCACTGAAGTCCCATTTTTTTGCCTTGGAATGGGATGATTTAGTTCTAGTGGCCAAATTGAACCATACCATATGATGGTCGCTGACCCCCAGGTGACTTTCTACCTGGAGATCTGTGATCCTTTCCCTATTAATCAGCACAGCCGTGGAGTCAAGCCATACAAAAGCAAGGGTATTGGACTTTAGGAGGGCTGACTTTGGGAAAAGGGAAGAGTGTCTCAGAAAAGCACTAACAAATGGGCAAGAAGGAGGGGTGGAGGAACAATGGGGAAAAATCAAAACAGCCATCACAGAGGCAACGAGCCTTTGTGTGATGCAATCAATAAAACAAAATGAAGGAAAAAAACACTATGGTTCTCAAAAGAGGTGGTGTGGAAGGTTAGGGAGAAAAAGATAGCATTCAGGAAGTATAAGGAAACACAGAAGGGGCAGGACAGAACAGTACCAGTTAAAGCAGAAGGAAACATGGAAGGCAGTTAGAATAGCAAAGGCCCAAACTGAGGAAAAGATAGCCAACTCAGTTAAGAAGGGTGATAAAACCTTTTGTAGGTACATTAGGGAGCGAAGAGAGATGAAGGAAGGGATAGCGAGGCTTACTAAAGGGAAGGGAGGGTTGGCAGAAGATGACAGTGAAAAAGCAGGAATACTGAATGAATACTTCTGCTCAGTATTCACAAAAGAAGAGGAGGGAGATACCTAAATCAAAGAATAGAAGCACTCTGGATAGGGAGGTCAATTCCAGTCCATTTACAGAAGAAAGGGTCCTGAAAGAACTCTTAAAACTGAAGGTGGACAAAGAAATGGGGCATGGCGGGATTCAATCCAGAATTCTAAAAGAACCAACGGGAGAACTAGTGACACCACTGACTACCCTTTTTAACAAATTATGGGAGGGTGGTGTAGTCCCTGAGGACTTGAGGTGGGTGAATGTGATTCGCCTTCACAAACGTGGGAGCAAGACAGAGGCAGGAAACTACAGACCTGTTAGTTTGACCTCAGTGGTAGGAAAAATAATGGAATCACTTCTGAAGGAAAGGTTTGTTGAGTACCTAGAGGCCAGTGGGGCACAGGACCTAAGGCAGTATGGATTCACAGTGGGAATGTCATATCAGATGAATCTAATAGATTTCTTTGACTGAGTGACCAAAGTAGTAGACCAGAGAGGGTCCATGGGCATGGCCTACCTAGACTTTAGCAAGGCATTTGATACAGTTCCACAGAAAAGATTAACAAACAAGTTAGCCAGCCTGGGAGTAGATCCAAGGGTTGTAGCCCGGGTGACACATTGGCTGGACAACAGGATGCAGAGTGTAATAGTAAATGGAGTCCAATCTGAAGAAGGGGGGGGGTTACTAGTGGGGTACTGCTGGGTTCAGTACTGGGACCGGTCCTCTTTAATATCTTTATAGGCGATATTGCAGAGGGACTGGAAGGGAAAATATGCCTCTTTGCAGATGACACAAAGATCTGCAACAGGGTTGATACAGGGGGTGGAAAGGATGAGAAGGGACTTGTCAGGGTTGGAGGAATGGTCAAAAGTATGGCAGCTTAGATTCAATGCAAAGAAGTGCAAAGCAATGCACCTAGAAAACAAAAACCCAGGGGAAGAGTATACAATGTGGGGGGAGGTACCAACAACAAAAATGGAAAGAGACCTGGGGTAGTCATATCAGATGACCTAAAGGTAGGCAAGCAATGTGAGAATGCAGTAAGGAGGGTTGGGGGTGGTACTGGGATGCATAGGGAGAGGCATCACCAGTAGAAAACAGGAAGTTGTTATTCCTCTGCACAGACAGTTAGCAAGACCCCATCTGGAATACTGCATGCTATTCTGGAGACCCCATCTCTGCAAGGACATAGACAGGATGGAGGCAGTCCAGAGGAGGGCAACTAAAATGGTACAGGGTCTGCACCAGAAGCCATATGAAGAGAGACTAAAGGAGTTTAATATGTATACCCTTGAGGAAAGGAGGGAGGGGGTGACATGATAGAAACCTTTAAGTACCTTGAGGGAATCAACAAAGTCCAAGAGGGTAGCTTCTTTCAGAAGAGATGTGCAAGAACAAGGGGGCACAATTTGAAGATGGGGGGGATAGCTCAGGGGTAACAAGAGGAAGTATTTTTTTCATGGAGAGGGTAGTGGATGCATGGAACAGCCTTCCTGAGGAGGTCGTGAGGTCAAAAACAGTGGGGGAATTCAAGAATGCATGGGACAGACATAAAGCAATTTTAGTGAGGGGTAGGAGGAAGTAGACTGTTGGTTAATTAGGATCTGCAGCTTATCCAGTCGGTAGAGAAATGGGCAGACGGGGTGGGCTAAGTGGTTCTTATCTGCCGTCAAAGTCTATGTTTCTATGTTAAAGCTAGGAGTAGTGGAGGCAACTAGAACCTGCAGCAAGGCCCAGAGCATGAAGGCTAGGGCAAACAAACCTAGCTGGTTGAGTAAGAAGGTCATGGAAAAGGTAAGGGGGAAAAGAGCTGCCTTTAGGAGGTACAAAAAAAGAGAATAGAGAGGACAGGGAGGAGTGCCTGAAGAAATTGAAAGAGGATGACAAGGGCAATAAGGGTAGCCAAGGTGTCAAAAGAACTGAGGCTGGCGCAGGGCATTAAGAAGGGGGAGAAGGATGTCTTCAGGTACATTAGGGAGAAAAGGAGCTGTAAGGACCATGTAGCAAGGATTAGGAAGGGTGGATGGGGTGGAAGTAGGGGGTGATGAGGCAGAAGCGCTAAATGAGTACTTCCACTCAGTATTTACTAAGGAGAAGAGGGGGTAATACCCAAGGGGGTAGGGAAGGGCAAGAATGGAGGGGGAAGGGGTGACGGATGGGGAAATCATGGAGGCAGGGTTCCGGAGGGTTTGAGGGCACTAAGGGTGGACAAAACACCAGACCAGATGGCATCCACCCCAGGGTACTGAAGGAGCTGGCAGAAGTCCTGGTGGGACCTTTGGCAGACATAGTCTTTGCTTCACTACACTCAGGGTGTGTACCCCAGGATTAGAGGATGGCTCATGTGGTGCCCCTCCACAAAAGTGGCCCAAAGCATGAATCAGGTAACTACAGATTGGTGAGCCTCACATCCATCATGGGAAAGCTGATGGAGACTATCCTGAAAGAGAGGCTAGTTTCCCTCCTGGAGGCCAAAGGGCTACAGGACAGCA
Organism: Neoceratodus forsteri; assembly: GCA_016271365.2. Lineage (NCBI taxonomy): Eukaryota > Metazoa > Chordata > Ceratodontiformes > Ceratodontidae > Neoceratodus > Neoceratodus forsteri. The sequence goes on from CM057451.1 coordinate 491,943,897, forward strand.
GACAACATAGCTTTGTAAATGCAGATCCTGCCAAACCAACCAGGTGGAGTTCTATGACTGGGTAACTAGGCAATGGGATGGGGGCATGCAGTAGATGTCCTGTGCCTGGACTTCAGTCTGGCATTTGATTCTGTGTCGCATGGAAGGCTGGGAAGTAAGTTAGAAGGCACAGGGGTGGGTGAAAAGCTGGTGAAATGGGTAGGAAACTGGTTTCAGGGAAGGCAACAGAGGGTGGTGGTGGGTGGGGATCTTGCATCCCCAAGAGTAGTGATGAGCGGTGTTCCGCAGGGCTCTGTATTGGGAGCACTGTTGTTTGGGATATTCATTGCAGACATATAATTGAGCATCAAGAGCAAGACCAGTCTGTTTGCTGATGACATCAAGATGGGTGCAGTGGTGGATGACCTAGGGGGATGGCAGGGGTTGCAGGATGATCTGGCAAAGCTGGAAACCTGGTCGGACACATGGCAACTGGAGTTCAATGCCAAAAAGTGCCAGGGGCTGCATTTTGGGGCGATAAACCCAAGGAGAAGTTACCAGCTGGGGGGAGTGCAGCTAGCCGAGACAGAGGCTGCTCATTAATGGGTCAATGAACAACTCAGCACAATGTAGGAAGGCAGCTGCAAAGGCCAACAAAATGCTGGGTTGCATTGCAAGGGGTATATCCTCAAGGAGAGGGAAGGTGATCCTGCCACTGTACAGATCATTAGTTAGACCACATCTGGGGTATTGCATGCAGTACTGGTGCCCGTATCTGAAGAGGGACATTAAGTTACTGGAGGGGGTGCAGTGCAATAACAAAGATGTTCCAGTGGCTGGGGGCTTACCATATGAGAGAAGGCTAAGGCAGTTGAACATGTACTCGCTGGAGGAGTGGAGGAACAGGGGGATATGAGTGAAACCTTCAAGTACATGAAAGGAATAAACAAGACAGGTACAGAGGGGCTGTTCAAAGTAAGGGAAGGGAGAGACACCCAGGGCCATGATATGAGATTGGAGGGAGGAAGGTTCAGGAGGGAGATGAGGAGACACTTTTTTATGGAGAGGGTGGTAGCTGGGTGGAATGCGTTTCCAGCGGAAGTGGTATCCAGTAGAATAGTAGGCTCCTTCAAAAGAGGCTGGGACAGGGCAAGGGGGAGGGTCAAGGGAGTGAGGGGCAGCTGCAGAATAAGAGGTGCTAGTTGCACATTTAAGCAGACTTGACAGACCACTAGGCATTTATCTACTGGCAAATATCGTATGTTTGTAAAGGTGCAATATCGTGCATGCTGTACACCACTAAATCTTTCGTCTTGTGAAATACCATCTGTACTGTGTAGCCAAACCATCATTAAATTGTCATGTTTGACTCTTAATTGTAGCCAAATTGGCTTGGTTCCAGATTGATATTCCATTGCCAAATAAACCTGTAACAGCACCTGTTGTGCCTACTAAATTAGCAAAAGCAGCCCGTTTGGGATGCCGGAAGTTGGAACACACCTAAATGTTCCGTGGTGTGGGGCCCGGCTACAGGGTTTTGTGTACATGCTTGATATGCTGCCATTAGATCTAACAACACTACAGCAAAAAAACTGGATTAATTTGTAGAGGAACAGTAGCCAAATTCAGCCATGTTCTGATAGGTATGATTTAATACAACTGGCACAGCGACCCAAATCTTTTCATCAAATTCTATCGCTGTGATGGTCTTCACTGTGGCAGTGTTGATCTGCAGTCGATACACTGGAATCGTCAGTCACTGTAGTAATGACAGTTTGGACCTGGGCCTGACACCATCAGTCTGATCCGTCTTGGCTTTGATCACCAATAGGGCTCATCTCGTGGACCTTTTGGCTTACTTCTGTATAGGGAGATTTCTGCTTTTGAGGCCTTTTTGTCTCCTCACATATTTCATCTGCTCAAGGTGCATATGGAATTGTAGCCATGGTCTGTGTCAGTAGGTTTGTTGCTGTTGATTGAACCTTTGCCATAAATTCCTGGAACCGATTGTTCTGTTCAGCTAGTTCCTTATAAGAAGGACTGGGCCTTTGGCCTTTATATCCCTTCCGGTTCTATTGGTTCAACTTGTTCCGATACTTATTGTTCTTATTATGCCCACTTCCCTTCTGGTTGGAGGCCTTGTCTTGTTGGGCCTCCTTGGATTTTCCTTCCACCACATACTGGGTGGATGGTTCTGTGGTGGGCTGCACCATGGCCACTTTGACCTTTTAAGTTGGATCCTGGATGTAAATTTGGAAGTCCCATCATTCCACCCACTCCAAAATGTTGTGGAAGCAGTCTCTCACTGGGAATACTGCTGCTTCCACCTTCTCACAGAGGGTTGGTTGTATATTTTTCAAAAACAAGGTTTTATACTTAATTGAGTCTCTGTCTGAGTCCTCCACAGCCATGGTCTTGCTGGTTTCATAGGCCAGCCACAGGTGGTTGTCGTAATGGGCCAGTGTCTCTTTGGCATACTGCTTGATCGGATGGACCAGCATTACACAGATGAGGTTGGGGTCGTTCACTACCAGAACAGCGGCAGTGACAGTTTCAAATTTGGTGTTGCTGTTCGACCAGACAGTTTCAGGCAATTTGGTCCAAAGCATCGGGTTGACAGTTTGTCTCAGGACCTGAACTTTTTGCTCAGGTGGAAGGCTAATCATTTCACAGTGGCTTCTCACCTTTTCCAGGTGACAGCCCAAATTATTACCAGGGCCCATGCGGCCCACTTTGTCCACTATTGTTTGAATGGCCTGTGTGGACTGTAGCGCATTTGGGAACTGACCCTCATGCCCCACTGTCGTGGTTTTGATGACATCTTTCATCATGACTATGCCCTGAATGAGGGTTTGTTTCTCCACCTCCTTTTTAAGCATATCGATCATGGTCTGTTGGATTGCCACAGACTGTGCCTCGGAGACCCAAGCTTTCATGATCGCTAAATTGATCATCGTTTCTACCTCTTTCTTGTCCTGCTTATTTAAAGCAGCAACTGGTGGATGTCAAGGCCTCCATCCACCAGAGTCCCAAAAACCACCACCTTGGATTTCTCCATCATCGCTGTCTTCATCTTCTGATGACATCAGGTCAGTGGAAGGAGGACATGTCATAGCTAGCATATGACCCTTCGGGATCTCTAACTGTTGGCATAACTTCTCCATCTTGGCTTGACGTTGCAAGTGATTTGCCCTGCCTTTATACTGTCCCTTACTCACATGCTCATGCAAAACTCTGTCCGTGGTACTCACTTCGCGATTTTTCCCTAATCTCCTTGTCCAGAGCTTCCTGGCACTTTCTCAACTCATCATAAAACTCCTCATTCTCACTCCACAATGTATCATTCATACCAGTCAGCAAATCATTCATTTGTAACGCATGCTTTTTATCCTGCAAAATACTTTCACAGTCCTCTCTTAACTTCTCCCTATCCTGTATAGTACAACGCAATTCACTGTGAGCCTCATTATGGAGCAACTGGATTTATTGTTCCAGGATGCTCCGCAGCTCACCCATCTCATGGGTGTTATATCCCAGCTCCTTTTTCAGAGCTAAGACCTCCGTTTCCACTGCTTGTAAGGCAGTGTAAAGGGCAGCTACCATTAGACCCCTCTGGTCATGCTTTTTAGCCATAGGTCGGGTTTCCGAATATAGGGTGCACACATACTGTATCGGATGCCTGTACAATTTTGCATCCAGTGCGAAATCACCCCAACCCCCATGAGAGGCTAGGAAATTTGCGACATCTAGTTTCAGCTCTGTGCTGATGGCCATTTTGGGGAGAGGTCCACTTTTTCCTGCACTAACAGAAAACACAAAGCGTATCGATCCACTTTAGGTCCTACAATTAGGCAGTCAAGCTGCCCGGTATACAGAGTCCCTCAGACCCCTTTCCAGTGTAGAACAATGAGGTGTAGGTTCACCCACCTCCATGATACTGGTCCCATCCAGGCATAGAAGTACCTGAAAGTTATTCTGTACAGTGTTTTCATGGGGGGGGGTGCAGGTTTTCTTGCCTACGTTATCCCGTGCCCATTCTGCTCAACACCATTGGTTGTGCTGGTTCGGTTCTGTCTAATTAGGCCCTGCCACGGTCACCACTTTGTTAGCTGATTCTGGCAGAATACTCTGACCTGATGGCAAAACACTACACAGACACAATTGTTGCAGAATATATGGTTTATTCTCTGGTAAACATAAAAACAGCTTACCTAAACAGCTGGAAGTTGAGTACCTCTCTAAACGCCTGGGCAATCATGCAGAAAACTCAGTGAACAAAGAACTTGCATAATGTTATATACTTGTAATAAGAAAGTCCATTACCTGGGTAATTTCTCATCTGCTGAGCAGTAAACGGCTCTTATTGGTGGATAGGTGGGTGTCTGGCACCCAAAACTATAACTTTTCGCACGTTCACATAGATAAGTAATGTTACTGACTAGTATTACTTTTGGGTAACAATAGAGCTTTTCAGTAGGTTACGCTAAGCTTTGCATATTGGCTAATGTCAGTAGGTGGCATGCTAAGACCACAAATATAACACTTATACTTTGAACTGAAGGTAGTCTCCATGAGGGATACTAGGACAGGTAGGTCTACACCGTCTTCTCCATGCCGGATGGCACACCACTTGAAGTAGTCCCAGCTTTAAGTATTTTGGTGTGTGGTGAGATAGCAGGCTTGACTTATCTGCCCACACTGATGCCATCCATGCAAAACTCCACCACAAACTCGGTGCCCAGTACTGCAATAAGGAATGCCTCTCTCCCAAGGTCTGCCAGGAGCTGGTCAACTAAGTGGTTCTCCTGGTTTTCAGCTATGCGGATGTGGTTTATGGCACCACCCCTTCCACCTCCCTTGCCAGACTGGTCACCCTCTGCAATGCCGTCTGCCTCTTTGCTGCCAGTTCACCCTCTCGTACTCACCACTGTTCACTTTACTCCTCTCTATCCATCATCCCTCTGACCTCATATTGCCAATCCCACTGTGCTTCCCTCATCTCTTTATACTGGGTTAGGTCCCTCCCCTCATACCTAACACATCTCCTCTTACCCCATCCCTTCCTCCTCCTACTCCCTGTGCTCAAGTGATCCACGCACATTCTTTCTTCCCCACCCACACACCTCAGCCAGGAAATCTGCTTTCTCATACCTCCTCCCCTTCCTCTGGAACCAGCTACACTCCTCTATCCACCTGTCTCCCTCACTGCACTCCATTAGATGTCAGCTAAAACTCTTCCCACCCACTCCCACCAGCCCTCTTCCTGAACCCTTCCTTACCCTTGCCTGGCTTTTTTTTTCTCAATTCTATTTATTGTTTTGAGGCCCGGGCATCCTTCCGGGATACTTCTCTCGGTGAGGCCTCTACTTCCTTGCCTGAACCCCCGCTTACCAGTATCCTCCCTCCAGTCACCCAGTAGGTCCAGTCCCCTGGCTAATCTGGTACCCCTGGGGGAGGGACTTCCCTCCTATGGCAACCTTACAGACTCAAAGATCCCTATCCGGGTGTCTGGACAAGGAGGGAGTCTCCTGGTGCGTTGGACTGGTGGTGGGATGTGGGCCTGCCCCTGGAAGTGCCCATCATCTCTGTGGTGCCTGCAGAGGGTTTTCCATCTTAGCATGAAGTCCCACAGGAGTGCGGTGTGCAATGACACCAGCGCAAGGTGGTCCTGCAGGCATAGCCGCACTCCACCCCTTGCTTTGGCTGGCATGCCTGTAGTGGGACCACTAGGATAACGAACTTCCCTGGATCCCACCCCAGGGAGAGGAGAGCAGTCCGCTGGATACTTTATCCTCTCCCTCCTGTGCTGACCCCCAGTGACCTGAGTTTATCCGAACCTGGGTCACCGGTGTGGAGCAAGGTGTGGCGTCCAGAACCTCAACCCTCACTGCCACTGGGCCGACTCCTTGCCTGGCTTTTGACCACCCCTTACCTCTCCCTCCCCCCAACCTCATATTTACAGCAAGGTCCCCTGCCCTCCATTGGATACCAGCTAAAACTCTTCCCACCCACTACCACCAACCCTCTTCCTAAATCCTTCCTTACCCTTGCCTGGCTTTTGACCACCGCTTACCTCTCCCTCCCTCCAACCTCATAGTTACAGCAAGCTCATTGAAGTTTATCAATCTGTTTTGACTCCTACATTTAGAACCAGCTCAACCTCTCTTCACTCTAGCACTACACACTATGAATTTGCCCAGTTTGTACAGATGATTTGTATGCTAATTAATTTGCCCTTCACATACAATGTTTTGCCATTTTCTCTGTATTGCACTCAATTTACACTCTTTATGTCACCCTCATTGTAATCACATCACGCCACTGGCTGTATTTTGTTTGTAACTGTGCTTCTCCCCTTCCCCTTTCACTCAGGTCACACCTGGAATTGAGCCTTGGCTCACTGTGCCTCTCCCAGTTACCAGTTTTAAATAAATGAAATACCAACTGGAATGATTTCAGCAACAGAATGAGGAAAGTAAATATCAAGCATTACAGAATGAATTTAGGACCACGACTGCTCAGGCCAAGGCTGAGTCTGGAAGAAGAAATATTGTGCAAGGGATTATGGGAATAATGGTAAAAAAATATGTTTTCAATACATAAAGAGCAAAGAGAGCAAAATAAGTGCAAGGTATAGAGTGGCTCCAGATTACTGGGGGGGTGTCATTGGGTATGGCTTATGGGTAGGAGGATAGCAGAGGAATTGAATAACTACTTTGAATCCAGTTTCAATCAGGAAGTCAGGGGGCATGGCTAGATGGGGTGGAAGTTATGGGAGAGGTGCAGGTCGAACACGAGGTAGTGCTGATTATGCCAGAATTAGTAGATACAGTATCTGGAGGATGTAAATCTGGGAAATTCCAGAATCCGGATGGTATCCACTGCAGTGTAATCACATTAGAAGGGATTCTGAGTTGGCAGAACCCATTGTTGATATCTTTCAGGATTCTTTTCTTTACTGACATGGATAGTGCCAGAGGACTGAAAATCAACCAGTGGCATTCCCCTTATTCAAGACGTGAGAGAGGTCATCAGACCCAGAATGCTAAAAGCCTGTAAGCCTTATCTATATGTTTGGTAAAGTGTTTGATTAATTATAAAAGATGTGGTTCAGTATGCAGAAGAAAATTCATTGAGCTTGGCAAACATGATGGTTTCACAAAAGACAGCTCCTGCCAACCAACCAGATTGTCTTCTTCAAGGCAGTAACTAGGGAGATGGATAGAGGCCACAGGTTGATACTGTATAGTCTATATGGACTCTAGCGAGGCCTTTGACACTGTACTACATGGAAAACTCAAGGAGAATGTAACACAATATATAATTCACAAAGCGCACAGGAGATGAATAGCAAAATGGTTTCAGATAGGAAGCAGAGTGATAGTGGATGGCAACCAGTTAGAGTGGTAGGATGTGCTGAGTAGAGTAGAGTAGAGTACCCCAGGGGTCTGTGCAGGATCCTTTGTATTTTAATATATTTATTAATGACCTGGAGGAGGGGGTCAGCAGCAGGCTGCTGAATTTTGCTAATAGCACTAAATTGGCAATAAGAGCAGAAACAGCAGAAAAGGGAATGCAGTACAGGTTGACTCAATCATATTAGAGGCCTAGGTGGAGAAATGGAGGCTTAGATTTAACGTGGGGAGGTGCAATGTATTATACCTAGGGGTGCGGAATCTGAGTGGCACTAACACCCTGTGTGATGCAACAGCAGAGAGTACAACCAATCAAAAGGGTCTAGGGGTAATTGTGGATAGTAAGCTGAGGCCAGTCATGTGATATGCTCTTGCGTTCAAGAAAGCAAATTCAATGCTGAGCTGCATTAGGAGGGGACTAAGGAGCAGGATAAGGGAGGTGATCCTCCCCTGTACAAGCCCTTGGTTCGACCACACCTGCAGTACTGTGTGTCCAGTGCTGGTCACTGCAGCTCAGAAAGGAAATGGAAATGATCGAGAGGGGCCAGCACAAGGATATCAAGCTGATTAGTGGCTTAGGATGCAAATGGTATGAGGAGAGAATGAACATACTTATATTATTCAGCCTGGAGAAGAAAATACTGAGAGGTGACATGATCACAGATTTTTGAATACTTAAAGGGGATAGACAGGGTACTGTATATACATAATTCTGAGTGGTGACTGCAAACAGAACTAAAGGGGCATGAATTCAAATTGTGCTGGAGCAGAATAAGAATAAACATTAGAAAGCATCACCCATTTAGTTTTTGTTTATTTCATTCTTAATGACCAGGAAAGGAGGGTTAGGAAATACAGTGCTTCTTGTGTTCAGTCTTATTCTTTTTTTTTTTTTTTGCCATCCTCCTCGCTGCACTGGATTCCTCTCTTCTGGGATCCCTAGGTCGTATGATCCCGTAGTCCCGCCCCAGGTACCTCCCTCCGGATACTGGCCTACCTGTCCCCATCCTGCCTCGGTTTACCCCCCGGGTGGGGCCGAGAGGGGACCCACAATCCCTCCCATGGTCCTAAGTCTGTGTCGGAGGCATGCCAGCTCCTTCTATGCAGCCTGGTTATGGGTGCTCGGGGCAGGCGGGTCCGTCTCTGGAATCCCGGTGCAGGTTTTTCTGTTTTCTCCTAACCCACAGGGATCGCCCACGCTTGGGGGGAGCCAGGCTGAGCATCACAACGTGCTTGACGCCCAGCTCCCGGAAGACGTCCTCCCACCCATCTGAGTGCAGTCTCGCTGCACCTCCACCTGTGGTCACCCAGGTGGCGGTATCGCAGTGGGACTTGCATCCCACCCCACCCGGAGGAAGAGAGCAGCCACTAGGTGCTCAATCCTCCTCCCCCCAGCTGACCCTCCAGCTGCCCGAGTCCATTCCCGAACCCGGGTCACTGGCGTCGCTAGCGGTAGCCCTACCGCTGCGCTTGCGGACCGGCTGTGTTCAGTCTTATTCTGATGGGAGGAGGATACAGACACAAACCAGCTGACATTGAACCAGGTTAATCTGTTGGTGGATTAGCGAATGAGGGAAATTTGGCCAGGACACTGAGAAGATTCCCCATATTTTTTCAAGAAGTGCCATGGGATCTTTGATGTCCACCTTAACAACTACCAGAACAGACAGGCGGGGCCTCAGTGTAACATCTCATCCAAACAATGGCTCAGTCAACAGCACAGTATCCCCCAAACACTGTGTTGGAGCATCAGTTTGGTCACTTTTAATCAAGGGGGGTGTGTCCCCTGCAAAGTTATCAACACCTCTTCCTGCAGCACCTAGTGTTCATTGAAGGTCATCCATCCTAACACTGACAGAGTCCGACCCTGCTCAGCTTTTGATATCTGATGGGATCAGGCTCCAAGGTGGTAACATTGAAGACTTTGCACAGAAGCTGGTTAACCCAGGCAGTAAGGGACAAGAGGTCAGCCTACAACAAACTCAGGAAGACTCAGAGGGAAGAAGACAGTGAAGACTACCTGAAGATGGCTAGCATAGCAGGTAAGTTAGTCTGATGAGTTAAAGTTCAGAAGGAACTGCAGCTAGCTGAGTAAATTAAAAAGGAGGTAAAGGCCTCTTTTTTTTGCTGTATTAGTGAGAAGAGGAACACGAAAGATGGGAGTGTTAGGCTCATGAAAGAGGATAGATGGGTAGAAGAGAAGGAGGGCAAAGCTGAGGTACTGAACGAGTACTTTGGTTCAGTCTTCGCCAGGGAGAGGGACAGAGCAGTGTCACTGTGGGGGGAAGAAGAAAAGGGGGAATGAGGGCACAGATGTTTCAGTAGAGGTGGATAGGGTGAGGACTGGGTCGCTAGCATTGAGGGTAAATAAATCCCCAGTCCCTGATGGCGTACACCCGAGGGTGCTGAGGCAGCTGACAGAGGAGGAGCTTGCAGATCCTTTGCCTGATCTGTTCAATAGTTCACTGGAGTTGGGGGTGGTACAACAGGGCTGGAGAATAGTACCTGTAGTGTCCCTCCATAAGAGTGGCCCTAAGGATGACCCAGGGAATTACAGACCGGTCTGTCTAAACTCATGGAGACCATACTTAAAGGGAATATAAATAGTTTTTTTTAAATCAAAATAAAACCCACAGCATGGAAGCTTAGAGGCTTACCATCATAATGATATGGTCTGTTTTTTTCAGAAATGTGTTGTAATCAATTTTCGTTGCTGTGTAAAGTTTTCAAAGAATGTAAACAAACCTCCGCTACTATTCAAAGTTCATGCTACAGTAGGAGCCTAAAATGGCCATGACATCCATAACGTGATGACATCAGTGGAGCATCATTGCTTTGGAGCAGTAATATAGTCTTAATAGGGACCTTATTAATAAACTGCTACAATAACCCTAGTAGAGCGTTTCTCCTCCAAGTCCCTTACTTTGCATGTAGGAGCTTTCCCACTCACATGCACAGTAAGGGATTTGGAGGAGAAGCACTTTGCTAGGGTTATTTTAACAGTTTATTAAAAAGGTCCCTATTAAGACTATATTACCACTCTGGAGCACTGTCGCTCCACTAATGTCACTACGTTATGGATGTCACGGCCATTTTAGGCTCCTACTGCAGTATAAACTTTGAATAGTAGCAAGAGTTTGTTTACATTCACTGAAAGTTTTACACAGCAATGAAAATGGATTACAACACATTTCTGAGACAAATGGACCATATCATTATGATGATGATAAGCCTCTAAGCTACTGTGTTGTGGGTTTCGTTTTGGTTTAAAAAAATATATATTTAGATTCCCTTTAAGGAAAGGTTAGTAGAGTATCTGGATGAGAATGGTCTCTAGGATGAGAGGCAGCATTGGTTTATGGAAGGGAAGGTGTGTCAGACAAATCTGACTGACTTCTTTGACTGGGTCACTAAAACAATGGACAAGTGTCAAGCAGTGGAAATCCTTTATCTGGATTTCAGCAAGGCCTTTGACTATATACCCTACAAGAGGCTGATCAGGAAGTTAGTGGATCTAGGGGTTGGTAAGAAGTTGACCAGGTGGGTGGAAAACTGGCTTAGGGACAGGACCCAGAGTGTGGTGGTGGAAGATGAGCTGTCCAGCACCAGGGAGACCACTAGTGAGGTCCCATAGGGCTCGGTGCTCAGACTGGTGATGATCAATGTCTTCTTCAATGATACTGGGGATGGTAGTAAGGGCAAAATTTGCCTACTAATGGATGACACCAAGCTCTGAGGGAGGGCAGACACAGCAGAAGGGATATAAGGCCTAAAGCAGGAACTGAAAAAGCTAGAGAGGTGGTCTGAGATTTGGAAGCTTAGCTTCAGTGCAAAGAAATGTAAAGTTATGCAATTGGAGCTAAGAACCTGAGGACTGAGTACAGCCTGGCAAGGGTCCAGGTATCTGCATTAGAGGAGGAGAAGGGCCTGGGAGTGACAATCACTAGAGACCTGAAACACTCCACACAATGTAGGAAAGCAGCAGTAAAGGCTAATAAAATGTTGGGCTGCATTGCCAGAGGGATCAGCAGCAGGTGAAAAGGAGGCAATACTATCCTTGTACAGGTCATTAGTGAGGCTGCATATGGTGTACAGTGTACAGTACTAATGCCCATACCTTAAGAAGGACATGAACCTGCTGGAGATGGTTCAGTAGACTGCAATGAAGATGACCAATGGCCAGCTCAGTAGGATGTACGAGGAGAGGTTGGAGGTCCTGAACATGTACTCCCTGGAGGAGAGGAGAGAGAGTGTGGGGACATGATTGAGACCTTCAAGTATTTGAAAGGAATAAGTAGGGAGAACAAGGAGGGTCTCTTCAAGTTTAGTGGGAACTGAAACATGAGGGACACAGTCTCAAGTTTGGGGGAGGCTTAGGAGAGAGGCTGGGGGACCTCTTCACAGAGTGGATGGTGGCAGGTTGGAATGGGCTTCTGGGAGAAGGTGGTTTCATTGAAAACAGTAGACAGCTTCAAGAGAGGCTGGGATAGAGCTATGGGGAAAGTAAGGGTCAAGGGAGGTGTGGATGGAGGGGAAGGGCAGACTGGGGAGGGGGGCAGGTCAGTAGCTTATGCTGAGGACCCTGCAATGTGAGCAGACTAGATGGACCTAATGGCCTTATTCTGCTGGCATCATCATATGATCATAAGAAGCAAGTGAGGTTGTAGAAAAGTATCTGTTTAGGCTTTCAAAGCAGGACTAGACAGATTCCTGAATAAGAATGCTATTGAAGGTTACACAACATGAGTAGGGGTAATGTTCCAGCTGTTGAGCTTAGATGTGTGTCCATAGTCATATGGCCGGGGCGGTGCTCGTAGACCTAACCAAGGCATTTGATTTGATTGATCATGGTTTGGCCTGCACAAAATTGAAAGATCTGGGGTTTTATGATGTTGCTGTTTCTTGTTTCTATGATTATCTGAGTAACAGGTGTCAATTTGTTCAAGCAGGTTCTGTGGTTTCTGATGTCTTGCCAGTTAGTTGTGGTGTGCCTCAGGGGTCCATTTTGGGACCCCTGTTATTTTCTATTGTTATTAATTAGCTTCCCAGAGTTTGTAAGTTTAGTGAATCACTGCTTTATGCAGATGATCTTGTAATTTGTGCTCAGTTAAATTCTATGTCTGAACTTTCTTGTTCCCTAGAAAAGTATTTTGGTACTGTCTGTTCTTGGCTTACTTTAAATGCTATGGTTTTGAACTCTGCTAAAACAAAAGTTGTGTTATTTGTAGAGATGCAACAAATTTAAATTCTGCCAGCGAAATGAACGCAAAGTGGGCACTTTGTGTTGCCACTCCGCTACGCGTAGTGGGCAATGTAAAGTGCTCACTCCACCTTGTCATTACCACTTCGCGTTAAGGCGGAATGCCAATGCGAAGTAAGGCGAAGTCATTGTTTTTAATTGACTTCGCATTCCTCATTATGATTCTAAGTGATCCACTTGGTGTTTCAGACTTGGCAGCCCCCCCACACATCACATGGCTTACAGTACTGTAAGTCACATGCTCTTTAGCTAGGCAGGAAGGAAGTGAGTCTTTACCTTTACTTTCTCCTGTGCAGACGGAGAGAGAGGAGTGTGTTTTGTGACTGCTGATGCTTTGAGATCAGAACAAGGAGGAGATTTAAACTTTGATTTAGACCCAACAGCTTTTTTAAAAGCTACATTTTTTTGTCTTTTCTGTACTCTTTTTTACTTAATTTGTTCTTTCTGTAAATTTTATTTTTTTTACCTTTATAAGTAGTTAGTTGTTTGTCTGTGTCTGTGTGGCTGTGTGTGTGTTGTGTGACAGTGTGAGTAGTGATTGCTCAGACTGAGGGAGCTCAGTAGGAGAGATGGACCAGGGTGAGGGAATGTCTGGCAGGGGCAGCTCTGGGAGAGTGTGGTAGTGGTAGGCATCGTACCATGCGCATGCATGGGGGGCATGGGTGCCCATTCCTGTAGGACCGCTCAAAACTTGTGAGTGTCCCCCCCCCCCGGAAGCAGGACCAGCACCACCTCCAGAGTCTGAGGCAGCTGAACCACCACCACCACCAAGTCCAGCACCAGGTCCTCTGGAGCAGGATGTGCCGGTTACCCTGGGCCCAGGTGTGGATCCCATCCCTGTTCAGCCTGTGACCAGCCGGCTGCCAGTTCATCTGGCCCTTCCCTGCCTGTGCCTGGTATTCCCCACACCTCCATTGTTTGACAGTTTTTTGACTGTGTTGGGGGGGGGACAGCAGTGTGGTCAAGTGCCTCCTATGTGAGGTGGAGGTGCGCCGTAGCCCCTGAGGACTCACCTGGGGACTGGGGGCCAGTGCACCCATATGCTCAATCACCACCAGTTGGAGTGGCAGGCTGCCACAGAACAGGCCATGCCTGCACCTGCTGGCCCTTCTGTGGCAGAAGGTGCAGCTGTTCATGGTGGCAGACCTAAGAAGAGGAGGGCAAGAGCAGCACCTGCTGCTCCACCAGCACCCAAACCACCACCACCACCACCAGCAGGTCAGCCTGTAGAACGTGTGGACCCCAGAGAACTGCATGTAATGCAGGCTGACTTAGCAGTTCTCTGGAGTGCTGTCAAGGAGAACAATGAGAGGGTGAGTGCTGTCGAGCAGCATTGGATTGCATTGAGGGACATCAGTTGCAAATTATGTCCATGTAGGAACTGCTGCTAGATCACCATGGGATCCCACATTAGTTTTTTTTTTTCTCACACCATGTGCCCCCCCACACCTTCCTTGTTGTGTTATAAAATGTATTGCTCCACCATCCCCGACCCTTGTATGTAATTATGCCCTTTTTTTGTTGTCTTCCGTATGCGTGACACTTTGTATTCTGAGCAGAGCAAGTATACTGCGCTAAGCTGCATATGTGCAGTCAGTCTCCTTTCCAGTCTGTGTATGTACCGCAGACACTGTCCAACTCCTTGACTTAAAAACACTTATTAATGAGTACAATGGTGGGATGGTGAAGCCTGGAGAGATATTACAAAACAGGCTTACAATACATCCAAGTAACTATTAAAAAAAATTAATCTTGTGATTCGTGACGTGATCGTGAATCATGATTTGTGACTGCATTCGTGACCGTGATGATGAAGAACGTGATTTGTATCACGAGTGACCTGTGATGATGGTCCTGACTTAAAAAAGCATATTAATGAGTACAATGTTCATGTAAAATTGTGCACCACACCTGTCCAGTACTCTGAGGGAAAGCCAAAGAAACAACTATGACTTAAGTTAGAGATTGGGCCCTAAAGAGTTGCAAATGCACAGACAGATTAACATTGCGATGTGCACTGAAGAGATGCAGATGCAAAGGCACAACACCTAACCAGTACTCACCATCAGAAATTCAAATCTGGAAAAGAATACCTTTGCCCGGTTCATGTGGGCTGCGGGGAGGTTGGCAGTGTACTACACTGCTGCAGTAACAGTCACTAGTACTAGTACCAGTAAAGATATCACAAAGAAGTACAAAAATTACACAGCTGCAGTGGATAGCAGGTTCACATTGCTGAAATTATGCGGCACAATAAAAGGTGTCTGATTTGATGACACGCGTCACACACAGACTCACACACACACACACTAAGTAATGCGTAGCAAATTTAAAACTTCAGTAATATAGCCACATATTTTAAACAAACTAAAATTATGCACTGCTGCACCACAACAATCAGCAAAAAAATGGCAAGAACTATTGAAAATATTACTGTGTGTACATTAACACAGTTATACAAGAAAAATATCATCAAAACAGGAAGCACTGTCTTTTTTCTCCAAGTTAATCTACCTACACCACAGATATGCCCCTCCCCAAAGCACACTTCCACTGTCTCTCAGTACACAGACTGAATGTTGTACATTAACATTGAAAATCCACACGCAAACAATAAATGCTCGATGATATGAGCACAGGAGGGTTTCCTATAATCGATGAACTAAAGTTTTGCAAAAAAAATGACTCAAAAAGGCTTTTTTAACAGCTTTTAGAAGGTTTGAATCGCAGACAGCTCTCAGAGCAGATTGTCTCCTACAGCTTCCTACACACACTACCCCAAACTGAGGCTGTGCAGAACAATCTAGAGCCCATGTGACCTGAAATCTCATGAATCACTGCAAAATTCATGGAGCTTAAAAACAAGGTGAAGTGAGGCGAAGTACATTGCTTTCAATGTACTTCACCTTAAGAATTGGTGGAGTAGTAGTTTGGGAAGGCAGAGTAACGTGAAGTCATTGTTTTCAATGGACTTTGCGTTACCCATTATAACGTGAAGTACTCCGCTTCGCGTTGCGGAGCACTCCGCGAATTCGCCTTCACTCCGCGAATCACTTTGCAGAGTGAATTGGGGCCACTTCGCCCATCTCTAGTTATTTGGTACGCAATTTATGTTGGTGGACACCCCAGAACTGAGGATATCTGATTTTCGGAGTGGTCTGCTTGAACAAGTGTCTCAATTTAAGTATTCAGGCACACTATTGGATCCCAGTTTGACCTTTTCACCTCAGATTCAGTCAATGGTTAAGAAAGTAAATCAAAGAACAGGGGTGTTATACAAATTCAAGTCCTTCTTCTCACAAGCAACTAGATTAGCAATTGCTATTGGTTCTCTTCTTCCATATTTTGACTACAGTTCTTGTTTATATTATAACATAGGTACAAAAGAAATGCAAGCACTGTCTGTGGTCTAAAATAATATTTGTAGATTTATTTTAGGAGCCCTCAATAGGACACATCGGTGTAATCTTTATTCACGGTTGGGGTGATTTTCCCCTAGTTGCAGAATAGAATATTTTGTTGGTTGTCTGATGTATAAATATTTTTACTTTGGCTCCCTTTTTCTTCTTTCTGATCTTGTTGTAATGAGAGAATTGCTTCCCAGCCTGAGGTCGGCTGACGGACCACTATATTTTGTCCCCAGGTCTCGGCTTAGATTAAGCTCTACAGCTTTTTCAATAGCAGCACCATTGTATTGGTATTCACTCCCACTTGATGTTAGGATTGCTCCTTCTGTTTTAACTTTTAAACAAAGGTTAAAAAGTTATTTATTACATAAATATGTTTGTAACTGCAATTTTTAATTTGTACTTTTTGATTTTGTATTGCTGTTGATTGTATTTGTGTATTTTTGTATGTTTTTTTGACCGGGTCGGGCCTGAAAAGGGACCTTTGGTCCAGTGCCTTTACCCGGTTACCAAAGAATAAATGAAAAATTAAAAAATAAAAATAGTGGGCGTGGTCACTGTGGTGCAGCAGGAAAGATGGACAAGCAGGACCCCACTCTGTCACCTCAAAACAATGTTATTATATAAAGATATGGGGTGAGGCAGGGGAGGGGTGGGGCATGAGTAGAGTCCGGGTCCCCCAACTCTCCTTAAATAAGTTTTTTTTGTTTGTTTTTTGCCCATTTTCCTTTTTTTAGTTTGCATATGCCCTGTGTCCTACCCTTTACCTACTGTTTCCCACAATGACATCTGGGTCACCATGGCTACAGCCTCCCTCTGACATGGAAGATAAGTAAATTTCTGCCTTCACAGAAGACATGTTAGTTCTGGTTGGTGTTCAGGACTTGCTTGATTGCTCTAGGAATTTTGTGTCTCACTTCTGCCAAATCTCTGCTTATCAAGCTGGTGGGAGGGGGTCTGTCCTGTTGACCTAGAGTCCCTTCTGACCTTAAATGACTATTAATAGCTTATTATGTCACATGCTCAGCCCCAGCTGGCCACAGTGTGGAATCCTGAGGCTTGCACAGGAACCACAGTCTTTCAAGTGGCAGGGCGATATGCCACTGAGCCAGTCCTTTAGTTTTCTTTACCAGGTAGGTGTGCTGCGCAATAAAATGCCTAGTTTCAGGAATGACCTGGCAGGTTACAAAAGAGTTTAACTTAAATAATACAATTAATATCAATACCACCAAATACATACAGTAACATGAGAGTGATGACAGTGACATTGATTCAAATATATGTACACTTTTTACATTGTTTTTGTCTTTCTCTGAAATTCGTTACTTGTACTGTGATTTTATTGTTCAAGTGTATTGTGATGGGATTAATCCTTTAAGCAAGCTCATTTTCAAGGAGGACCCTTTTTAACAACAACAAACCATACATACAGTTGATATTGGGATACAAAATTAATTAACAGACACTATTTAACAAAATGTACAATATGAGCTATACAAGGCAGGGGTGAACAGCCAATGCTGGGAAACATATGATTTATACATGAGGATGGTATAAACATAAACAATATAAATAGGAATAATTACAGTGGCACTACGAGGTAAACATAGAGCGATGTTGGACAAAACAGTAAATATATACATATATACAAAGCAACAGGAGAAGAATCATCATTTGGCATACTGTAGTACTAATTAGAGTTTGGTATAATGGGCAAATGGCAGAGAGGAGGAAACAGGCTAGTACCTAAGACAAGTATACAAGAGTGATGATTTAGAGGTGAGCTAAGGAGGTAGATGAGCTCTGCTGGATTAATTGCAGTGGCAAGCATAAGTAATTAGATTGGTTATTCAAGTTTTGAATGCCCTTAGAGGAATGAGGGTGCTCAATTTAAGGGACGATTGAAGCTTGTTCCAAGTGGTAGGGAGGCGGTAACAATGGCCAGCTGACCAAAGCGGATAAGGACTTTGGGCACATCTAAGGAAATGTAAGAGGTATTTCTAAGAGCATAAGGAGTTTGGGGGTGAGAAATAAGACTAGTGGTGTACAGTAGGCCAGGAGTTTGTTCAAGAGAGATTTATATGCCCATAGATAAGCATGAATTGTTCATATTCATGCACCTGTTGTTATCACTTTGTTATTGTTTCATTCCCTGTTGTATACCTTCCCCTGGGTCTCACCTGGAAATGAGTCCCAGATTAGTGTACCTATCCCAGTCACCAAATTTTAACTAAATAAACAAAACAGACAAAAATGTTACAAATATAGGAGAGTATTACATAACACAAACAAAATGTCTACAAATATAGCACATTACAGTGTCAATATTCATATACATGAAGCACCAGGATGCCATACAAACATGGCTAGCTAAAGGCAAGGGCATGCAGATGTGTTAAGGAGGAACTCATGATACTGGCTATGGAAGGCATGTATTGATGGGCAGAGTCAAAGTTCATACAGAATAGAATTCCATAGCCTTGGGGAAAAATTTGAAAATGCTGTATCCCCTCCTTTTGTTTACATTTTAGGGATGGGCAATGGAGAACACTCAGCAGATCATAAAGGGTAGATGCTGCAAGCAGGCTGGAGAAGGGAAGAAAGAGATGTGGAAGTTGGTTGTGCATAATATTATAAATTACACCACCCAAAGTATAGTCACGTAGGGATGAGGATGGGAGCCAGCCAAGCTTGGAACACAGTGTGCAGTGGTGGTGGACAAGATGATTGGTAGCCATAGCAGAACAACAGATATTGTTACAGTAAATGTCACGCCCCATTTGTGTAAAGGAGGTTTGGCAGAGGCTGAGAACACTTGTGCCTCATAGAGATGTGTAGGAAGAAGAATACCATTAACTATGGATAAGCGGGTTTTGTTGGTAAGGTGTAGTTAATCTTGTATGTGAGTTTTAATCTGGATGGGTCAAGTGTGATGCCAAAGTAGATGAAGGCTGAGACAGTTGTGGGGGGGGATCCATCACGGCAGATAGAGGTGATGGGCAATTCTTTAGTTTAGTGCATGAACCAAACACCACAGCCTTGTTTCTGATACATACAGGAGTAGTTTATTTACATCACACAAGCTTTGAATTGCCTGGAGGTCCATGGACAGGTGCATGTTAATGTTCTCAGTACTGCTGGAACCTATGAAGGGAACAGTATTGTCTGCATATAAGATGGGATAACAATGGGAAAGACAGTGGTTCATGGAATTCATATGAAGAAGGAAAGGAAGAGGCCCAACAATAGACTCCTGAGGGACCCCAACTGCTGTGGGAGCTGGCTGAGAGAGGGAGAAACAAAATGTGACTCTCTGGTACCAGTTAGCCAGATAACTCCTAAGGCAGGGAAGCACTGAGGTAGAGATGCCCCTGACAGCAAGCTTGGTGCAGAGTAGGAAGTAGTCAACCAGTAAGGACTTCACCAGTGTGAGATTACACCTATCCATTACAGCAGCATTGTTTGAAGTAAGTGTAAGATAGGGGTAGTGGTGCTACATCCACTATAAGAACCATGCTCTGCAGGAGATAGGAGGTTGTATGAGGCAAGGCAAGAGGTTAGATGAGTAGAGACAGTTATTCTGAGGATCTTATTTAATGCAGGCAAAATGGAAATAGGCCTGTGTGCTTTTTGCCATTTTTACCTCCCCACCACCCTATCAAGTTCTCTTAGCCATCACACAAAAGCTTGATCTCTGACCCCAGGTGACTTGAGCATACTTGAACTCTACTGACCCAGGAAGGGAATCGAAAATGTGGAATCAAATCTGTGGAAATAAAACTGCTTCTAAATATGGTTTCAGTCTGACTCACACACACTCTAACTGAACTCATTCCTGACTTATTTAATTGACATCTGCATTACATCCATACCAGCACTGAATTCACAGTCAGTGAAAGAGCCATTCAGTTTCCACCCTCAGCTTCAGTTTAGATTATGGCAGTTGCCATTGCAAAACAAACTTTCGGATATTTCAGGGACTCTTCATCCGGAAGCAATTTTAAATAAATGGTGATTCTGTTTCCATTATCTAAGTGCAGAGCTGTCTGCCCAAGTGTGAACAATACACCCCCAGCCTCATGAGTGTTTACAAATCCCTGCAAGAGTGGAATCAGGTGGGGATATCCACCTGCTTAAAGGTGAATGGAGCCCATTGAGAACAGTCACTGGCACCACACAATACATGAGTAAGAAGTTTATTCTGGGAACCTGAATAAACAGGGAAGCAATTAAGTGATATTAAAGAAGGATTTCATATTCAGTAGGATTAACACATGTGCTTTGGCAGTCACACCGTTAGAATTTTCATTTCAGGGAGCCTCATTTTAGTTCCCTGCTCCCTGCCAAACTGCAGAAGTTCAGTGTTGGCTTGCCATGACAAAAGGAGCAGCTCAGGGGGGCAGGAGGCTTGAACCTTCCTCCTAAACTTTTACTTTGTAGTACAACTATCCTATTCCAACTCCTATTTTTAATGGAGAATTATCCTTTTTTATCTTAATTGACCCCCCAACCACAAAGTCTACATCCCTTTCTGCTTACTGGCCAAGAATGGAGAGAGAGGATATGATAGAAACTTACAAATATCTAAATGCGGTCACCAAAGTAGACTGGACGTAGCTGTTCAGGCACAGCAAGGGATAATGCACCAGGGGGCATGAATACAAACTGGTGGTTGATAAATTTAGGAGGGATGCAAGAAAGCATTTCTTCACAGAGAGGGTGGTGGACATCTGGAATGGACTGCCAAGTGAATTGGTAAGATCAGACAGGCATTGGGTTTAAGGTGGGATGGGACAAGTACAGTATAGTGGACTTGTAGCTATGGGAACTGTGGAGGGTCTGATACATTGCGGACCAGGCTCTAATCAGTGGGCTCTGCCCTAGACCACTCAGCAATAGGCTGAAGTGGGTCTAGGTATAACAGCACAGATTTGATAGACTTAGTCTTTTACTGACTGCAGAATTTCTATGATTCTACCACATTCAATCAGTACTGCAAAGGATCTCTGTTATGGTAAATCACTTGAGATGGAATCCAGCATCGCTGGGCAGATCAACAACAGAACATGTGGAACTGGCAGCAAGTTCCTGGAGTTACGACAAGCATGGGGAAGTGGGGGTGTGTGGGCATTTCCTTGTCAAACTGATTGCAATTCTTTAAGGAGGACTGAGGGAATCTACAATTAATATCTGAATTTGGGTTTAAAAACAGCTTTGATGTTCTGGCCTGATAGTGAAGTAACACAAAAGCAGGCTTCACATGTTGTGCAGTTATTAATCCACACTATAGTCCTCTGTTATTGAGAAAAAAATCCACGGCTTTGACTGAACATGCAACCAATGGCATTGAAAGTGCTCTATATATGGAAAGCAGTCTGTGAGGAGGAGCACCATCAAGGCACGTGTTCTGTACCAATGTAGTGCCAAGTTGGCAAAGGGAAGATTGAGCAACTCAGTGGAAGTTGCCCTCCTCCAGTGTGGGTAGACTGTATCTTCCACTGCTCTGTTTACCATCACCTGGGATACCACAGGTGGCAGTGTTTTCAGGAGAGCATGTGTGCATGTGGGAGGGGAAGGGAGGACACAAAAGCTGGACCATCTAATGTACTGGCACCTGGGTCACCCCTGCACTTTCAAAGGTGGCAATGGTGAAGGGATGAAAAAAAGGCATGCCACTGACAGGCAGATGATGCTAAATCCTACCCCCATGTCCAGTAGGGAATTTCTTTCTCCACACCTGAGGATGGCATTAGGGGCTTCCACCTCCTCTCCCCTCACCGCTGGCATAATGCATGGGTGCGTGGTTGTGTGAATGTGTGGAGGCTAATGTAGCCACCATAGGTCTCTGAGGCACTGATCAGAGAGGCTACTCTTGACAGGCAGAGGCATAGCTGCAGCTGCTGAAGGTGTTTATGCCCAGTGGACCAGAGCAGCATAACGAGAAATAACAAAAAAACAAAAAAATCCCACTGCTTTTACTGAACATGCAGCAGATGGTGTTGCAAGTGCTGCATACAGTCAACACTCATTTATCCACCTCTCACGTATCCGTCACACTTGTTTTTCATCCATGTAACTGAGCTACCTTTGCTATGTTTGTCACAGAATCCACACTGCGATCACTCCAGTTGTGCTATAAACAGCTGCAATAACACAGCAGTATTGTGTCAAGAAATTGTAATAGCAGCACCATCCATTTGAGATGTAAGCAGCTGTACTAAAAGAACCATATAGAGTTGAAGACTAGAAATAGCAGTGCCATCTAGCTGTCATCTTAGAAGCTGCAGTAACAGAGCCCACATAGCTTTGAGGAAGAGAAACAGCAGCACCATTTATACCTGGTTCTATACTTGGTTACAAGACAGAGGGAGGCTGTTGCCTATCTGGACTGTCTCCCCACAGAGTGAGCCTACCCTGTTGAATCCTTTTGCATCATATGTTTATTCAACAGTAGTTTAAATTTCTCTAATGGCTTAGCTTCCACAGTCTTCTCTGGTAGTCCATTCCATGTCTACTAGCTCTCTAGGTAAAAACTCTTGCCTATTATTTTTCTTGACCTATCTTAGCTCAGTTTGTTTCCTCTACAGTACAAAGGTTAACCATCTATACCTGAATGATAAGGTGCTCATTCCCTAGTGGTGATCCAATAAGGGGTCGTTCAGCACCAGGGTGAAAGGGCTTGCTACTCTAAACCATGGATTGCACCCCAAAATGTTTCTTATTGAAGTGGAAAGCAAGCAAGGTACTGTTGGTCATCTTGTACATATAAAAAAACAAACATCTTGTTATTGTCCAACTGCTGCTTTCGTAATGTCACACTTGAACATTTTGTATGCTTTTCTTTTCCTCCAAAATTAGCCACTTAAATATATTACACAGTTGATTTGACGTCACCTGCCAAATATCTTTTCCTCCAAAATTAGATACATGAACATACTGCACAATTGATTCAATGTCCCCTGACAAAAGTACTTTTTATAGCTGATAAACATGTATACTTGTTCTCTAGCACAGTTGGGCTAGTCAGTGTGTTGCACAGAATTTTCAAGACCAAAAAATATTGTATCCATCTTGCAGAGCTGATTAAATATACATGTAAATTATTGCACATTCCTCTTCAGAACTTTTTTTTATGTTGTTATTTCTCAAACACCAGCAGTCTTGTCACCCAGTGAGGCCTAGCACCACCCCAAAACATCCCTGGCACTCTAATCAGGGTTTCCAATCCCATGGTTTCAACCCCCCACCTCATCATGGGGTGAGCAGTGCTGGGTCTGATATCCCACCCTCTCCTGCATGTGGCAGCAGGAGGTCCCAGGGTTCCTGGAGCAGTTAGTGGCTAGGATCAGGTCCTGAGCATGCCAGGATCACTGTGCTCAGTGCAAACCTTTTCATGTTTTTCTGATCCCTCTCCCTAGGATATTGGAACACATGGGTGGTCAAATGGGAGACATGCAAGCATGCCTCACACAGACCCTGACCAACCTGCTCCCTCACACACACACACACACACACACACACTGCTGATTGCACTTCCACTGGTGGTCACCCAGGGAGCAGTAAAGCAGTGAAAGTCTTCCCACCCCAAAGGAAGAGAGCTTCCTCTGGGACACTCATCCTTCTTCAACCTGGCCAGCCCTCGATGGCTGGAGCTCATTCCGGAACTCGGGTCACTGGCACTGTGATCTATAGTGCTACTACTGCACAGACATTCCAGCCCCTTTTTGCACTTTATTGTGTAACCCCCCCTACAAATGGGTGTTCCCAAAAAGTCTTCCTTGAGCTTGCCTATATGCTCACTGCCAGGCTGGTGTCCTGCATTTTAGCAGTTTAAATGTGATTGCCAGAGAGTGCCTGTATATCCTTTGTGTACTGTCTCTTTAAGAGCTGCCTGGATTGCAGTTATAAGTAATCTGAGAGGGAGCTCTGCTGAAAGATGTAACTATTTGCTGAAAATCATTTAGAGTGATAATGATAATATAGTTTGTCTAACCTGCCTTCTTTGCAGCAAGGACTGTTTTGTTTATCTCCACTATCTTGGTCCTGGACTGCAAATTGGACCAATCAGTACTGGTGGGACCTAAAATGGAGCCAGGCTACAGGAGTTGTCTGGAGTCAAAATCTGTAGGAACTGTAGTTTGGGGCTTTTTGCACCTGAAGGGGGAGCCTTTGTTGTGACTGACAGGAGGATCAGCCAATCAAACCTTTTTGATCTTGGGGAATTTCCCAGGCTGCTGCAGCTAGTTTCAGTTTTGAGCTGAGAAGTGAAGAAGTAACAGCTCAAGTGATTTTGAGCAGCAGTTCTGTGTCATTTTGCATGGGAGATCTGTGAAAGGGCTAGGTTTTTGGCCTGCCTGTTGTCCCTGAGAGGGAAATAGAGTTTATTCAGACTGAATCCAAGTTGTGAGGACTATTTAAGCCGCTGGACTGTGACCAGGCTTTAACCTGAAGAAGACCAAAGATTTGCTGAATGCGATCAGCCTGTGAGGATTTCCAGCTGCTTTTGAATTCCAGTTTGTGCAGAGACTTTGCGATCGTGACCGGAGAGCGGTTTGCCTTGTACAGTAGAATTTCCTTACATGTAAATGTGCTGTGTATTGAAAGTGGGTCGTTATTTGGTTCCCCACTGTGTGAACTGTGTTCTGCTTGCTGTACCTTAGAATCCTTTACATGTAAATGTGCTGTGTATTGAAAGTGGGTCATGATTTGATTCCCCGCTGTGTGAACTGTGTTCTACTTACTGGAAGCTTTATCCAGCCTAATCAGACTGAATCTGCGTTCATCTCCATTTGACTTGGGCCATGCCACACTGGCCCTGCCAGGCTAACCCACTGCACAGAGGAAGCCACTGATGAGAAACCTGCCTGGGGATCAGCCCCCTGCTCCACGCTTGAACAAGAATGATGCCTCGGCATATCGTGTGGGCCCTGCTTGTCCTGGCACTCCAGATTAACCACCTTGATTTTCGTCCAGCCTGTGTCCAGTCTTGTGTATCGTGAGTAATCATTAGGGTAGCTCCCTGCAACAACAGCCTAATCTAAAAGTGTGTCATCTGATTGTCTTTTTGTTTTCTTTTCACGAACTGAGCCCTCCGGCTCTGGATTACAAATTGTGTGTGTTGTGCATATTGTTTTCTTCCATCACAGGGCCTCAACCAGCTGCAACATTCCTGGCTAGCCCGCCATTCTCCATCTGGGTACCCAGAGTGTGTGACTGTTTATAGACCCTGAAGTGCATGCATAACTGTTTGATTGATAGAGACTTTAAGCAAATTAACCTGATAACGCCCCTCCCTTGTTCAAGCCCCTTAAATAAATCAGATCTTACTCTCTTTTGCATTTACCCTGACTGTAGTTCCAGTTTGTGCAAGAGTACTGTGCTGCTGTTATTTGCTGTGTATAACCTTGTTTTACAGGGGTTCCCCAGGGCCAGGCCAGAGGAAAGTCCTGGTGGTAAGTGCAAACAGTGTGGGTACTTGTGTGGTGTATCGGGGTATTGTGAAAGTGATTATTGTGTATTGTTCCAGCCACTAGTAAGGAAAGAGGGAGGTTACAGTGTCCCATAGGGCTGTGCCTGACCAGTACCAACCCTGACCTTTGGGTGGAGGCACCCATTTCAGAACTCTGGCCCCTTGACCTGCTACTAGCCAAGCAGGCAGGGGTAGTAGCCCTTGGGATAGCGCCACCTAGGGGTTACAATTAATTCTCATCTCATTGCACTTTAGCTCTTGATTACTGTGGCTAGGGCCCACCTGTAAATATTGCACAATCCTTCAATTATCTCAGTTCCTAAACTATTCCAGATCAGACCTTTTTCACATTTCATATAGCCAAAGAACCATAGTGTGCATCAAACTCTATAAGAAGCTATGTTGCACAAAGTTCCACCTTAACAGATGCAGTATGTTTGCTTGCAAGGACACTTACAGTGCAGGGAAATGCTGTAAGACAGCTGTAACACTAATTTTTGATTATCTTGGCAGTAGCTGGGGCTGGAAGATCAGAGGTTGGAGATGCAGGAGGCAGACATCTTAGGAATGTCTGAAGTGAGTGTGCACAGCAGCATGTGACCTCCCTCAGTCAATCAGGAAAGACCAGGAAATCAGAAGACCAGAAAAAAAGGGATCCACTCTTACTGTGTCCTAATCTCATTCGTGACCAAGAACATGACTGGAACAGAACAGGAGTGGAACAGGATTGGTATCTTAGGCATTGGCAGGCATCCGCAAGTGACAGCAGGCACACAAGAAACTCTGCCAGTCCACTAAGATAAGGCAAAGTACCTGTCTACTTGCTGTTGCCTGTGTAGGGGATCAAGAAGAAAGTAAGGTGGAAACCACAGGGAGGTGAAAGTTCATACAAACAGTAACTATATGTTGTGTGGGAAAACAGAAAACTCCCTATCTAGGATACAGGCACAAAGGGGTAAAGCTAAAGTTAAAAGGCCAACATTAGAATCACCTGTGGTGTGGGAAAAGAGGAAATAAACTATCTAGGGCAAGGGTACGTGAGAAAAAGAAAAGCAAAAAGGGGAAACTAATATCTAGGATCACAATACAAAGAGCTTAAGTAAAGCAAAAAAAGTAAATATTAGAAGCACTCTATCTAGGATAAAGATACAAATTAAATTCCAATAAACATAGTGAGTGAAGGAATGGGAGTGCTGGGAGTGGTGTAATACAGTGGTTGGAGAGCGGCATTTTTCAGCAAGATCTTCTGGTGGCTGATTTGCTGCCCCATCTGCATGCACCACTCTGGGCTGAGGGAGGAGGTCGCTGGGCTCCAGGCTATGTTGAATAGGATTGGAGGGATCTCTTCCCCCACCCAGGGTCCACTGAGTCCACCACTGTTGCCCCAGATGATGCCTAGAAGAAGGAGGACCAGCTGGACTGTGGTGGACTCTGGGAGGGTGGCACTGAGGGTCAGGAGCACTTTACTTAGCCTGTGCCACTAGGAAACTCATTCACTACTCTGGTGGGACAGGACTTTTGGGGACAGACACCTGTAATAGTGGCCAGGGAGGATGTTGGGGTTCTCCATAGGGGAAGTCTCAAGATGGGAGGTAGAGGATCCCAGCAGAGGAGGAAGCAACTTCTGGTGGGGGGCTTGATCATTAGAGTGTAGATTTGGGAACAGAAAGGGAGGGAAAGAGAGAGGTGAGGTGCCTACCTGGTGCCTTGTCTCAGAGGGATGGAAAGTGGATCCTAAGGATTGCTAGGGTGGCAGGGCAGGAGGTGGAGCTAAATGTCATTGTCCACCTGGGGACTAATAACCTGGCTGAGGAAGGGTCTGGGACTGTGCAGGGAGATTTTAGGGAGTTGGGGAGGGGTATTAGGCAGCTAGCACATTAAGTGTCTTTTGCTGAGGTGCTGCCTGACTGACCAGGGCCAGGATAGGGTTTTCTGTAATAGTAGCTTCAACTTGTGGTTGAAGGAATGGTGTTGAAAAGAGGGGTTCAGCTAAAATGGGGACTGGGGACCAAACTGGAGGGATAAGAGCCTATGCAGGGATGATGACCTACATCTGTCTGGGAGGGGAACCACAGTCCTCAGTGGATGGTTTAAATGTCACCTAGATGAAACATTTAAACTAGCTGAGGGTGGTGGTGGAAGGAATCAAGCAGGCATAAACTGCCTCCCCCCACCCACTGAGTGAAGCAGAGAGAGAGAGAAGGGAAGACCTGAGGGAAGGAAAAGTCCCCAGGGTGCAAAATAAGGAAAAAAGCAGGGTGGTAGAAAACAAGGAAGACGGGAAAACAAGCTGTAATAATAATAGGGAAAAGGAGCCAGAGATAAAGAAAAAGGAGGTTAGCAGGTTGAGTGATAAAGTATGGAAGGCGATATGTGCAAACACAAGAAGTCTCGAAAATAAAATTCTGACCTAGAGGCCTTTGTGGTGGAGGTAGACCTGGATATCATGGCCATTACTGAGTCATGGTGCACAGGAAACCATGACTGGGAGTTGGGTGTTGGGACATGGCAATACCAGGATACACTCAGTTCAGGAAAGATAGGGTGGGAAGGAAAGGGGGAGAGGTCCTGTTGTATGTAAGGGAAAGTATGAAACCAATGGAGACACAGAGAATGCAGTGGGGAATGGAAGGGATAGCGGTACTATGGATCACCCTGGAGACAGGAACCGGAGCCACTATTCACACTGGCTTGATCTACAGAGCTCCAATACAGGGGGAGAAAATGGATAAGGAACTAGTGGAAGCCACTAGCACAATGACAGAAAAAGGGGAGGTGCTGCTGGTGGGGGACTTCAGTCTTTTAACCTTAGATTGGAGCCTCCCAGCCTCAGCTTCAGCTAGAAGCAGGGTCATCCTGCAGGGGGCATTTCTCAGGCAGCTAGTCAGGAAGCCTACTGATGATGGGCCAATATTGGACCCGTTGCTCACTAACAGGGAAAATATTGTAGAGGTCACCGGACCAGGGAAAGCCAGTGGATGTTCTCTACCTGGATTTCAGGGTAGCCTGTGACATAGGCTACTGAGGAAGGGCCCCTCGCAGAATGGCTCCGTGTACAAGGCGACTGTGAATTGAGCACCTGGAGCATGAGGGAGACTGGGGAATAAGGGCAATTGGCTGAAATGGTGACCCAATTTTCACACATGAACCTGACATTAATGGCTACACACCCAAGCAGGCATACTGCATAACCCCCCCAGCAATGCTGGGGAGTGGCTACAGGCCCCTCCAGCACACACTGCCATGGACAAGTGACATGCATGGGAGGGCAGGCTGCAGGCAAGCCGCTCTTGTGGTGTGCACCGGCACAGCGCCACCATTGGTGCTCCTTGGACAGCCACAGTGGGTTCGAACCCCACGGCCGGAACATACAGCAAAACAGTCTGGCAGAGTAGGGCAGTAGACCAGTAGACCAGGGATAGATGTGAATGCTTACCTCAGCAGCACAGGCTTGTTGTTGATTCAGACACCTCACACCACAATGCCACTACAGCATGGATGCGGCCGGGAGACCGCTGGACATGCTGGGTCTGTGACCGGACAACATGGCCATGGTTGCAGGCACACACACACGTCATTTTTTGTCCCAGACCACCACGAAGGATGATGGGCAAAGGGGGTGGAACCACTGGCAACATGTCCTTATGCCAGCACTGGGGCCGGGCCGTGGGCATGGCAGACGTAACACAAGAACACACAGCAAGCCTTTAAAGGGTCATGGGGTGCAACACATGCCCGTCACACTAGACCAGCCTGTAAGGATGGAAGTAGCAACCTACCTCATGAGCCAGAAAGTGAGACCGCTCCTATCCCACCATGGGTACATGTACATCAGGCATAAGAAGAAGCTAAGGAAGGTGTACTGGAGGTGTGTGCAGAGCCACAGGCATGCATGCCCAGCGTGGGCACACACCACTGCTGACCATGTGGTGTACACTGGCCGGCCATACAACCATGCCCCAGATCCAGGGGAGGTCAGCATCAAGGGCATGATGGCGGGTGTGTGGGAATGCGCACAGATGAGCCTGAAGACCACCACCCAGGTCATAGTGCAGGCCACCGGTGGGGTGACCGATGTCATTGCTGGCAGGCTGCCCATCGTGCCCGATGCACCGCACAGTGCAGCGTGTGCAGTAAGCTGCATGGGGCTGTCCTGCAATGCCTGGCAGCGTGTCTGACCTCACCCTGCCTCCAGCATACACAGTCACACCCGGTGGAGCACTGTTCCTACAATACGACAGTGGCCTTGCAGGGGTACCGCACAATGATATTCGCCAAGCAGCATGACCTGACGTTCCTGTCTGGATGCAAGGATTGGTTCCTGGATGGCACCCTTCATGCCACACCACCACTCTTTGGGCCGCTCTATTCAGTCCATGGCCTGTGGTCTGGTTCGGTTCTACCAGCCGTGTACATCCTGATGTGTACACGGACAGAGCAAGCCTACGCTAGGGTGTTCAGTGAACTGCGTTGGCTACTGTGTGGTGCCCAGCCACAGTCTGCCTTCATGGACTTTGAGTAGTCTGCCTGGCGTGCCTTTTCCACTGTCTTTGAGGGCACCATCTTGCGTGGCTGCTTCCACCACTTCTGCCAGGCAGTGTGGCGGCGGGTGCAGGGCAATGCGGCACTGCTTGAGTGCTACTTCATGGATGCGGAGTGTGCATTGTAGGTCTGCATGCTCCTTACACTCGCCTTTGTGCCATCGGATGATGTGGCTACAGTGTATGGGGAGTTGGTGGACACGCCCTATTACCAGGCACACAATGTGCTCCTGTGTCCGCTGCTGAACTACATGGAGGACAACTGAGTAGGGCGCCCAGTGGGGCATATGGCATGGTGCCGGCCACTGTTCCACACTGCCATGTAGAACTTGTATGAGCTGGTGCTAAGTGGGCAGGCACATACGAACAACGCAGTGGAGGGCTGGCACCAGGCGTTCAACACCCAGCTCAGTGCCTGCCACCCTAACATCTGATGATTCCTGGACTGCCTCATGGAGGAGCAGAGGTTCACCGCTGTGTGCATGGAGCAGCTCATCTCCAGTACTGGGGTCACCACAATGAAAAGGCAGTACAGGGACCTCACACACCGCATTGAGGCCATTGTGGCGGAGTACAAGATTTGCAGTATGGTGGACTACCCCCCGGGACGTGCACACAACTTCCAGTTGCAAGTGTAGTGCACATGGGTATCCCTGCCTCACCTGACCGCCCCTCCATCTGGTCATTGCTGCCTGCACTGTCCACTGCCATGCTGTCAAACAAGCACGCTAGCCTGTGCTCCCTTTCACTGTATGCCCCCCATCCATGTACTGCCCCGGTGGCCAGCCCTGTGCCCACGGGCCCCTGGCACCCATCACCAGAGTGGCCTGGCTGCCAGGCCTGCACTATGTCCAGCCTCTGGTACCACCTGCCTGCACATCACAGGCCACCCTGCGCATGGCCTCCTATGCCTTAGGCACCTCTCACCTGCACCAGCCCACCAGCCCACTGCTGTGCCATGCCCCCCCAGCTTTTCCATGGATGGCCGTGGCTGTCATTGTCCTGCTGGCCTCACAGCCCCCCCATGTGTGCCCATCCGTGTCCGCCACACCCCGCACCGTTGGTGTCTCCTGTGTTCGCCATCCTGATATGTGTGTGCACTACCACCTACCCCTGTCCCTCACCATGCCTGCCATGCTCCCGTCCCATCCTTGTCCCTGTCCTGTCACCCTCAGTGCATCCTCTGTTGTTCCTCATTCCCCTGTGGTGGTGTAGTAGCATTTTTTTTTTAATCTCCCTGGTCGCCATTCTGACATGTGCTGCACTTGCGTGGGTGCCGTTCCGGTTGTCGCCTGGTTGTCTTCACCCTTCTGCAGTTGCCTATATCACACAGAACTGATTACAGCATGGCCTTCAACTCGGTGCCACACGGGAGACTGATAGTGAAGCTGAGGAGCATAGGAGTGGGGGAAAAGATGGTGAGATAGATTGGGAATTGCTTATCTAATCGGTTCCAGAGAGTGGTGGTTGGGGGTGCGGTCTCATCTCCTAGAAGGGTCATCAGTGGGGTCCTTCAAGGGTTGGTGTTGGTCCTGCTCCTATTTAATTAATTCATCTCAGACATTGGGAAGGGGGTTAGGAGCAGACTGAGTATTTTTGCTGATGATTCCAAACTGGGAGCGGTGGTAGACGTGGAAGAGGAAGGATTCTACAGGAGGACTTGACCCTTGAAAGGTGGTTGCACTCTTGGCAGCTGAGGTTTAATGCCAAGAAGTGCTGCGTTCTCCACTTGGATGTTGGAAACCCCGGGCAAGACTACTTTCTGGAAGGTGTAAAACTGACAGGTCTCTGAGGGTGAAAAAGATCTCGGGGTGGCAATAGATGCCAAGATGTATAATTTGGAGCAGTTTAGATAGGCTGCGCAAAAGTAAACAGAATGCTTGAGCGCATTGCAAGAGAGATAACATCAAGGAACAGGAAGGTCCTTCTGCCCCTGTACGATTACTTGGTTAAGCTGCACCTGGAGTACTGTGTGCAGTTTTGGTGTCCGTACTGTGCTGTCCTGGAAAAGGTTCAGGGGAGAGCATCAAAGATGATTCATGGTCTGAGGGACAGGTCCTACAGGGAAAGACTTAGGGAGCTGAACATGTACTCCCTGGAGGAGAGGAGGGACAGGGAGGATATGATAGAGGTCTTTAAGTACTTGAAGGGGAAGAATCGGGGCAACACTGATGGTCTGTTTCAATTAAAGAAGGAACGGTCAATGAAGAGTCATGGTCTGAGACTGGTGGGGGGGAGGTTTAGGGGACAGGTGAGGTGACATTACTTCACAGAGAGGGTGGTGGCTCCATGGAATGTGCTGCCAATGGTGCTGGTGGCAGTGGAAACTGTGGGGGGATTTAAGAGGGGTTGGGACAGTTACAGGAGTAAAGTACAGGTGGGGAGAGCTGGGAAAGGCAGGGATGCTCTAGGGGAGGGTATGGAGAATGAGGGTGCAACAAAAGGGGGGGGCAGCTGCAGTGACATAACTGTGGGCTGTAACTCGAGCAGACCTGACAGACCGACTGGCCTAATCTGCTGGCAACTTAATATGTTAGTATGTCAAAGTGAGAGGCTACCTGTGGACCATTGATCTCTGTACACAGTGGTTCAACATGAGAATGGTGGTGGAAGCAAACCACACAAGGATGAGGGCCATGGACTTCAGGAAGGCAGATTAAAAAAAAAAATGGGCAAATGCCTCCAAGACAACCTAGCAGGGGGGATGACATGGGTGGGGTGGAGAAACAGTGGACTAAATTAAGGGAGAACATATATACTAATTTAAATAATAAGTGCGACTCCCCTTGGTTCCTTTTTATGTTGGCTTGCCGTGCTTGCGTGGCAGTCAACATATTGGGAGAGTGCAGCTTTGGGGGCGCGGCTGCTGTTGGGCGAATGCAGGGCATGCATCAGTAGGTGCGTCCCTCATTCCCCAATAAGCCAGCATGCTAGCGCTGACACCAACATTATGTAAAGTGGACATAACTTCTAAACAAAGTGCCGCTGCAATCAGAGGCAAGCTCGTCATGCAGCGGCACAGATGACACACTTCCCGTACGTGCCGTCCCCGAGTACAGGGTGCCACGCTGGGAGCCCACCCCAGCATGGCAAATGATGCCATGGCTGACGGGGTGCCCAATCCCCATCGCCCCACTGTCCTCCCCAAGTACAGGGTGCCACGCTGGGAGCCCACCCCAGCATGGCAAGCGTCCCATGAGCGTCTTTTTTTTTAAACCTATAAATTAAAAATGGTCCCACGGTGCTTCTCCCTGCCCCCCACAACCCTCACATCCACCCACTGCTCACCCTGCTTCCCACACCCCCTCACCCTATACTTACTTCTGGAGTCCGGCGCGACGATCTTCAGTGGACCGGGAACACGTCTGCACTCTTCAAAGCCAACCGCGAACTGAGGAAATGCCGGTAAGCTGTATAATGGGCTAGATAGGGTTTTTTCAACTTTGGTGCATATCTCAGGCATTTTTTGGAATTTTTGCACCAAATTTTCAACATGGGGTTTTTGGGGCCCCTCCTCATGAATTCTGTCACTGTCATGGCGTTTATCAGCCTCGAAAGGTGATTTCACAGTCACTGCAGCGAAATCACCTTTCAGGGCCCATTAATGAAATGACAGTGGTGTCATGAGGGTGCCCTCTAAAAAGCCTAAGTTCCAAATTTGGTGGAAAAAATCCAACAAATGCCTGTTTTACGAGCGTGCGTTGCGCAGTTGCTACGCAGGCTCGTAACTTCGTGCATACACAATATTTTACTGCCAGATTTTCAGCATTGTCATTTTTGTACACCTCCTGCTCAAAATGTGTTTCCGCACTTCCGGTGCACAATAGTGCAGTCGCTGTGGGAAATCAGTGTTTGGGCCAGATTATGAAAATGACAGTGACACAGTTCATGAGCAGAGGACCTAAAATGCCTATGTTGAAAATTTGGTGATGATGCTCCATAAAATAACTGTGTTACGAGCATGCGTTGGCAGATTGCATGCACGCTTGTACCGTCGTGCATTTGTGATATTTTCAGTGTGGATTTTCACCATTGCCATTTTCCCACACCTCTTGATGAACCGTACAGTCGTCATTTGACATATCGTGCCCAAAATGTGTTTTCGCACTTCCGGTGCAAAATAGCATGGTCGCTGTGCGAAATCACTTCTTGGGACACTTTGAGGAAATAACAGTGACACTGTACATGAGCAGAGGTGCTAAAATGCCTATGTTGAAAATTTGGTGCCAACGCCCATAAATGGCAGTGTTGGTGTTGC
The DNA here is from genome assembly GCA_016271365.2 of Neoceratodus forsteri. Taxonomy (NCBI): domain Eukaryota; kingdom Metazoa; phylum Chordata; order Ceratodontiformes; family Ceratodontidae; genus Neoceratodus; species Neoceratodus forsteri. The sequence goes on from CM057451.1 coordinate 491,978,226, forward strand.
ATTGCATATTTCCCATTAATTCTAGTAGCTTCGCAGTAAATTTGGTATATTTACATACCACATTTTCAGCACTGGCATTTTTTTTACACCTCCTTATGAACTGTGCAGCTGTCATGTCTCACGTCCTGCCCAACATGTTTTCCCGCACTGCACTACCAAACACCCAAAGGGACACCCTAATGCTTGTCACTCTCTGCAGGGTGGGGGTGGGTTGGCATCAGTTCAATACTTCACTGCCATTCCTATGATGCATCTGTCTAACTCCTGCACTACCAATGCCAATGCCAGCAAGCCAACATTTGGCATTGACAAATGCTTGTTATTATATTTTCTTTCCCAAGCTGAAGTCAGGGAATCAGGGGAAGGGTGTAGTCACCACCTTGGATTAATCTCAGAAAAACAGTGTTGGTGTCTCAACCCCCCAAAACTTCTTATAACTCTCATAAAATAATCCAAAAGTTCTTTCTTTTTTCTTGTTATTTCCTGCTTCTATATTTTTTCTTTGCACTCCAATCTTTCTCTTTATTATAACGTTTCAGGACTTGTGTGTCCCTATATCAGATAAACAGAGTGCTTTAATTTATCGGTTACCTAAACAAAACCAAAACAAAATATGTACCAAGATTCCTGACTTCCAGAAAACATAAAACTCATTTTTATACCTCACAAACTATAGATTTAGAAACAGGTGGGAACACACATTACTTGTGGTTGTTAAGGATATTTACAGTAGTTTCCTTATTTCCATGTTCTATGTTCTGATTTGATCCTCTTAAGGAGCTGTTAACAGAGGGCTTGGAAAATTAAATGGAACAAGTTCTGTGAGCTAAGCTCTTTTCAATAGAGTGGAAAAAATCTAAAAGGGAGAATGACCAGTTGGGTGCCACAGGGCTAATGGACTAATGTGTTTAAAAATGACATTGCAGATGGGCTGGAAAGGAAACTATGCTTCTTTGTAGATGGCATCAACATCTATAACAGGGTAGGTACTCCAGAGGGGGTGGGAAGACTGAGCAGAGATGGAGGCTGTGGCTTGACAGCTAAGATGGCGACAGCATAATCTTTTTCCTCTCTTCACCTCTCTCTAAGTCCACAACCATCCATCAGTTTTCAGTGGCATCAAACACCCTTTCTGTCGCCTGCCTGTTCGATGCATCCTCTAGTAACGGCTTGCCATGTCATGTAGTCTGATTGTCACTGTGGTCTGCGAGATTCATGCAACTCATCAGCCTGTCACTTCAGCTGTGTGACCCCAGACAATGGCATTTCCCATTCAACCACCTCAACCAGGGAAGACAAACGAGCTACAAGAAATAAAGTATATGTTTGATCAGACTATCTCCAACATAGGTTTCATTTTCATTTTTATGTTTTATGCTTGTAAACCAGATGAGCAAGAACTGCCTGTTTTCATAGGTGACAAGTCATATTTATTTATTTAATTTGTATTAACCATGTAGGTGCACTAGCCATGAAAGGACTATTTTCAGGCATGACCCGGGAGAGTACAACAATCAAAGACAGGTACATAGCATGTGTGCAATGAAATTACAATAGCATAGGTCAAAACAGTTAGTAATGAATACATGCAGCCAGGACAATACCAGTCAATGCAATTCACATACATTTTTAGGCAGAGAAAACCTACACAGTCTAGGAAGAGATACCTCAACATAGCAGCAAATAAATATTGTTCAAATTAGTCACAACAATGAAGATTCAAATAGGCAGTGAAATAAGGAGACAGTACGATACATATTATTGACACAGAATTTCAGAGCAAACAACTCGGTCCACAAAAGTGCAAGTGCAATACACAGAACACAAAAGAGACAAATACATTCATGCTTGAGAAAAAAGCCACTGTTTTAAACTTTTTTTGAAACACAGTATAGGATTGCGTTCAACAATTTCAGTAGGTATCTTGTTAAAAAAAATTGGCGAGGTGAACTCAAGATTTCTAACCAGCTCACAGGAGTGGATATCATCTCCCTGTCGCAATGGCTTACTAGTACTGAGTAATAATTCAACACCCAGGACATACGTACGGAGCATCTGGAGGCCCACAAGAGGGAGCACGATCAAATCGTCTGACAGCTTTGGGTCCGCGTTGAAGATCTTGAAAAGAGGGGATGCCGTAAGAACCTGAGGCTGGTCAGCTTTCCAGAAGGGGTGAAAGGCAGGGACACAAACACTTTTCTTCAAAATGTCCTCCCCATTATCTTGCATCACCCTTGGCCATCACCCCTTGAAATAGAGCACTCCCACAAGTCCCTAGGGCCACCACCAAAACCCAATCAAAAACCTTGATCTATTCCTGTGAAAGTTCTCATTTCCCTGTCAAAGAATAGATCATGCAACTTGCAAGGGAGCAGGAACCCTTTCTCTGGCAGGGATGTTGCATTCAAATCTACCCAGACATTTCAGTCACCCTGACCGACTCTCAGAGGGCCTACGCCAGGGCCAGACACACCAACTAAAGGTGCCCTATAGCCTACAGTACCCTGCTACACTGCAGATATCCAGGGACAGGATTTTGTATTGGTCTACATTGTACTGTTCCTCACATTGTGGAAGTACTCTGGAATTGATTGTGCATAATTTAAATACCTTTGTATATCTCATTGTTTGTACTGGATGTGGAACCTTTGTAAATGAGCTACTAGCACAAAAATTGTTGTAATCAGAGACATTAAATAAAAATAAAAACAAATAAATAAATAAAACAGAGTTCCCCACTTGTTCCATTCTCCTGAGGCAGTTTAAAATTTCATTCAATGCTCGTGACCAGCAGCCAACCTCCCAGACTGGGACAAATAGAATTATTTTATTTTTATTTATTTTGTTTTTGTTAACCAGGTAGGTGCACTAAACAAGAGATTTTGCCTATTTTCAGGCACGACCTGGGTGGGTCACAAATCAGAAACAGCAGATACATAGTGTCCACAACAGAATACAAAACATCTAGTTGGAAGGAAAATACAGTAACACATGACAATTTTGAATACATGGCACACTCAGGAACAACAAGTAGAATAATTAGCTGCTATGGATACAGCACCTGATCCTCACTACCAGCAATATTGGGCCAACATGGGCCAGCCTGCAGCATTTAAGGCTCAACCAGAGGAAGATCTTTGGGGCCTCATATACGGATACATAGGCATCTCAAAGAAAAAGAACAAAACCTCACTTACATCTACTTCACCACCCGGCCACCCGCGCAGCCAAAGTCAAATAAATGAACATGAGGTGTCCTCAGGCAGCTCCAACAGAGATGTCCCAGGGAGCCGGAATGCACCCTTGTGGGAGACCCCTCACTGAAGAGCTCAGGTGCCAAGCCCCAGCATACCAAGCTGCTAAAGCATGAAGCTCCAGTCCCACTCAGCCCTCTGAACTCATCCCACTTCCTCTGAGCACACTGCTCAGCTCCAAGGAACACCATCTCTGCTTCTATCCTGTGGCTGTGGTGTCCTCTTCAGGGTCTGGACCAGGAGCTCCTATAAAACATGTCTGATTTGGAAAGAAAACTGTGTTCCCTCATACAAAGACACTGTTCTTTTATATGCATTGCTCCCTCCTCCTGGCTTCTTCAAACAATCTAGAGACACATCTAATTAAGACTACATCATTACTGACTTCTAAAGGGGCCACCAATATACTGTACTTTTGTGCATATCCTTTTATGATGACTCTACCCTCCTGGTTTTTCCTTTTAAGAACTGTCTCAGACACCTCCAAGCTAGGGTAGCCACCTTTGGATGAAACAAAAACCGGACCCTAACTCTGCCCTCTAGCCCCACCCCTTTTCATGACTGATACCGTACTGCTGCTCTTCCAAAGTCATTTGCTGTGTCAGTGAAGACTTTAATGGAACAGTAAAAGACAGCACTTAAAGCAGCAGTTCAGAACAAGCATTTGTCAGTGCCGAAGGTTCGCCGCGTTACTTAAGGAACAGCATGAGGTGGCTCTCCATAAAGTTCAATGGAGGCAATTTGTAAAAGCTTGTTTTTATGCTTTCCAGTGACAATTTTGTCAAAGAAATGCAGTCGCTTAACTAACAAGGACCTTAGGTAAGGGACTGCATTTCTTTGGCAAAATCGTCACTGGAAAGTATAATAAGCATTTGTCAATGCCAAATGTTTGCTTGTTGACATTGGCATTGATAGTGCAGGAGTTAGAGAGATGCATAATAGGAATGGTGGTGAAGTGTTTAACTGATGCCAACCCCCACTCCCACCCTGCAGAGACTGACAGGCGTTGGGGGTGTGCCTTTGGGTCATTGGCCATAATGCTCACGCCATTTCAACTCACTCTACCTTGCAGACACCGACAGGTGTTGCAGTGTGCTTTGGGGTCTTTGGCTCTTATGCTCACCCATTTCCATAAGGAAATATGCTGAGATGGGTGCAGTATAGGACAATGGGGTGAACATTGGTGCCTAAGACCAGAAGGCACATGTCGATGCCTGTCACTGGCTGCAAAGTGGGGGTGAAATGGCGTGAGCATTACAGCCGACAATCCCAAGTCACACCTCTGACTCTCCAAATTTTCAGCATGGGCTTTTTATGTCCCCACCTCATGAACAGTGCCACTATCATTTCGTTACTCAATCCCGAAAGGTGATTTTGCACAGCGACTGCACCATTTGGCACCACAGGTGTGAAAACACATTTTGGGCAGGATGTCAAAAATGACAGCTGTACTGTTCATGAGGTGGTGTGAAAAAATGGCACAGTTAAAAATCTGGAGTAAAAATAAAAATTAGCAAAGTTACGAGAGTGTGTAGAAACTGTGCAACGCACACCTGTAACGTAATCACTTATTGGAATTTTTTCAACAAATTTTCAACATGGCCATTTTTGGACCTCTCCTCATGAACAGTGGAACTGTGATTTTGTTAATCTGTCCTGAAAGCTTATTTCCCACAGTGACCATGCCATTCTGTGCCACAGGTGTGAAAACACATTTTGGACTGGATGTGAAAAATGACAGCTGTACTGTTCATAAGGAGGTGTAAAAAATGGCATTGTTGAAAATCTAGAGTGAAAACTTAAAAAATTGGCGAAGTTACGAGCGTGTGTAGAAACTGCACCTTGCCGCGGCATAACAGTCATTTTAAATTTTTTCACCAAATTTGCAACATAGGGTTTTTGAGAGCTCTCCTCGTGAACTGTGACACTGTCATTTCGTTAATTAATCCTGAAAGGTGATTCCGCACAGCGACCACAAAATCACCTTTCAGGACTGAGAAACTAAATGCCAGTGCCAGTGTTCATGAGGTGGGGTCCCAAGAACCCCATGTTTAAAATTTGGGGCCAAAAGTCCCAAAAACGGCTGAGTATCAACCTAAGTTGAAACCCCCCTTCCCCATTGACTCCCATTGTAGGGCTTACGGTAATTTTCTCCAGTTTGTGGTCAGCTTTTGAAGAGTGCAGACACATCCCAGTCCACAGAAGATCACTGTTCCCAACCTCTGAAGGTTAGTGTGGAGTGGGGGGGTGGGAGATGGGTGTGCAGAGGGAGGGTCGGGATGGAGGAGGGGAACGGGTGAAACGATGAAGGATCATTTTCCTTTTGCAGGTTAAAAAAAATAAAAAGACTCCTTTGGACCATTTTCTTTATTTACAGGTTAAAAAAATACTTTTGGCACACTGGGCTGGGATCCCAGTGTGTCACATGAGTTTGGGGGGGGTCTGATGCCGACGAGGATTGGGCACCCCTGTTGGCAAAGAAATTGAACTTGGGGGTTGGGGCACACTGGAGTGAGCTTCTAGTGTGCCACAATGTGGGTTGGAGGGGGATACATGCCAACAAGGGGATTGGGCACCCCAATATTGGCTTTCCCAGGGAGTGTGTGGTTTCCGCACATGCACAAAAGCAGTGGCGTTACTTTGCATGTGTGGAATCGGCTGCATTCCACACATATTTGTTCCATAACTGAACAGTCATCAGCTGTTCGGAGGCTCCTTCTTTTGAAGTTTTTGCGCACACTACTTTTATTTATTTATTTTTTATTTATGACTTTGATAACCATGTGAGTGCACTGATCCCAGGGACCGTTTTCAGGCACGACCCAGGCCATAACACATGGCTCAGGGTGACAGTGGAGCACAAGGTAACAGTAATATACATGAAACAGATTTGATACAAGCAACAATAGTAAGCACAATATACAGGCTTGATGCATAGGTCCATCTGAGAACAGTGAATACAAGGTTTCAACATCGGACATGAGATTTGGTACAAAACAAAAAAATCGTAAGCACAGTGTACAATGTGTGACTGTGTAGTCCAGTGAGCAAGTAATACACAGAATACTCAGTAAAAAATATATATACAATATGTACAGGCAAGGAAGTTAAATATTACTGTGAAAATACAATATAACAGTTGTAGGCAGGGGAGTTGACAAGTATGGGTAGGTGTGTGACCCCTGGGAGCAGCGGCAGGATGAGTTTGCCAGGAACTAGACTTTAAGGCAGGACTTGAAACTGGAGTGAGTGTCAATGGAAAAGAGTTCAGCTGGTAGTTTGTTCCACTGCAAGGGGGCAGCTGCAGACCAAGCTCTGCTACCCATGTTGGTGAATACCCTAGGAACAGCTAAAGGGGGAGTACCATTTGAGCGGAGATTGTGGTAGAGCGTTCGGGTTTTCAGAGGGGCAATTAGGGGGGAATCTGGAGCCATGCGGATGACATTGTCCACCATGCAGCTGAGGGCTAGGTCAAAGCGACCTTGCAGTGGTAGCTATCCAAGGGTATTATAGAGGGTACAGTGGTGGGTGGAGAATGGGGCCAATAAAGCAAAGTGACAGGTACTGTTGTAGGCAGCAGAGAGGTTAGCCATGATAGTAGCTGAGGTCCTGGCATAAATAGGAGAACAGTAGTCAAGAATAGGGAGAAGATTACCCTGGACAAAGGCTAGTCTGGCTTCAGGGGTAAGGTATTGCCTGAATCTATAGGCGGCACCTAACTTTTGATGGAACCTTTTGACAAGGGAATTGCATACCTGTGGGTGGAGGAGGGCCTATAGCTCCCAAGTATTTGTAGGTGTTGAATCCTCCAGGGCTTGGTCCTCTGGTGAATAAGGAAGGGCTTAGATCCGAACAGCATGGATTTAGTTTTTTTGACATTTGCTAAGAGAAGGTTTTTTGAGAATCAGCTGTGGGCCACAGCATAGTTGTGTAACAGAACTGAGGAGATTGCAACTGTGGATTTGTCACTATGGAAGAGGACAAGGTCACCGGCATACAGGAGAGAGAGTGACAGTTGAGGCAGTTGAAGGGAAGTGCATTAGCGAATAAGGAGAAAAGGAGAGGGCCTAGGATTGAGCTTTGAAGGACCCCCACAGAGACAGGCAGTGTGGGGGAGTAGGCTTGACCAATACACATGAATTGTGAGCGATCAGTAAGGTAGTTAGTGAACCAGCTTGTGACGTTCTGAGGACAACCAAGGAGGCTAAGCTTGGAGGTAAGGAGAGCATGGTTGACCATGTCAAAAGCCTATGATAGGTCGACGAAGACAGCCCCAGTGGCTTTACCATTATCCATGTTAGAGTGGATGTGGTCGGTCAGAATGGCGAGGGCAGTGGCGGTGGAATGATTTTTGCAAAAGCCATGCTGTTGGTTGCATAGGAGGGTGCACTTGCCTATGTACTCAGTGAGCTGATTGTGGACTGCTCTCTTGAGTAGTTTACTGAGATGAGGGAGGATGGATATCTGACGGTAATTGTCAGAGGATTTGGGGTCGCCAGATTTAAGAATGGGGATAACCTTAGCTATCTTCCATGGGTAAAGCATGGAGGAAGTGCAAAGGGCAAGGTTAAAGATGAAGGTGAGTGGCTTGCCAATCGCTGGAGAGATCAGCTTAAGGAAGACTGGAGATAGGCCATCAGATCCGGAGGGGCCGTGGTTAGGTAGACTTTTGAGTAGCTTCACTGTGTCATGTATGGAGAGGGCTTTAAAATAGAATGGGGGTATTTCCGGGTGAGATGGCAGAGCTGGAGGAGGATGGCAGTGTGTCAGGTATTAGGGCTGGGCTTTGAGGTTGGGCAGTTGGCAGCTTATTTAGGTACATGGATAAGTTGGTGAACTTACAGATGAAGACACTGACCACATCGTGAGGGTCGGTCAGCAGCCCATCCTGGGAGTTGAGATGTGGTGTAGTGTAGCTGGAGCGGGGGTTTAGGAGGGAGCTGACCGAGTCCCAGAATTTTCTAGGGTCTCCAAGGCTGGCCTTTTGCAGATTGCAGAAGTGGGTCTGTTTCAAAGATTTGGCATGTTGTTTACATTTGTTCCTCATGCGCCTGTAAGCATCCCAGAGGGTAGATGAGAGGGTTGCTTTGAAAGTGGACCAGGCACAGTCTCTGGCCTTCATAAAGGTTAGGAGGTATTTAGAGACCCAGCGCGAGCACCCGCCTCTGACCCGTCTGGTAGTGACAGGGAAAAAGTGATCCTGGAGTGTTAGTAGAGTCTGGGTAAATATGGAAACCACCGTGGCTGCATTGGAAAGGGAAAAAAGCATGGACCAGTCCAAGAACTAGGCCTTCTCAAGGAGATTCGTGGAGACTGGGCAGCTGAAATTTCTGAAAGATAGGTATTTGGGTGGGGGGCGCTTTAGTTTGGAAGACCAGAGGAGATAGGTCAGTGAGTGATCACTTATAGAGTCAGCCATGGTGCCAGCATGCAATGCTCAGTCATCCCTGTTTATGAGGATCTAGTCTAATAGAGTCTGAGTGGCCAAACGTGGATTAAGTCTGGTGGGTAGAGTGATCGCCTGCACCAGGTTGTGCTGCTTTAACAGGGATACATAGTTAGGTTGGTGGCAGCTCAGACAGTTTAGATTAAAGTCGCCGAGAAGGATAGATTCCCTATGGGGAGTTAGAGAGCTCAGGCCTTGGAGGAGGCTGGTGAGTCCAATGGTTCCGGTCCCGAGGGGGTTGTAGCAACAGCTAATATAGAGTTTCTTGCAGGATCCCAGGGTCAGTTCAGAGAGTAGCCATTCACTAGGTGAGGAAGGGTCAGAGTGTAGGATAATGCTAGCTGAGAAGGGTTCCCTTAGGAGCAGGGCCACACCGCCACCTTTTTTCCTGCCTGGCTTGTCAAGGCATAGGTAGGAGTAGCCAGGTAGTTTGAAGGTGTTTTTGGTGTGGTGTGACTTTAGCCATGTTTCTGTGAGTCCCAGAATATGGGGCTTGTGTAGCTCAATCCAAGCCTCAAGGTCAGTGAATTTGGATGGAAGGCTGCAGACATTGATATGTGCAATTTTAAGACCAGGGGCTTTTGTCCAGATGCTGGAGGAGGAGGTGATATGGGACTTTGTTGGGCCAGGGTTGCACTCAATGTCTCCAGCAAGGGAGAGTAGTGATAGTAGGAGAATGTATGGGCAGGAGGGAATAGTAGGAGACCATGAGAGGTTAGCCAGGTAGAGGCCAAGGAGGCGGCATTCTCCTTTAGTGAGTAGGATGAGAGAGATGTACCCCAGGGTGGACTTATCCCCAGTAGTGAGTAAAGAGGGCTGAGATGGGGGGAAGGAGAGGAAGGAGAGGCGCTGTTCATTGCAGGCCAGCACCGTAGTGCAGAAGTCGGTCAATACCAGCGCAGTAGTTAGGGAGATGGCCCATAATATAGGTAGTGCCAGCTTCATCTTTCCAAGGGAGAGTGGGGGACAAGGGGAAGTAGTAGGAGAGAATTAGCATCATCAGCCTTATGAAGGGGGAGCGGAGGGAATGGTGAGGCAAGGGGCTGTCAGAAATGTAGTTCTATGGGGCAGGACCACACTCTAGGAGGTGTTCTGCAGCTTTAAATTTGTGTAGGGCAAGATGGACAATGGGAGGAGGTGCACAGAAGGGGGAGTGGTTTAGGTGTATTTAATAAGTCGTGGAGGAGGGGGTGTGGGGAGGGCAAAAAAATCAACAGTAGGAATCCCGGTTTACAGTTTAGCTGTAATTGGTATTATGTACACACACTAGTAGCGAGAGCCAGGCAGCACAGACTACAAAATTTGTGCATGGGCTTGCAATTGGGCAAGAACTGCGTGTCTCTGTACTGGAGCAAGGGAAAGTCATTTCAAACTTGGTGGCACAGTCCGGGGAAAGCAGCCATGCTGGATTCCAGAGCTAGCCACTCAGGGAGTTCACCAAGATGGTGAGCAGCCAATGGGGGCACTGCAGTCAGATGGCGCCAGAAATTTGAAAAAATCCAGGATCTTCACTGCAACAGCAGCTGAGGGCTAAAGAGACCTGGCTTCTGCAATTACCTGTGCTTGGAGAGCAGTGGGCATGTGGCAGCAGGCAGGCTCCTGGTCTCGGCGCAGTAGTCAGCGGGCAGCTCAAGCTTAAAGGCAGCTGTGAAGATGAGGTGCTTGCCCGAGTGGGCAGCAAGCCTACAGAGAAAGGGATAGAGGTCAGATATAGATAGTATGGGGACTCAATGGGAGGGTTAGGAAATTAGCAATAAAACAAGGGGGTAATGCACTGAAACAAGATTAAGCTAAATCGGGGGGTGGGTCACAGACCTCAGGCAGGTGCCAGCTGAGGACTGCTGAGGGAGGGAGACATACAAAGGAGAGAATGAGAAGATTAAGGGGTCTGGCTAGGCTAAAACAGAGGGAAACTAGCAAAGCTAGCAAACAGTATTTTACTCATTCTTTTTTTTTCTAGCAGGATGAGCAAATAGAGGCTAGTAACAGTCCTAAACAAACAAAAATCAACAGAAGGAATCCCAGTTTACAGTTTAGCTGTAATTAGTATTATGTACACACACTAGTAGCAAGAGCCAGGCAGCACAGACTACAAAATTTGTGCACGGGCTTGCAATTAGTCAAGAACTGTGTGTCTCTGTACTGGAGCAAGGGGAAAGTCATTTCAAACTTGGCGGCACAGTCCAGAGAAAGCAGCCACGCTGGATTCCAGAGCTAGCCACTCAGGGAGTTCACCAAGATGGTGAGCGGCCAATGGAGGCACTGCAGTCAAATGGTGCCAGAAATTCGAAAAAATCCAGGATCTTCGCTGCAACAGCAGCTGAGGGCTGAAGATCTGGCTTCAGCAATTACCTGTGCTTGGAGAGCAATGGGCAGGTGACAGCAGGCAGGCTCCCGGTCTCACCACAGTAGTCGATGGGCAGCTCAAGCTCAAAGGCAGCTGCGATGATGAGGTGTTTCCCAAGTGGGCAGCAAGCCTGTGCTTGGAGAGCAGTGGGTGGGTGATAGCAGGCAGGCTCCCGGTCTCACTGCAGTAGTCAGTGGGTGGCTCAAGCTTAAAGGCAGCTGCAAGGATGAGGTGCTTGCCCAAGTGGGCAAGCACTTCATCCTTATCCTATAGCAATAAGTTTACAGTGCGCAGGCACAGCGAACCTAAAAATGTTAACATGCTTTACCTTTTTAAATGAGATTTTCTGGGTTCTTCCTTGTTATTAATTTATTTAGGTACTTATCAAAATTGTTTGACCAGGTAAACATACAGAGATAAAGGAAATCTCATTTACAGATATGATCGGGGGAAGGGGGAACAAGGGAAATACTGTAAATAATATACAGTGATATAACAAATTGCTTATTTACTGTAGTGTGTACTTCATGTAAGCATTAAACCATGACAGAGCATGATTCTACTGTGGAATTAATTCATGATTTGGGGGTTGGGGCACAAGGCAGCAGGCCGAGTGCCTCCAACCACCCGACCATGGATTAATCACACAATAGAACCATGCTCTGGAGTGGATTAATTTGCTTGAAACATGGCAAGTGGAAGGTAAGTATTGTTTAAATACTGTTTAAGTTACAATCAAAGAAAAATAAGCAGAAACACTATATTTTACTTGAGAAAACATTTTACGGTACAGGTCTGCCCATTTGAAAGGCCGCAGACATCTGCAAATGTGCATGTGCACATTGGACAGTGCACATACATTAATGTAGTGCCTGACAATTTAAAACACATATTAGTGTGCTGGCCCAGTGGCATGGAGGGTTGAGGCATCACTGTCTTACCTCCTACCACACCTGCGATCTGTGTTCACGGTGCGAGCTGGTCTCTGGGGGTCAGCCGGGGAGGGAGAGGATTGAGCATCCAGAGCGCAGCTCTCCTATCCCAAGGGAGGGTGGGGACATAACCCCTAGTGGTGGCTGGGGGCCGGCATGCCAGGTCCCACAACGTGGGGGTGGAATGGGAGCAGCTGCCCGACTTACAGCATGTGGACACCTGTGCTGGGCACCATTGGCAGCATTCCATGCTCACACTCCGTAAGAAAACAGGAAAAACTTGGCTCTCACCACAGGATGACAATGGTACCCCTCTGCAATGCCACCCCAAGAGGACACCTCCCTCAGTTGGATCCGTGCTAGTGGGTTGAGTCACTCCCTGCCCCCTACCATGAAGGGTAATTCATGGGGGCAACAAGGGAGGGGGTCTGATGCTCGGGTGCGTGGGAGAGAAAACCGGTGGAGCGAGGGGAGAAACAAATACTTTAAAAAAAAAAACATGTACCAACTTTAGATGAAGTAAAAAAAAAAGGAAAACATCAACAATTGCTACTTTTAATCAACAGTTCTAATGTTTCACCCTCCATTCCTACCTCCAATTGATGCATCACAGCAGTGCATTGTGGGGGAATGTACAACATTTGAATATTTAAATCTGAAAAAAATATTTTTCAAAATGTGAAATGTTGGGTAATACAGTATGTAACCATTTGAAAATGTCTAATATTTTTAACTATTCATAAATGCAAGCGGTCACATATTAACTTCTAAGGAAGAGCTTCAACTTCTTCAGCTGCTTCAGAGCCACAGTGCATTATGGGCGCACTTCAAAAATTTCCATTTCCAAGAGGGTAGCATCTTTCAGAAAAAGAGATGTGCAAGAACAAGGGGGCACAATTTGAAGATACAGGGGGGACAGCTCAGGGGCAATGTGAGGAAGTATTTTTTCATGGAGAGGGTGGTGGATGCATGGAACAGCCTTCCTGAAGAGGTTGTGGGGTTAAAAACAATGGGGAAATTCAAGAATGCATGGGACAGACATAAGGCAATTCTAGTGGGGGAGGTTGGAAGAAGTAGGCTGTTGGTTAACTAGGATCTGCAGCTTATCCAATAGGTAGGGAAATGGGCAGACTGGGTGGGCCAAGCGTTTTTTATCTATCAGAGTCTATGTTTCTATATGGCAACAAAAAATTACAAGTTTGGTATTTTCAACAGATTTTTAAAGGTTGTCTAATAATATGCGAGAGGTGTTTAGTGATAGAAGAATGCAATGCAGCAACCGGAGGCAGACAGACACTCGTGGCAGGGACACTGATCACTCGATTCTCCGAGTTCCATTGGGCAGGTGGATTGGTAGCAGTGCATTACCGCACTTCTTAAATTTGCATACGCGACAAAATATTACAAGTTTGACATTTTCTACACATTTTTAAAGTTTCTTTAATAATATGTGAGAAGTGTTTAGTGTTAGAAGTGGAGCAACGTGGCAACCTGTAAGAGAGACAGACACTCTTGGTGGGGACACTGACCACCCGATTCTCCAGGATCTGTCAGGCTGGTGAGTAGGTAGCAACTAAAGTGGTGAAAAGACTTTCATTGTTCTCTATGTGTAGGTTGTGAGAATGCTTTCACAAGGCACAGATGCCCTCTCTAAGACACAGGTGTGCTGTAGAGGGCAACCATGCATTATTTGGGAATGCATCCATGGTTACTGCATGGTCACCTGTTGCACTTCTTCCAATCCCTATCAGTTATTTGGGTCTGCTGTTTTTTGCCATGTACAAATATTAATCCTGTTTCTTTTCATGTCCACAATATTATTTTGAAGCCAAGAGAAGACAAAATAATTTTTTCTAGAGAAAAAAATCTATTTAAAACATTTAAACATGCTTAAATTATGTTAGAAAAGTTTACCAGCAAATGCAAGTGGAATTATTTACTGTTAAAAATGGTAGGGTCAGACTTTTTGCCTAGCTTTTCTGCAGTGCTGCTTTAAGATGTAGAGTGAGGCACAAATTTTGGTAGCTTTATAACTCAGGTGATGTCCCAGGTCTCGAAACCCTACACTGTCGCCCACCTGGTCTCCCTATTATTTACACAACTATTCCCTGAAGCATCGGGTAAATCGAGTTATTGGATGTCCGCCCTTCCTAACATGTCTCCCAACTGGGACAGTCTCTGGAGGGATATGCACCATTTCATGTTCAATGACAGGTTACATCTCATGCAATTCCATATACTTCACAATATTTACTTTACCCCCCTCCATCTACGTAAGATGGGTGAACTTCCTATCCCCCAATGCTCGAGATATAACATGGTAGAGGGAAACCTCCTGCATATCTTATAGGAGTGCCGTAAGGTAGCCCCATCTGGGAAAAGATTAAAGCAGAACTGGATCCCTTGTTAGGGCTACAAGACTGTTTTTCCCCTGAAGTCTGTATTTTAGGTGATGTGGCAGATATCCTAGTGATTAAGAAGAAGTTCCATATCTCACTAATTTCGCTGTCCGTTAAAAAGGTAATTTTGCATCACTGGCTTGACCAGCAGGATATTATTTACCCAGAATGGTTGAATGAGGTCTTATTTAACCTTAGAATAGAAAAAAACAATTGCTAGCACAAGGCACTGCCTTCCAGCCTACACAAAAAAATGGAGTAAGCTGGAAGCACTGCAGTTGGCCCACTCTTCCCCCTAAACTGCCTATGTCAAACTGTTACTGCATGTATGGGTTCCTTTTTTAGGTTCCCTAAGAACTAATGGTCCTTGCTAATGGTAAAAGCTTATTTTATATGGCTCTGTCATTTCCCACCAATTGTATGGCACCCCCATGAATTATGTGTTATGTCTCCAGGGATAAAAGGGTGGAGGAGACTGGGGGGCATGAACAGGAGGGAAGGGGGGTTGGGACGTAGTGTGTATTGTATTGTAGTGTATTGTATTGTATGTGTTTGTTTCAGTCAAGCCTGTATACTCCCACCCACTCTGTATTCTGAAGTCCTTATGTTTCATTGCTTAGTGTGTGGATGTCTCTTATGTATGTGTAAAGCTAAACTAATAAAGAACATTGCATTTAAAAGATGCAGAGTGGAAAAGATTAGGTTAAGTAGCTGCTAATGGTCTTAATGGCCATACTTTACATCTCCCAGGTTGACTGTTTTACAAAAAAGGCTATGCTGACAATTGCAACCTGGACATGCAACTGCAACAATGAATGATATGACTATATATATATATATATATATATATGTATATATATTTTGATATTCTTTATTTTTTATTGTTTTTTATATAGTTATATATATATATATATATGTATATTATATATATATATATATATGTATATATATATATATATATATATATATATATATGACTGCAGGAGTATATCTATACAGTATTGCTCTTTTGTCTTACAATACATGGAATGTTCTTCAGGTTGGCAATTCATGTTTCTATAACATCATTCTGTTATATATCAAATGACACTCGATCACAATTCATACCTTACAAAAAATGGTCACTTTCAAATGGCTTTATCAGAGAACAAATGTTTCATCTAGAGGTGAGATATAGAAATCCCATGGTCTCCATTGGAGCTCAAATCATGACATCCTTCCAGCTCTAGAAGCTACTGTTCTCTCTAGATAATATATCTCAGTCATCAATGAATGCCAATCAGAGAGGGTGGGTACTTTAGCCATTCGCCATAGGCAAGTTATAACCTTTTTAGCTGCTGCCAGGTACAGGTATAACTTATTTCCACCTGGTGTAACTTTTCCATCTTCCCCAATATAAAGCAGAATCATCCGATTGGATAAATTAATTTCTGGTCCCACAATATTTTGTATACTCTTCTCTATATCTAACCAGTATTAAGTAACTTTTGGACAGGTACAAAAAATATGTGCTATATTTGCCATTTTTTTGCCACATTCTCTCCAACAAAGGCCATACCTCATAGATACAAATTTAACAATTTTGTCAGGGGTATAAAAATATCTACTACGACATTTCCATATATATTCTGACCAGTATGATGACTGTGATACTTTCATCGAGTGAGGAATATATTCCAATCATTTCTCATAAGTTATCTGAGTCCCTAATTCTCTATTCCATCTCCCTAAGATATCTTCAGTGGATTCCTTCCAAAAATCTCTTATTGCTTTATATGTTTGTCCAATTAAATGAATTTGTTCCCTGCCTTCTATAGTGTCCCTTAAAAGGGACATCAACATAGGTATGAGAGAGGGCAGAGTATTTAATGCTAATTATTTTTGTATAAATGACCGAATCTGTAAATATCTATAATAGTGTGTATGGGGAAGTTGATATTTTGCCTGTAGTGTGGCAAACGGCAATACTCCATTTACATCTAGGTATTGATATAACAAAAGCAGACCTTTTTTCTGCCATTCTTGATTTACTTGGTTTTAGAGGACAAAAGAAGGCTACTGCCAATCGAGATTGTCCCCCACCACCATGGTGGGACAAGTTATACCCTGAGATGATTAAAATCCATCCAGCAATCCAACCCTTTTTTAAAGGCTGTAATAGAACTACCCTCCATTAATTTTTGAGGAAGCAGATTCCAAATTCTAGGTGTTCTCACCGTATAATAATTTAACCTTTTATTTGTTTTAGATTTTGAAACGTTGATTTGTTTGTTATGGGACCAAGGGGTAGTCCTTCTACTGGAGAAATTTAAACCGCAATGGTGCATGAGATCCTGGGAATTCTGAATTTTATATAATAGGAGTAAATCACCTCTAGTACATCTTGTATGAAGCGAATGTAACCCAGTTTCTTGTAGTCTACCCCTATAATCCAGTTTGGATAGATATGGGACCATTTGTGTAGCTCTCCTCTGGAATTTTTCCATTCTATCCATATCTTGTTTCAAGTATGGACTCCAGAAAGGAGACCCATAGTCTAAATGGGGCCTTACGTATGTTCTGTACAGAGGAATAATACATTCCTGAGTCCTCAATACAAAGGAACGTTGGATCCGAGTAAGCATTGCATTGGATTTTCTGGCTATCATAGCACAGTGATCGGTTGAAGACAGTTTGTTATTAATGATAATTCCAAGATCTCGCTGTAGTAGTGACACATGTAGGGGAATATTATTTAAAAATAATTTTGTTTGGGGTTGTTCTTACCGAAGTGTAAAACATGA
The DNA here is from genome assembly GCA_016271365.2 of Neoceratodus forsteri. Taxonomy (NCBI): domain Eukaryota; kingdom Metazoa; phylum Chordata; order Ceratodontiformes; family Ceratodontidae; genus Neoceratodus; species Neoceratodus forsteri. Next base: position 491,995,387 of record CM057451.1, read on the forward strand.
CACTTATCTGGATTAAGTGTCATCTTGTTTGAGTCTGCCCATTCTTCAACAATTTTTAAATTATTTCTCATAGATTCTCTGTTTAATGATGTGTGAACAAACCCTCCTAGCTTGGTGTCATCAGCAAATTTCTTATTTTATTTATTTATTTATTTCAATCTAGGATTACAATACCTTTGAGCCGAGGCTCTTTTACAAAGGTTCCACATCAGCGTGAGCAACAGTCATCATTTTTAGTTACAAACATAACGTCACTGACTTACAGACATGTAATAACCAGTACAAAGACTTGAGCTATGAGAAAGACAAGGGGAGGAGGGGGTCAATGGGGGAGAGTGAGGGTAGGAGATCGAGGGATAGGAGGTGCAGAGGAGTGGGGGCATGGGAGGTGGGTGGGGGCAGGAATGGAGACAAGGAGGGAGGTGGGCGAGGGTGGAGACAGTGCAGCCAAGGGGCCTTGTTGAGGGAATATGCCAAGTAAGGTGCTAGGAGTGCAAAGACTGATTGCAAGTGCTGGGTGCTAGGGCATGTGCAGCTGGAATGGTGGAAATGTTAAGATGGGCAATCGCAGGATACAAGCAGTGAGAGGCACAGCTTGGACTTGTGTAGGAGGCAGTTCTTTCGAAAGAACCTTGCCAGGGCCAACCTGCAAATCACTAATAAAGATATTAAACAAGGTTGGTCTCAACACAGAACCCTGCGGAACCCCACTGGTCACACTCTGAACCTGAGAAAGCATGCCATTTATTCTGACTTGCTGTTGTCTGTTATTCAACCATCCTGAAACCCAATTAATTATACACTGTGAAAATCCCAGTTTTACCTTTTTGTCAAGCAAGATGTCATGAGGGACTTTGTCAAATGCTCTGCTACAGTCGAGAAGGATTACATCCATGGGGATACCATTATCCAAACCTATACTAATATAATTATAAAAGGCTACTTGATTAGTGGTGCAAGAATACCATGCTGGGTACTGTCTATTATATTTCTTGATATGGATTCATTATCCAACATTTTCTTAATGATTTTCTCCATGAGTTTGCTTATAACCGAAGTTAAACTTATAGGACGGTAGTTTTCCGGCTTGGAATGGTTGCCTTTCTTGAAAATTGGAATAACTGTGGCTATTGCCCAATCATGAGGGATAACTCCTTCAAGTAGAGATTTATTAAAAATTATGGATAGGGGTTTAGTAATAGCCACAGCTGTTTCAAGTAAAAATCTAGGATTAATATTATCTGGTGCTGGACTAGAGTTAAATTTTAAAGACAAAATAGCTTCTAGGTTATCATCTTCATTAATAGTGTAGAGGGGAGTATTGTTAACTGTTTGCCTAAAAAGTTTAGGAACTTCTTTCTTTGTAAAAACTGAACAAAACTGTTTATTAAATGTGTCAGCTATGTCCCTATCAGTAGCTATCATAGAGTTATTTACATATGGGGGCCCCATATATCTGTTATTCATTTTCTTATTGTTAAGATAAGAGAATAATGATTTATGGCTATCTTTTGTATGGGCCAAATGAAACTCCAGTTTCTTTTTGGATTGTAAAATAGCTTGCTTTAAAAGTTTTAAGGTTTTCCTATATTTAATAATTAATAATTCTTTGGCGTCTCCCTCACTATTCTTTACACATGAAAAAAAGCCTTTGTTTATTTTTCATTAATGTTTTGATAGTTTTGTTGAACCACAAAGGTATCTTCCCCTTTTTATTATACTTTTTTGAAGTAGAGACATATAAATCTTTTAGATAGTAAATAGAAGATTTGAAATATTCCCAGGATTCCTCCAGGGAGAGAGGAGATAATATTGCATCCCAAGAGATTGAATTTATTTGATCATTAATAGAGCTAAAGTTAGCAATATTATAGTTTTTGAATTCTGAAAAATTGGACCTGAACAGCACCTATCTCCAAAAATACACTTTCTGTACCTATTAGTTTAAAATAACCAAAAACTTCAGTTAATGTAGTAGACACCCTTAGCTCAAACGAAGCCTTTAACGTATAACGGGTTCTGAATGTAAAGTCTTGTAACTGTGGATAAGCATTTTGGGGGGAAAATATAATAGGGATAATATTTACTAAATCATTTAGTATAAATTCAATAAATTTCCATGTTTTTTCTACCTGAGGGTTCAGCCATGTCATCACTATTTTATATGTTACTGCCTTATGGTAATCTCTAAGGTTTGGAAGATTACAACCCCTCTTTGCCACTGGTAACTGTAACAGAGACCATCTGACCCTAGGCTGCTGTCCTGCCCACACAAATCTCAAAAAGATTCTAGCTCAGGATGCAAAGTAGAATTGTGATGGAATAATTGGCAAAGTCTGGAAATAATATAATATCTTAGGAAACAAGGTCCTCTGAATAGCTTGTATTCGAGCTGAAAAAGAGAATACCTGATGTGTCCAATTCCCGACTAAATTCTCTATCTAGGGGCTCTAAATTAAACAGTTCCAAATGTTCTAATTTCTGGGGAATATTTACACCTAAATATTTAATCTTATTATTTTTCCATTTCAGAGGGATCTGGTTCTTCAGAGACTGAGAGGGGATGAAATTTAAAGATAATAACTCTGTTTTTTGAATATTTATTTTGTATCCGGCTATCTCCGAGAACTTATCTATCACTTGTAAAGTAGCAGGAATGGACATTTCTGGTTCTAGGAGTGTTAATAATACATCATCTGCATATAATGATTTAGTAAAATCCCTCCCTCCTAAAGGAACCCCCTCAATATTGTTTATTGTTTATTGAATAGAATCAGAATTACAATCCTTTGAGTCATAGACTCTTTTGCAAAGGCTCCAAGTCAGTTCAAAGTAAACAAAAGAAATACACTTACAGTAATGAAAAACATACACATACAGTATTAGAGTATATTAGGATGCTGCCTTATGGCTTCAGCCAATGGCTCAATGTATATGGCAAACAGTAAGGGGGAAAGTGGGCAACCCTGCCTAGTTCCCCTTCCCAGCTGTATCATTGAAGATAACTGTCCATTCACTTTAACATATGCCTTCGGAGAGGTATAGGTTCTCTATATCATGCTAGAGAATTTCTCAGGAAATCCAAACTTGCACAAAGTTTCCCATAAAAAAGGCTAACTGACGCGATCAAAAGCTTTGTCTGCATCAAGGCTGAGCAACACTGCCTGTATCTGTCTCTAGTTTAAGTAGTTCAACAAATGGATCATTCTACGTATATTATCTGTGGTTTCTCTGGCTCGAATGAACCCAGATTGATCTGAACTAATCAAACAGGGTAACAATTCCTCCAGTCTATGTGCCCATATGGACATAAATAACTTGTAGTCCATGTTTAATATGGATATTGGCCCATATGAAGAAGGCAGATCTGCTGGTTTGCCCTCTTTTAATATAGGTGAAATATTTGTGTAATACCATGAAGGAGGAGGTGGACTCTCCTGCTGAATTTCTAAAAAGGCCTTTAGTAGTAAAGGGGTCAGTTGTTTACTAAAAGTCTTGTACCACTCGGATGGAAATCCATCTGGGTCAGGGGGTTTTAATGATTTACTTTCCTTTATAGTATGTCTGACTCCCTCTGATCTGATAGGGACATTTAATCTGCTTTCCATTTCCCTAGTTAGCTTTCTTAATGTAAGGCGGGAAAAATTCCTCAATTTTGTTAAATTATGGATCTTGTGGTTTCTCATATAGCTGCCTATAATATTTCTGGAACAATTGCATTATCTGCTGTGAATTAAAAGCTCTTGTTTTTCTCTCCAGATCCACTAAATGTGTTATGATTGTGGCTGTCCTATGTCCCTCCGGGCTAAATTCCTCACCCCTTTTGGCCCTCCCTCATACTTATATGTTTTCAAGTAAAAAAGTGCCTGTTATGTTTTTTTGTCTAAAAGTTTCTGGAGTTCAGCCTTTGTCTGATTAATCTGGGTTTGGGCCTCTGTAATAATAGGGGAAAACTTTGTTTGTATTTCCCTTAATTTCTCATGTAATTCACCATATCGTGTTTCCCAATATCTCTTCTTGTATGCTGAATATGCAATTATCTCCCCCTGATCACAACCTTCAGAGTATCCCAAACAATTGTATTGGATGTCTCCTGGGACAAATTTTCTGCAAAAACCTGAGCTATCTTTGAATTAAAGCTGTCCCTAAAAGCTTTATCCTTTAGGAAGGATGTATTCAGGCGCCATCCAGTGGATTTCCTTGTTATTTTAAAATCTAGTCTCAAAAATAGGGGAGAATGATCCGAAAGAAATCTAGGTTCTATAGTTAAATCTTGTAAACAGTCCAAATGTTCTTTTGAAATGAAAAAGTAGTCCAATCTTGAGTAAGAACTGTGTCTAGGGGAGAAAAACGTACTGTATATCCCCCAGAAAGAGGATAAAAATGTCTCCATACATCGATTAGACCCAATGCCCTAAGCTGAGAGATAAATAATCTTTGAGCTGATGTTAGCCTATATTTGGAAGGTGCAGAGGAGTCCAACTGAGGTGTCAAAGTTAAATTGATATCTCCCCCTATTATAAGACAGCCGTGCATAATGTCTAGAAGCTTTGCAAAAAATCTTTTAAGAAGACAAACTGATGTAAGAGGGGGAAAATACACTTTCACTAACGTGACCGTTGTCCCATAAAGGGCGCCTTTTAAGATTACATACCTTCCTTCTGAGTCTATGCTCTGTCTTTCTAAATGAAAAGGAGAGGTCCTAGGTATTAAAATGGTTACTCCTTGTCGTTTCCCTTTAGGGAAGGACAATGCATATACCCAAAACCTGTTCCCCCAATTCAATTCTGCATGTTCAGTATCTGTTAAGTGTGTTTTCTGGAGGTAATAAAAATCACTGGGGTGTTTCTTAATATATTGGAACAGTCTGCCCCTTTTGATGGGGTTGTTAAGCCCATTTATATTAAGTGAGAGTGCTTTTACTATCTGAGTATCCATCTTATTCCCTTATGGAAACATATTCTCTCCTGTTGTCCCCATCTTAATAATCCAATTCCTGAAGGATCACCAAACTGATGTTCCCCCGGAGCCATCTTTCTAAACATCCCTTTTTTTGAAACATTTTATACCTTTCCCATCTAGATTATTCTTAAACATCTCCTGCTGTGATCTTACCAAACTTTTTGAAATCTGAAGCAAATTATCAGTATATGTCTGACCTTTTTCTTGATAACGATGTACATACACTGTGTTCCAAATAATATTGACTTCCAAGGTAGGGGAGTCTAAAAATCTACTCCCTAAGTGTGCCTCCTGGTAGTCTGAGGTCACCGGAGGATATCAGGTAACACAAAATGCCCAGGCCTCCTGGGGATATACTACTCCCCCTAATAAAAATAAAAGGAAATGTGCAGACAAGCTAAATAAAAATCAAACTGTTAACTCAAAATATCCTGCCTGTCTGTCTTTGATTTGAAATGGGCTTCCCTGTTACGTCTGGAGATGCTTCCTCCTCCCCCCCCCCCCATAAAGTAAATTGTTTGTTTTATTATTAACTAAATTTTGTAGTATACAACTAGGGGCAGCTTTTCTTAGGCCCTTATATCAATTTAGCCCTGAAAACAAATCAAACAGCCCTCAATAATCTGCTCTTTAAAGTTATATCAGTTGCTTCCTTCAGAGCAATTGTCAGGGCCAGTTCGAAAAGCCAGATCGAAAGTTTTACTTGTTTCTTTGTTATGGCAGAGTTTTCTGCAGGTAAACTTATTAAGTGTTCCTTTTCTCTGTCCAACCTCCTGTGAGAATTGTCGTCTAATAAAGATTCCAGTTCAGACAACTGAATTCCCAGTCCCTCTCATCAGTTATGCTCTTTCAGAGACCTCTATCCAGAGGACCCTCAAGAAATCCCAAGGCAATCTTCATCTTCTATCAGTCAGGTTCTTCCGCTTGCCGATCGGTGAAAATTTTCCAGGCAATTGGAAATGTTCCCCCTCTTTGCTATCTCTCCACCATTCCGTGCTCTGCCCAAATTCACCATTTGCCAGTGCGGTGGGGTCAGCTCTCTGCATTCCCAACGTGGATTTTGTTTTTATTTGAATTTCCACTTTAAGGGAGCTCCTCTCTGGCCTCCTCCGCAGTATGAAATTCCTTCCTTCCCGATGGCAGTTGCACCACAAGTCTGACTGGGTACAGTGTTGTAAATCTGATGGCTGCCTCCTTCAAAGCTGGTAAGATGTCTGCATTTGCTCTGCGATTATGCATAGTTTGTGGAGCATAGTCATTATCTACATAGAAACAGGTTTGTCCATAAAAGACCTTGCCTTTTTGCCATGCTGCTGTTAATAGTGTCTCCTTGACTGCGTAGCTTAGAAAGTGCATAATAATAGATCGAGGCCTAGCATTCGGATCTGTAGGCCGTGGGTCCAGTGCACGGTGAGCACTCTCTAATGATAACTGTATATCAGAGGGCAATTCAAGAGCTGTTTTGAGCAAAGTAATAGTAAACTCAGTAATGTCCTGACCTTCTGAGCCTTCAGGAATACCATATAATCTTAAGTTCTTTCTACGAGCTCTAGTTTCTAGATCTTCTTGTTTTTCCTGCAGTTGTACACATTGATCTTGTAAGAGTTGAATTGTATTCTCCAAGTCATCTACTCAGTTCTCTACTGCTGTTATCTGTCTCTCCGATGCATCGGCTCGTTGCTCCAGGCTCACTACGTCTCTGCGAAGCTCTCCGTAAAGATCTTTAATTTCTGCATGAAACAATAATAGCTCCTTGTATATAGTATCTAACTTTATGCGTTTGTGTCTCGCTTTATTATTTGGTATGGTCGTCTGGTCCTGTCGTTCTGCTGGTGCATGAGAGTTTTCTGAATCGGAGGGCTCCTGGGCCGACATTGCTGCTCAATTTAATTCTGCTCACTGCTGCCCGTAGTTGTACTGTTTCTTTTATTTTTCTTCTTTAAGTTGCTTCTTACGTATGTCCCCGACATCTGGATCTTGTTTATTTTAATTTGTTTGTTGTTAAGAACGTCAAATCGGGAAGATTAGTGGGGGGTGTAGCGAAGCTCTGTGTTTACACCACCATGCTGCTTGGAAGCCCAACCGTAAGTCCAACAAAATCTGTTTTTAAATGTATGGGAGCACTCAAAATTGCCCAAAAACCTGACTATCACTGAGCAAAACCGGATTGCCAGACAGGGACCCTGAAAACTGGATTACCAGGAAAAAAACCTGACATGTGGCAACTCTGCTCCAAGCTATTTTACTAACTGTGGCTCAAATGTTTTTATTACATAGAAACAAAGACTTTGACGGCAGATAACGACCGCTTGGCCCACCTAGTCTGCTTATTTCCCTACCTACAGGATAAGCTGCAGATCCTAATTAACTAACAGTCTATTTCTTCCTACCACCCACAAAAATTGCCTTATGTCTGTCCCATGCATTCTTGAATTCTCCCACAGTTTTAGAACCCACAACCTCCTCAGAAAGGTTGTTCCATGTGTCCACCACCCTCTCTGTGAAAAAAATACTTCCTCACATTGCCCCTGAGCCGTCCACCCTCTATCTTCAAATTGTGTCCCCTTGTTCTTGCACATCTCTTTTTCTGAAAGATGCTACCCTCTTGGACTTTGTTGATTCCACTGAGGTACTTAAAAGTTTCTATCATGACCCCCTCCTCCTTTCCTCAAGGGTATACATATTAAGTTCCTTTAGTCTCTCCTCATATGGCTTCTCTTGCAGAACCTGCACCATTTTAGTTGCCCTCCTCTGGACTGCCTCCATCCTGTCTATGTCCTTGTGGACATGGGGTCTCCAGAACTGAGCGCAGTACTCCAGATGGAGTCTCACCAACTGTCTGTACAGGGAGATAACAACTTCCTGTTTTCTGCTAGTGATGCCTCTCCCTATACATACCAGTATCCCCCCAGCCCTCCCTACTGCCATCTCACGTTGCTTGCCAACCTTAAGATAATCTGATATGATTACCACGAGGTCCCTTTCCATTTTTGTTGTTGTTACTACCTCCCCCCCCATTGTGTAATCTTCCCCTGGGTTTTTGTTTCCCAGGTGCATTATTTTGCACTTCTTTGCATTAAATCCAAGTTGCCATACTTCTGACCATTCCTGCAACCTTGCCAAGTCCCTTCTTATCCTTTCCATGCCTCCTTGTGTATCAACCCTGTTGCAGATCTTTGTGTCATCTGCAAAGAGGCATACTTTTCCTTCCAGTCCCTCTGCAATGTCACTTATAAAGAAATTAAAAAGGACTGGACCCAGTACTGAACTTTGCAGTACTTCACTAGTAACCCTTCTTTCTTCAGAGTGGACTCCATTTACAATTACCTTCTGTATCCTGTTGTCAAGCCAATGTTTTACCCAGGCTACCACCCTGGGACCCACTCCCAGGCTAGCTAGACTATTAATCTTTTGTGTGGGACTGTGTCAAATGCCTTTCTAAAGTCTAGGTAGGCCATGTCCACAGCCCCTCCCTGGTCTACTACTTTGGTCACCCAGTCAAAGAAATCAATTAAATTCCTCTGACATAACCTTCCTGCTGTGAACCCATGCTGCCTAAGGTCCTGTGCCCCACTGACCTCTAGGTACTCAACAATTCTTTCCTTCTGAAGTGATTCCATCACTTTCCCTACCGCAGAGGTCAACTTGACAGATCTGTAGTTTCCTGCCTCTGTCTTGCTCCCACTTTTGTGAAGGGGAATCACATCCACCTTCCTCCAGTCCTCAGGTACCATACCATCCTCCCATGATTTGTTAAAAAGGGTAGTCAGTGGTGTCACTAGTTCTCTGCTTAATTCTTTTAGAATTATGGGGTGAATTCCATCAGGCCCCATTTCTTTGTCCACCTTCAGTTTTAGGAGTTCTTTCAGAACCCTATCTTCTGTGAAAGGACTGGGATTGACATCCACTCATCCAGAGTGCTTCTGTTAATTGGATTAGGCACCTCCCCTCCTCCTTTTTTGTGAATAATGAGCAGAAGTATTCATTCAGTATCCCTGCTTTTTCACTGTCCCTCTGCCCACCCACCATCCATTCTATTCAGCCTCACTATCCCTCCCTTTGTCTTTCTACACTCCCTGATATATCTATAAAAGGTTTTATCCCCCTTCTTAACTGAGTTGGTTATCTTTTCCTCAGTTTGGGCCTTTGCTATTCTGACTACTCTCCCAGCTTCCTTCTGCCTTAACTGGTATAGTTCTCTGTCCTACTCCTGCTGTGTTTCCTTGTACTTCCTAAATGCTATCTTTTTCTCCCTAACCTTCATCGCACCTCTTTTGAGAACCATAGTGGCTTTTTCTTTCATTTTGATTTGTTTATTTGCTTCACACAAAGGCTTGTTGCCTCTGTGATGGCAGTTTTGATGTTTCCCCATTGTTGCTCCACCCCTCCTTCTAGCCTGTTTGCTAGTGCTTTTCTAAGGCACTCTCCCATCTTGCCAAAGTCAGCCATCCTGAAGTCCAGAACCCTCACTTTTGTATGGCTTGACTCTGTAGCTGAGTTTATCGTGAACCACACTTTTTGGTGGTCACTTGTTCCCAGATGGCTACTCACGTCTAGATCTGAGATCCTCTCACTTCCTCATTTGAGAGTACGAGGTCCAAGATTGCTCCCTCACGAGTGGGATCCAAAACTAGCTGTCTGAGGCATGCCACCTGAAGGGCATCAAGGTCCTGCTTTTGAATGTGGCTGCAGCAAAGGTGCTCCAGTTAACATCTGGCATATTAATGTCCCTCATCAACAGTATCTCCCCTTTCTCTGCCATCCTAAGGATGCCTTCTATCATATCCATGTCCATTTGCTCCCCCAACATGGGAGTCTGTATGAAATCCCTGTGCAGATTGTGGTGCTATTTCCAGTCTCGGTGACCCATAGTGCCTGCTCTCCTCCCTGTTTACTCTTTTGTTCAGTTGCTTTTATTACTGTACAATTATGCAGTTCTGGGGGGCTGGTGGGAGGGACAGTACACAAAATCTGATTAGGCTGCTCACTCCAGACTTACAGGAAAACTGGGTCTAAAATGTAAGATGATTCCTGATACATGAATGTGCTGATTTCAGGGACCAAGCTGATTAATGTTAGGTCCCCCTTATGTAGGTGCACTTTCTGTGTCTCCAGTAGCCAATCTACTAGTGTGATAAAGAGATTGCCTTCTTCCAAACAATGGGCTGCATCCTGATTGGATGTTTTCCATTTATGGTTAAGTGATAAGTTAATGCTGATACTCGATCCCAACTCCCTACTGATACCGATGGTCAGACCTATGGATGTTTAAATGCTTGCAAGACTAGAGGATTCAGTTCCTTCCAGGTATATGCTTTAAAACCAGGTTAGATACCACAAGTGCCATTTCAGCCAAAATCAGACTCAACAGAATGGCCCAACTTTGTCAAATTGATTTTCCTCTTCTGAACTCTGTGCAGCATGACAGGTTCCCTTCCTCTCACATTCGTGCAGTGTGAGCAGTTTGGGGGTTCCTCATAGAGGCGGTATATGGGCCACTCAGTTATAGGGTATGTGTGCAAGAATGACAATGTACTAGTGGCACCCGTTTTTACTATCAATACTTATTTTTAAACTGTCTTTTACAATGGATGGGGTTCCTCCCTCACTGCCTAATGACAGCCTCTTCCCTCAGGCTCTGTTCTTTCCGCATGTTCCCAGATGGTGGGCAGGAGTAATACCCATAATGTCCCACTGACCGTACTACCTATAATGTTCAGGCAGGTCAGGACATTCTTTCCACACCCATCTAAGGCATCATCTCCATAGCTTCCCAGATAATGGGCAGCACTGGAATGCCACTTTTCTTTCAACTAATGCTAATTTATCCCATGGTCCTACAGTGGTTAGAATGCCTTTACTGGTCAGGTCTTGCCCCCATCCAACAAGAAGTAGCTGTCTGACACATTTTCCTCCTTAGCCCTAGGTCCGAACTTTATAACAAGTATTACTTTTACCACCCTCTGATGGGCACAGTTTTTAAATTTCTGGGTTATTTTTTGCTGGTATTTTTAACCTTTCCACTTGTCTCACTCAAGGGGGGTGCTTGTTTTTTCTAACCGTTTGCTTACTTTTTAGCCACACTCAGAACCTCATTCTACTGTGTTGATTCTGGTCAGGGCATCTAGCAGCTTAAGAATGTATGATTCTATGGAATACAATACCCCTGAATTATCTTGCTCACCCCTATTACAAATGGTTTCTCAGTTAGTTGTAGTTTTCACCCCTGTTAAGTAGTTGTTATATGTTTAGGATTTACTACTAATGACAGACGATACGAATGCACTAATGTTCTTTGTATTCATTGTAATGATGAATCCAGGGTACCTGAATGGAAACTTCACTGCAAGTTTTTACAGGTACCTGTTCATGACAAGAGATGCGCTGCCCGTTACATTATCTGACCAGTTTCTCATCTGCCTCAATATTTATCAAATACCACCAATTTCATTCCCTGCCTAAATTAAACAGCTGTTGATGATACATCCCTATGGTGAATCTAAATAAAGAATCATAGAATCTAATGGCAGATAAGCACAGCTTGGCTCACCCAGTCTGCCCATTTTTCCCCTGCCTGCTTTATTACCGCAAATGGTTTTATGTGATAACTGCATTTCCTTTATGTTGCCAACCACAAACCATGAACCAAAGTATGCCAGATGTAAAAAGGCAAGTAGGATAACACTGACTGCTGCATACAGTGGTGGTAGCTTATTTCTCCCCTTAGGTGAAATAAAAAAATAATTATATGTGCGGGGCTATGCCCCTCGCACCCCCCAACTAAAGGATTACCAACTCCAAGGGGGGGCGGCCGCTTTGAAAAAAATAAAAAAAAATGCAGTAAGAAAAAACATTTCCTCCCACACCAGGGCCTCAACCCAGGTCCACCGACTCCATAGGCAGTGACTTAAGTCACTATGCCAAACAGCCAGCTTGGCAGGGTTGGTCTAATTACTACTCCAATCTTCTCTGAGCACATGCAGCTTACTGCTACACTCACTCTAACCTAATCTTAAGTATTGTGCACCACTTGCTCTTACTATGAGTGGTTTTATTGAGTCACACTTATTGAGCCACTCAATGAAATATGCTCATATCACTAGACACCCCACAGACCATACTTGATCTACAAATCTCTCTGTATATTTTGTTTCATGGAACAATGGGCCTCAACTCCCTTGTTAAGCAAAAGCAAGTTTTAATGCATCTTAAGAAACTTCATGTAAAGACAGCTTCATTACAAAAGACCAAACTCTTCCAACTAGAAGCTGATAAGTTAAAGAGGGAATGGGTAGATCTGGAAGTACATAGTACTTTCATGATATCCAAGAGAGGTGTCTCCATCCTCCTGCACAAGTCTCTTCATTGGTCCCTTCTGGCCTCCCTAGCAGATGGATATGGGAGCTGGGTCATGACTGAGATGTCCAAACCTCAAGGCCTTTGTTGCTCCTCAATGTCTATTCCTCGAATGTAGATGACCCCATTTTTTCCCCTCAAAATAAGTGAGAAACTTGAGACATTCAACACCCTACACAACCCTGTTGTGTCCAGCAGTGACTTCAGTCTCACCCTTGACCCTGCTGTGGACCACTCCACCTCCAATCAGGAGCCCCACCAAAGGGTAGCCAAGGATCTTAGAGCCATAATGCAGGACTTTGCATTATCCAATACTTGGCACATTGTGCATCCTACTACCTGTGAATACAACTACTTCCCTGGGGCCTACCAGTCCCTTCACTGGATTGATATCTGACTCACCTCCTCTTACATCAGCCAGCCCTATACAAGTATTCACATTCACCCAGTCTTAATCTTGCATCAGCTGCTTCCAATGTTGAACAGGTATCCTGTGATTTGAGAGAGTCAATTATAGAGACTCAATTTGGGTGACCATTAAAAGAGCAACAGTGAAAGGGCTACAGTGATTTTACAGTGAATGGTATGGTCAGAGATTTATTAGTGGTAGGGCGCTATAGAGAAACTTGATTATTAAAGGATGTAGGCATTTGTTTGTTAGGCTGATTCTGAGTTGGCTGCCTAGTGTAGAGGATACAGTCATCACCTATGCACCTGGCAGACCTGGGTTCAGTACTGGCTCTGAGGAGTTTTTTTTTTGTTTGAGGAGTTTTTTCTTTGGGGAATGTTTCATTCATGCTGTTCCGCCCTCCCTCCCAACTTCATTCCCCCTTGGCATTGCCCCCTACAATGTTCTCCCCCTTCCCTACTTGTGTCCCTGCACAGTATCCCTCGCTCCAAAGTTTTCCTCTATCCCAGTGTTTCATACTCCCCAGTGTTTGTTAATTTAATTATAGGAGGATGTGGTGGATGTGGCCCACTGCAGAAACAAGAGATATAGATGTTTCCTGAAAAAAAATGTATAGAAATTCGCTAACTTTGCAGCACACTATAGTGTTGTTCACTCTAATTACTTTTGCTGTTATTTTTTCGCCTTTATTGGTGGTGCTGATTCGCAGTTGCCTTTATCACATGGAACTCATTGACATGGTTTGGGGCCCAACACCTCAATGATCCCCTTCCTGGCATCTCAACCCTCTATTGCTTAGAGACCCTGACTTCATCCCATGGGCCCAGAATGAAATAGCCCCCTATACCCCGCTATTCCTCCATTTAACTCCTGATGATCGCACTTCACTCACATCCTTATATCTCAGGGATCCTAGCCAGGAACATGGGTTATGTCTCACTATCATGTGCACACTGTCTGCTCATTTTATTGTCAGTCATCCCCACTGCCATCTTCCTCTTGCAAAAGTTGCATAGCTACTTTTCAGCAATTTGAGGATTAACTGTTAATCACTCCAAATCTGTTTTTGCCTGTTATTATCCTGTGTTCATGCCAGCTTGTCCAGGGTAATCAATGGGCCTGGGCAGACAAATATATTATCTATTTAGGCATTAAAATCACCCCCTCCTGAGCAGATATTTGTCCGGCTAATGTTGAGACCCTACTAACCAAGTTGCAAGCTGAAATAGACAGGTGAAAAACCCTGCACCTATCCTTTACAGGGAAAATAACAGCTTTAAAGATAATACTGGCACCCAATGTACTTCATCTGCCCATCTTCCCAGCCATATCCTGGAACAATGCTTTACTAAATTGAACAAATTAATGAGCAGTTTCATCTGGGTTGGGTAACATCCTCATCTCAGCACGGCTAAGCTTTAAAAAGACAGACAAGAAAAACCTTCTGCACTCCAAACAGGAGACTGCTCTATCACCAATGCTTGACACAATCACAGATCTCCAGGAAACAGCTGGCCTGGTGGTGCTGAGAACTGAGGTGCTGGACGTCTTACCTTGCAATACACTGGTGAGCCAGATTCAGGAATGACCTTGGGTCATTGGGATGCTGGCATGGGGGAGTGGGAGTAGGATTCAGCACTGGCTCTCCTCTCCTGGGGGGGTCACCCACCTGTTCCCACCATCACCAGATGGAGGTCCGGTGACAGGCATAGGCAGTAATGGCACTACTGGTAGGGTGGAGTGTCGCATAGTGTGTGGTATGTGCATGCCTCCACATGCATACGCAGCACCGGGATGCGCGGGGTCGGGGAACAAAAAGCCGAAAAAAGTACAAACTACCTTCAGAAAATCTCCAGCAAATGGAGAAAAATTCTATACAAACTCTCACCTTTGGAAAGAAAATCAATTAGTAACCTACGAAACAATAAAAGCATCACCATTAAACCTGCAGATAAGTGAGGTGCGGCTGTAATCATGGATGCAAACAACTACATACAGGAAGGGTACAGATAACTTTTGGACAACACCTACTACAGGAAGCTGACCTCAGACCCCACAAAGAAATTCATTAAAGAATTAAAACAACTAATTAGTACATTTCCAGAACATACACATAATGAACTGGAAAATCTGATACTGCCAAAGCCAACACTAGGAACCTTCTACATGTTACCAAAAATTCACAAATCAGGAAACCCCAGCAGATCAATTATATCAGGAATTGACACATTAATGGAGGGGGTTTCTAGACTCATAGAGGGTATACTCAAACCACCAGTGCAAAACACAAACAGCTTCTTACAGGATACAACAGACTTTTTAAACAAACTGCACTGTATTGACCAGTTACCACCTGACATT
This sequence comes from Neoceratodus forsteri, assembly GCA_016271365.2. NCBI lineage: Eukaryota > Metazoa > Chordata > Ceratodontiformes > Ceratodontidae > Neoceratodus > Neoceratodus forsteri. The sequence continues at coordinate 492,010,475 of CM057451.1, forward strand.
GTTTTGGTCACAATGGATGTTGAATCTTTTTTTTTTTTTTTTTGCAAAAAATATTTTTTTATTTAAGACACATCAAGTTTACAGTACCTCAAGCAGTCATTAATCTGTATTTCATTTACATCATTTACAAGCAGAGGAGTCAATAATGTCTAAAATCCTTTAAGAAAATTATGAGTACATAGGTTAAAGAGAAAAGCATAGGATTACATTTATTCTGAATTGACTATTGATCCATACTTCTTCCTCAAGTTACCCCTAAAGAACCAGGCCCAGCTATGATTTAAGATTTAATTTATCAAAGTCTTCTTTAGCCCAGTCTTGGCAGTTCTTTTTATATAATGCCCATAATGGAGCACAAGCTAATACAAACTCGTTGTATAATGAACTTAGGAACAACTTCTTCCATTCAGAAACTGGAAAACTGGGATTTGAATCTGTCAAATTCCAATATTTCAGAATTAGTCTTTTAAAGGATATTGTGTTAGCCTTTATAATAGATTTTGGAAGACTTGAATTTGTATTGCTAACAAGATCTGTTCCTCAGAGAAGATTTGAATGTAATTCCCAGTTGTCTGTTTGGAAACCAGCCCCCCTCAAAAGAGAGAAGGACTGGTCCCGCCATGCTTTACTTCATTTACGGTATATAAACATGTGTAGAAAATCAGCATCTGGATGGTCACATGACCAACAATTTCTAGAGGTTTTTATTTTCATCTTGCAGAGCCTAAAAAGTGTAAAATATGCCCTTATCATAATTTTATATTGAATTGATTTGTTCCTTGTCAGTTTGTAAGTATGAGTTTATGCAAGAACTTTTAACGAGTATTGGTCTGATATTGAAGGTTTAAACTCTTTTTCCCATTGTAGTTTAGTATTTCTAAATAACATTTACAGATTGGGAAGGAACTTAGAGCTTATCCAAGAAAATAATTTGAAACCTTTCCCTTTGGGGGTATGAAGCATGATTTAACTCTTGCTCTATGAAACAATTATTAGGAGCACACTCCCACTTCTGGTAATCTTTTTTATAGATAGAACTAATTTGATTAAAAAACAGAAAGGCTGAATCAGGCAAATTAAATTTAGCTTTAAATACGTTCCATGATAATTTAGAGCCCTGAGAATATAAATCCCTCCATCTAAGGATACCATTTTTAATCCAGTTTGAATTATGTAAGGTTTTACCATGCAAGAGATATTTAGGATTTTTCCATATAGTATTTAAAGGTGAATTAATGATCGACCATTTTGTTTTGAGCAGATATTTCTGCATAATTGTACTGAGATTTTTAATCAAAAGGGACTTAGATTTTGTCCCTTTTATTGCAAAAAATAATATATTCCTAATATCTATCTGTTCTTTAAAGTGTGTTAAAAAATCTGATTTTTCCCAAAGCAGGTCAGTGTCTTTAAATGCCCAGTTTAGTACAGACTTAATAATAAAAAAATAATAACAGATCAAAACATCGGGGCAGGCAAGCCTGCCTTTTTCCTTTGACATACACAGTTTAGACCAGGTGATCCGGGATTTTTTTTTATTCCAGATGAAATCCTTAAACAAATTGTTGATATTTTTGAACCAGCATAATGGTACTGGGTGAATTATGGACTGAAATCTATACAAAAGAATTGGTATTATGACCATATTTATCAGTTATATTTTCCCCCAAATAGAGAGATGGAATTTACTCCACATATTTAATTGATCCTTAATTTGACTGTGGATGGGTCCGAAATTTTTATTATGCCATTCCTGTGTTTTTTTTAATAATAGTAATACCTAAGTAGGACAGTCCTTCAGGTTGTATAATGGCCTGTATTATATTTTTAAAGTCTATTGTTTGTGGAATGTTAAAGGTCAATAGCTCAGACTTAGATTCATTTATTATATAGCCTGATATTTTGGAAAATCATTTTACTAATTTCATTAACTCAATTAAACTTTGCTCCGGCTCCTGAACCAAAACCAACAGGTCATCCATGTAACCATTATATTTGAGTTCTAAGGAAGCTATTTTAATTCCAATGATCCTTTGAGTAGCCTGTATTTCTTTTAATAATTCTAAACCAATAATAAATAATTAAGAGGATAATGGACAACCTTGTCTTACACCACAATGCAGGCAATAAGACTCTGTCAACTGACCATTAATCTTCAGATGAGCCCTGGGCTTTTTATAAATTGTCTGAATATATTCTATGAACTGTAAAGAAAAATTGAACATTCCCATTGCCTGGAACAAATAAGTCCATTCCAGCATATTGAAGGCTTTGGTAGCATCCAGAGCCAACAATAGAGCCTGAACCCCTGAATCCTTAAGGTATTCTATGGTATATTGTAATCTAATAAGACCTGACTGTATGTACTACCTGGTATAAAACTGGACTGATTAATATGAATTATGGAATTCAGATTAGATAATACTCTTGCATTTAGAATTTTTGTATACATTTTATAGTCTGTGTTAAGTATTGCTATTAGTTGTAATTCTCTTTTTAGATGATTCTTTGCCTTGTTTCAGTATTAATGAAATAAATGCCTAATTGAATGAATCTAGAAGCATATTCTGTAACTGTATTTGCTTAAAAAGTATATTTAACCAAGGGGCTATTGTTGAGAGAAAGGCAGCATAAAAGTCTGCAGAAAACCCATCTGGACTGGGACATTTGCTTTTTTTCGTATTATTAATCACTTCAGTTATTTCTTTTTCAGTGATTGGGGTTGTCAGGAATTTCCAGCTATCCTCCTTAATTCTTGTTGAGCAAAATTGGGCATAGTAAGATGTTTCTTCGGTAGTAGGATTACATTTAGAATTGTATAAATCTTTGTAATATTCCAAAAATTCTCTCTGTATCTCCTCCTGGGTATGACAATTAGTACCGTCTGGTTTTGTTATGAGTACTACAGTATATCTGATTTTTCTTGACTTTCTTTAAATCTTCTGGCTAATGTTTTTCCAATTTGTTCACTGTATTTTTTCCAGGTTTTTATTTTTCTTTGCCTACAAGAATTTAGTCTGATATATTTCAGTTGAATCAATAAATGTCCTTAAATCAGCCAATTTGCCTTTCTTATCTGTATTCCTTATTTGGATCTCCAATTCTAAGTTTTTAAGTTTCTCCTGTACTTCTTTTTGTTTTTGAAGTCTTATTTTATTTTTCCATGAAGCAACACATATCATATTTCCCTAAATTGTTGCTTTCCAAGCATTCCAACATTGTGTAATGTTTGAGGAGTCTGTCCCATTTTCGACAAAATAATCATTAATTGCTTTCTGAATTTGCTTAATGATGTCTAAATCAGACTGTAAATAGTTGTTTATTCTCCAAATATTTGATCTGGGTCTTCTAACTTCTAGGCCCAGATCTAAAGATACCACGTTATGATCTGATATAAGCATAGGGTGTATGTTTGCTTCACTTGAAATACAGGAGACTAATAGGTCCCTGGAGACCAAAAGATAGTCAAGACGAGACTACAACTTGTGTCATGCTGAATAGAAAGTATAATCTCTGACATTTGGATTTGTTTCTCTCCAGATGTCTACTAAATTAGCAGCATTCAGAAAATGTCTAAGTCTTTTTTTTTTGTATTTGTCCCAGGAGCAGAAAGAAGTTGATTTATCTAACAGGTCTATAATCAGACAATTTAATTCCCTGCCCCCCCCGGTACTGCATAGGGGCTATCCATGTCATACATAATTTTATTGATCTCTGCTAAAAAAATCATCATAACCAGTAAGAGGAGCATAGACTGAATATAGGGTTAACACCTCTAACTCAAGCTTGATTTTGACAGCTACTATGCAGCCCTGAGAATCCGATATTGAATCCTCTACAGTGTACTTAAATTGTTTTGATAACAATACAAGAACCCAAACACTGTTCTTCTTAGGACCCAGTGAGGAGTACATCTTCCCTGGCCATCTTCTAGTAAGCCTTTCTAGTTCTTTTTGGTTAAGAAAACCTCCTGTAAAAGTGTTATGTCTAATTTTAACTTTTTAATCCTTGTTAATATATGGTATTTCTTGACAGAAGAATTGAAACCATTTATGTTCCAAGTTTCTTAAGCCAAAATCATTTTAAAAGAATTATCTTTCTAAACTTGTCATTTCTTACCCCATCCTCATATAGTGTTTTAACTCCCTCTACGTGACTGCTACCTAACAAATTCATGTTATTACCAAAAATTCCATAATGTGTCTTCACCCCCCCAAATTCCCCAGCAACCCCCCACCCCCAACATCACCACAGACAAATGTCTGGTGATCAACCACACCACTTAATTTGTGCACAGACCCAGACCCTCCTCTCTTCGGCGTCTTGTTACATCAACATTCCTTAAGTAATCAAAAAGAACAAATAGAAGAAGAAAAGATAATAGTTATATTGCCTAATCATAGTCCACAAAATGTTCTGGAAGTCTTAATTTGAGATCTTGAAGAGCTTCTGTGACATTATCATATAGCAAGACTTGATTGTTCAAAAGGACTTTTAGTTTGGCTGGGAACATTATATACACTTTTATTCCTTTCTTCCAGAGATGTTGCTGTAAATTATTGAAGGTTCTCCTCTTGTCCCATAAAGAACTAGAGAAGTCATTTTTGAAAAATATCTGATGGTCCTTGAAAATTAATTTTCCCTTCTTGTAGTATGACTGCATAGCTGTATCTTTACCATCAGAAGTCAGAAACTTTATAATTGCAGGTCTGGAACCAAAATGTCCTCGTGATGTACCCAGACAGTGTATTCTATCAATAGTTGGAACCTCCGCAGAATTACCGAGAAAATCAGTTAAATTTGGAGAGGAATTTCCTTTAGAGATGTGCCCTTTTCCCATTCCTGCTGAATGCCATAGATTCTTATATTCTTCCGGCGGGCTCTGTTTTCAAGGTCATCCAATTTAGCTTGAATTTTCTGCAGCTTCTTTTGACATGTCACAAAGTGTTGCATTAGAGGATAAAGCGAATCTTCCATTTTAGATTGTCTTTGCTCTAATTCATTTATCCTCTGTGCCCCTGTTTGATTTTTTGTTCAATTTTATTTAGAGAGCCTTTTAGTATGTCAATGGCTTCCACTACGGGTTACAGCTTTTTCACAGAGTTTTGAATATTCCTGATAAGTTGCCTTGCCCACTTGGGGGGGTCCTCATAGCCTTCAGGCGCCTGAGCATAACTTCCTTTGCCTCTTCCTGGCCTGTTTGAAATTCTTTTATGTTTGTATTACTCAATTCTTCCTCTGCTATGTTGTCTAATTCCTCCACTATTTCTGTTGCTATAGGTGAAATATGTTTTGTTGAGGTTTGCTAGTTGATGGAAATCACCCTACAGATTTCCCAGACTTGTTCTTCTTCCTTTCTTGGTCTTTTTTGGGTGGCATTTTTAAACAGGAGGGGCCTGAAATGTTGCGGCAATTTTTAAAAGGTAATTGAACTGAAGTCATTTGTATAGTTTCTTTTTGTTTTGTGGGGACTTCTGATTTAATTCTGGTGTTGAACCACCATCCGTTTTATCTTGTTTATCCCCCTCCAGCATGAAAAATTTTGCTAAATCTTTTTTGTTTGTCATCTTTCTCTTGCATTTATTTAAACAGCTTGTCCAGGTCTCCAAAAACAAAATTAAAGTTACACAGCTAGAAGGTTTTCAAAATGCAAGTAAATTAACCCTAATCTCCCAGACTTCAAAACCCATAACAGGGAAAGGTTAGATGTGCAGAGTTCTTGAAGTACTCTATACTGAGAAAGCTCCATCTAACAAACAGCAACAGAGAACAGTATTCTACTTTAAAACAGAACAGAGCTATTAGGTTATTATCTTTGTGAATGCAAGAGGATCTCTAAACATATGCAGGCATTCTCTTCAGTTCAGTTTTAAGCAGGTAATTTATAAAGTTAACAGAAACCAGCTATAAGAAAATTCCATCTAGCAGCCGATAGTAAAAAGCAGGAGCTCCACTTTGAAACAAAACAAGCCCATTACATTTTTATCTTTACAAGTGCAGGAGAAGCTCTGAACATAAGCTGACCTTCTCTTTGGTCCAGTTTTGCACAGGTGGTTTTAAAGTCAATAAAGCCCAACTATAGCAGCGTGAAATAGCATTGAACAGTAAACTGAAGAGAGAAAAAAGGTTTTTATTTTCCCCAAGAGCGCTCCCATTGCTTTTAGTTCAGAACTTATTACTTTATAGTACTCACAATTGTGCAATGAATTCTTGCAAGCAGGGCTTCTGATACCATTTATTTAAATACTTTTCTCTTCCTTGTAGAGAAACTGAAAGGCTGTCTTCAGCATTGTATTCATCATTACATTCTTTCAGCTTATCAGAGTTGCTCAACTGTTGGCTGGCAGTGGCTGTGTGCGATTCCTTGAAGCCTTAAAGTGGCAATTCAGCAAATTCAGTGACATTACTTATTTCTATCATTACTTCTCCTTCTTCTGTTTTTCTACAGAACACATGCAGCTCTCCCGGTAGCAAGTCTAATCATCCTGGTCGCCTTCTTCTTGGAAACGTGAAACAAAATATCAGCGGCACGGAATGGAGAACAAGCATTAGGCTAGAAAAAATCCTCATGAGCTTCTTACGGTGTAATGGGCTTCCACCCGCCCAAACTGAGAAAATACCACGGTGAGGAACAACTAAAACTTGCAAGCCATCACAAAGAAAAGCTGTTATGATACCAGAGAGACTGCATAACACTGCTTCAAAGCTCTTCCATATCGTCATTACAAACAGATGCCAGAGTGGGAGTTAGCCAGAGCATGTGCACATCACCACAATGGATGTTGAATCCTTATACAGCAACATCCCTCACAGAGATGGCATAATGGCATGCTATGGATACCTGAAAAAAGCAAACACAGACAGCAAATATCCACTGGATGTGATAGCAAGACTTATGGAATACATCCTTACACACAATTAGTTTTGCTTCAACAGTGATATTTACCTTCAAAATATGGGGCCAGCTATGTGCACCAGGATGGCACCACAGTACGCCAATCTCTTCATGGCAGATCTAGAAGAAAAATTCCTTAGTACACAACATCATCAGCCATTAAAATATTATTGATATATTGATGATATGTTTATGATATGGGCAGCAGGAGAGGAAAACTTAAAACAATTTTTGACATCTTCAATAAATTCCATCCTTTCATAAAATTCTAAATAAATTACTCAAAGTGTGTGCATTTCCTGGATACCACAGTCACACTAAAAATAGAACACTGCAAATATCTGTATACAGAAAACCTACAGACAGATGCATTTACCTTCACAGTTCAAGCTACCATCTCTCACACACTAAAACATCCATTATACACAGCCGTCTGGTACCACCACATTTGTTCAAACCAAGAGGATGGGGCAGACATCTTAGTACGCTAAAAGAATCTTTCAGGCAGAAGGGATATAAAACCAGCACCATTGTCAGGGATATCCATTTTGCACTCCATAGGCCTAGGGAAGAACTACTAAGGTGCAAGCCACAGAGAACATCTGAATGTCCACCTCTGATAGTAACCTACAATCCAGAACTGGAAAAACCATGGGAAATAAATATCTACAGACACTACTGCCTGAAGATGAGATTCTAAAAAAATATATTTCCCACTCCACCAGTGCTTGCCTTCTGCCATCAACCAAACCTGAAGCAGAAACTGGTGTGACACAAACTTCCAACAGAGCTCTAGTTAGGTGACAAAGGTACACAACCATGTAAGGCACCTTGCTGCAAACTATGTACACATATCTCTCCTGAGACATGTGTCATTCATAATAGAAAAACATTTAAAATCCAAAACTCATATTTCTATTCTTCTAGCAATGTAGTATACAGTATATGATGCAATGTAGAAAATGTGAGGATGGCTGCTATATTGGTGAAACTGGACAGGAACTCAAAGCAAGAATGAATCACCACAGATTCACAGTTACCAACAAAAATGAAAATACACCAACAGGGGAAAATTTCTCAAGACCAGAACACTCCATCAGTGATTTTACTGTCAGAGTGTTAAAAGGTAACTTCAAAAACAGTCAGGAATGGCAAACATTTGAACTAAAAGTGATGCAATTTTTTAACACTAAAGAAAAAGGACTAAATAAAGATGTTGTTTTTTTTTTAGCACATTACCAGTGACTATGCTTAGAACAGTGCTTCAGAGTTTCTCCTTGAACCATCACATCAGCATCCTCTAGCTCTTTTAACAGGTATCTTCCAAAGACAGTGGTATTTTTTTTCCGTCTTGATTTTTTTACAAATGTGAATTGATGGTCCAGACTAAAATGTAGCTGCTCTTTGATCTTATAAGTTGAGCTCTTCAAACAGACACACTCCAATGACAATTAGAGTATTCATGTTTGTTAGGAATGTGAATTGACTGTAATGCTTGTGTAAACTGCTAGCCTATGTCTTGAATCCACACCCAACCTCTATGTCTGTCATGCTATTCAGCTGTTTTCACTCTGACCTGAAGAAGAGGGTTTTATCTCTTAAAAGCTAATCTCAGAAATAATTTTGTTAGTCCAATAAAAGGTATCACCCACAACATATTTGTTGTTTTTTTTCTCTCTACAATGATGGACACCAAATCTAAGTTTGCTGCTGTTGAATTTTTATTGCAACATACATACAGACAGGACAAAATTACAAAGATATAGACACAGACCCACTATTTAGCAGGTGCATTAGCACTTTGAACTTCGCTCAGGTGGCACTACACCTGAGCAAAGTGCGAAACACTGAGGCACCTGCCAGGTAGCGGGTCTGTGTCTCTGTCTCTGCACTTTTCACTAGTCTGTATTTTGGAATAAAACTTCAACTGCAGCAGACTTGGATTTGGTGTATATCACTGGTGACAGTGAAGTTCCCTATTTAGTGTTCAGCAGGTGTTCTTGTCTGTCTGAATTACTAGTAGGGGATAGCTCCCCTCATCAACTGCACCCCTGATCCTGCATCAAAGAATGCATGCTTTCTTGAACCCTAAGCTTTGCAAACACTGGTCAGATAGGGGATGGGGTGTCCCCAGTTTTGAACATTATTATATGGCCTTTCTTGCCTCCTAGGTGGTCAATGGTTCATTCTACATACTGTGCAATACCTTCTATGGTAAGGAATTGAGGCACATGAGTTTGCCGTCCTGTCACCTGCAGTTTTGTTATATTCTAAGCAACAGCCTGTTACCAAGCAACATCCTATTCCTTCTATCTCCATGTCTTATTGGTCCAAAGTCTCAACCCTTATAAAATGGATTACTGTCCCATCCTTCTTAGTCCCCTTTGGAAAAACCCTGCACTACAAATAAACCACAAACCCTTCTACTGGTCCTCATTGGCCACTGCTGTATTCAGGTTCAAGACCGCTGCTTGTTGGGGTAACCCATTCTGCAATCCTTTGAGGACATCAGTCACCAATATTACCTCCCTATGTAGGATGTCTGGCAATACCTGCAGCTTAGGCCTCTCATCTCACCCAAGCTTAACATGCTCCAAGACATCTCTTTACCTGCCAGGTCACTCAGTGCTTCCATCTGGTCTAAAATACCTAGAGGAAGGGCATGGCTTATCTACAGATGCCTAAAAGATGCAGACCCTCCAACCTCCTTATCCACTAGAACTAAATGGGCTCAGACACTAAACAGAGAAATCTCAGAAACAGACTGGTCCAACTGTTGGCACCAAGCTCACATTTCTTGCTGGGAACTGAAAGCCCAGCTCATGCAGCTGAAAACCTTATACCTGGTATAGAACCCCGCAGGCACTTCACAAGAAGGGGATTTGTCCATCTAGTGAATGCTGGTGCTGTGATTTCCAAGTGGGATCCCTGTTGCACATATTATTTATGGTCCTGCCCACCAATCGGACCCTACTGGGACCATATTTTTAGTATTGCCAAAATATCATGCCTGATCAGCCTCTGCTTTATATCCTCTTGGCTCTTCTTCATCTAGCACCTTCCCCTCTCCTAGACTTCAACTGCACACTAAATGGATTGAGGTGGTCACTGTAGAAGCAAAACTACTCCTTCTGAGATGGTGACGATCCAAAGACATTCCTACTTCCAAGGAATGGCTGCAGCATAAGACATCAGACTGTTGTATGATGCCACTGTACAGCTCTCTGGTAAGACCTAAACTGGAGTGCTGTGTCCATTTCTAGAGATCACATCTCTGGAAGGACATAGACAGACTGGAGGCAGTCCAGAGGAGGGCTACTAAGGTGGTGCAGGGACTGTATGAAAAGCCCTACACATATTGGCTAGGGAAACTCAATACATATTCCCTGAAAGAGGGGAGAGCAAGGGGGGACATGATGGAAATGTTCAAGTACCTCAGGGGCATTAACAAAGTACAAGGGGGTAGCATCTATCAAAATAGAAAATGTGCAAGAACAAGGGGACATGAAATGAAGTTGGTGGGAGGTTCAAGAGCAACATGAGAAAGTACTTTTTCACTGAAATGGTGGTGGATTCTTGGATCAGAAAATGGTGATGGGGGGACAGTTGGGGAATTCAAGAAAGCATGGGATAGACAGAAGGGTACCCTAGGGACAGGAAAGAAAGGGTGAGCTGCAGATCAACTAGGATCTGCGGTTGAAAAAAGTTGAAAAAGGTAGGACATTTGGAAGACTGGGTGGGCCACATGGTCCTTATCTGCTGTAAACTTCTATGTTTCTAAGATCTGGTCGCCCTACCTGCAGTTGATTAATACTCCTTCCCTCTGTTGAGCTGCTTCTTCCATAGTGGTTTTGCTCTTACATGTCTCACAAGGCTTAGAATTACAGTATTTCTGCCACTACAGGCAGATTGCATTAAATTGGCATATACTGTACTAGCTACAGAACGTTGGCTCATATCCCACATGTCTGATATCTTGTATTTATGTAAACTGTTTCCATTTTAAAGTACTGTTTTGTAATGGCACTGCACCACAGGTTTTCAATTAACTCTGTCATACCAAGATTTTGCTATACTGCTTATTTTGTTGTGTTGCATTGTTTACTATTGTATGTGTTATTTGTTGGAAAATTTTAATAAATAGTTTAATATTAAAAAAAGAATGTGCAGAGACCTGAAAAACCTTACGGAGTAGACAAGGGCATGGCAGCTGGGTTTCAATGCGAAAAAGTGCAAAATCATGAACCTAGGGTACAGAAACCCAGAGGTGGAGTACAAAATGGGAAAAGAGGTATTAACAGTCACCAAACAGGAAAGGGACCTGAAAGTAATCATATCTCTTGAACTTAATGTGGCAATACAGTGCAACAAGGCAGTTTGTTTGGCTAGTGGGATGCTGGGGTACAAAGGTAGGGGTATCACCAGCAGAAGGAGGCAGGAAGTGTTATCACTGTATAGATTGCTGGTGAGTCCCCCACCTGGAGTACTGTGTCCAGTACTGGAGATGACATCTCAGGAAGGACATAAACAGGGTGAAGGCTGCCCAGAGGAGGGCAACTAAAATGGTGCAGGGTCTGCATCAGAAGCCCTATGAGGAGACACTGTAGTACTTTAATACATACACCCTGGAACACAAGGGGCATGATAGAGACCTATTTTTTTTAGAGGAAAAGATGCACAAGAACAAGGGACATGCAATGAAACTGAAAGGGGTTACATTTAAGAGACATATGAGGAAGCGCTTCTTCACTGAAGGAGTGGTGAATGCCTGGAATAGTCTTTTATCAGAAGGGGTGAGGGGAAAACAGTAGTGGAATTCAAGAATGCATGGGATAGATGCAAGGGAATCTTGGAGGGAAGAAGGGGGGAGCGTCAGAGATCAAGTAGGATCTGCGGAGACAGTATAGGCTGGGAAGAAAAATGAGAAGAACAGGTGGGCCAAGTGGTCCTTATCTGCCATAAAATGCTATGTTTGTATGTTGTTAACAGCTAGCATACTGTAGCTTTGCTTCAACAGAGCCACAAGCATATAACCCCATGGTGCTCTTGCTTCAAAATATTGCACTAAGTCACAAAACTAATGGCTCTGTTTTCCATGTTGGATTTTCATACCAGTATATCTAATTAGTTGTGACCTTGCTTGCACTCACTTATCACCTGGTAGTCGTGCATGTCAAACAGTGACACCTCTACTTCCTTGAGGGTTCTAGCAAGGATGAGGAGTCCTAGGTTGTTTACTCCATGATAACGGGATTGGTATCCTGATACTCCAAATGGGTACCTGGTTACAACAGCACTACCAGAATAGTGCTGAAGAATACAGCGCTAGTCTGAATAGCGCTGCTGTGGACAGCTATTGGGGATTTGCAGCACTATGCTGTAAGCGCTCCCCTGGTCACTGTCCATGGTGCTCACAGAATACAAGGAGAGAAAGATTCAGATCACTGGCTGAGCTGCTGCCATGGTGTGGAGGGCTGAGGCAATAAGCAGCTTGGGTAGCAATGGAGACCAGGGTTCTAATCCTGGTCTCCTTACATTTTGCCAGTTTGGGACTTAGGTTATTTTTACATGGGGCCATGGAAACAATATTCCAGGGCCCCACAATTTTCTTCTTGCCCCATGATCTGCCCCCCTTAGAGTTAGAATCTAATAGTATGTGGGGTGCAGGTGGCAGAGCTCCCTGCGTCGGGTGGTGTGGGGGGCAGAGCCCCCCGCAAAACAAAAATGGACTGCATTTTTGAAGTGTGGTTCTTGACCATGCTGTTTTTATCGGCTGTGTTCTGACCCAGTGCCCTTGAAATTATGTGAATGCTGTACCTCCACCCAGAAGTTTACAGTAGTACTGGGCCTATTCAAAGTATGGTAACCCTTTCTGGGATGCAGAACCAATACTCCTTCCTGATTAAAAGACACCTTCCATGACTGCATAGCAATGCAATCTCTGTCTTCCCACAGTGCCATTTTGCACACCCAGCTTACAATGGTTATGGACAGAAATAGTTCCAATAAATAAACATTTATTCACAGGTTCTTGTGGAGAAATTGAGTGGGTTAGCAGCACCAACAGAGCATGCAGGGCAAGGTAGTAATGGCTATTACACCTGACCATGTAGTCAAGGTCCCTGGAATTCTGTGATTTTGCGGTTGTGGAATTTTCCACAGAATTAGCATCATGCCGCAGAATATAAATAGTGCCGAAGAAGTCATTGTTTTTGGTGGATTTTTGTTTAAATATACTGTTTTTCTGTAGTGTCTTTCTTTCCCATCTTGTTTATCCTGAAACCTCTCCTCTATGCTCATCATATGATGTTATCGATGACATCACATAATATTTAGCCAATGGTAGGACTGCATTCTGCAAGAGAAATGAATAAATCATGCAGCAGAAATCAGAAAATGCTGCCGCAGAAGCCAAGGAGCCCTGCCGCAGAAATCAGAAAATGCTGCCGCAGAAGCCAAGGAGCCCTGCCACAGAAATCAGAAAAATGTGCTGCAGAGCACTAGGGGCCCTGCCTTTAGTGTTATCCTGTCCACACTGCTAGGCCTTCCTGATATCCCCTACAGCCCCAATCAGTGTGTCTAAGGAGTTAAACAGTGTTCTTCTCCTGTTACAGTGCTGTCTGGGTACCCAGTGTTAAATCGTGATAGGCCCTATGACTGTGCCGCCCGGGATCTTGCATTGGTGCACTATAAATAAAACAAATCTCACCCTGGGTTTATCACGTATAAACCCACAACCTGTCATGTGTCTCCTTGCTTACATAAACCACGAGAGCAAAGTCCAAGTGGTTTTTGATATTGCCAGCACCCCGAGGTAGAATTATAGGCCTCTTTACTGATAGGTTCCTACCTGTTACATTTTTGTTATAATGAAGTATACTGAACTCTAAGACCATCCTATCTACCATTGATCTGATGTTGGAACAATGGTATTATCAATTTCTGATATCATACTGATGGCATTATGGGATTTGAATGTCACTCTTTCCTTATGGGAATAAGTACCTATCCACATATCACATATAGATAATCTATAAAACTGCATCATGACTCATTCAGAGATATTGAGCATGATGCAATAGAAGCCTTCTTGGTACTACAAACAGAATCTCAGCTACCCAAGCAAGATGGTGCTATTTGAAGCTTAGAAGATGCTCATCTTCCTTGCTTAAGGAGTGCCCACCACACCCTCAGAGATCCCCAAATTGACCCCTTTACTGATGGCTGACCCCTAGCAGAGGCAGAGCAGGAAGTATATACAAGACTGTGTAAGACTCGCTCCCTGATCAAACTGCCTTGATAAGGAAAAGTAGGTCTGGCTCTTACAGACACCCATCTCAAATGAGTCTGGGTCATTCTGTTGGGTAATATATGACCTGCAGAGAAAACCACTGCAGAGTAATTCACAACAAAATCCTTTATTACTGCTACTGATCCTCAGATGTTCTGCATTCCTGAAACCTCCTCCCTATAGATGCTTGCTGGAGATGTGCTTCCCAAGGCTGTGACCTATTACAGGTACTCTGGGCATGCTCTATCCTCACCTCCTTCTCCACAGGGGTTCATCAGTTATGCTGTGAGGTCCTTGATCATCCTCTTCATGAATTCCCCTCCCTTTTTGCCTTTTAGGTGTGACACCTAATGGGCCCAGAATCTCTACTCCTGAGCTAAAAGGGCAGATGGTATTGAGAATTGAGGCTGAGTGCCTCATCCTTAGCAGGTGACCTACACCAGAGATATCCTCAATGATGGAGTTGCAGTCCTCCCTTGCACGGGTGTCCATCATTAAGAGGCTTTCACATCTGGTCACCAGAAAACTGTCAACCTGTTATTCTATCTGGCAGCCCCTCCTCACCTATTTGGGAATCCCGTCTCATGTACCCCAGAAACTATCAACTAGTGAGTTCCCTCCACCTACAACCCCCTTCGTCTTGCATCAGTATTTGATAGTTGGCAAAAAAATAAATAAAATAATCATACAGTCGTTTGGCAAAAATGTATTTCTGATTTCCTTAGAATCATGCTCCGTTTACTTTTAGTTTTCTTAGATATTTTATAAAAATAGATTTTACAGGTATTTTTTTTAATTAATTGTAACCCCCTTGCAAATGGGGGTTCCTAAAAGTCTCCCAGGAGCTCGTTCAAATGCTCCCTGCAAGGCTGGCGTCCTGCATTTTAGCAGTTTAAGTGTGATCGCCAGGAGCGCTATCACGGCCCCGTGCCTGTCTCTTTAAGGGCTGCCTAACTCGCAGTCTTGATTAACCTGGGAAGGGGTTTGAGTGTTACCCTGCTCGAGTCCCGGCCGGGCTGCCGGATAATTGCTCCGTTTCTGCCATCGTTAAATTGTGCAGAGGGAGCTTCCCCGGGAGATGTAACTGCCTCTGGGAATAACTTAGGGGGATAAATGAAAATGTAGTTGTTCTAACTTGTTTTCCCTTTGCAGCAAAGACTGTTCTGATTCTCCCCTTCATTTTGGTCCAGGACTGCTAAATTGGACCAATCAGTACATCGGGACCCTACAGAGTCGGTTGACCAATAGAGGAGCTGCTTGTATTTTGGGAAAGGTATTCTGGGCTATGGTGCTTTTTCGCACCACTGAGAGCAGGAGCAGTTGATTGGCAGGTACCGCTAGCCAATAGAAGTGGGTAGTGCCCAAACTGAAGGGAGCACCCGTTGCTGTTGGGGGCAGATGCGTAGTGGCTGAGGAGAAGGAAGGAACTGTGTGCTTCTGCGCTGGTGGAGGGTTCGCGCTGGAAGCGCGTGAAGGCCTGAGGCGGCCGTTGTTGCCGTTGAGTGAATTGAACTAAATCCGCTGTGTGTGGTTGGAGGAGGCTGGTGCCAGCCCAGCTACCCACCAGGCTCGACCTGTTGGAAGATTGGAGAATCTGCTGAGTCGCACTCGGTCCTCGGGAAAGTTGAAACTGCCGTTGCAGCATCTTAGCCGGCTGGGAGTTCGTGTGAGCCTTGGAAGCTACTGCCTGGTGTGGTACCCCTCTGGAGTTGCCATATAAATGTGTGAGGAGGCTGGTGAAACTCAGGCTCAGCCCTCCTAGTGGTGCAGAAAACGTTGCTTGCTGGAGTCATGAGTACAGAACCAGGGTAGCTCCCTGCTAAGTTACAACAGGGTCTCAAGTTGTTTTATTATACTGCTGGCTGCCTAGCTTAATTTTCTTTCCATTCTGACCTTCTCAGTATTGCAAAGGCTATCTGTGTCAGGGTCCCAACCAGCTGCCACGGTGGACTAGCCATTAGGGCTTGGGTACCCAGGGACAGTAAATGTTAGGTTCAGGCCTGTGCACAGAGCCCTAGGTAGAAAAGTATAGTGATAAGCCAATTAACTCGATTTCCCCCCTGTCCTGGTTACTCCCCCTCGAATAAATCAGATTGTTTGTTCTGCAACTACATCCTGGCTACTGTGTGCATTACTGGTGAACTGCTGTATAGTGACTGTGATAAAACTGTACCTTACTTTACAGGGGGCCCCCAGAGTGAGTTAAGAGATACTAGCTGGGGGGTAAGTGAACTGGGGCAAAGCATTGTGGGTTCCCCGAGTGAGCCACTGGTGGGACGAAAGGGGGGTTGCAGTAACCCAGAGGGCTGTGACCGAGGCAATCTTGACAGTACTAACCCTGACCTCTGGGTGGAGGTACCCGTCAACAGATCTGGGCCCCTTACCCTGTCTCAGAGGAGGCAGGCAGGGGTAGTAACCCTAAGGATAGCACCCCCTGGGGGTTACAAATTGGAGGCACCACTGGGATCAGCGTTCCCTAGTGGCCAAGTGGGGAAGTACATAAGAGATGGAAAAAGTGGAAGGGGATATGTTGAGAAAAATTAAGTTGGGACCTATTAAGACAATGGTACACAGACTGATGGGGTGGGGTGAAGCCGAAGAGCTGGACTCCCAGAAAATTGTGTTACTGTTAGATGTGCCTTTGGAACCCCAACTGCTGACATCATTTCCGCAGCCAAGCGAGTAAAATGTTTAGGCAAAGTGGAGGTAAAAGGGCGTATGGCTGACCTGCTCAACCAGACGCTGCAGGTGCTACTCCTGTGCAGTGTGGCCATTGACCTCGAGAAGGCACCTCCCATGATTTACCCAGAGGGTGCCTCACAGGGATGGAGGCTAATTCATATTTGAAGTGGATCAATCACCCCTGGGGGGGTTCCCCCAAATGAATAGTTTTAAAGACAAACTGCTTAAATTGCTGGCTGTGGAGGGGAGAACTACCCAGAAACTGCTGCAAGCATTGGATTTGTCCAGTGATGCTACCCCTCAGGGCTCCCCCGGCATCTCCCTCTGTCCCCCAAGAGCTCTGTGTTGGCTTCACTGCCCCTAGTGGTCCCACCTATACAGCTTGATTCTTACCGTAAGTTAAAACTTTTTTCTGGCACGGTGCCAGTGCCCCCAGGGGAGGATGACCTGGAGGCTTGGATGGACTATGCCACCCCCTTAGTCCAGGAATGGCAATGCTCTGAGGGGGAGAAAAGGAAGAGGCTGATGGAGAGCTTGCGGGATCCCGCTTTAGAAACCATTAGGTTTTTCCGGGCCACCAGTCCAGAAGCCACCGCTGCAGAGTATCTCTCTGCTTTAGAAGGGGTTTTTGGGAGTACAGAGACTGGTGAAGACTTATTATGGAAATTCAGGTCTGCTAAGCAGTGGAGGGATGAGAAACTGTCCGCCTTCGTCACTAGGGTGGAGCGGGCCTTGCAGAAGGCCTATAGAAAGGGGAGAATCACTGCCACAGCCCTGAATCAGGTCAGATTAGAACATGTTTTAAAATCTGCCAGATTCTCTAGTGTAATACTGTTGAAATTTAAGTTACATGATCGAAGGGCCACCCGCCGGAATATTGTCAACTAATGAGGGAAATTAGAGAGGTGGAGACTGATGAAGAGGGGTGGGAGCCATGTGCAGGGGCGGTAAACCCTAGTGGAAACCCTGAGCCTAGCACCCCTGAGGAGGTCAGCCTATCCAGAGGGTCTGAGGGATCCCCAGATTTTCCTGGTGCTGTGGGAATGTGGGTTGTCTCCTCTGACCCCCATGTAGAGAGTGAGTTGAGGGCCGAGGTCAGGAATTTACGAGAACTTGTGAGGGACTTAAAGCAATCTGCTATGTACCCCGTTAGGTCCGGAGCCCCTGAGATAAACCAAAACCAGACCCCCGGCCCAAGGGAGCCCCGTCACCCCTCTCAGGGCCCCCCACAAATATGGTGACCACCGCCAAACGGTGATCTCCAGGACCCCAAGTTCTGTTACCATTGTGGAGAAGATGGGTATTTTCAACCTGAGTGTCAGAGGCCAGAGAACTTAAGGAAAGTTAACGGTAGACTGATCGCTTGGCATCGCTGGACCCAGTCTCGACCCCCTAGGAAAAGTTTTGTGACTTGGGCCCGGGCTGAGTCAACTCTAAATGCTGTGGCCCCCGACTGGTCTGATGTGGTTGGGCCTTCGATGGAGACCCCAGTGCGAGTAAATGGGATTCCCACTCAGGCTGTATTAGATAGTGGCTCCCAGGTAACCATCATGTTTCAGGACTGGTATCAGGCACATTTACCTGAGGTGCCCCTGCAACCCTTGAATGGTCTACATGTGTGGGGGTTGAGCGACAAGGCATATCCGTATTTGGGGTATATCCGAGTTTGGTTATCATTCTCGACATCTGTGGCTGGAATGGATGAGCAGGTGGAAACTTTAGTTTCAGTTTGCCCACCCACTGGACTGTATGATGGGGTACCTTTGTTGATTGGGACGAATGCTCATATGTTTGGACGATTTGCCCAGTTGTGCTCAGAAAAACAGGCATTCATAACTGGGTGAGCTCTAAAAATACCTGCTGTGCTCCAAAAAGCAGTTGCCACCCAGAGGAAGGTTGGTCAGGAGGAACCTGAGGGCCCGGTGGGAGTGGTGTGGAAAAAGGATCCGGCTCCAGTGATACTCGCCCCAAATGCCCAGTGTGTCTTGCATGGAGAAGTACGATTATGGACGGATGTCAAAAATAAGTTGTTGATGTTGGATGCGCCTGGGGAGGGAAGATTGCCTGAGGGACTGTTGATAAAGCCCAGTATCTTGCCTGCTAGAGCTCATGCTTATGTCAAGTGAGTGATGGTTCAAGTGCATAATGTGTCTGACAAAGAGATTCGAATAAGAAGAGGGTGCACCCTGGCAAGTGTCCATTGTGCGGATACCGCAGTACTGCCAAGTAGCAAGGGTGCCGAGGCAGACGATCGAGTTACTTCTGATTTGTTTGATTTCGGTGACTCTCCGTTGCCAGCTGAATGGAAAAAGAGGATCAGTGAGAGGCTTGCCCAAAGGGACCAGGTATTTTCCCTAAAAGAATGGGATGTGGGATGTGTGCAAGGGGCTGAGCATCACATTCGGCTGCATGATGAAAGGCCTTTCCGAGAGAGATCCCGGCACCTGGCCCCGGCTGACATCGATGATGTACCGCGGCATCTACAAGAGATGTTGGCTGCTGGTGTGATACAAGAGTCCAGGAGCCCCTATGCTTCCCCCATTGTGGTGGTAAGGAAGAAGAATGGGACAGTTCAGATGTGTGTAGACTATCGCACTTTGAATTGGCGGACCATTCCCGACCAGTACACCATGCCATGAATACAGGACACCTTGGACTGTTTAAATGGCAGCAAGTGGTTTTCTGTGTTGGATCTCTGCAGCGGGTACTATCAGATCCTGATGGCCCCAGGGGACTGAGAGAAGACTGCATTCATTTGCCCCCTTGGTTTCTGTGAGTTCATTCGGATGCCTCAAGGGATTTTAGGCACCCCAGCCACCTTTCAGCGCCTGATAGAGAGAGCCGTGGGGGATATGAATTTGCTCGAGTGTCTGGTCTATTTAGATGAGGTCATAGTGTTTGGACACTCGTTGGAAGAACACGAGCAGCGACTGTTTAAGGTCTTGGATTGGCTGGAGGAGTTCGGCCTCAAGCTGTCTATAGATAAGTGTCAATTCTTCCAGACTTCCATAAAATATGTGGGCCACATAGTGACTACTGAGGGCATAGAGACTGACGCTAGCAAAGTGGAGGCATTGACTACTTGGCCCCAACCCAGGAACTTGAAAGAGCTGCAACGGTTTCTAATGTTTTGCGGATATTATAGGCGATTTGTCAAGGACTATTCTTGAGTGATTCATCCCTTCCTCAACCTCACTCAGGGGTACCCTCCTACACACAAGAAGTATAAGAAAGTTGTGTGATCCGAGCCCGAGAAGAGGTATTTCCAGCCGAATGAACTGTTTGGGGATCGTTGGACTGTTGAGTGTGAGGACGCTTTCTATGACATCATATATCAACTCACCTATGCCCCCGTGTTGGCCTATGCTGACCCGGCCAAGCCCTACATTCTCCATACTGACACTAGCCTTCAAGGATTGGGGGCTGTGTTATATCAGGAGCACTCAAATGGCCTGAGACCTGTAGCTTTTGCCAGCAGAAGCCTGGCTCCATCAGAAAAAAATTACCCCGTGCATAAGCTAGAGTTCCTGACTCTGAAGTGGGCCATTGTTGACCAGTTCCATGACTATTTGTAAGGTGCCAAGATATTAGTGAAGACTGATAACAACCCTCTGATCTATGTACAAACCTCAGCCAAGTTGGACACCACTGGCCACAGGTGGCTCTCTGCCTTGGCCACCTACGACTATGCTGTTGAATACAGGGCCAGTTTAAACCATGTAGATGCAGATGCCCTTTCTTGGAGGCCCATGCCCCAAACTGATTGGATCAGGTTGTTTGAGCCTGACATAAGAGCCCTTTGTCAGAAGTTTGACAAGGACAAACAGGTGTCCCCGGATGCTGTGAACTGTATGGTGGATTGCTTGGGGCCATCTGAGAGCTGTATACCTGCTGCCTACTGTCACTTTTCTGCACTGGACACTAGTTCACTGCCCCAGTTTGACAATACTAGTCTTCATCAGGCTCAATCCCGAGATTCTCTGATAAAACTGGTGGTGGAAGCCTTGCAGGCCGGGTGAGATGTGTCCAAATTGCGCTCCACCGACTTAAGAGCCACCTTGTTATACAAAGAAGGGCCCAAATTAAGGCTGATTAACCAACTACTATACCAAGAGACTGTACATAAAGAGGACCATATTGTCAAACAACAGCTGGTGCTGCCTTCAGAATTAAAGGAACTGGTCTTAAGGTCTTTGCATAATCAGATGGGGCATCTTGGCATCGACCAAACCCTCGATTTGGTACGAGCCCGGTTTTACTGGCCAAAAATGAGTGCAGATGTAGAGCGGCATGTCAAGACCTGTAGTCAGTGTTTGCAGAGGAAAGTCTTGCCCCAGAGAGCTGCTCCCATGGTCAACATTACCACTAGCGCCCCATGGAACTAGTCTGCATTGATTTCTTGAGTCTGGAACCCGATCTGAAAAATATCAGTAATATATTGGTGGTTACCGATCATTTCACCCGGTATGCACAGTCGTTTCCTACTAAGGATCAGAAAGCAACCACGGTGGCTAAGATACTTGTTGAAAACTTTTTTGTCCACTATGGGGCCCCTCAGTGGATCCATTCCAACCAGGGAAGGGACTTCAAGAGCCGTTTGATTAAAGAGATGCTGTTTTTGTGTGGGGTGCGAAAGTCAAGAACCACCCCTTACCATCCTCAGGGAGATCCCCAGCCTGAAAGGTTTAACCGCACATTGCTTGACATGTTGGGCACCTTGCAACCCAAAGACAAACCGAGATGGAGCCAACAGATTAGTACCCTGGTTCACGCTTATAACTGCACCAAGAGTGATGCCATGGGATTTTCTCCGTATAGACTGATGTTTGGGAGAGAGGCTAGATTGCCTGTGGATGTGTGCTTTGGAGTTTCCCCTGATGGGGTGCAAGCAGAAAACCATCTACAATACGTACAGAAGCTGAAGGCCCAGTTAACCCATGCTTATCAGTTGGCCCAGACCATGGCTGCTAAAAGAAACCTGGCCAATAAGGAGAGGTATGACAAGAAAGTGAAGACAGTGGAGCTAAGAGAAGAGGATAGGGTGTTGCTGCGAAATCTGGGACTGCATGGAAAACATAAGATTGCTGACCGGTGGCATCACCTCCCTCACATTGTTGTGGGACAATTGGCTGATTTGCCTGTATATAAAGTGCGACCTGAAAACAATTCCAAAGATGTGAAAACCATTCACTGAAATCATCTGCTACCAATTGGGAAAATCCTAATTGAAGCTGAACCTTCAATTGCCACCCCCTCCTGGCCTATAACAAGATCTGCTGCTAAAAAAAGAACCCAACTCATGGATTCTTCAGCAAGCCAACCAAGAGAGCCCTATTCTAACCCTGCAGAAGGAGATAATCCACAATCGGTGTCGGAGGATGATGAAGATGATGTTGAATACTATCCCTCTTATGAACTGAGCCAGTTGTTTCGGGGCAATCCCCTTGTTAACTCTGGAGATGAGGTTGGGCCTTCTGGACTGTTCGAGCCCCCTACCTTGTCTCCAGGACCAATGCCTCCAGAGGATGAGCTGGGTAGCAGTAAAGCTCAAGGGGTGGGGTCCTTGAGCCTGGCTGAACTGTCGGGCCTGGCTGAATTATCTGACTTTTCAGTAGAAGACAGTGATATGGGGAAACCAGCCAGTGATATGGCAGAACCAGAAGAATATTTTGAATGCACTGATGGCCCCTCACTAGCGTCTAACCAGCCCTCAACTGAGCCCAGTAGGGTAGGCTCTGGGGTAGAGGGTCAGGCCCCCAATAGTGCTATGAGCCCTGGGTCCTTTTCCCCTGTGGAGATGCCCGCTACTACCGTCAATGAGGCTGGATTGGAATCAGGGTCTGTCTCTGGGTTTTCCGAAACCCTTAGATGCTCCAGCCAAGAAGTATGGCCTGTAGTAAAGTTGAGCTATGAGTCTCTGGGCCAGCCTGTGGACCTGACCTTAAATGTGGTCCATAAAGGGGTGTATGTGTCCCCGAGCTCTTTGCCTAAGTTAGCCCTGGGGGATGACTCTAATCTGTTAATATTGCCCTTCGGGTGTGGTGCCCCTACTTTAGGTGACCCACCAGTAACTGGAATGGAGGGGTTCCCCCAGGTCCGGGGCCATGAGCAGGAAATATTGACCTGATTGGGAAAAAAGAGAAACAAAGGGCTATGTGTGTACACCATTGTATAACCCATAGTACACTGTGAATATTCAAGTATGTAATGCAAAGTGTGATGTAGTGTCAATTAGGCTGTCTGCCTTCAAGTGAATTAAGGGCAATTACTTGGCGCAGACGCCAAGTTTCTCCAGGCTGGGGAAGGTATAACCCCCTTGCAAATGGGGGTTCCTAAAAGTCTCCCAGGAGCTCGTTCAAATGCTCCCTGCCAGGCTGGCATCCTGCATTTTAGCAGTTTAAGTGTGATCGCCAGGAGCGCTATCAAGGCCCCGTGCCTGTCTCTTTAAGGGCTGCCTAACTCGCTGTCTTGATTAATCTGGGAAGGGGTTTGAGTGTTACCCTGCTTGAGTTCCGCCCGGGCTGCTGGATAATTGCTCCATTTCTGCCATCGTTAAATTGTGCAGAGGGAGCTTCCCTGGGAGATGTAACTGCCTCTGGGAATAACTTAGGGGGATAAATGAAAATGTAGTTGTTCTAACCTGTTTTCCCTTTGCAGCAAAGACTGTTCTGATTCTCCCCTTCATTTTGGTCCAGGACTGCTGAATTGGACCAATCAGTACCTCGGGACTCTACAGAGTTGGCTGACCAATAGAGGAGCTGCTTGTATTTTGGGAAAGGTATTCTGGGCTATGGTGCTTTTTCACACCACTGAGAGCAAGAGCAGTTGATTGGCAGGTGTTGCTAGCCAATAGAAGCGGGTAGCGCCTGAACTGAAAGGAGCACCCCTTGCTGTTGGGGGCAGATGCGTAGTGGCTGAGGAGAAGGGAGGAGCTGTGTGTTTGTGCCCTGGTGGAGGGTTCGCGTGGGAAGCGCATGAAGGCCTGAGGTGGCCATTGTTGCCATTGAGTGAGTTGGACTAAATCCGCTGTGTGCAGATGGAGGAGGCTGGTGCCAGCCCAGCTACCCACCAGGCTCGACCTGTTGGAGGATTGGAGAATCTGCTGAATCGCACTCGGTCCTCGGGAAAGTTGAAACTGCCGTTGCAGCATCTTAGCCGGCAAGGAGTTCGTGTCAGCCTTGGAAGCTACGGCCTGGTGTGGTACCCCTCTGGAGTTGCCATATAAATGTGTGAGGAGGCTGGTGAAACTTAGGCTCAGCCCTGCTAGTGGTGCAGAAAACGTTGCTTGCTGGAGTCGTGAGTTCAGAACCAGGGTAGCTCCCTGCTAAGTTGCAACAGGGTCTCAATTTGCTTTATTATACTGCTGGCTACCTAGCTGAATTTTCTTTCCATTCTGACCTTCTCAGTATTGCAAAGGCTATCTGTGTCAGGGCCCCAACCAGCTGCCACGGTGGACTAGCCATTAGGGCTTGGGTACCCAGGGACAGTAAATGTTAGGTTCAGGCCTGTGCACAGAGCCCTAGGTAGAAAGGTATAGTGATAAGCCAATTAACTCGATTTCCCCCCTGTCCTGGTTACTCCCCCTCGAATAAATCAGATTGTTTGTTCTGCAACTACATCCTGGCTACTGT
Organism: Neoceratodus forsteri; assembly: GCA_016271365.2. Classification (NCBI taxonomy): domain Eukaryota; kingdom Metazoa; phylum Chordata; order Ceratodontiformes; family Ceratodontidae; genus Neoceratodus; species Neoceratodus forsteri. The sequence goes on from CM057451.1 coordinate 492,034,974, forward strand.
GTGCATTACTGGTGAACTGCTGTATAGTGACTGTGATAAAACTGTACCTTACTTTAGAGGGGACCCCCGGAGTGAGTTAAGAGATACTAGCTGGGTGGTAAGTGAACTGGGGCAAAGCATTGTGGGTACCCAGAGTGAGCCACTGGTGGGATGAAAGGGGGTTGCAGTAACCCAGAGGGCTGTGACCGAGGCAATCTCGACAGTACTAACCCTGATCTTTTGGTGGAGGCACCCGTCAACGGATCTGGGCCCCTTACCCTGTCTCAGATGAGGCAGGCAGGGGAAGTAACCCTAAGGATAGCGCCCCCTGGGGGTTACATAATGATGAGTTTTCATAATATTTTCTTATGCTCAAGTAATTAATTGCTTTGTGTAAACCTTACTTTTTTTTTTCATAACTTGCAAGTAACTGTCAGACAATGATTTTTTATATGAGCTTGAAGTGTCAAATTCTGCATTCTGATATGCAAATACATTATGCAAATGTAGTTGCTATCCCTTCCCTCTCACCTCAGGCACACGACAGGGTTGTCCACTTTCCCCTTTTCTATTCAATTTATACCTTAAGCCCCTTCTCAGGCGTTTAAACCTATCCCCGTTAATTGTCGGCATTCCCATAGTCAATTGCATGGCCAAAATTTCAGTTTTTGCTGATGACATTCTCCTTCACCTCTCAAATCCAGTCTCCTCACTGGAAGAAGCTTTGACAATAATTAAGGACTTCAGCAAATACTCGAACTATAAACTCAACATTAACAAAACAGAAATTTTCCTCTTAACCATTTACGCACAGTTCAAATTTAGCACTTTGGGATGAAATGGGCTTCACGATCTATAAAGTACTTAGGGATCCACATTACCTTAAGCCCTTCCTTATCGCGAAAACTAAATCTGGAAGACTTATGGCACGATATCCAACAAGACTTAACAAGATGGAGCAAACTTCCACTATCGTTCTGGGGCAGAATTAGCGCCATCAAGATGATTGTGCTTCCCAGAATTTTCTATCCCCTGAATATGCTGGACATGTGGTTACCAGTGTCTTATTTTCAACGTATACATTCAGGAATTAACTTATTTATCTGGAATAACAAACCCGTCAGAAAATCCTATTATAAGCTATCCCAACCTAGGGACAATGGGGGACTCCGTCTCCCTAATTTTCTACTATATTTTTGGGCCTTGCACCTGTATAAATGTGGTAAATGGTTATCCTACTCCGATTCCCATACCCGTCAAGCATACACTCCAGTATGGTTGCAGGAAGAGTTAGAGCTCTTGAAAACCCATAATATAGCTCCAATGTCCCTCTTTTATATACTGAAGAAAAACATACCCAAATTTTTTCAACCCCTGCCACTTGGGACCTCTCTTAGAGTTATCTCACAGTTTTTTAGATATTTCAAGGTCTCCCCAGCTCTTGATTTCTCCCAGCCTATCTGTGCAAACCCTAACCTGCAGATAGGTAACTCTATGATAACCAGAGGATGGATACCTGCTCTCTCTGAGTGCAAGGTGGCAGACCTCTATTCATCAGATCGCATGTTAACCACAGAGGAAATCTTAACAAAATTTGGGTGGCCGGCGATGACTGCTTTTAAAGTCATTCAGTTAATACACCTTTTGAACAGAATGTTTGGACGTGAAACCAAAGTCTCCCAGCTTGCCGATTTTCTTTACCAAATTTCTACAATAGTCAATAAACCGCATGGCATCTCTAAATTGTATAGTCTACTCCATACATTCCCAGAAACTCCACCAGCTACTGGCTCCAAAATCTGGCAAAGTCTTTATCTGAATGGAAATATCAACTGGCAAAGCATATGGAGAGACTTATATATTTACCACACTCAAGATAGATATAGGATAACACAGTATAATATTCTAAACAACCTTTACTACACCCCTGTTAAACTGGTACAAATGAGACGCATATCCTCGGGCAATATGTTCCAGATGTAACAAAGAGGAGGGTACATTATTACACATTTTGTGGTCGTGTGAGTTGGTATCTCCTCTGTGGAAACAAATAGAATCAACTCTAGATCCACTATTAGGGTTGCACGGACTATTTTCCCCCAAAACCTGCATTTTTGGGGATTACTCCGCAATCCAGGTAAAAGAAAAAAGATACCACCTGGCACTAGTATCAATGGCGGTCAAAAAGTTGGTACTCAGACATTGGAAAGACCAAACTAATTTAACATACACAGAGTGGTTACATGAATTGTCTTTTGCACTCCGTGTCGAACATCTAATAGCACAAGTGAACCGTCGTCAATCCTCTTTTATGACAAAGTGGGGAAAACTATATACCCTCTACTTGAATTGACGTTCAGACCTAGGATGGGCTGCGGGCGCCCCTCTACACCTCTCACTACTTTCTAATTTGCCTCTTCCTACATTACCCTGAGCAGGAAGAGAACATCACTATAACATCTGGATCTTTCTTCTTTTCTTATCTTCTATCCTTTCTCCGCACGGCCCACTACATTTTTTCTACCTGAATAATGCCATAGTCATATGAACAGCATTATGTATGCACCACAGCGCAGGGAGGGGAGGGCAGGTGGGGGATGTGTATAACTGTTAACTCGCTTCTAGTTTGCTCTAAGGTTTCTGGAATGTTGTTTTTCAGTTCTCCCTCCTTCTACTTTTCTCTATCCAAGATGTATTTTAAAATATTGTCAACATTCCTGTTATATTTTAATAATGTTGTGATTCTATTAAGTAATAAAACATATTAAATAAAAAAAAAATGTAGTTGCTGTCTCATGCTCTTATGACCATGAACAAACAATGGTCAAACATGAATGAACCATGGTTAACCATGGCTGACCATGGTGTATCCAGAACATAGAAACATAGAAACATAGAAGTTGACGGCAGATAAGGACCGCAAGGCCCATCCAGTCTGCCCATTTCTTTTTCTACCTTATAAATGTGCCATCGGCCTTTGCTCTGTCAGTGACCTATCTATTCATAGTCATTTGTATTGCTCCCTTATGCCTATCCCATGCCTGTTTGAAGCCCTGCACTGTATTCATAGCCACCACTTCTTGTGGTAAGCCATTCCATGCATCTACCACCCTTTCTGTGAAAAAGAATTTCCTCACATTCCCCCTTAATCGGCCCCCTCTAATCTCATGCTGTGTCCTCTTGTCCTGCTATTTTTCTTATATTTAAACATGTTAGACTCTTTCACCTTGTTTATGCCCTTAAGGTGTTTAAATGTCTCGATCATATCACCTCTCTCCCTCCTTTGCTCAAGGGTATACATATTGAGCTCTGTTAATCTGTCCTCATATGTCTTCTGATGCAGTCCCTGCACCATTTTGGTTGCCCTTCTCTGGACTGCCTCAATTTGGTTAATGTCCTTGTGAAGGTGTGGCCTCCAATACTGCACGCAGTACTCCAGATGGGGCCTAACCAATGTCTTGTACAGAGGATTATTACCTCCCTCTTACGACTTGTGATACCCTACTAATACACCCTAACACCCCTATGGCCTACCTACTGCTTTAGAGGTCTGCTTGGATGATTTTAGGTCATCAGTGATGATGATGCCCAAGTCTCTTTCTTCCTTTGTGACTGCTAGCAACCCTCCCAGCCTATAAGTGGCTTCAGGTTTCTCTTCCCTATGTGCATGATTTTGCACTTCTTTGCATTAAATCCCAGTTGCCACTCTTCTGACCATTTTGCTAGTTTATCCAGATCTCTTCTCATTCTGCCCACCCCATCTGGATCATCTACTCTGTTGCAGATCTTGGTGTCATCTGCAAACAGACAAGCCTTACCCTCTAGTCCATCTGCGAGGTCACTAATGAAGATGTTGAATAGGACTGGCCCAGGACTGATCCCTGAGGTACCCCACTTGTGACTTGCATCTCTTCTGACTGTATACCATTTACCACCACTCTCTGTTTTCTGCCAGTCAACCAGTTTGCCACCCAGTTGACCAACTTCTGACCCACCCCAGCCTACCTAGCTTATTTATCAATCTTCTATGTGGAACAGTGTCAAAAGCTTTGCTGAAGTCAAGGTAGGAGACATCAACTGCTCCCCTTGGTCCACCACTCTGGTTACCCAGTCAAAGAAATCTATGAGATTAGTTTGACAGGACCTTCCTTTGTAAACCCATGCTGTCTTGGATCCTGTGCCCTATGGATTCCAGGTGTTGCACTATCCTTTCCTTAAGAGTGCCTCCATAATCTTGCCCACTACCCCGCTAAATCCTGACTGGTCTGTAGTTCCCCGCCTCCTCCCTGCTACCACTCTTGTGGAGCGGGATCACATGAGCCCTTCTCCAGTCTTCTGGGACCTCTCCTGTGCTCAGAGACTCACTAAACAATTCTGCTAATGGCTCTGCTATTTCCTCCTTTAGCTCCTCAAGTACCCTGGGATGTATGCCATCAGGTCCCATTGCCTTATCCACCCTGAGTTTAGCAAGCTCTTGTAGGACCCTTTCTTTTGTGAAGGGAGTAGTGCTCACCTCCCTCCCCCCTGTGTCCATGATGCTGAGCTGTGGGCCCTGCCCTACCTTCTCTTCAGTAAATACTGAGCAAAAGTATCTATTTAGGATAGATGCCTTTACAGGGTCCTCCTCCTCACATGCTCCCTTTTCTCCATTAAGCTTAGCAATACCCCTCTGGACTTTCTCCTTTCACTAATGTATCTATAGAAAGTCTTGTCACCTTCTTTACTGTTCGTGCTAGTGTTTCCTCAGTTTGGGACTTTGCCTGCCTTACTGCCTTCCCTGCTTCCTTAGGGCAGTTTGGTATGCCTCCCTATCTTCATCCCGCTGTGTTCCTTATATTTCCTGAAGGCCAGCCTTTTGGCTCTGACCTTTTCTGCTACTGTATTTGAGAACCAAAGTGGTTTCCTTCTTCTTTTGCACTTCCTTTTCTGTCTAACACAATGGGATGTTGCTTCAAGTATTGTATCCTTAATGCTTGCCCACTTTGCCTGTACCTCCTCACCTGTGTTTCTTTTTGCCAGGGCTAGCTTAACTCTGTTGGCCATCTTATCAAAGTCAGCTCCTCTGAAGTCCCATATTTTTGCCTTGGAATGGGATGGGATGATTTAGATGTAGTAGCCAAATTGAACCATACCATGTGATGGTCACTGGCCCCCAGGTGACCTTCTACCTGGAGATCTGTGATCCCTTCTTTGTTAGTCAGTACTAGATCTAGGATAGCCCTGTCTCTTGTGGTTTGCTGTACCAGTTGTTTGAGGCCCTCCCCCTGCAGGGAATCCACTATGAGTCTAGTTCTGGCAGATGTTCCTGCTGGTATTGACCAATCTGTATCTGGCATGTTGAAGTCTCCCATTATCAGAACCTCCCCTTTAGCTGTCATGTTTTGTATATCTTCTAACAGTAATGTCTATGTCCTCCCTCTGGTCTGGGGCCTGTAGACAACCCCAGTTCTTATGGCTGTCCCATTTCCTGTTTCCAGGGTGACCCACAGTTCTTCTGGCTCCTTATGTGTATTCTGAATTTCTGTAGCTTTGATATTTTCATTAACATACAGGGCCACTCCTCCCCCCCTTTTTGCACCTCGGTCTCTTCTGAACAATACATAGCCAGGTACTGAAGTCTCCCAAGTGTGGTTACTGGTAAACATTCAAAAAGCATACTGGGAAAGGCCATGATATATATAATATACTGTATAATGATGGCATAAACAAATCAGAAATGTAAAGGTAATGTTGCTGATTTTAAATTCAGTAAACTATTGCAATGAATGCGTTCAATTAGTTAGACCAATGTATACAGAATGATTATGGTCCAACATGGGCAGTCATGGTTACAAAATGACCATGGTTGACAATACTATGACCATGCTAGACTAAAAATGTTTTTAACCATAGTCTTCAGCCACAGTGAAAGCACAGTTGGAGCATGAAACATAGAATTTGTTGGTAGATAAGGAATGCTTAGCCTAGCCAGTCTGCCCAGTTTATCCCTGCCTATACTGTAACTGCAGCCCGTACCTGATCACTGACTAACCCCCCCATCACCACTTTTCTACTAAGAATCCTTTGTGCTTATCCCATGCATGCCTGAAGCCAACCACTGTTTTTGCTCCTACCATCTCCTTGCTTGGTCCCATCCTAGGACTTACCGACCCCAACTCTAGCCAGGCCACCTGCTCCTGATAACCAATTTTATTCCACTACCTTGCCAGGGGGTTCTATACTACTTTACCTGAAATTTTAATTCATTCTGAGAGCATTTTTAATGCAAGGACTTCTTACACATGTGCTTTTTCGAGATGCACTGTCTTTCAAGCTGTTTAATGGTAGGAATGGATTGTCACAGATCCTGGTGGACCTCAACAACTCCATGTTTGTCATACTGATCTTGAACTTCTGTGTCTCAAGGTAGACATCCTGGGATGCTCCATGCTCCCAGCTGTTGCTTGATATTCCTCTGGAGACCTTGCCAGAGCGATCAGTGCCATTCAGACCCAGGGACCCTTTCACCACCCCTGAGCCCATGAGCCCTATCAGCTCAGCCGAAGCAGGAAAGTTGAGCTCCCCGTGCTGTTCTTCCTGCCTTCCCACTGGGGCCACAGTCAATCTCTTTCTCTGGTTCTCCTGCTTGCTTCCCTCTCTTATACTCCGCAGTGGGAGGGCAGGACCATGAATATTCATGCTGCCTTTTCCCACTGCTAGCTCAGTCAGACCACTCACAGCACAAATACCCAGACATCATGTATTCAAGCAGAACCCCCCCCCCCCGAGGACAACTGTCAGGGTTGGGGTTAACTCTTTGAGAGCCCCCTAGTAACTGACCTCTAGACTGAGTGAAAAGTGAGGCTGGTTACATGGGTAAACTTAGAAAATGTATAAAAATGAACAAAAGCCTTTTTTAAATTAAAAATAAATATTTTATTTTGTTAAACATACATAGTAAAAGGTACCATAGTCTGTCTCTAGCTGTCACATTCAGTAGCTGGAGTGTTTGTTTATCATGGAATACAGGAGTTCAAACTTTGGGAAAAATCTACCGGCAGAATGTTCACCTCTCCCCACACAAACACATACAACAGAAGGCCTCAATAAAGTCAAGGATCTAAGTTGTTCTGTGGCTGGGTAGGCAGCAAAGAGTTTCCTGGTAGGCAGGCACAGATAGGAGGGGATATTTTTTATGGTTAGAAAAGAAGATCCAGAAAATAACATTGTGTATAGTACTTCATTTTTTGAAATGTATGTAAAGAAGTGGTTTTAAAGGGAATAAGAACATTTAATCATTTTTTTATTTTTTTTTTATTTTGAGGATGTTTTATTTTTAGGGCCTAGCTGACTTTTTTGATGTGTAAAATTGATGGGCTGGCCATGTTTGTAATGGAAAACAGAACTTTAAGAAAGGGCATTGATATGTTAGTTACACAGTAAGGCAGTGTACTCTATGGTCAGGGGTGCAGGAAAGCACAAGGCGAAGCTGAGTGCCTTTAGCCTTTGACCATGAGTTAAGCCTAGTACAACCAACCAATGACCTCAGAGTGCCTTACTGCTTATATAAAATGTTTAAAAAAAACAAACACAATCATACTGTATAAATTTGAAAAAACATGTGCTTAAATATTTAACATCAAGGTTCAATAGGTCCTCCTCTACCAGGGGATTGTATGTTGACAAGTGTCCTACCAATGTAATGATGTAAGTGTGATTCAGGCTTTGTATGCAATATAAGTATGATTTATATGAAAGTTTCTATTAAAAACAATGCCCTTTGATTTGTCTCCCTGTCTTTTCTTATGCAAGTTCAAATAAATGTTTATATTTTCAATTTCCACCTGTACGCAGGCAGAACCATTGAATTACTTCTGGGTTTGCTGTGCAGGTCTGTGGTGAGCATGATGTGATTGGTGGTTACTGTGTGACAGTATTTAATTTACATTTGAGGGTATTTGTGTGGTAAGTTGAGGAGGCCCACAGAAACGAATGAGTTGATGCCGACCACATCAGCACTAGTGAGAAAGCTGCCAGGTAGGCGAGACCAGTGGTACTTTCTTCACTAGAAACATAGAAACATAGATTTTGACGACAGATAAGGACCGCTTGGCCCACCCAGTCTGCCCATTTCCCTACCTAATGGATAAGCTGCAGATCCTAGTTAACCAGCAGCCTACTTCTTCCTACCCCCACCCCCTAGAATTGCCTTATGACTGTCCCATGCATGCTTGAATTCCACCACTGTTTTTGACTCCACAACCTCCTCTAGCTGCATATGGAGACATGCTGCAGATGTGAGTGAGTCCAGTGAGCAGGTGGATGCCCAGCTTGGGAATGAGTGAGTGACTTGGCGGGCAGCATTTGTGTAAGCAAGAGAGAAAGTGAAAGGTCAGGCTGGAAGCATTAGGGCACATCCCTAAAATGGATTGGAGGAATGGATCCATTACCGGTCAATAATTTCATTGTCAACCAATGTTACAGCAACTCCTTTATGTCGACTGCATTTGCAGTCGACATAAAGAGAGTCGCTTCAGACTGTGTTTTCTTCAGGGAACTTTGCCCTCCTGAACCCGCCATGTGGGGGGCTCTGTCCCCTGCACCTCCCGCTACTAAACTAATCAACTCTGAGTCAGAGTTGCTTTGGGGAGGGGGTGCAATACACCCAGAAAGCAATGCCGGGGTCCCACACTGTCACTATAGTGACCTGGCACTGTTGTCACTGTAGTGTTGGTCATGGTAAAGTTGTCGTCGTAGTGATGGCATACTGGGGGAACAACATTCCTCGGGTAAGTATATGTTGGTAATGCTATATCAATAATGGGAGGGAGACAATGGTTGGCAGTTCAAACTCCAATATTCTATACTGGCTCATAGATATGGAATGTGTTGCACCCTGGTTAGCATGGACTTGTTCTTAACTATTGGTAGTGCTCTCTTAAGGTAATAACTGGAACCAAGTCTCAGCCAATCAGGATGCAGGGATTTTCTTACCCATTTTGTATTGTGCTGTATCCTGAATGACAGCACTTTTTTCCCAATAGTAGTGATCTCACAATGCACAGCTGCTAACCAATCAAGATGCAGTAATTTCCCTACTCATTTTATGTCACCAGAATCCCTTGATTGAATTACAGCCTTGTTGCTCATACTTTCTTATCTTTTATTCTATTTATTTATGATTAAGCAATAATGCATGACAGGTTGTGGGTTGTGCTGGGATAACCTCACGCCTGGGTGGTTGGGTGTGAGGCCACAGGCTGAGTGCATCTAACATCTCTGAAGTGAGGTTATTCCAGCACAACCCACACCCTGGAGTGCATTATTGCTATTATACAATGGCTCATTGTTATACAAAATAAGAAACATTTAAGATACATTTTTAGTAGATTTTTAGAGTGGCAATATATATTTGTTTCTTAAGGGAAGAGCTAAACATAATGCAACAAATCAATACAGTGATGTTGTGCTGGGATAACCTCACTGTGCCAGGAACACACTGACCAATCAGAGTCCAGGAAATGTTCTTGCCATTGTATAATATTATATATCATAACATCATTCTTAGCCAATCAGGACTATTTATAAACATTCCAGGTACTCTTACAACCATAAGAGAGTGTCTCATGCTCATTGTTCTAAATTTCTGAAGCTCTAAGGTAAGGTGGTACAATTTCCCACAAAATGGATTCTCTAATATTCTGCAAAGTAAAACATTTAGATTTTACAATTCCATTCTTTAAGCAAAAGTCTTTAAAATGATTTACAATATGTTTATATGTCCAGGTCATGTGTCTTTTGCCATTATAAGTGTTTCTTCTCAAGTGCTTTGCATGTCGGAACTGTTCAGCTTCACTTCACAGCTTTCTCACCCAAAGAACTCGAGAATGGACTCATACCCATAACAGACACAGTAACTGTATGTATAAACATATACATAAACAAAAAAAAGGTCTCCAGGTTCTTGCTTGCAAATTCATCTCTAGTATGAGGTAACAAAGAAGCACCTCACATTTCCTTCTAGGTGAAAATTCACAAGGACTCTCTGAAACACTATTGCACAACTGCCTGTGGCTTCTCCTTAGAGCTGCAGGTCTATACACCCATTGCTCAAGACAAAAATGCTTTTGCACAAAGATACACTTTGTAAACAGCTTGTTGGTTTTGAAAGGGAGCATTCATATTCTTGAACCAGATAAACATCCTTCTGACATAGCTGGGTGCCAGCCACAACCGAACGTGCACTCCAGCACCATTCTCTACTTTTGACAGGTAAAGAATGAGCTACAGAAGAGGAAAACATCTCAAGCTTGCAAGAACAGGGAGTCACCCAGACAGGCGTCTATACTTCTGGAAGCTGGCCAGCTCATTGAGCATTCCTAAAATAGCATTGGGGTCAATTTTTACGCAAAATAGTTCCTGATAAAGGAAGTCATTAACACACACACACTAACGCGCACGCGCGCATGCACACACACACACACACACACACACACACCCGCGCACACACACACACAGCCAATCGCTTGGACTAAATTTGTAAGTCATAAAACAGTTTTCAGTTTCTGATACATGACAATGGAATAAGTTACCCAAGGTGAAGAACATAAATGAATCTCAAATGAGTATTGTCATGTGTGTGAGTGTGCGTGTGTGTGTGTGTGTGTGTGTTGGGGGTGGGGGTGAGGGGGACAGTGTAGGATCCTATCATGTTAGCTAGAGAGAAATTGGTTAAAATCAGAACCACCATGACAGTGACTTCCCCATGTCTCTGATTAATTAAAATGAAATATAAAGTATCTTACTCTGTTGCAACAGCATTCCCTAAGGATGACCTAAGAGATGGCCACACTGTTGATTGAACCCCACCACACCTTCAAAGCCCCATACACTTATTGCAACAAGATATAACAAGGATTATCCAGACTGTACAAGAAAATAGCTATTTTCTCTTTTTTAATTTATCTCTCTCTTTGGTTCTCCAAGGTAAGCTTAGTTTTTAAATTCCCATAGGGAAAGTGGACATCTCTGTGGAGGGTAGAACAGGATGATTATGTGCTCAGGGCTCCTTAAAGGTCCCTGAAAGGGGGTACTTTGAATATGAATACAACAAATTTGAGTGTCTGCATGTAAGCCAGCTCACAATGGAATCCCCACCATGAAGGTAGCTGGCCTTGACAACATCAGTGTGTTAATATAATGGGTGTTCCATTAAGGGCAAAGCTCTTAATTAACATGGACAGCTGCAGAAGTCAGACTGGTCCAAACTAGTTAGTAGTCTTGTAAATCAAATGTCAGACGTTTGTAGAAGCATCTTGAAGGAAGTGGGATAAATCCACCAAGTGATGTGGCGAGGTGGTCCAGTACAGAAGGGTATATTCAGGGAGTCTTTGCTATAGCAGGGGAGATTCTGGAAGCCAGACACAATGGTGAAGGTCCACCATCTAAAAGAGGAGTATATGTCTTTTGAGGTTAGGTCTCTTAAGACACGTTTACATACAGCTTACCTGGAATGCTGCCGTCTGCATTGGCTCCTTATGCCGCAATTGTACCACTGCCTTCTTGTGTTTATGCACTGCAGCAGTGCAGCATTCCTAATATCCTTCCTGTGTTGTGGGTGCATTTCTGGCATTGATTGACAGAGGGGCTGATGAACGGGAGTTGCAAGGTGGGTGTCACAGGGTTGCACTGGTGCAGGTGAAGAAGCATGTTTACACACTTGTAAAAATGCCTGCATTAATACACACCAGTACGCACTCCCACCAAAACAGGGAACACTCTACATCACAACAGAGCAACTTATAATGCTCCAGCAGCTGTTTACACTTCTGGATTTGAACCTGTGCAACTCATCTGCACCGCTGCCATCAGTGCAGATCCGGTAGTGTAAACACAACAGTCAGTCTCATGCTTGTGTGGCAAAGAAGTCTGTCTATTGAAGAAAAGGCCAGTGGGGTAAGAAAACAGATTTAAGTGACTGCTAATGAGATTTTTTTGATTTTTAATTCTTTCTGTTCAAAATGGTTTATTTTTAGTGGTGTTATATTTCTTCTAGTTAGCTATATATCTTGTAAATGTAGTGTAAATATGAACTGTTTTATATAAACCTGTTACTGCTATGTTTTAATAAGCACAGGTAACCCATTTTTATTGAGCAAAGTCTGTGATCCACTTATGGAGAAAACGCTACCAAACCGAATATGTAAACATGTGTCTGATGCCAGCGGGGACAGAGATTACCTGGAGTGACTAAGGGGGTTTCTATGTCCAGGAGAAATTGTACTGTATGATCAAGTGCCTGGATTTGTGCTGTGTAAACAGGGGCCTGTGGTGGGACTCCAAAGGAATAGCCCTGAGAGGGTGGTAGCCAGGTAGGTGGCAGCATAATAGAGTAAGTGAACCAGAACGCTCTTGTCACACCACCCAGGGCTTGTGGGAGTGTATTAAGTGTTAGTGACACCTCTCTTACATATCTTGATTTAGTTTTTCAGTCTTGCATTCTTCCGTATTTTCAAAGTCCTCCATATAGGCTTAGGAGCTAGGTAGCCTCCAGCCCCCCCAAAAAGTTAGACAGAATTATATGTCTGTGGTCTTTTCTTTATTAAACAATGAAAGACATTACCCAAATTAGGGCTAAGAATAGGCTCTGGTGTGCCATTAATCTTTAAAAAAGCAATTGCCTTTAAACATAATGATGTGCCCACTCATTGTGCTTGGAAGCCTTGTGGAATCCCTCTTCCTTTCTGCACTGCTGCTGTTGCAGGGAAAGTGTTATGCTGCAGGAGTAAAGATGGAGCCCTGCTGATCGGGCATAGAAGGAAGGCATAGTGTTGTTCCCTGAACAGATCAGGTTTGCCCACTTTTCTGGGTCAGCAACCAGCAGGGACAGACCGATTTGGAAGGCATGGGTCCTTCCTGTGAAGTAACTGTCCTGATAATGCCAGAAAAACAAAGACACTATCAGGTACGCTATCTGGAAACTGACTTTCTTGTTTATTCAGCTCGTCGGAGCATATTTTCTAACTGGAGATGCCTGGTCTATGCTCCAAGTTGCAGCTCTGCTCCAATCAAGGAGCTGTCAAAAATAAATATTCTCCCTTCATCAGCACTGAAGTGGAGCACTGCACAGTTGGGAGAGAATTCAGCAGATGTCAGGGACACCAATGAAGCCCTAGAAAGGGGAAGGTTTGTAGATGGAGCCAAAGGCAGACTTCAATCCCTTGTCTAGTCCTTTCATTGTATACCATCCTAAGCAAGGATTACATGGACTTAGTTCTAATGTAAATATTGTAATTTTACATAATACAGTGATCATGCGAAAATACTGGCTAATGTGTTCTATGTACCAGGTCACATGACTCTCAGGGGAGGTATAAAAGGAGTCCCAAATCAAAGCAAGTTCAGTAGGAAGCTGGCTGCTTATGGTAAAGAACTTCTAGCTCAAGTTTTTGAGCTGGACGGGCACAGCTGAAAGTATTTTTATTTATTCATTTATTGAAATTTCAGATACCACCTTTGAGAACAAGCTCATTTGATAGTTTCCACGTCAGACAAACAATACATATTGGAAAAGTACGAGACGGAGAACAAACAAAACAAGGAATAATACAAAACATTATAACAGTATATAACTAGAGATGTTTCAGTACATGTGGCATTGTACAATGTATGCCAAGGTGTGTATTTGCTTAAAACCTGGAATTCAAAGGGTCATATTAGAGGGGGTGGAGTCTTATGAAATGACCCTTTACAGGAAAATGAGAACAGACTCAGCCTAATATCTCATAATCAACAAGGTAAGAGATGGCATCAGCCCAGGGGCCTCATCAGAGGTGAGAAGGTATGGGACAAAGCATTTTAAAGTGAGCAAGGGAGCTCAGGAGATCTAGCCAGGGGGAGGGGAGATGGGGAAAGCCATAGAGGGGTGAGGGGAAAGAGTGGAAGGGATCAAGAGAAAGTGTGGAAAGGAGAATGATTAGCAACTCAGAACAGTTATTTACATGCTGAGAACAGTCATGTATAAGGTCTGGATAACATAAGGTTAGAACAAGTGCTGGTCACAAGAAGGAAGGTTAATGGAAGCAGTCACAACTGGCATCAGCAACTAGCTGTTGCTTAAGTTTAACCTTGAAGGAGCCCAAGGTGGATGCTGAAGTGATGTCATGATGCAGTGAGTTCATCCATAGTGGGGCACGGTAGGCAAAGGATCTTTGTCGCAGAGAAGTGTGACAGTGGGGTATATTAAAAATCTGGCTAGTAGAGCTTCTGGTGCAATGACGATTGGTAGTGGGGGTAATAAGCTTTTACACTCCTTTGGGCATTTTGCCTAAGCTTACTTTTTTGGACAGTAAACATGTTTGGTACATGAGTCTACCTTTGAATTGGAGCCAGTTAGTCTGAGTGTTCATGTCGCAGGTATGGGACAGACAGGCTGAGCTGGTTGAGTGCAACTATGATGTTGGCGAAGGGTTGTTTCAGTAGCTGATCCATAGACTGGTAAGCCATAATCAATAAGGGAGAAGAGAGCTTTGAATGGCCAGGTTAAGAGCCTCTGGGGTCAAACATTGCTTATGCCTATAAAGTAGCCCAATGTGAGTGTTAACAGCCTTAGCAATGTTGTCAATGTGATAGGCATAGGTCATCGTACTGTCAATAGTAATCCCCAGATATTTAAAGAGCTGAACTAGCTTGGGGAGCGCCCTCTGCAAAGAATGTGATTCAGCTAGAGAGAGGGCCGCTGTAGTTACAATATTTATATTTGTCTTGATTTATCTCCCTGGTTGCCTCTTTTGGCTGTTTGAAGAGAGTATACAGATAAATTTCATACTACTTGCAAAATAGCAGACTATTTGTAAAAGTGCCGGCATTAACAACTGAGGTAATTGAATAAACATATGTCTATATGTGGTATATGTCCACTCTGAGTCTCATCTTCATTCATGACCCACGTCTCCAATCTACCCTGAATTCCCTCTGACAGACGGACAGTATTTGGAATGCAACAGGGCTGGTGTTGGTTAATTATATTAAAAGCTAAGTGGTACGCAGCACAGCAAGGAAGGCACTAAAGGTTATGGTGTACATGCCGTAACAACCAGAACTATGGCAGCAAAGGTGAAACAGACTGAGAGTAAAGAGATTTTGAGGAACCAGTGGTGAGTCCCAAAGTATGGGATACAGACTAAAAAAGAGACTTTCAGAGATCCCACCTCTGAAAAGGAAGGTTCAGATGGAAGCTTTGAAAATATGTCTGCATTCTTTAGGTGGTGGGGACATGCAAGCCAATGACTGAAAGCTTGTTGGGCTTAGACCCTACAGGTCCTGTGAGAAGATTTAAATCCTTGACAAGGTTCCCCAATTGGGCTGACAGTATAGCCTGTAGGTTAGAGTAATAAGCTATGAATGAGCTTTGCACATCCAGCAGTCCTGGGTTTGATTCCCAGAACCTCAACTTGCATGCTGTGTACAAGCTCTGAACAAGTCACAACTTCCACAGTGCCTCAGGGTTGCCTCTGTAAATGAGTCTTGTGCCCAGTGGGCCTTACCCTGTTACAAACAGAATAATATATAAAAAAAGTATCAAATGTAAAAGACATCAAATTTATGGAATTGAACCTCAGTGATGAAATTGAGGCATATTTAACTACATTCTAAATAGTGTCTCAAGCTTGCAATGGCCCAGACACCAACGGGCCATAAGACTGGTTTCATATCTTGCTGGGATACCTAGTTAACCTACAGAAATATGGATATTAAACAATCAGAAAATTATGATCTGATAAAAAGGTAGATCCTCCAGCATAATGACAAATTCAGTTAACCATAAGGGGCTACATTTTCAAGCCTAAAACTTTGGCATAAGGTGCCAGTGCCAAATGGCTTTAATGTAAGTGGCACCTTACGTCAAAGTTTGTGGTCATTTTGACTTTCGAAAGCAGGCTGTGTCAAAATCGGGATGCCTTGAGCCAAAGCTGCCCTGTACCATGCTTGTGGCAGAAGTGCCCCTGCACCAGGTAGCAAGGAGATTTGTGCCATGGCAGGGCTGCACCATCCCCTTATTTTGAATCCCAGAAGCCCCATCATGGTTGCAAGAAGGGGCTCAGGTTAGGCTATCCAGGAGCTGGTCTGAGGGCACTGCACCACTGACCAGTAAGGTGGCAATTGGGGGGACATGGAAGGTGGGGATGGGGGCAGTGGAGCAGTGTGGGTGCTATGGGTAGTGACAGGGGCATGGCGACAGTGACGGAGATCTGTGGAGGCACCCGGCAGATGTGCAACATGGAGTTGCACAGAGCTAATTGGCCTGGGTAGGGGGGGCTGGCATGACTGTAGCATCATGACCCAGACCCCAGGTGGTAACAGCCCTGGCACCTGCCCCAGAGGTGCCACAGTCCTCTACATGAGGCAGGTGATTGTGGGTGCAAGTTGTGGGGTGCAGTCAGTGGATGGATATGTGCCCTGGAGATTGCAACATTCCTATGGTACAAACCCCCAGTGTGGCAGCTGGCAGATGCCTGACTACACTACCGAGGACTGTGGCTCCTGTGGGGCAAATGCCAGGGCTGTTGTCACCTGGAGTCCAGGAGTCATGATGCTATGGCTGTGCCAACCCCCCTACCAGGGCCAATTTGCTCTGTGCCACTGTGCATGGCACCTCTACCAGGTGCCTTCATAGATCTCTCACACTGTCGCTGTGTCCCCTTCACTCCCCGTGGCACCTCTACTGCTCCATCAGCTCCCGGTCTCCGCCTTCCAGATGTAGCACCCCCCCACCTCTGCAGCTCATCTAGGCTTGCACCAGGTGGGGGGGCAGCTTGATGGGACCCTCCTTCAAACCCTTCAGGTGCACCTAATATTTGGTGCAAACCTGTGGCTGTGGCAACTCTTGGGACTTTGGTGCAGGGAGCCCCATTGTTATAAAATAAGGTGCTGAGTCCCTGACTCACCCAGAGGTTGCCATAGCAGTAGATAAGTACACTTTGCACCACTGTAAGGGCCAATTGAAAACTGAGCCTAAGATGTCTAAGATGGTCCATGGTTTTGGGGAAATAATGTATGATGAGAGGCTGCAGGGCTTAAACAGGTACATCCTTGAAAAGAGGGGGGAAATGGGTGACATGACAGAGACATACAAGTACCTGAGTAGGATAAATAGGGTGGCTATCAAGGAACTTTTTTCCTTGAGTTTAAATACAGAGACAAGAGGAAATTCATTAAAGCTTGCAGTGGGAGTTCGTAAAGGATGTCCTTGAGCACTTCTTCACAGAAAGGGTGGTGGACAAGTGGAATAAGCTGTCAGAGGAAAAGGTACAGGCCAGATCAGTCTATAGCTTCAAGTAGAGATAGGAGAGGCAAGCATGTGGGATCAGTTAGAAAAAGAGGGGACAGAAACATGGGTGAGGATTACCACTAGGGTAAGGCAGAATAGTTAGGTAGGGCTGGAAGACTAGATGGACCAATGACCTTTTTCTGCTGTCAACATCTATGTATCTACATATATACCCACTGTGACTTTGGACTCTGAAGCACCAACTTAGGAATAACTCAAGAAAGGCCTATACACATTTAAAAGAACCTGTGCACCAAATGACTTCAAACTGAGGTGAAGAGTGTACAACAGATCCTAGAACTCTTTATCATGGAACAGTTCATCAACTTCTTATTCACTGACCACCATGTATGGGCCACAGAACACTGTCCTGAGTCTGCTGCATGGGCTACAACACTGGCTGAGGACCTCCAGATACTTGATAGTGTACTCATGGCAAGGAATTGGTAAGACCCCATTTTCCTGTGACTAGGCCATTACCAAAACCGATGTCAGACTTGATGGAGATATATAGCCTTTGACTACTGACTTTGTTTGCTATCAGTGAACTAAAGTTGGACATATTACCCATAACTGCCCTAGAAATAAGAATGGGAAAGATGTCAATGTGATTCTAGCTAACTGGTGACATTATTATACTGAGGTGACAGCTGGCCCAAAAACTATACAAGGCCTAGCTGACACTGGCAGCTGACAGACACAGGTATATCCAGATTCGTTGCCATTTGACTGCAAAAGAGGCCCTGGCCCTAGGTTGTTATCTGTGCCTGGGGACACTCATTTCTACCCTACCACGCAGATTACTCTAGAAGGAAAAGGGATGACTGACGTAATGAAAGTGGGGTGGTACCTACACTACCACTGCCTGCAGTTATAGCTCACAATTATCCTGACTTTGTAGAAATGGTTAAAGAAGAGGTTAATCCTCCAATAACAGCAGTAGTCATAAACACTCTCAGGTCAGGAAAGAATCAATTTTATCTGACATTTTCTATTTCCTGAGGAGGACAATTTTGAGATCCCTCAGAATAACTGAAAAACCAAAAGGCAAGGAATAGTGGATAAATATAGACCCAATTACATAATGTTAAATCTGATGCGAAATCAGATGTTGATATTACACCTAATGTTTTCCATACTTCTGTCATAGCTAAAGAACAATAACATGACGTTAGCTTAGAGTGTTTGTACAAAGCACTGCAGGTACAGCTGGAACAAGGAAAGCCCATGTTGGTTGAAACAGGGAATATTCTGTAATTTAATACCACTAATCCCCTAACTAATGAACAAGTTGAACTGCTGATGGTGCCAGAGAAATTCAGAAATGAACTTTTGCACTTTGCTCATGTTGTGCCAGCAGTTTATACTATAAATGTAGTTAAGAAGTTGAAAGATAAGCTGTATCATTCTGTGAGTCAATATCTCGGAAGTGCGTTTCAATTTTCTCTGTAATTTCGTGTCTTGGAGATAGATATATGTCTATGAGTATATTTTCGAATCCCGAGGGAGAGAGCACAATTTATATGAAAGTCATTATAGTAAAGTGAAAACTACTAGTTGTATAAACAATTTGTTGTTCCAGACAAAGATGGGAATATATATTTTTGGGAAGTTTTATACAAATCTAACAACTAAATTGATTGTTTTTCATTAATCAATGTGATAGCCAGAACTTGTCCCAGTTCAGTTCCTATTGTGGCATACTTAGCATAATTTGGTACTCAAAAAAATTGTAATATAATTTTGGCAATAGTCTCTCTAGCAAAGAAAGATCCACATTGCTCTAAATCCCTGCTGCATGTAACATAGATGTTCTCACTTAAGCATTAATCACAGAAAGTACCCCCTTGTTTCAAGTTTCTCTAGATTTTCCATTAAGCAGCTGAAAAGCATCTATAGGCATGTTGTATTTAATTTGGAATAAATCAAAGATAAGTGGGCTGTCACCAGTCCGGTGGCACTGAGGCGCCAGATGCCACACCTAGCGCTATGCTGGCGACCCGGGTTTGGGAGCAGACTCTAGTCATTGGGGGTCAGCAGGGGAGGAAAGGATTGAGCATGCAGAGAACTGCTCTCCTTTTCTGGGAGGGAGGGGGGTTGTAGATCCTGGCACTTGGTGACTCGTAGGGGAGACTGGGGGTACAGCAGCTGTGGGTATCTCTAGCAAAGGATTGGCTGCGGTGGCACTCCTTTGAGCATGTACGGGAGTGCGCACACTTGTGCTGGTGTGCATTGCATGGCTGAGCCAATAGGGAGAGGGACAGAAAATGGAACAAGCCTTGATTACCTGATAGGCGAAGTTGGGTCCAGTGGATGGCCCTCCATGCACAATACCAGCTCCTACTGGCTGATGCCTGGTTCTCCCTCCATTCCCTGGTCACTCTACTAGAGTATAGATAGAGTGCCAGCAGGAGATGGCAGTCCCAGCCCATGGGAGGGGGTTCAGAGCCAGGGGGATTGGGTAGCCAGTGGAGTTGGAGAGGAGATGGGCCCAAACCAGGGGGGTGTCTGGGGACTTCAGGTGTGTGGGAACAGGCCAGGACTGAGAAACTTCACCAGAGAAAGTTCAGGTAACCAGTGAGGAGAGGGCATAAAGAAAGTTAAAAAAAAAAGATAAATGAGATATCCATTCTTTATTACCCACAAACTGAACACCGCAGTAATTATAGTACACAGCAGTTTCAACTGGTATTTTTTCAATGAAGAGTTTTGGAAAGTTCATTTCTCTAAAACCAGATATAACCATTTTTGTCTTGTCTATGTAAATTTATTAAGCAGAGGCTATATAATTTGTGTGCCATTCTTTGAAGACTTAATAAACTTGAGGTTAAGATTGCGTCGTCTGCATAGGCCAATTGGCTCATAGGCACTCCAAATACTTTAGGTAGATGACATTCTGGCCCACACAATCCTTTTATGATAATATTTATATATAGATTAAACAGGGGTGTGAGGATCCATACTTGCCTAACCCCCAAGTTAGTAAACTGTTTATTAGTTAACCGACTAAACTTGATCACCAAGTTGAGCTGCGCAGACCAGTAAGTATGTCAAGAAGAAAAAATGTCTATGCACACTGTTTTCTTGTGAGACCAGAGAAGCTTTCTACTTGTACTTTCAAAGGCAGACTACAAGTCAAAGAAACAGCATAGTAAGCAGAGAGCTGAATAGTGCTGCTCAGGACACATACTAGCCTGCTTACAAAGACAGGCTGGGGCATTTTACTTATTTTTTTAATTGAATCCTCAAATGAACTGAGGGGATGTCCCAAGGGGGACTACTGCCAGTGGGACATCAGGAAGTCTGGATGAACCATAATGGGGATAAAAGGCTACAAATTTTGTACTTTTACCAAACAAATCTGTCCTTACACTGTTTGTATCTCCTTTTAAGGGCATGGAAAAAATTGTTTGAAACAATAAAGGACTTATGATGTAGCATGGGAAATGGAAGAGAGTGGAGTGCTACTTCCAGTTCCAGCACTACAAAACTGAGCACACCAAGCCTGACACCCCAGGAGTGAGCAGAGAGCTGAATAGTGCTGCTCAGGACACATACTAGCCTGCTTACAAAGACAGGCTGGGGAAATTTACTTTTTTTTTTAAATGAATCCTGGGACAAACTGAGAGGAAGTCCCAAGGGGGTCTATTGCCAGTGGGACACCAGGAAGTCTAGACAAGCTAGAATGGGGGTAAAAGATTGCACATTTGGTGATTTTACTAAACAAATCTGTCCTTACACCATCTGTGTGCCCTTTTAAGGGCACAGCAAAGGTTTTTTGAAACAAAAAAAGAACTTTGAGGTAGTGAGGAACCAGAAGAGAGCGGAATGCTACTTCTGGTTCCAGCACTATAAAGAAAACACTACAGGTGAGCGTTGGCGATCCCAGTGTCAGTGAGCCCAGCAAAGGTGACACAGCTAAGGCAAGCAGCCTAGCCATATCTGCCATGTCCGCCGTGAAAGCCGGGAAGTCAGCCAGACAGTATAGTACAAAATTAAGGTGAGGATAACAAATTACAAAATTAGAAATGGCAGAAGGGACTGAGGAAATAATAACCTGGGTGGAAAGTGGAGTCTGTGAAATGTATATAAAAAGGATGCCAGTACCAAATTTCATATGTCAACATTGTGAGTATTTAAGGAAGATTGAATGTGAATTAAAACTACTGAGGAAAAAAATAGAGTTTAATACAGAGTTCAGAAAAATTGAAAGTTTTGTGCAAAGCACAACAAAATTAACTTTGTGTTTTGCGCAAAGTTTTCAATTTTCCTGATCTCTAATGACAAATAAGAAGGCAACATATACACCCACTAACTATTTGGGGGAAAGGAGATAGCAAATACAAGTCAAACTATGTATATTGGGAAGCAAAGGGCTCTATTAAGCACTAGTGAGGAAGAAGTCAATGACAAATCCAGTAAGCCAGACTCAGATATGACAAGTGGCACTAATCCACAACCCAATACCATGTTAAATAATGGAAATGATTCAGAAACAACTGAGAGGGATATTGCAGTGGTGAGGGATTCACTACTTAGATACACGGACAGACCAATCTGTCTGAATCAAAAACTAACAAGTGTAAGCTGCTTGTGTGAGAGACATACTAAAAGATATAAAGGGACATCTTAGCAATACAAAGAAACCAATTGTTGTACTCCATGTCAGAACAAACAACATAGGGATACAGGTCATTACAGGCATTCAAAGAAATTTTGAACAATTAGGTAGTGAATTAAAAGAAAAACACTGTTACACAACAGTTTCTGGAATACTACCAGTACCTAGAGCAGGGAAGTAAGAACACTTGAGGTAATGAGAATGAATGGATGGCTTAGAGGTTGGTGTAGTAGGGAAGGAATGTATTTTCTGGATAACTGAAGCAGATCTGAAAATAAAAGTTATCTCTATGAGGCACACAATTTGCATCTGAGCAGGGCAGGTACAAAACAATTGGCACAAGGTATACATCAAGCAATTCAGGAACATTTAAACTTCTGAATGGGGGGCAAGGGAGGTGGAGATACTGCTGATCCTAATAAAACAATGGAAAATAGGGATGACTCCAAAAAAATTACTTGGAAAACACAAGGGGCCCAATTCTAGAAAGAGAAATACAGCAGACACAAGAAACGCAGTTGTGTAAAGATACGCATTAGCAACTGTGACATGCTAGATACGCGTGATTCTAGAACATGCGAGAATACGCCAAATGCAACTGCGCAAGTCATGACACACAAGACACACCATATAAAAGTGCGCAACAGTCAGTTGCGGCCCAACATACACCAGAAGATACACCACTGCAATGGCACAAGCCTCAGCAGAACAGCAAAGACATAAGAGGAACTTTGGCCATGAGGAGGTGAACACCTTGGTGGAACAGATAGATCACCACCATGCACTCCTCATGGGCCATGGAAGGGATGCAAAGAAGAGGGAGAAAAGGAAGAGAGACTGGGATAGGGTGGCATGCAGGGTCAATGCCATCACTGCACAGCGCAGGACAGTGAGGGATGTGCAGAAAAAATGGAACGACCTCAAGCGCCTGGTCAAGCGCAAGCTGGCGCAGAATAGACACAGTGCACAGGGCACAGGGGGTGGACCCACCCAGCAGGAGCCATTCAGCACCATCGAGAGAAGGATAGTGGCACATCTCAACCAGCAAAGTATCACCGGTGTCATACAGTTGGACACATTTAGACAGCGGATGGCCACAGGTAGGGACAGACAACCAGCAATGTATGGGACAAGCCAGACAGGGCAACAGCACAAAAGCCAATGGCATAGATGGGAGGTGTGGGGAGGCACTGTGTAGGCAAAAGCAATGGTGGGGAGGCATGCCACATGACTGCCACATGGCCACAGCTGGCCACAGGGTTGTCCAGGGGAACCAGAAAATGGTGAGGGGCATGCTAGGGACAGGCATGTGTGCAGCCAACATCTGTAGCTGTGCAAAGGAACGACTCATGGTGAACTGTGGAGGGGCTGGCATGGGGCCACGTACCTGGAAGGGGGGGTCTGCTGAGGGATTGGCTGGGCTGCACTGGGTGTTGTACTGACCTGCACTGTGAACTGTTGGGGGGGCTGCTGAGGGATGGGCTGGGCTGCACTGGGTGTTGTACTGACCTGCACTGTGAACTGTTGGGGGGGCTGCTGAGGGATGGGCTGGGCTGCACTGGGTGTTGTACTGACCTGCACTGTGAACTGTTGGGAGGGGGCTGCTGAGGGATGGGCTGGGCTGCACTGGGTGTTGTTCTGACCTGCACTGTGAACTGTTGGTGGGGGGATGTCTACTGAGGGATGGGCTGGGCTGCACTGGGTGTTGTTCTGACTTGCATTGTGAACTGTTGGTGGGGTGGGCCTGCTGAGGAATGGGCTGGGCAGCACCAGGGGATAGTGTGACCCGCACTGTGTGCATGGGAGAAGGGTGGCCTTGCACAGGCCTGTGCTGGGCTGTACGAATGGGGCATGGGTCACCATCCCAGTGCCTGCTGACTGCAGATGAAGGCCTCAGGGCCAGTGCAAGGCTGGCATGGTACCCAGTGGTGCAGGCCCCTGCAGCGCAGTGGGGCCCCATGGCTGTGCCCATGCATGGTACCATTGTGCAGTGGTGAGCAGAACTGGGCAACCGTGGGACAGCCGAAGTCACCGCACCAGGCTGAACAGCACAGTAAGGGCAGCAATGGTGAGGGTCAACATCAGTAGTGCAGGATGCATGTACAGTGGAGGCATACAGTAGGTAGGGCAGCACAGGGGTGGGGTGGGTGCAATGCCAGAGTGCCACGCTGATGCAGACCAGACAGGGAAACACTGCTCAGGCAGGTGAGGGCATGCTGTGTTGCAGGGACACACTAACATGTTCCCCATCCAACAGGTGTAGTGGCAGCTGGTGCAGGTGGCCCCAACAGAGCCGGAGGGTGGGAGCAGCAGCAACAGGGCCTGAAAGGAGCCAGTATGGCCCAGGCCACCGGCATGGTGTCAGCTGACGACAGCAGCCCAACTGACGCTGGAGGCAGCCCTGTCACTAGCACACCTGTGACAGGAACACCGGTGCCGATGTCTGAGGCTGAAGGTAGTAGGGATGGTGACAGCCCCATGTCTGAAGAGGTGGTGGACAGCAGTGAGAGTGATGCAGCTGGAACACCGCAGGAACAGCAGAGAACCACTGAGGACACCACCAGCAGTGCCACCACATCTGTGGAGGTGGTGCAGATGCCCGTGGTTGAGAGAGAGGTGTCGGACAAAGAACGGCAGATGGATGAGGCCACTGGCATAGGGCTGCTCAGCCCGCTGAGTGCCCATGGACTTGAGGATGAGTTGGACGAGGCCATCCAGGCACTGCAGGCCCAGCAGACCCCACCAGCCTACATCGGGGAGTACTGCCAGTCGATGATGGCCGGACAGGGGTACTGCAGGCAGGAGCTTGCAAAAATATGGCAGGGCATGCAGGAGCACCACTCCTGCATGGAGCTGCAGCTCACCTGCATCACTACCACCCTGCAGACATTTACAAGGGACACAGCAGTAAGCATATCTGGCCTGGGAGATGCTATAAAGGGCATTCAGCACTGTGCTGAATGCCAGATGGTCATCATGGACCATCTCAGCACAGGCCTGGAGAACATGCTGGCAAACCAGCAGTGCCAGGATACAGCCATGGCCACAACCATGCAGGCCATAGCATGCGCATTGCTGCTGCTGCAGCACCTGCAAGGCCAGGCCCAGCAGGTGGCACCCCCAGTCACCACTCAGTCTAGCACCCAGACACAGCCACTGGAGCCAGTGGAACCCCCTACCCCATCCCCGGCCCAGGTGTCAGTACCCACCCACCCGCCAGTCATACTGCTGGTTTTGCACGCACAGCCAGGCACTGCCCACACTGACCCGGGCACAGAAGAGTACCAGGGTGTGACATTGCTTGCACACACAAGCGTACCAGCAACACAGGCACAGGCTAGGGTGGGCACCACACACAGTCCCAAAGGTACAGGCTCAGTCATGGGGCATGCACAGAGGGGTGGCAACACCAAGGAGGTGTCCTGCAGGTTGCACAGGGCCCGAGACACTCAGCACAGGATGGGGCAACACACCTTGCAGCCCCGGCACAGCCACCACCACACGTGGCTCACAGGCACGTAGGCTTGCATGGGCGAAGGCATATCAGCCCACCTGTGGGGGTGCACACAGGCCCACAGGGTGTGATGCCTGGTGTCATCTGCCAGGGCACCGCCCAGCCTGTCAGACCGGCAGGATCCCCCACAGCCAAGCACCCGGCACTAGAGGGGTCGGTGCGAGGACGGCATGTGCGTGGCAGATGGCTGTGAGTCACCCAGGTAACCTGTGCAGTAGGAGAACAAGTGGGTGGGGATGCAATGGGTGTGTGGGGCCATAGGCATGGCAGGGGGCACATGTCCATGGGGGGGCACTCTGCGGGCACAAGGGTGTGTGTGAGTGTGCGTATATGCATGGTTGTGTGCATAGGTGAGTGTGCGTGCTATGGCCAGTGGGCAACAGCCTGCCACGCCCCCCCCACGGACACACACACAGACACAGACACAGAACACACACACACACACACACACATATGCAGCCCTGCAGGCACAAGAACACAGAGGCAGTGCCACCCACACTGTTTCCACAACTGCATTGCAGCCTCAAAGAGCACACACAGCTGCGTAACAGCATGCATGTCTCAGCTATAATCGCAATTGCCATGCCGCATAACGTTCATGCACTTGGCGACTGCTGTCTCGCATGCCGCAAATGTGTATCCGTGATGTGCGATCTGCGATCCACAGGCGAAAAGCATGTGGAGCACATGCGGTTGCGAGTCAAGAGGCCCAGGCACTGTGTAGTGGTAGAAGGAGTGCACACTTTGGAGTTTGTGGTAGCCGCACATCTACTGAGCCATCCAGACCAGGACAGGGACAGCTACTCAGCAGACTGGTGAGTACTGGGCCACTGCTGGCCCCCCCCCAAATACCCCTTCAACTTTTGTTACTAGCAGGAGGAGCGGGGATAGGCATGCATACATACCACTGTGCCATTTATATCCCAAGAGTTGTACAGTGACTGTCTCATTGTGGAGCCCATGGCCTGCTCGTGGGGTACTGCAACCTACAACACTGTGGCAGGGTAATATCAATGTGATTATCAGGTGCTACCTTGGGACACTACTAACTGTACAGGGGGCAATGCTATAGGCATTGTAGGGGTGTTATGGCTGCCTATCACAGTGAGGCAGGTGCTATACAATGTTCACAGTGTATGTGGACCAGGATGGGCACAATGCTACTCTCCTATTATAGGCATGTGACACCCTGCTGTGGGGCACAGGTCACTGTTGTACTGTAGCAGACATGCACAGGGGTGTAGGCAGGCATATGCACTGTAGACAATTGTGTACTGCCATGTGTTGTGCCAGTCATGTCCTATATGCTGTACACATTGCATCAGCACTCTGATGCATAGTATGTGCTTCTGCAGGCCACTGCTGGTTGTCACTGTACAGCCGCCTGTCGTGTATGGGGGTCACATGTATGACCACTGTAGGCTGTTGAGGGACATCTGGCAGCGGTCATACATGAGTGGTGAGGGGGTGCAATTGGGGGGATGGGTACTGTCATGGTTGGGGGGGGTCATGGTGCTGGCATTGCCAATACGGCACAGTCTGGATGCACCCCTGTACATGTTCTGCATGCCTGTCCCTGGGTGACAATCACAGTGACAGGTGGCCTGCCCACTGGTGTGATGCACCCGTAGGCTGGCAATGTGTATAGCACGGGTGTCTGCAGTGTGGCACAGGATGTCTCTGTGCGGTGCAGTGGGGTACAGTCCCCATACTGTGGCTTGGGTGGGTGGCGTGCAGGCATGGCCCACCCAATGGTGGCTGGCCAGGGGAACCGATACATATGTGCCTTGTCTGTGGATAGTACCAGGGGCTGTGTTGTGGGGGATGGGCAGGGTTATGGGGGGCATGGTACAGCCACACACCACTGTGCGGTGGTCGGTGTACAGGCTCTGCCACATGTGGGTGGTGTCATGTTGCCTGTGTGGTCCTACACCCACCCATATGGTTAGGCTAGGCAGGCCCTCCCCCATGCCTGTGGTTGGGCCAGGCATCCTATGGCTCAGTCCCCAACTGGACAGGTCACAAGGCCCCCCTCCCACCCCTGGGGCCATTGCGGGACAGTGACCCTGGGGGTGGGGTGTGCCACCCTAGGCAGTGTGCCGCATGGCCTGTCCACTGTTGCACCCATGTAGGTAGAATGCGCACCATGCACAGTGGTGATGGGTGTGTAATGGACGTGGCACCTGGCCAGCGTCATGCAGACACAGCACAAGGGTGTGTGGGTGGCACCATACCCATGTGTGGTTGTGTTGGGCTAGGACCATGGGGTGGGATGGCCCACGTGCTGAGGGGCATATGGGGGATGCCCCATTCCCCTGTGTCTCAAGCAGTACTGAACATGGCACATGCCAGCATGCCTGCGCTACACAGGCCATGGCCACTCCCCGCATCGGCTCCTGTGGTACAGGGCTGTGCGTGTTGCAGTCGGGCACACACAGGCAGCATGCATGTGGTGCGCAGTGCTGGCATGGCTGGGTGGGGCTGGGACACACACAGCCATGCATGCATTGTGTGAGCCATGTAGGCCACTACAGGGTACTGCAGTGCACACCTGGTGGCATGGTGTTCTACAGGGTCACATTGGTGTGTCTCTGTCTGTCTGGTATGCGTGGTTCAGTAATCCAGTGTTGGAGGCATAGATGCCTGGACAGTATGCCTGCACCCACACCATGAGTGCACAGCACGTCTGGTAATGGGCACAGGTGTCACGGCTGTGTTGCCAACACCTACCAGCACACACAGGTGGTGCCGTGGGCCAGGCACACTGTCACTGTGCTGATGCATCAGAGAGGCATATCGGTTTGGTGGGGGGGTGTCACTGCAGTGGTTGGCTGGCATGACATGACATGCGGCACCATCCACCCATGTAGCACCATACATGCCTGTGTTCTGCACGTGGTGGACCATGCCTGGCGTCCCGCATGGCAGGGGCCATGTGCCACTGGACTTGGTCAAGGCTGTGCGGGGTGTGGCCTCCACTGGAAATTGCCTGTGCCATTCACACAGGTGCACTGCTGCCTGGTCGGATGGCTGTGTGGCACTGTCCCTATGCCACGCCCTCCATGTTACACCCGTCAGGGGAACACCCAACCACCACACCCTGTGCATGGGCAGACACAGCAGGGTGCCGTGGGGTCATTCCTGAGCCTTGTGTCATTACATGCCCGTGGGATGGCACCGGCGGGGGGTGGGGGTGTTGTGGCACCCAGAAGCTGATGGCCACGGGGGCATGGCTGGCCGTGTACTAACCCATGTCCTTTCCCTCCATAGCTCCACGGTGGACATCCACGGAACTCTGGTGAGTATTCGGCATTGTTCAACACACACATTCCCACTGCCTGTGCAGCACTGTGTACCTTACAATGTTGCTCTCTGTCCCTTGTGTAGGTTCAAGCGCCATTGCACAGGTCCAGGTAGGTACACACTGCTGCACTGCAGCTGCTCCAGGGTCCCTGACTGTGCCACAGGCTTATGTTGTCCTGCTCTTTCCCCAGCCAGGAGTGCTCCAGGCCAGCCAGTGACACCTGCTTCAGACCACTCAGTCCACAGCACAGGTAGGTAACATTCCTTCCCCATGCCAATGCCCACGGACATCGTTGTGTCAGCCCCTTGTCCACCTGGTGTGTGTGTGGCCGCATGCACCTCCACATGGGGGTGCTGGTGTGACCGTGTGGCAGGGCTGCATGTGGCACCCCATGCCCACACTGTGCAGGGCCATACCGCATGCCTCTGCAGGGGATGGCTGCCATGGTGGTGCAGTGTGGTCAACGTGTGCAGCACTGTGTGCTCAGCCCCTGCATGGCATGGCTCATCACATACACACATCGCGCTGTGCATGTCATTGATGCATGGATGCCACATGGGGTAGGGCCACGGTTGCAGGCCTGTGGCCCCGTGCTAATCCATGTCCCACAGTTGGTGTCCGATGTTGCGCATGGTGGGTGGTGGTGGTGTGCTCGGCCACGGTGGACATCTGCAGTGATGCTTGTGCCATTTCTTCTCCAGTTACAGGTGCAACACAGTAGCCAGCCCAAGATGTCATCAGGCTCTACCCTCAGCCTCAGTGGATGGGCATGAAACTTCATGCCTCAGGAGACCGCGATGCTTGTCAACCATGTGCAGCAGTGGGGCCGTATGCTGCTGCCACCTGGGTGCCACAGGAGCAGTGCTGCTGCCTGTGAGCGGGCCTGGACGGCCATCTCTGCCTGCATGGCCGCAGCTACGGGTATTAGGCTCACCATCCTCCTGCTGACACACCACTGGCAGGACCTTACATGCAGGGAGGCCAGTGTACTGCAGCAGATGATCAACATGGCCCACCACAGGGACGTGGAGATGTGGTCTGGCCAGGACACCAGTGTTGGTATGTATCCCTACAGCTCTACATCTGTTGCTGCAGTGCCGGCGTGGTGGCCTTGGCACGTGATGCCTCCAACACATTCACCTGTCCCTTCACATCACAGGTTCTGATGGTGCATCGCACTCCATGCATCAGGGACGCCTCACCAGCCTCATACTGCATGTCAGTGGAGGTCAGGTACATACATTCCATGTAACCCTTGGGCCGTGGCCTTGGCCAGCAGACACTGTGTGGTCTGTGCTGCACCCTCACATTGCTTGCCTATTTGTGTGTGCACCCCCATCCAGTCCAGGCACTGACAGTGTTCTTTACATCCTTACAGGTGTCCAGAGCAGGCTGCCACAGCGACAGAGGGCCCTGCTGTGGGCGATGGCAGACGTCAAGGCCACTGATGTGGAGGAGTACGGGTTGCACACATAGCAGAGGGCCAGGGTGCTGCCACCAACCTCATCCTCCTCCTCCTCCACCTCCTCTGTAGTTGTGGCCAATGCTGGGGTCCAGCCACCATTGGAGGCACGGCCAATTCCGTGGGGCACCACTGCTGATGGGCATCAGGAGCCAGTTGGCCCACCTTCATTCAGCCTGGTGACTGTGTGCAGTGATGCAGCCAAGGTCCCATCCCCATCCGCTGTACCACTGCCCAGGGACATAGGAGATGACATCGCAGCAGGGGCAGCCATGGATGACCTGCCTACGGACACAGTGCCTTGCCCCGCTGTCCTTCTGCTGGGGATGCTGGAATGCAGCAAGAGGTGGACATGCCCATTTTGCAGTGAGAGGTGCCAGTGCCCATGGCAGATGAAGGACCCACCACAGGACATGAGCAGGGTGGGGGCCCAGGTTGGGAACGCCTGGTGGAACTCGTGTCAGCCATCCTCCAGGAGATTGGCTTCCTTCAGGGTTCTGTGGCCGCCCTTCTGGAGGAAATCAGGTGCTCATAGTGGCCATGTCTGCATCAGCCGCTTGCGGGTTGGATCCACTGTGTGGGTGGTATTGTATATAGGGGTGGTTGTTTCTGCTGTGTCTATTTGGCTGTTGTGAGTGTACATTGGGAGGTTGTGTTGGGTTATTGCTGTTTGTTTGGTGGTGGGTTTGATTGTTGGTGTTGGTTTGTGGGTGGGACTGTTGCTTGGGTGTTGGGCCTGTGTTGGGGTGTGCGTGTGAGCGGGATGGTGTTTTGGGGGGTTGTGGGTGACTGTTTGTGTTTGTTTCTCCTGGACTGTTACACTATGTTGTTCTTGTCTGTTGTTAATCTCCATCCCCCTCCCATTGTTACCCTGTATCTCTGTCCCTGTTTTGCACATTAAATTGTTTGCCATTCACACAGTCTCTGTGTCCATTATTGGTATGCTTTGACGTGTGTGAGCGTGTGTCTGTCACTTTGCACAGGGGTGCACACTGGTGTTGGTGCCTGCTGTCCCCAGTGTTCCCTCCCTGTGCATCAGGTTGGTGTGCCATTTGTGCTGCCCCCAGCACAGGCCACTGTCCACAGGCCACATCTGCATGGTAGTCTGTGTTCTGTAGGTCACCTTGCATGCTTTGGTGTCCTTGCCACCTCAATTTGTACCGCCCAGCTCTGTGGTAGCATGGTTCCTGTGCTGCGCCTTTCCACCTCAGGGTGCCATTGTTCCCTGCAGGTGGCACCAATGGCACGGACGTTGGTTTGTCTCACCACCGACTGTCCACTGGTCTGTGCCACCTGGTGCTGTGTCCCTTTTGTGGTTGCACTGTTTCTATGTATCATTGGCCATGGCAGGGGTGTTGTGCCTGGTGGTGCCTTTGTCTCTGCATGGTGTCTGTGGCCTCTGTGCTCCCTTTGTACCCTTTGCCACACTGCTTCTGTGTGCCTGCCTTCCTTGGTCACTGTCTTCCTATCTCACATATGTGTTGCTGTGTGGCTGGCCTGTATGGCCCTGCTCCTTTCTTTGCTGTGTATGTTACACCTGCTCCCACCTGGTTTATGTTGCGCCATCTGGTCTTGGCGTATGTTGCGGCACTGCTGCTTCTAGAATTCCGCCCTGGCATTTCTCTGCTTTTTCCTTGGCATATGTTCAGTTACACATTTGTGTACCTATGGGTTTGTCGCAACTGCAGTGTAAGTCACCATTGGCACACTGCGTTGTTCCAATGCTCATCTTGCAATGTAGAATAGTGTTTGGCGTATGTGCATGATGTATTTGCGACTTGTGCCATTCTCTTTGGTGCATTTGCATTGCACATTGGTGTATACTTTCTAGAATCGGGCCCCAGAAGTCTAAGGAATAACATTTATGAACTAGAATGTAACCTTGTGTGCAGTGACAGAAACATGGTGGGAGAAAAATAGACTGGGAAGTTAAACTGGCAGGCTATCATGTGTTCCATAAGGAAAGACAAAATAAAAAAGGAGGGGGAGTAGCCTTGATTGTAAAAGAAGGAATAAATGCAACAGAAATTGAAGTAAACAGAATGGGAACTGAAGAACAGTTATGAATAAATATTATACCAGCAGTAAACAAAAAAATTATAATCATATTATGCTATAGAGCTCCATCTATGACACGAAGAAACACAAGATTTTTTGAGAATTTTAAAGAAACAGGAAAATAGTAGTAAATGAATAATTCTAGGTGATCTTAACTTTCCGGGTATTGACTGGGAAAATATTTATTTATTTATTGAATTGATTCACCAGGAAAGACACACTGAGCAAAACGATACCTGTCTCCCGGTGCAACCTGGGGGAAGGGTTACAAAGGGAGGATAACACGCAGGTTATCACAATAACAATTAAATGAGGTATACAGAGGAGAATGGTAATACTTGGTTACAACATTGGTTAACAGTCGGCTAAAAGCGTATACCAGAGGCATACATGCATACATACATACATATGTACGTACATAGAGTACAGCTTGCTGTGGTAGATTAACACATAGGGATAAATCTAGGCAGGACAGAGAGAGAGACAAGAGTAGGCAAGTAAGTGCTATGGGTAGTTTTATAAGCCAGCTTACAAGGATAGGGTGGTGCCGCTGGTCAGTCAATGGGAATTTGGAGGGGGGGGTCATTAGAGTTATTGAGTGCAGACACAGTTTACCATGAGGTAGTTTGCCAGTGCATTTGATAGGGAATGGATGGAGGAAGAGTGGCGAATTTGAGGGGGGAGAGCATTCCACAGTTTCGGGAATTGGTGTGAGAAGGCTGTTTGTCCAAGAGAGGTCTTTTGTCTGGGGATATTTAGTAGTCGGGTGTCAAGGGACTGGAGGGCATGGGGGGGGTGGGAGCCGACAACAGTATGGAGGAGAGGAAGAAGGGGAGGGTGCCAAGCCAGAATTTTGTGGCAAATGTGGAGCAGTGCAGTTGTTGGTGATTTTAGAGAGATGGAAAGGCAAGGGAGTGGTAGAGGTCACAGTGATGGGAATGGGTGGGCATCGAGAGTGAAATGGCAGAAGACATTGAGGAGGGGGGTCTAGTTTAGATAAGGTGGATTTAGATGCAGCACTGTAGACTATGTCACAGTAGTGTAAGGAGGGAAGGATCATCTTCTGCATTAGTTCCTGCCTAACCGGAAAAGGGAGGCAAGAGCGGTTCCTGTACAGGGCACTTAGCTTGGGGCGCAGTTTTTTTATGATTGCATCAATGTGATCAGAGAAGATAAGGTGACGGTCAAGCCATACCCCTAGATACCGGAAGGAAGCGAAGTCCTCCAGAGTTGTCCTGTCCTGATTGTGGAAGGAGGGGAGGGAGGGAAGTTGGGATAGCCACTGTCTTATGCCGAAGGTCATGGTGACAGTTTTTTTAGCATTGAGAGAGAGCTGGTGTGAACCGAACCAAAGTTGAACTTTATTGAAGTCGGACTGGAGATTGGATGCTACTTCTTCTGGGGAGGAGCTGGAGGCGAATAGGATGGTATTGTCCACGTACATGTGTATAGATGTGGCTGTGCAGATTTGTGGCAGGTTGCTGAGAAAAATGGAGAACAGGATGGGGCCAAGTACCGACCCTTAGGAGACAGCAGTAGTCACAGGGAGGGGGGAGGAAGTGGCATCTGCAATTCTTACTGATTGTATTCTTCCTGAGAGGCAGGCACCGAACCAGTTAGAGGCTGAGATATTGAGGCCTGCATCCGAGAGGCTTGTTAACAGCAAGGGGTGGGAGACAGTGTTGAATGCTTTAGCAAGGTCAACAAATATTGCTGAGGAGATCTGCCCTCTAGCCATTCCGGACAGGATGGTGTCAGTGAGTCTTAACAAGGAGGATGCAGTGGAGTGGCCCTTTCTGAAACCAGACTGAAATGGCGTGAAGAAGTTAGAGTCGGAGAGAAAGGAGGAGAATGGAAGCACAATTTCTAGATAACATGGACCAACTGTGTCTTGAAAATTGTGTTAAAAAGAATACTATTGGGGACAGAATCTTAGACTTGTTACTAAGCAATATGGAAGAGGAAATAGGAGACTTCTTAGTTAGAAAGCCGCTATTAGGGAGTGATCACAACATGGTCCAGTTTGAAATCATAGTAACAAAAAAATTTGCAGGGAGGTGTAACTACTGTAAAATGTTTAAATAAAGCAAATTTCAAGAAAATTAGGAATGTTTTAGATGGACGGGATTGGAAATAAGATTTTGAGGGAAGTACACTGCAAGAAAAATGGGATAAATTAAAGAGTAAATTGACTGGCTGTATAAGTCAGTATATATCAACAGTAATGAAATATAATAAGAAAGAGTGTATCCAAGTCTGGCTAAATAAGAATATTAAAAGGGCTATTAAATAAAATAAAAGAGAGTTTATAACATGGCCAAGATAAGAGAAGCACATGAAGCATGGGGGAATTATAAAACTAAGGTTAGGCAATGCAAGAAATTAAATAAAAAGGCGAAAAGAGAATCTGAATTCAAATTAGCAACTAGAACTGCTGACACTAAAAAATAATTTTTCAGCTGCATTGGAGGGTTAAGAAAGGATAGGATTCAGGTTGGACCACTGCTGGCTAATGGTTCCACTATCACAGATTGTGGAGAAATGGCAGAAGAACTAAATAAATATTTCATAAATATAAACAAATCCAGAGAAGTGAGAAATTGTATACCAAAAACCAAGAAAGACAGAAGTGGAGTTGATATTTCTATGCAAGATGTACTTAAAAGATTGAAGGACCTAGATATAAATAAATCACAAGGACTGGATGGACTACATCTGAGAATCCTGAAAGAGACTGCAGGGATCATCACAGCTCTATTTACAGTTATACTGCAGACTTCAGTTGATCAGGGCTGCGTAGTGGAGGACTGGAGACTAACCTCAGTTACTCCAATTTACAAGAAGGGGGGCAGGGGAAGACTGGAGAATTACTGACCTGTCAGTATTATATCAATACTGAGGAAAATGCCAGAATCAATAATAAAAGACAGTATTGAGCTTTTGCTGGACAGCTCTAGGCAAGTGGATATTTTGCAGCATGGATTTAGAGAAAACAGGCCATGCCTTGTGTGATCATTACCAATGGCTTAAAGGTAGGAAAACAATGCGAAAAAGCAGCACAGGTGGCAAATGGTATCCTTGGATGCATAGGAAGGTGTATTATGAGCAGAAAGCAAGAAGTTATCATGCTGCTCTACAGATCCTTGGTGAGGCCACATCTATAAAAAGACATCGACCATCTGGAGATGGTGCAGAGAAGGGCCACAGATATGTTGCAGGGGCTGCATCATGAGCCACGCAAGACAATACTCAAAGAGTTGAATTTATTCTCTCTGGAATACGGAAGAAACAGGGGAACATGATAGAAACATTTAAGCATGTCAAAGGAATGTAACACAACTCAGAAGGAAAACATCTTCCAGGAAAACAGGGCAGTGTGTACAACTTGCGTCTGGTGGGAAGCAAGTTTAAAAGCAACTCTAGAAACTATCTTTTCACAGAGAGAGTGAAAGACCCACAAAACAGCCTGCTACCAGAAGTGGTGGCATCAACGCCAGTAAGGGAATTCAAACTCGCTTGGGACAGGCAATGTGGGCAACTTAGGAAAAAATGTAATTGGGGAGTAGCCACCTTGAGCAGACTAGAAAGACCACACGGTCCCCATCTGCCATCACTTTTCTTATGTTCTTACTAGTCTCATGAATTTCTTTGAGCCAGTCAGCCAGGCTATGGATCAGGGAACACCAGTGGATGTGCTGTATTTGGATTTTTCAAAAGCTTTTGATTCGGTGTCTCACACAGAATTAATGAAAACCCTCATGGATTCGGCAATTGACAACACATTATTAAGATGGATAGGTTCTTGGCTTGAAAATAGGAGACAGAGGGTGAATGTGAAGTGGTATCTGTCAAGCTGGGCAAGGGTCATGAGTGGGTTCCCACAAGGATCAGTACTTGGGCCATTATTATTCAGTCTGTTTGTGGCATCTCTAGATTGCAGTGGATAACATGGATGAGTAAGTTCGCAGATGATGTTAAGATGGGAGCACTGGTAAACTCCATGAAAGATGCTGCAAAATTTCAACAAGAGATAGATAGTCTAGTGACATGGGTGGGAGACAAAAAACTATCCTTTAACATTGAAAAGTGCACGGTAACGCACTTTGGAGCAAAAAAACATCAGGGCCAAGTGCAGCCTAATTGGAGTTGAATTAAAAGTAACAGAGGAACAGAAAAACCTGGGAGTATTTATTAACAACAAATTAAAATTTGGCAGACAATTTAGGGAAGTAGTAAGTAGGGGGAAATATGATAATGGGATGTATAGCAAGAAATATCAGGAGCCATGATAGAGAGGTGGTGGTATACCACTGTATGTGGTACCACCACTAGGATCTATAGCTTATCCATTAGGTAGGGAAATGGGCAGACTAGGTAGGCCAAGCGGTCCTTATCTGCTGTCAAATTCAATGTTTCTATGTAGCTTTGGTGAGACCTCATAAGGAGTACTGTGCAACTTTGGGCCCCAAAAAGCAAGTTGTAGATTAGGAAACTGAAAGTTCTGCAGAGAAGAGCAACAA
Organism: Neoceratodus forsteri; assembly: GCA_016271365.2. Classification (NCBI taxonomy): domain Eukaryota; kingdom Metazoa; phylum Chordata; order Ceratodontiformes; family Ceratodontidae; genus Neoceratodus; species Neoceratodus forsteri. The sequence goes on from CM057451.1 coordinate 492,071,740, forward strand.
GGATGGTAAAAAGTGTGAGCGGGATGAGCTATGAGGAGAGGCTACATGAGTTTAACATGTCTTCACTACAATATAGAAGAGTAAGAGGAAACCTTTGTCTGGTGTACAGAGCCTACAAAAATAGAGATTTGTGGGAGTGCTCGGGCCTGGTAAAAAGGGACAGTAACAGAGATATTAGAGGTCATGACTTTATGCTCAGGGGGAAGAACTATAAAGGGAACACTACAGGACACTGGTTTAACCAAAGGGTGGTAGCAGAATGGAACGAGCTGCCGGAGGATGAAGTTAAGAGTCCAAACATGGATCAGTTCAAAAAATCATTAGATTTAATTATGATGGCTAGAGAAAGAATGGGATTTGCAAATAAAAGACAACTCAATATGGCTAACTGCTGACTTGAATGTCCTATGAATAAATACCCTTTTTAATATTCCTCTGTTCACACATGAGGTGTTTTAAAAAAACAGTACTATAAAAGATCTACCTTTGCTGAAGCCATACTGGGACTCTTTAAGGATATTCCCATTATTTACCCATTCTTTAAGTTTGTTAATTATGTGAACAAAGACTTTCTGGGCAGAAACTGTAAGGCTCAAGGGCTGATACATTAGAGTCACTAGGTGAACCATTTTTAGAGCTGTGGGCGGAGCCTACAGCCCAATTGGGATCACTTTGTAGCTTTGAAAATGGCTGATCATGGAACCTTCCATTGGACTTTGAGAAGTATCCTTCCAGAAAGCCCAATGGAGCTTGAACCCCTCCGCCACGATCGGCCGCTACAGAATAACAGCCGCACTATTTTGACTGTTACTTCTGAATTCCGTGGCCTGAACTGTGCATGCGCTGTTCTGTTGGCACCATCATCAGAATGGCAAAATGCCATTTGCTGCCTTCAGCCAATGATGCAGCTAAGAACAGTCCCTCCTCTTTGCAGTCAACGCCGAATGCAGCATTTTTGTCCTGCTGTCCTCCCACAGAACTGGCTGGGCTCCTTCCCTTCTGCCACCAATGTGGCTGAAAACCATCCTCCTTGTCTGGGCGTGATTGCCACCAATACAGCAGAAATCAGTAACCCCTCACTCATGTGGCACACTGGGAGCCCACCCCAGTGTGCCCAAATGTCTGCTTTTCTTTTTTTTAACTGCAAAGAAAACCAAACAGTACCCCAATGTGTTTTGCCATTTTTTTATGTGGCACACTGGGAGCCCACCCCAGTGTACCTAAATGTCTGCTTTTGTTTTGGTTTACCTGTAAATAAAGAAAACAGTCCCCTGACAAGTTTTTACAGGGTTTTTTTATCTGTAAAAAAGAAAACAGTCCTCAGTCGTCTCCCCAGTCCCCTCCCCACCTCCCACTGAGCACCCACCTCCCTGCACCCCCTTACCCTACTTACCTCCAGAGGTCAGTGCTGTTGTCTTCTCTGGACTGGGACATGACTGCACTCTTCAAAGCTGAATCGTGAACTGAAGAATCAAAGGTAAGTGTGCCATAATGCCATTCAATGGGGTTTTCAACTTATTGTGATAAATAATCAATTTTTTTGAATTTTGTTCCCAAAATTTCAACATGGGGTTCTTGGGACCCCACCTCATGAAAACTTTCATTGTCATTTCATTACTCACTCCTGAAAGGTGATTTCATGGTCGCTATGTAGAATCACCTTTCGGGACCTATTCATGAAATAACAGTGGCACTGTTATTGAGGTGGGGGTCCCAAAAAGCCCAGGTTGTAAATTTGGTGAAAAATTCCAAAAAATGACTGTGTTATGAGCGTGCATTCAGAAAGTTGCTACACATGCTCCCAACTTTGCCAATTTTTAATATTTTCCCTCCACATTTTCAACATTGCCATTTTTGCACACCTCCATTTAAACAGTACACCTGTGGCAAAGAATGGTGTGGTAGCTGCGCAAAATCACCTTTCAGGACAAGTGAACAAAAGGACACTGGCACTCTTCATGAGGAAGGGTCCCAAAATGGTCATGTTGAAAATTTGGTGCAACAGCTCCAAAAAATGACCAAGTTACACCCAGGTGTTCGATAATTTCTATGCACATGTGTAACTCTGCTCCAGAAGGCCTAATGACGGAGCTGGACTTCTTGGATTTTCCAGAGGATAGCATGGATCCAGGGCCTCTGGTCCTGGCCTATAATAGTAGGGCCGTGGTGGAGGCCCTGAATGTCATTGTTCCAATTCGTGTTCATCCCTGCACTCTTCACCTGGGGGCTCCCTGGTTTGATGGGGAGGTCCGTGAGTTGAAGAGGTGGGGATGGAGATTGGAAAGACGCTGGCGGAAAACTCAACTAGAGGTGGATAGACTTGGATTGTTAGAACATCATAGGCTCTACCAATCAGCAATTTCCCATAAGAAGGCAGAGTTCCTGTCCAGGGAAATTGCTGCAGTGGGGAATAGACCAGCCCAGCTCTTCCGGACCGTGGACAAACTGTGCAATCCAGTCTGTCTACAGACTGGTAGAGCATTATCACAGGCACAGCGTGAGGAGTTTGCAAAATTCTTTCTTGACAAGGTATCCACCATCAGGGATGAGATCCGCCAGCACCCCTCCATTGGACCTTGCACTGATCAATCATGTGGTACTAATACACAGTTGTCCTGGTCCACCTTTAGCCTACCGGCAGTGATAGATATAGTAAGGATCATCCAGACTTTGTGACCTACCTACTGTAAGTTGGATCCAGGCCCTACTCACCTGTTGGTGGGGTGTGTAGGTGTTATCAGTCCAGTCCTGGCTGGGATAGTGGTGGCTTCATTAGAGAGAGGGATCTTTCCGGATCCCGTAAAGGAGGCAGTGGTGTGTCCCCTTTTGAAAAAGCCCTCTCTTGACCCCGACTGCCCAGCAAATTACAGATCAGTCTCTAACTTACCCTTTGTAGGGAAAGTTATTGAGAAGGTGGTTGCTCTGCAGCTGGAGGATCATTTATCTAGCCACAATATCTATGACCCTCTCCAATCCAGCTTCAGAAAAAGGCATAGCACAGAGACGGCTCTTGTTCAGGTGTTGAAAGATCTCCTGATGGCAAGAAATCAGAGAACCCATTCCATCTTGGTTCTCCTGGATCTCTCAGCAGCATTTGACACCATGGATCACGGGGTGCTGCTCGACCGCCTGCATTTTTTCTGTGGTCTGAGGGGGACAGTCCACAGTTGGTTTCAATCTTTCCTGGAGGGCAGATCACAGAGAGTGGTGTCCGGGATTTATTCCTTGGCCCCTCACTGGCTGCTCTGTGAGGTTCCACAGGGATCAGTGCTGTCCCCTATGTTGTTTGCAGTGTACATGCTTCCATTGGGGGACATTATAAGATGCTATGGGCTGAGCTTTCATTGTTATGCTGATGAGTCTCAGCTCTACCTGTCTTTTATGCCTGAACAGGAGTCTGATTCCATCAAAGTGTTTAATAACTGCCTGCTGGAGATTCAGGATTGGATGAGTACTAGTTGGCTTAGGTTGAATTCAGGGAAACCTGAGGTATTGGTTGTGGACCCTGTAGTGAGGACAATAGGGGCTTGGATTGGGAAACACTCAGGTTTACATCTTGGTGGCCCTGCTTGTGGCCTCTGGCCAAGTGCGTAACCTAGGTGTGATATTTGATGAGGGCCTGACCATGTGAGTGCTGGCGTCAGTCATAGTCAAATCTGCCTTTTTCCATCTGAGGAACATAGCCCGGGTGAAACACTTGGTCCCACCTGAAGATCTTCCTACCCTGGTCCACACCTTTGTCATCAGCCATTTTGATTACTGCAATGCCCTCTATCTAGGGCTGCCAGGGGTGGATATCCACTGCTTGCAGCTTGTGCAGAATGCGATGGCCAGGTTGTTGATGGGAGTTTCTAGACCTAGCCACATAACACCTGTGCTGCATGATCTGCACTGGCTGCCAGTACAGTGGTGGATCACCTTCAAGGTTGCATTGCTGACCTTTAAAGCCCTACATGATTTGGGACCTCACTACCTGAAAGAACTCCTGGTGCCATACTGCCCTGCCTGCTCACTTCGATCCTCTGATGAGGGATTGCTAGAGATACCCAAGGTATGTTTAAAGACATCTGGAGGTAGATCTTTTGCCTTTGTGGCACCTACCCTGTGGAACCCTCTACCTCGTCAGATATGAGTTGCCCAACTGTGGAAAGTTTTAAAAAACAGTTAAAAACTTTTCTCTTTGCCCAAGCATTTGCTGGGATGTAAAAAATTGGGGCTATTTGTGGCTGTTGTGTTTACTGTTTTATATGCTGGCCCAGATATTCAAACTGCGCCAGTCTGAGGCGCAAGCCCCTGCGCTGCTCAAAATAGTTGCGCAGGGGTGTGGCTGGGGTGATATTCAAAGGAGTTGCGCTGTTGAGCAGCTCAGCACTGATATAACCCCGGATCCACAAGCCGCGCATGGCGCGGTGGAACTTCACGCTTCACCGCAAGTTGCCAGAGTTGAGCATTCAACTTGATTGGCGCCAAGTACCATTGCGCCATCGCCAAATTCCGATATTCAAGGTGACATGCAAATGGGGCCATAATTTATGCAAAGGCGCGGGGGGGGCCATTTGCATCTCTTTATGGCCCCATTTGCATGCCGACTTGCATGTAGGTGCGCCCGATCCCCAGGACTTGCTCCTGGCCACCCTGCCAGGCGGCCGTCGAGGGACCGGCCTTTGCTGCAACCAGTCGCGGGCATCCACAGTTATGCCCCCACACTCCCACAGCCCGATCGTGGGCATCACAGTTACATGCCCCCACACCTCCCACAGCCCGATCGCAGGCATCACAGTCATGCCCCCGACACCTCCACAGCCCGATCGCGGGCAGAACACATACATGTCGCCCCCCAACATCACCCACAGCCCGATCGCGGGTGGAACCTGTAAACCCCCAGTGCCCGATCGCGGGCAGAACCTATATAAACCCCCAGTGCCCGATCGCGGGGCAGAACCTGTCTCAAACCCCCAGTGCCTGATCGCGGGCAGAATACGCAACCCTCCCCAACCTGAATAACTCCATGGTGGTCCAGTGGACCCGTAAGAAGTCCGATCGCGGGCAGGAATGTACAGCAGAACCCCCCAAACATCTCCCTAATTGTCTAGTGTCCCCCCACCCACCCACGAAGCCCCTCCACCCGCTCCCCGCTGGCCGGGGCGACAGCATCCACCCGCCTGCCGCCCGCCCGCCCGCCCGACTGACTGTCGGTAGGGCTGCCGCCCCGTGGTGCAGAAACTACAGCCAATGAGCCTGCAGCCCGCCCGTACATGACAGCCCAGATTTGTGAATGATCATTCCACAAATCTAGACTGTCATATCTGACATGGGCTGCCGCCCGTGCTGTTCTCCTACAGCTTCCTACACACACTAGCGGAACTGAGGCTGCGAGATCAATATAGAGCCCATGTGACCTGAAATCCCATGAATCACTGCAAAATTTGCCTTCAGAGCTTAAAACAAGGTGAAGTGAGGATGGCACATTGTTTCTAATGCACTTTGCTTTTAAAATTGGTGTAGTGGTCTGGAAGGCGGAGTAACATGAAGTCATTGTTTTCAATGGACTTTGCGTTACCCATCATAATGCGATATTACTCCACTTCGAGTTGCGGAGTACTCCGTGAATTCACCTTTGCTCCGTGCGTCACTTCATGGAGCGGATTGAGCCCACTTCGCCCACCACTAAGTACCATGAAACAATGGGTGATGGGAATGACCATCAGAAGTAAGCGGGCCAGAGATGAAAGGAGCATAAACAGAAAAACATAGCAATTGAAGGGATAATGTTTACAGCAATTTCATTGCGGGGAGTGGGATACAGACTTTATTCCTGTGTAGTGCACCAAGTTTTGGGTGGAGTTTTCTGTGGATGACATTAACATGGCTGTAGAAGTCAAGATAACAATCCAAGCAAACATCATGGTACTGCAGGAATTAACTTTGCCCAGCTGGGAGCCACCCAGGGTTGTCAAGGCCAGGGAGGACTGGATTTTGACCAGTCACAGTAGGCATGACTGGAAGGAATCCCCAGCAGGCAGCTCAAATGACACTAAGCTGGTCAGGGTGGTGGACTCCTTTGAGGGTGGGAACAAAGTTCAGGAGGACCAGAGTAAGCTATACGACTGGGCGAACTCCTGAAGTTTTAGATTCAGTGTAGCTAAATGCAAGGTGCTGCACTTAGGTAGGAGAAACAAAGGTAGGACCTATACACTGTGTGGGGCTCCTCATGCTGCAGTTTTGAAATAAAAGGACTTGGGGTTTATAAAAGATGAAGGGCTGAAGCAAGACAGTGTGTGGCCACTGTAAAGAGGGCTGGAAAAATGCTGGTGTGCATCAACAAGAGGTGACCAGTAGGGCAGAGGGCATAGTCTTGCCTCTTTATAGGACCCTGGTCGGGCTCCACCTGGAGTACAGCATGTACAATAGTTCTTGGCTTCTCAATACAAAAAGTACATTTAGGCAGTAGAAAGGGTGCAGTGCAGACCACCAAAATGCTTGTGGGCATGGAAGACAAAGCTTTGAGGAGAAGATAGTGCAGTGTAAGAAAAACAAGGGGAACTTACCAGGGACTGGCACCCATAGCTCTGAAGTGAGCCTCTGTTGGTCTCACATCCCTTTCTATTGACATTTAATAGATAGGGGAGGCATTTTCAAAGGCACAGACCCCAGAGAGCCCCATAGCTCCCAAAACTCATAAAGTGTAATTCCAACATTAGATTGATTGCCCTTGACATACTAACATACAACGATGCCAGCAAAATAAGGCCATTAGCTCAACTGAGTCTGTCCTTATTGTGAGGTCCTCAGCTCCAGGTAATGACCCTGCCCCTTCCCCAACCAGCCCTTCCCCTCTGTTCACCCATTCATGACCCTTATTTTCCCCTTAACTTTATCCCAACATCTCATGAAGCTGCCTACCATATCTAACCAAACCACTTCCTCAGGAAGGCAATTCCAACCTGCCACCACCCACTTCAGGAAGAACACGTCCACATTGAAGAGAAGGAGGCTGAGAGGGGGACATGATCTCAGTCTCCTGTATACTCAAAGGAATCAACAAGATTGAACAGACCAAGATGTCTGATCTTGTGACCTTTAGCAGTACACATGAACATGCCCTGAAGCTCAATGTGGTAATTTTGAGGTAATGATAGGAAACTCATCTCCCAGAGAATGGTGAACCTGCCTACCAGAGAAGACCATGAACATAAGACAGTATGGTTCTTCAAGGTAAGCCTGAACAAATAATTGCTTACCAAGGGAATCACTGGATACCCTGCGTAGTAAAAGAGGGTAGGAAACTCCTTTACATTAGCATATGTTTGCACAGCACACTTTTTTGTACCTGTTCATGAAGCAGGGGGTGGACATGATGAACCTAGAACCCCTTGCAACCAACTACTATGTAACTATGTATGATAGAAGGATCATGTTTCCATGTAAATTAACCTAGTATGAAGAATAAATGGAATAGAAATAGAGATTGTCTACAACATTTAAGAATTGTGTGTTAAATATTAAATTTGTCACAGTTTTTCCAAAAATGAGAAATTCACTTTAAGGAGATATTGTCAAACACAACCTGCCCCACCCACCCAAGGTGTCTGCTGGACCAGATGGTTGTGGGTTCTAATCCCACACCAACACTTGTGCTTATACCCATTTCAGTCTCAAATATCCATTCATGGTGACTTTACAGGACAATATGCATATATCATACCTCAGTGTGAAAATATGTAACCTTTGCCAAAATATTTGCAGGACTGTCCTATTATCTTGTATTTTAAGTCTAATCTTAGGCAGTACTTACTGAATTCCATAATCCAGAAAAAAAAGAGATGATTTGATACCTTTTATTGGACTTACATAGATGTTACAAAAGAAAACAGGTGCTTGATCTTTCGGATAACATAGAATCCTTCATTAGAAAAATAACAGTTGGTTAGGAAGAATACACTTTCTTAAAGTCCAGATCATTCATAAAAAAAACAGAACAAAGTGTTACAAATCCCATTGGCAAAACTGTTTTTTAAAAAAACAGCAGGGATCCATATAAAGAACAGAGTTCCATCACAAGAAAGGTATGTCAAGGCCAAAATGTCACTGAATAGATGGGCTTCTTCCCTGAGAACAGCCATAAAACATACAGATGAAATAAACTGAAGAAATACATAGTTTATAATGTCAAAAGTCTTCTAAATAAGAAAATATATTTGTGTTAGGCAAAAATGTGGGTTTAAAGGCAGCCTGTCCTAGTGTAAATTAAGCATTAACCAGCTGTTTCCCACATTTATACAGTATAAGTACTATTCAGATATGTATATCTTCAAACCAGTGTACAATAAGTCAATATTATTCATGACTCTTTAGACTTATACTGTTTAAACATAATCTATCTGTAACTGTAACAAGTGGCTAGTATATCTGTACACTTAACACCCCATCCTAAGACAACACTGACCCTGAAGTGGTAGTGAAACTTATTGAATTTATTCTGACACAACAACTTCAGCTTCAATGGTAAACATTATGTTCAAACTATGGAAACAGCAACGGGTACCAAGATGGCTCCACAATATGCCTACCTCTTTATGGTGAATTTGAAGGATTTTTTAAGGCACCGCACACACAAACCACTCACTTATTTCCGTCACATTGATGATTTGTTTATAATTTGGATTGGACATAGGGCACAGACATACTCAAGGAGTTCCATCAGGGACTTAAGAAGGTAAAGCCAATGACCAGATAAGGTCACTGGATGCTTCATTAGGCAGCTTAAATGGGCAGACTGGATGGGTCTAGCGGTCCTTATCTGCCGACAGCATCTATGCATCTATGTATGTAACAACCTCCACCCGTCCATAAAACTTTCCCTGGAACATTCTGCCAACAGTGTTCATTTTCTGGACACCACAGTCACCATCAAAGATGGAGCCTTGCAGACACGCATTTACAGGAAACCCACAGACAAAGAAACTTACATAGAAATAGCAATCACCTGAGTCACACCAAAAAATCTGTAATGTACAGTCCGACATTTCGCTATCACCATATCTGTTCAAGTGAGGAGGACAGAGATACACATTTGGTCATGTTGAAAAAACCTTTATTGGGCAGGAACACTCTTCTAGAGAATTTGACAGAGCAGTAGAACATGCAACGCAGGTGCCAAGGGAACAATTACTTCAGTATAAAGAAAGGACTACCACCAACAGAATACCCCTAGTAGTCATAAACCATCCTGACCTTGAGCTTCTACATAAAATTATTAAGGACCTCCAATCAATATTCAGTGAGGAAGGGACCCTAAAATGCATTTTTCAAGAACTACCACTATTGTCTTTTAAGCAACCACCTAATTTAACTAACCTGATTGTTAGGAATAAACTTGCACTAGAACAAAACAACACAACACAAAATGGTACAAGACCCTGTGGTCTCACCAGATGTAAGACTTGTGAGCACATTTCTACTTCTGATTGCATCAATACTCCAAAAAACAGACAATTCAAGATACAGAGGAATTGTACATGTGCATCTCGAAATTTTGTTTATTTTATTCAGTGCAAGAGATGTCCACAAACAGGGTGTGTGAGAGACAGGACAGCCTCTCCACAACAGAATGACCTCACACAGACATACTATTAAAATGAAGATGACTGGACAAACCACTGGAACAACACTCCTCCCCCCCCCCACACGGTCTTCTCTGTGCAACTCTTGTCTAGGTCTACTTATCCCCCCTGCTTTTCCCAACTCAGCAGCCCCCTTTTTTTGCCACATTTTCTACTCTCCACCTTCTTCCTACCCTGGGGATCAAACCGTCAACCTTCTACATTAGAGGCAGTATCCCTACCTTTGCACTATCGTGCCTAACTCCCTTTAACAAATCCCTTTGGCTCATTTATACCCCCTCAATTTCATCTAAGCCAAACTCCACACCTCACCCCCCAGTGCACAAACAGTTGTTATGGAGCCCCTGTCCAGGTTACTCTCCCTTACTCTGTTCCTTATATTAACCACCCATCCCTTCCATTCCCCCTCTACCTCACCACTCCTTGCACACCAGCCTAGTATTATCACCCAGGAACTGCCTGGTGCCACTATTAGCATGTCATCTCAACATGCGCTCTTACTCCATGGCCTGCTGCCTGGTCCTGCTTCCCCTCCTTCCCTTCCCTCTTACTTTTTACTATCGCATATCCTATCCCTACCAAAACCCTGCCAAGCAACCAAACCCTCATACGTTCGATCTGTGACTACCTCAAAACTGCTAAGATGTGTTCTGTACAGGCTGTTGTTCTTTCTCCTTCTCCTCCTCTCTGGCAACGTGCATCCTAACCCTGGCCCTGTTTAAATGCCAAACCCCTCTAGTCGCCGCGATGGTGGGCTATTACTAGCTTCAGTAAACATCTGCAGTCTACTACTGAAACTTGATCTCCTCCAAGTTTGGGCTATCCAGCACAAACCTGACATCCTCGCAATGGTTGAATCCTGTCTCATTCCCCAAATCCCTGATTCCACTGTTGCCCTAAATGGTTATGTGCTGTTTAAACATGATAGGTTGGGGAAGAGGGGTGGTGGCTATGCCATCTACCTTTATGACTCCCTCTAAAGTTACTCCCTTGCTACCGCTATCACAGGTAATGATCCACAGGTCCTACGTATCAAAATATCTCTAGGTAACCGGGGTAAGTCTCTCACAGTCCTTCCCGCTTACATACCACCCCACAACCCTAAACTTGGCTTTCACTCTATCCTTTACTATGTATCTCAGCTGCACAACAACTCATCCTGGGTGACTTCAATATAAATTGGTCTGCCCCCTCTGCTGCCACTCACAGAGGTGCTTCAGCTGCCGTAAACCTATTCCAGGTCATGTCCTCTCCCACCAGGACCAACTACTGGTCTGGAAAAAGTACCATGATTTACCTCATTTTCTCTAACTTACCAGAGAGATTCACGAACGTTATGGTTTTACCTGATGTTCAAAGTGTCTACTCCCCAATCCTCTGCTGATGGTCTAACCATTTTCTCAGACCACGTCCCAAGATATCGTGCCATTGAACTCTTAAAAAAGGCTACCTAAGTCATTTCAAGGATTTCCTCCTAAATTATGACTGGTCCCCTTTAGACGCAGCTACCAGTGTTGACAGTGCACTTACATTCTCCGTATCAACATTTAACTCAGCATGTGACTTCTTTGCCCCTTACACTAAGCACACTACCAAAGGCCTGGTCACTTCCTGGATTTCTCCTGTCCTCCTGGAACTTATGTCCCATCACGACAACTTGTGGCATAAGGCACTGGCATCTGGCCTCCCTACTGACCAGTGGAAGTAGAGGCAGCCAGAAATGTTTGTACCTGGAATATCTGCCATGCAAAAGCTGTCCATTTCCAAGACAGTCTTTTCTCCGCCTAGGGACAAGGGAGAACATTTTGGGACAACATTAAGAATCTCATGGGTAAACTCAATTCCTCCCCCCACCTCTACTTAACATCAATGGTGTCACCACCCAGGATCCCCAGCTGAATGCTGACACCTTTAATACTTCATTCTCTGACCTCAGTGGTGTCCTCCTCCCAGATTTTTTCAATAAGACCTCTAGCCCCCTTCCAATCCCCACTCAGGCATTCCTCCTTTCCACTTCTGGATTGTCTCTCCACACAAAGCTAAAAGATACCTAACCCTGGTCCTGGGTAAATTCAGATTCAGTGGAGACTCCCTCGATCTAAAGTTACTGCATCTAGGCCTTGATGCTCTCCTTCCCCCCTCACTAAACTCATTAATCTCTCCTTCTGTTTAGGCCAATTCCCATCATAGTGGAAGCTGACTGTGGTTACCCCCATTCTCAAGGCTGGAAACAGAACCCTAACTAGTAATTACTGACCTATCTCTATCCTCCCTCCCATCTCTAAAGCCCTTGAGAGTACAGTTTATGATCAACTCTCTGACTACCTTTTTAAACACAACTTACTGTGTCAACAGCAGCACAGATTCTAGAAGAGCAACAGCACCACCACAGCCCTCCTGTAATATACTGATTATATACATAAAGCCCTAAACTGTGGCCATCTTGTTGGATCTGTGTACATAGATCTAGCAAAAGCATTTGACACTGTAAACCACTCTATCCTCATTGACTCCTCTCATCTTTAGGCGTGTCCCTGAAGCCACCTCCTGGTTCATTAACTACCTTTGTGGTAGACCCCAGTGGATAAAGATTCAAGACACCCTCTCCTCCACCCTCCCAGTTCGATCAGGTGTCCCCCAAGGCTCTATCCTGGGCCCCCTCCTTTTTAGCCTCTTCCTTAACACCCTCCCCCTTGCCTGCTCTGGGAAGTCACTACTCTATGCGGATGATGCGGTTATCTTTTACAGTCACACTGACCCCTCCCTCCTTGAACACAGTCTCCAACAGTTCTTCTCTGAGACTGAATCATGGTTCTCCCAACACAAACTCATACTAAACTATAAAAAAAACTAAAGTCATGCTATTTGCCAACACTCATATCAAACACAAAAGCCAGCCCCTACATATTCTAAATAATTAGCATCAACCCCTAAAACAAGTTCATAGCTTCAAATATCTTGGCATCATCCTCGATTCCACCTTTTCTTATCATTAACATATCAATCTGGTCTGTAAGGCGGTAAGTATCAAGATTGGCCTTCTCTACCACCATCGGAATTGCCGAACTCCCAATGCCCTCCGCCTCTCCGTTACCAGCTCTGTCTTGTCCATAGTTGACTATGGCATAGTAATTTATTGCTCGGCAGTTGATACTGCATTAGCTTGCATTAAAATTGCCTTGAATAAAGCCTATCGCCTTGTGGTTAGTGGTGACAGGCTCACTCATACATGTGATTTATACCAGCGAGCTAACTGGTTAAACTTTGCAGGCAGGCTCACCTACCAAACTTGCCTCCTTGCCAAAAAGATAGCCTCTGGACTCTTCCCTCCTGCCACCCTCCATCTACTAAAGTTTTCTACAACCCCCCAGGCTACCAGAAGCTCCGCAAAAGCTGCTTTCCAGGTCCCTTTTTGCAGGACTGCCATGGGGCAGATGGCCTTCATGTACGGTGCCCCACACTGGCTAAATAGCTTACTCCTTGAAGTCTCCTCCATGCAAAAATGTGGCCCTTTCAAATTCTCACTTCAGCAACATCTCCTGGCCTGTAGCCGCTGTGACTGTACCTAGCTCCCTCCATTCCCTTGCTATTGAGTACTCTTTCTTCACATTAGTGCTCACCCTAGCCTTCAACAAGGTCATTACTGACTTCTCCTTGCTTATCCCTCCATCTTCTTTGGTCCTACCACCCCCCCCCCCAAAACCTGACAAGGTCTGTTGGACTGCACCCATGCCTATCAATCCTCCCTCTATATTTCCACCCCACTCCTCTTACTGCTTCCTTCAACTACATTGTAACTGATTGCCTTTAGTACATGCCATTGCACTTGTTTTATGGAACTGTATCTTGTATTCTCCATGCATTCTGTATCCAGCATTCTTGTGCCTCTTCTTGTATCATGTATCCCTTGTTTTATGGAACTGTATCTTGTATTCTCCATGCATTCTGTATCCAGCATTCTTGTGCCTCTTCTTGTATCATGTATCCCTTGTATTATTCCTTATGTAACATGAATTATTTTTCATCTCTGTTTGTTTTGTGACTCTGATGTGGAGCCTTTGTAAATGAGTCATTGACTCAAAGGTTGTAATTCCGATAGTTCAATAAATAAAATCAATAAATAAAAAAACACTTCTCTCAGTCTCATCACTCCTTCTGAGATATGTCAGTCCTGGTTTTGAAAGGACATTTCAATAATACACAGCAGAGACAAGCTTTTGAGATCAAGATCATTTTACTTTTCGATATGGTGGGAGATGGTATGAACATTGATTTAGGTTTTATGTCACATTGCACTACTTAAACTTTCACCTACTTCAGGAACAATGAAACATAGACTTTGACAGCAGATAAGGACTGCTTGGCCCACCTGCTTGCTGGCATTGGTAGTGCAGGAGTTAGAGAGATCCATAATAGAAATGGCAGTGATGTACTGAAACATAGAAACATAGACTTTGATGGCAGATAAGGACTGCTTGGCCCAACTAGTCTTCACATTCCCCTACCTATTGAATAAGCTGCAGATCCTAGTTAACCAACAGTCTACTTCCTCCTACCCCCCCCCATTATAATTGCCTTATGCCTGTCCCATGCATTCTTCAATTCAGCCACTGTTTTTGACTCCAAGACCTCCTCAGGGAGGCCATTCCATGGGTTCACCACCTTCTTAGTGAAATGAATGGATGTATAATGGTAGAAATTGTGTTTTTGTGTTGTATGTTTTAATACTTGGTTATAGAATCTCTTTTAATTGGTTATCATTATGTTGGTTTCACCCCCAAAAAAAAACACAAATAAAAAAATTAGGGTGTTGGTGGTATGGGGTAAAGCTTATATACAGATACATGTTCATACGTGGACTTTTGAGGTACATTATCTCATTTACTAGGTATTCTGTGTTTGTGCCTGTTTCTTTTATGTGCACAAACTCTTGTCATCTAGTACATGACACAATGGGGTTAAGTTGTGTGATGACTATTTGTTCACACAAAAATGGATATATGATTCTGTCTGACCAGTTATCAATACAGTGGTGTTCCTTGGGGGGACGGGTTGATCTCCTTAGATTTTGTTTCAGGTTTCTAGGACTGTGACTGTACATGCAGCAGACTGATTATAGACTGACACATTATAAAACAATAAACATATTAGGATGCAGTATCTCAATTAGCAAATCAGAGAAATGTATGTGAGCACCTGGAAAAACAGTGTGGTGCTATTCTGCATGCATATCCAGGAATTAAAGTAAATAAAGAAAAAACGATCCCTCGCTCTCTGCACCCCTCCCTCAACTTGTGCACACCCACTGTGTACCCCACCTCCCCACACACACACCCTCACCCCATACTTACCTCAGGAGCCCAGCATGACAATCTTTGGTGGACCGGGAACGCGTCTGCACTCTTGAAAGCCGACCACAAACTGAGGAAATGCCGGTAAGCTGTATAATGGCATAAATAGGGTTTTTTCAACTTTGGTGCATATCTCAGGCATTTTTGGGAATTTTGGCACCACATTTTCAACATGGGGTTTTTGGGACCCCTCCTCATGAATTCAGTCACTGTCATGGCATTATTCAGCCCGAAAGGTGGTTTCACAGTCACTGCGGAATCACCTTTTGGGACCAAGTAACAAAATGACAGTGCCAGTGTTCATGAGGTGGGCTCTCAAAGCCTATGTTGTAAACTTGGAGGAAAAATCAAAAAAAATGACTGTTTCTGACGTGCTGCACAGTTACTACATGCGCTACGTAAATTTGCGAACTTACAATATTTTCTCCACCAGATTTTCAACATTGGCATTTTTCACACCTCATTATGAACAGTACAGCTGTCATTTTTCATATCCTGACTGAAATGTGTCTTCACACTTACGGCACAGAATAGCGCAGTTGCTGTGGGAAATCAGTGTTCAGGACAGATTAAGAAAATGACAGTGACACTGTTGATGAGCAGAGGTCCTAAAATCCCGATGCTGAAAATTTGGTGACAAAAGTCCAGAAAATGACTGTGTTACAAGTATGTGTTGAGCTGTTTCCACGCACCCTTGTAACTTCGCAAATTTGAAATATTTTCACATCGCATTTTCAACACTGGCATTTTTTCACACCTCCATATGAACAGTACAGCTGTCATTTTTCACATCCAGGCCAAAATATGTTTTTGCACTTCTGGCACAGGATAGCATGGTCGCTGTGGGAAATCAGGGTTTGGGACAGATTAAGATCGAGCGAGTGAGAGGGGGGAGTGACCAAGCTCAACTAAGCTCTGTGGGGACTGCTGCAGATTTCTCTGTGGGCAGAAAAAGACCCCAATGCAGGCAGGAGCCCAGTACAAAAGGACAGCCTGCAGTGTGGGGAGAAACAGAATGAGAGAGCGAGTTAGGGAGGGGGAGTGAGTGAGCTCAACGGAGCTTTGTCAGGACTGCTGTGGATTTCTTTTTGGGCAGAAAAAGGCATCAATTCAAGCAGGGGCCCAGTACAAAAGGGCAGCCTGCAGCGTTGGGAGAAACAAAAAGAGTGAATGAGAGAGGGGCAGTGAGCAAGCTCAACGGAGCTCTATCAGGACTGCTGCAGACTTCTTTGTGGGCAGAAAAAGGTGCCAATGCAGGCAGAGGCCCAGTACAAAAGGGCAGCCTGCAGCAGCGGGAGAAACGGAATAAGCCAGTGAGAGAGGGGAGTGAGAGAGCTCAAAAAAGCTCTGTCGGGACTGCTGCAGATTTCCTTGTGGGCAGAAAAAGGCGCCAATGGAGGCAGGAGCCCAGTATAAAAGGGCAGCCTGCAGCACCAGGAGAAACTGAATGAACGAGTGAGAGAGGGGGAGTGAGCAACCTCAATGCAGCTCTGTTGGGACAGCTGTGAACTTCTTTGTGGGCAGAAAAAGGTGCCAACGCAGGCAGGAGTCCAGTACAAAAGGGCAGCCTGCAGCCCCGGAAGAAACAGAATGAGTAAGTGAGAGAGAGGGAGTGACCGACCTCAATGGAGCTGTGTCAAGACTGCTCCAGATTTCTTTCTGGGCAGAAAAAGATGCCAATGCAAGCAGGAACCCAGTACAAAAGGGCAGCCTGCAGCGTAGGGAGAAACAGAATGAGCGAGTGAAAGAGGGGGAGTGAGCGACCTCAATTGAGCTGTGTCGGAACTGCTGCTGATTTCTTTGTGGGCAGAAAAAAGGTGCCAATGCAAGCAGGAGCCCAGTACAAATGAGTAGCCTGCAGCGTCAGGAGAAATAGAATGAGCAAGTGAGAAAGGGGGAGTGAGCAAGCTCAATGGAGCTCTCCTGGGACTTTACAGTTGCCACCCTCCCACCCAGGTCCTCTGTGGTCTCCTATATTACAGCAGGGTCTCTGGGGTCGAGAAAAAGCAATGATTGGATACTTTAGGATTGCTGTAATAATACATATTTATTTGTTCTCTTTATTTCTCTAACTGAGCTCAGTAATGCTTGGAGTGCAATAGGATTTCTGATTGGGCTAAGTGAAACTATATGAGAGCCGAGAACCAAATGTATGGTAGCTGAGGGGTGAAAAACGGACAAGGAGGATTTAGGATTGCTACACTAATACAGTATCTAGCAGATCAGATTTGAGACTGAATTACCATGGTTGGCAAGGGGTCAGTAGGGGGACTAGTGTGGGTAGGAGATGAATTTGATTAAATAGGGGCCTAACAGTTTCAGTAGGGTACAGAACCTGGAAGTAAGAGCCTGTAACATAAGATGGGGGCCAAAACGGGGCAAGTGCCATGTGTCAATAGGGTGGGCATCTTTGGAAGGGTGGAGGGGTGTACAGGGTGTGGGTCTGCCATGATCCTGGACTGGGCTTGGAGGATGGGGTGGGTGTATGATCTATAGAAGACTCGCTAGTTTGAGGGAGGAACTGTGGAGGTTAGGGAGGAGTGTAAGTGGCAGGGCAGATGAGTATGGTAGGCATCCTGAGGGGGGTGGAATATGGGATGGCAAAGGGGGAAGGAGGAAGAATAACTAGGGACTGAAACTGACCCCAGTATCAGAGACAGTAGCAGAAAGAGAGGAGAAGGGAGGGGGTGCCAGAGGTGAGGGCGGGAGGCCTCCTGATAGGGGAGTATGAGACAACGAAGAGTACCAGGGGAGAACCAGGGGAGAGAGCAGATGGCTGCGGGTAGGGAGGGACCAGGGGCAGCACAGCGGGGAACATGTAGGAAGGGGGAACTGATAGGGGCAAGAGATGTAAGACTGGTATCGACTACAAATAGATTTGAACCTCTGCTATGGGACAGAGGGGGGGAGCAGGAACATACTGAAGGGGGGAGGACAAGTGGAGTATGTGAGGGATGGCAACAGGTGAGGAAGAGATACATGAGAACAAAAGGGTAGAAGGGGCTAGTAAGAAAGGTGGGGTGGTGACTGAAGGACAGAAGGCTATGGGAAGGGGAAGGATGGGAGGGCATCACTATCGGGGTAGAAGGAATCACGGGCTCTAAATCGACAACAGCCAGGGATAAGAGAGGTTGGAAATCAGCAAGTGAGAAGGAAGTCAACATGGAAACCCAGTGATAGGAAGTAGTCAGGCTGGGAAGGGTTCAAGGGGATGGGAGGAATAGGCAGAGAAAAGGGGTGAGGATGAAGTAGGAGGTGCAGATACAGAAGTCACAGAGGGTGCAGTTGGCAGGGGTAAGTGACAGGGAAGAATGAATACTGGGGTGGTGGAAGGGGCATTAGAAGGGAAAGGGGGAGGGGTGGTGGTACTCGTCCTGGGGATTCTATACTGAAATGGATGAGATGGGACAGAAAGAGGGAAAGGCACAGCCATATTTGGGTTGAAGCTGTCCCCAGGTTTACTGCAGGAGTGGCAGGGCAGGCACTGCTCAAGCGTGCACCGAGGGGTGGGGAAGAAACCTCATTTACTGTTGCATGTAAGTACAAATGACTTGGCGGGGGACACTGTGGAAGTAGTGAGGGGGAGGTTTGAGTACTTGGCAGGCAGTGTGAGGGAGTGAGGAAGTCAGTGGCATTCTTGGAAGTACTGCTAGTACCATGTGCAAGCAGGGAGAGTAAGAATAGATGTGAGGAGTTTGGGTGGCTGAGGGATTGGTGCCACATGAAACATTATGGGTTAGTGACTAACTGAGGTAGGGTCAGGGAGGAATAGTGACTTGTACACGGGGGAGAGGGTACACTGGAGCAGGCAAAGGAGGGGCGTATTAAAGGCAGCTTTGCTGCTGGGCCACTGGCACTGAGGGTTGAGGCTCTGGACGCCATACCTCGCACCATGCTGGTGACCCAGGTTCAGATGCAAGCCTGGCCTGCAAGGTGTTGGCAAGGGAGAGATAGGATTGAGCATCTGGAGGACTGCTCTTCTATCCTGGGGCGGGATCCAGGGACCCACCGCTCTGTAGCGGCCCCTGGTGTTGACCGCAGGTGCTACTACAGTGGTGTAGTAAAGGGTGGCGGACTGTGGCGGATGTTGGCGCACTGTGCCTAAGCGTCTTTGCACGGCGCACTCCACAAAAGGGAGAAAAGTGGAAAATGTGCTACAGTCAGGCAGCATAAGCTTTCAACCTACCCCTGCTCGCCCTGAATGGCGTCTTCTCAACCGGATCCTGCTCCGGAGGGTCAACCTGGGAAGTTCCTCACCACCCCACCATGGGGGTAATCCATGGAGGTGAACAGGTCAGCCTGATGTCGAGGGCAGGGCTAGGGGGAGTCAGTCAGGATGACCAAGCTGACCATAGCCCAGTGAGAAAATATGTTAAAAAAAAGGCAGGATTAGAAGGGTGTATCTCTACTAAGATGGAGTTAAACAAATGGTGGGGGGGGGGGTTCTCAAAAGACTGAAGTTGGTAAAAGGTCTGGAGAGGGAAGACTGATGAGCTCACCACCCTAGATATAGGTAAAGGCAGAGGCGTAGTAACCCTGGAAGCGGGCGGGCAGAGTGGTCTGAGTGTAAGAATAACAAGGAGAAAGGGTGCGGACTACTGGGAGCATGGACACAGGCCAAGGAGGAGAAGAGTGAGGAGAATGAGGAGTACGGTTGGAAGGTGGTCTGACTACATGGATAGAGAACTGGCTACAGGGGAGGGTGCAGAGGGTGGTGGTGGTGGGGTAGCTCTCAGCACCCACAGCAGTGACAAGCAGGGTGCCACAGGGCTCAGTGCTTGGTCGAATGCTATCTGGGCTCTTTATCTCCGATATAGCACACGGAGTGGGGAGCAGGGTTAGTCTGTTCGTATATTATACCAAATCAAAAGCAAATAGTTATAGTAGCAGAGCCCACACACATACACACACACACACACACACACACATATACACACTCCCCGAAAAGCTACTTAAAAGCCTGCAATTCATTCAAATCAGTTCCATTTCTTACATACTTGGGGTTCAATGCCAACAAGTGTAAAATCATGTACCTAGGGCATAGGAACCCCGATGCTGGGTATAGGATGGGGGAGGTACTGATACTCACTAGACATGAAAAGGTCCTTGAGGTTATTATATCAGAGGACCTCAAGATGGCAGTACATTGTAACAAGGCTATGGGCAGGGCAAATTGGATTCTGGGGTGCATAAGGAGTGGCATCTCCAGTAGGAGGAGGAGGGATGTTGTGCTACCATTGTATCATTCCTGGTATACTGCTATCTGGAGTACTGTGTCCAGTTTTAGAGTCCACACTTCAAAAAGAACATAAGGTGGAGGTTTCCCAGAGGAGGGCAACTAAAATGATTCAGAATTATCACAGGAATCCCTACAAGGACAGGTTGAAGAATCTCAACATGTACACTCTGGAAGCTAGAAGGGCGAGAGGTGACATAATCAACACCTACAAAGTACCTCACAGGGGTAAAGAGGGCACCGTTGTGGAGTTTCCTTCAAATGAGGATGAGCACCCAAACCAAGGGACATACGATGAAGCTGGAGGGGGGGCCATTCAGGATAGATGCGAAGAAATATTTCTTTACTGAAAGGGTGGTTGACGCCTTGAACAGACTGCCAGGAGAAGTGGTGGAAGCGAAAATGGTAGGGGGCATGAAGCATGCATGGGATAAACATTGGGGCATATTAGAAAAAGGGGAAGGAGGGGGTAAATGGAGGTCAATAGGGCTATGGATGTGGAATAGGTACAAGTTAATTGCAGGAAAAATCCATTAAGCAAGCTCATTCACAAGGAGGTCCTGATGGACGCAGGCAGAATAAGACATGCAGTAACATATACAGGTAGGAGTTACAAGTAGGTAGAGAGCACTTGGGCAGACTGGGTGGGCTGAGCAGTCCTTTTCTGCTGACAGATTCTATGTTTCTATGGCATCATGTGTTAATTCAAGTGCAGTGTTTATTCAAAGCTGAGCCTACCATGCATCCAGAAGTAGGGTACAGTAAATTACCAAATTAGATGCAGTCCACTTACAGTACAAATAAACAGAACCCCAGTGCTTCGAGAAGCCTTTACTCTTCATAAGGCTGCTTAAAGACCAGGGGTTCTATTTGCAGTGTCCATACCAGTATGCTGATCTTAAAATCGACGCTGCATTTGAATGAGTACTTGATTCTTCCACACTCCATTTCTTCCCCACTTTGAAAACTGCTCGTCCTGACTTACTTTTGGACTGGCAGTGCCTCGCCTGTGTTGGAAGATGACCAATAAGCAGCACTGAAAGACATCAGACTTCACAGACTGTGAAGGCAGCTGCTCACGGACAGACATAAGGCAATTCTACTGGGGGGTAGGAGGAAGTAAGCTGTTGATTAACTAGACTCTGCAGCTTATCCATCAGGTAGAGAAATGGGCAGACTAGGTGGGCCAAGCAGTACTTATCTACCTTCAAATTCTATGTTTCTATGTTTCTCACCCACTATCTTGGCCAGAGGAAGGCTTCAGCTGTGGTCACTGATGACTGTTCATGTGTGGGGATGGGGGGACCAAAGAGGACAGATTTAAGGAGATAAAATCATAATAAAAATTGTGAGACCTTCACCAGCTTTCCAAAATGCTTACCAGTAAAAGAACACTCTATGAAGTTTTTCAAATGGCAACACAAGCTGGTGAGCCCTCTGTCTGCCATCTGACACCAGGCATCAGACAGCATAAAATTGCCTAAAGAAGGCAGTGTGGTCATGTGGTTACTGAAATACTGGAGATTAGAGATTTATAAGAACAAAAGAATATCACACAGAAGTTGGCACACATGCCTATAGCAGATGTCTCCTGCTTCTCAGTACTTATATTTATACCCTTGAGGTACTTGAATGTTTCTATCATATCCCCTCTTTCCCTCCTTTCTTCCACTGAGTACATATTGTGGTCCCTTAATTTCTCCTCATAAGTCTTGTATTGCAAACCTGTACCATCTCATTCACCCTTCTCTGGACCATTTCCAGCCTGTTAATATCCTTATGAATGTGCACCTTCCAGACCTGCACACAGTACTCCAAGTGAAGCCTGACCATGGTTTTATATAATGGCATCACCACCTCCCTCCTTATGATGGCGATACCCCTGCCTATGCACCCCAGCATATCACTGGCCCTCCCTGCTGCCTTACCACTTTGACATTTTCAGGTAATCTCAAATAAGAATCCCCAGATCCCTTTCCTTCTTTGTGACTGTCAGTGACTCCCTTCCCCCCTCCCCATCCTGTACCTTTCCCCAGGGTTTCTGTGTCCCAGATGCATGATTTAGCACTTTTTTGAATTAAACTTCACTTGCCAGTCCTCAGACCATTTCTCAACCTTCTCCATGTCTCTCCTCATTTTCTCCACCCCCTCTGGGGTATCCACTGTGTTACAGATCTTGGTGTCATCTGCAAACAGGCAGCCCTTTCCCTTCAGCCCTTCTGCAATGTCACTAATGAAGACATTGAACAGGACTGGCCCCACGACCAATCCCTGCGGCACCCCACTGGTCACCCACTCTCCCCAGACTGCGCCCCATTTACAACCACTCTCTATCGCTTGTCTCTTACCCAGTTTCTAACCCACTTTACCACCCTTTCCCCCATGTCCATCCTACTCAGCTAGTTTATCGGCCTCCTATTTAGGATGGTGTCAAAGGCTTTGCTTACATCAAGGTAAACATTGTCCACTGCCCCACCCTGATTTACTTCCTTTGTCACCCAGTCAAAGAGATCAATCAGATTTGTCTGATATGACCTCCCCACTGTGAATCCATGTTGCCTATGGTCCTGGCCTCCGATGCCTTCTAGATGCCCCACTATCCTTTCTTTAACCAATGTCTCTATGATCTTTCCCACTACTGAAGTGAGTCTGGCTGGCCTATAGTTCTCCGCCTCCTCCCTACTGCTGGATTTCTATAGAGGGACTACATGTGCCCTCCTCCAATTCTCTGGTACCACCCCCTGTGTTGAATGACTCGCTGAATATGGTTGCCAGATGTACTGCTATCTCCCTTCACAATTCTTTTAATATCCTTGGGTGTATGCCATCTGGTCCCCCTTGCTTTGTCCATCATCAATTTACTCACCTTCTGCAGGATTCTTCTGCCTGTGAATGAACTATTGTCCACCTCTTCACGCCTTTGCAACTGCTGTGGCCCTTGCCACTCCCCCTCTTCTGTGAATACTGAACAGAAAAACACAGGGGATGTCTTGGGGGTGGCACATGACAGTTCTTAGGCATGGTACTTTCACTTCCAAATACCTAAATAACACATGTAAGCAAACAACATTCGGCATTGGCAAATGTTTTTTTGGTTTTTCCCTCTGGTTTTATTTTTCTTCAGCCTGTAATATTTCTCATTTTGTTTTACACTCCAGGCTTAATAGGTTTAATCACTACCCCATTATTTAAATTACTCTTTTCAGGCTACTATAGCCTCTTATGCACTTTATTTAAAGTTGGGTTCTTTTCCCCTGTGGAAAAAATGCTCCATCTAGTTCCAGGCACTTAGCTTCGTCACAGAAAGCGGTATTCCATCCCCAGGAATTGTTATCTAGAAGTAATTGCTAACATTTATACTTTTTCAAAAATGCTGCAAGATCTATACTGTCATTTAACCCCTTATTCTGTCATGCCCCCAGTTCAAAAATCCAATAACTTTATCTCTGACCCAGAATCTTCTTAAAACCTCCCCCTCTTCCTCCCAAATTAACCAGCTCAATACCCGTGAAACTAAACTAATGATTTTCTGTTCCTCTTTCAGAAATATGTTTTGTTATAGCACATGACATGTCCCCTCTATCCACTGCTCTTACATGTTCTCCAATCCTTACTTTAAACTTTCTCACCATCCTCCCTACATAGAAAGCTCAACAATTACAGCTAAGTAGGTACACCAATCTGCTGCTGTTACAAGTAATAAAATGTTTCAGTGGAATTTCTTTGCCTGTAGTAGGGTGATGAAATACTTTACAGGTATTGACATATCTACAATACATACAATTTCCACACCGGTGTGTTCTCACTAGTGCTGGAGCCAAAAGAGTCTGTTTCAAGGGTTCTGGACCCGGGACTATATTTCTTACCACCATATCTTTTATGCTTTTGCACTTTCGATAAACGACTTTGGGACCCTGTCCTACAACATCAGCAAGTTTAGTTTCCAATTCCAAAATGTACCAATTACTAGCTATCACCTGTTTAACCTGATGTATCCTTCTAGAAAAATTGATAACAAAAGGGCAGGACACTGTACTGTCTCTATCCTTCTTTGTACTCCATAAGGTTTGGTTCCTATCCATATTTTCCACTTTCTGGATTGCTGAAGCAATACATTGTTTGCTATAACCCCTTTCTAGAAACTTTTTTACTTGTAATGCACTTTTTTTGTTTAAACTCAGCTGGCTCAGTGCAGTTTCTAAGTGTCCTTACCAACTGTCCCTTGGGTATGTTGAAACGTACATGGTGTGGGTGGCAACTATCATATCTTAGGAGACTATTGCGGTCTGTACTTTTTTGAAAAAGTGTGGTACAAATTCCACCACTACTGTCTTTGTACAGCTTTAAATCTAAGAATGTTATTGCAGTTTGACTTATCTCATATTTATACCTCAAACAACTGCAGGTGCTTTCCATCCACCCAATAAAGCTCCGGAACTCTTCACTTGTGCCTTTCCATATAATTAATATATCATCTATAAAGCACCACCTCAAATCCAGCCTAGACAGGAATGGATTTGTGGCAGTGCTGTAAAGATGATATTGCTCCCACTTCCCTACAAACAAGTTTGCAACACTTGGTGCCATGGCTGTACCCATGACTGTGCCGCATACCTGGTGATACAGCTGGTTTGGAAAAAAAAAACATTTTTTTGCAATATCATTTCTGCCATTTTCACCAGAAATTGTGTTTGAATTTCAGCACATTCTGTTTTCCATCCTAATGTCAAGAAAATGGGTCAAGGAATCTAAACTTTCCTGATGTGGAATAACAGTGTACAACGAATTTACATCTACCACTGCCAAGTACCACTGGGGTTCCACATAAATATCCTCCATCAGTTTAACCACTTCCATGGACTCCTTTATGTAAGACCTCAAATTCTGGACCAAAGCTGTAAAAATTTATCTACATACCATAGAAAGGGGTTCTGTTAGCCACCCCTACCCCGATAGTATTGGTCAGCCGTGTGGCTGTACTGGATTTTTATGGATTTTAGGCAGTGCATAAATTACTGGGGTTACTGGGCAGTTGACAGTGAGGGTTCTATACAGTACATACATAATGTACCCCTTAATATAGCTTTCCTTAAGCAAGGCATCAATTTCACTCTTAAATTGTTCTGTGACAATTCTAGACACTTTTCTATAAAAGGATGCATCACTTAATCTCAGAACCTCTTTAAAATAGTTCCCTGTATTTAGAATTACCACTGCCCTACCCTTATCTGCTGCTTTTATAGTAATAGCATTGTTCTCACTAAGTGCTTTTAAAGCACAACATTCTTCCTTGCTGCAATTGTCAATATAAGGACCAGATGTTGTGCTCTGTAATTTCTCTAAGTCTAGCTCACACTTACGAATAAATGTGGAACTACAGGATTCAAGCGGGGACAAAACTCAAATCTAGGACTTAACCAGGGCTCGGGGGCAACATCAGTAAAGCTTTTTTCTTCTTTTCCTTCAAATATACATTTAAATGTTAAATTGCATCCAAACGTATGCAAATACACTCATGTATTAAAAAAATTAACATCTGTAGAATGACAAAATGCCAAACTTTTACTCAAAACAGATGATTCTGCTGCTGTTAAATTATGATCAGAAAGATTGACAATAGGCATTAGGTTAACATTATCTACACAGCCATTACTAACAACTGAAGAAAGAATGGTATTGCTGCCAGAGTCCATGAAATCCATATTTGTAGAAGGGTAGAAATGGGGGGGGAGGGGTAGTTGGCCTAGAAAATGCATTTGCATTACTTAAGGACTGCTGTACTAATAGGCACTCCTGCCTCTTTTTCCACACTGCCCCCCCTCGTCCTCCTCTTTGGAAGTGCACAGATTGGAAGTATGTCTTTCGCTGTCTCTGGCTGTGTCTTGCCCCCTGGATATAATTGGAAGACTGTACTGTTTCTGATTCCCCTGACTCTCCCTCTGTGGGTGCTTCAGACTCGTCAGTGTCAGAGGGGCCTGCAGAATAGTCCAGTATTGTTCTACCATTTGAGGAGTTGCTAGAATTACTATTACCCTTTTTTTAAATGGATTTGAGTCCCACTTTCTTTGTGTCTGTCCAATTAAACACCTGATCATTTGCATAATCTCTTTCATCTCTTAGGAACTTTTTTTGCTTCTATTTTTTAATTTTTATGTCATACTTCATCACTTTATCTAGCAGCAATCTATTAAGTCTATCCCATTCAGCTTCATTTGTGTTAGATTTCAATATTGCTTCAACTTTACCAATTTCAATAATTAGTTCGTCCCTTATTGATTGTGCAAACTCTAAAATTAGCTCAATATTCTTGATTGAAGCATCCTGTATATTTCCTTGCCATCTTTTCATAAATGCAGCATTGTCTGTTCGGAAAAAAGGTTTTTGAACTTTATATAGCCCCCTAGGTACTCTTTTAAAAGTTAGGTAGGCCTAAAGAGTGGTTTTATGCCAATACATTCTGCATCCTTTTAGGACCAATTTTTTAAGTTTATGATAACATTGCTTTACTTCAGACTCACCACTCGGTTGTTGCACATTCACATTTCTTCACCCAGCAACAGCTTTGTGCCTTCTGTGACTGGAAATACCAAATTAGCAAAGCCACCCACCGGAACGCCGATATTTGCAGACACAATCTGTGCTTCCCCTATGTTAGCCATCCCCCCACAGTGTTAGGCTGAAAACAGCCCCTCTGCAACTCAACCACTGCTGGAATCGTGCCACTCTGCTTTGCTCTGTTCCGGTGCTATAATTTTGAAACTCACGCCAGTGTTCTTGCACAAAAGAAGAAAATGTTGTGTTCTCCCACTATCTTAAACACGGTTTGTCTGTTTGTTTTACCCCTGCATAAAACATAGAGAACCAGTGCTCTCAAAATATAAATAAGCAACTCAGAGAAACATATGTGAGCACCTGGAAAAACAGTTTGGTGCTATTCTGCATACATATCCAGGAATTAAAGTACATAGATCAGCACCCACACTCCAGACAGAGAACTAGGGCTCCATTGATTGATTTAATCAGTCCTTGATATAAAAACCTGCAGATAAAACACTGGCCAAAGTGGCTAGCAAACAGACTGACATTTCTCCTGACATGCTTCCAGGTTTCTTCAGAGTGAATTGGTACATAAAACAAGTGCTTATTTTATAACAAACAGGTTCACATTACATGTTGCTCACAAACCTATCACCTCCAATAAAGTGAGTAGTGCCATTAATCAATCTATATAATTAATTAAGCAGCTCACATTGAATCCTGTGAAAATCAATTATTTTGAACCTCACATTTGTCATGGAACAGATGGTGTCATTTTGTTATATTATGTTCTTTTTAACAAACCCTTATGCCCCTTTTGTTATTTTCTTGTTTTTCTCTCTGGTTTTATTTTTCTTCAGCTTTTCAAACTTTTTTGTTTAAACTCAGCTGGCTCGGTGCAGTTTCTTGGTGTCCTTACCAATTGTCCCTTGGGTGTGTTGAAACGTACCTGGTGTGGGTGGCAACTGTCATATCTTAGGAGACTATTGTGGTCTGTACTTTTTTGAAAAAGTGTGGTACAAATTCCCCCACTACTGTCTTTGTACAGCTTTAAATCTAAGAATGTTATTTCAGTTTGTCTTATCTCATATTTATACCTCAAACAACTGCCGGTGCTTTCCATCCACCCAATAAAGCTCCTGAACAAGGAACAGTTGGTAAGGACCCTTAGAAACTGCACTGAGCCAGCTGAGTTTAAACAAAGAAGTGCATTACAAGTAAAAAGGTTTCTAGAAAGGGGTTATAGCAAACAATGTATTGCTTCAGCAATCCGGAAAGTGGAAAATATGGATAGGAACCAAACCTTATGGAGTACAAAGAAGGATAGAGACAGTACAGTGTCCTGCCCTTTTGTTACCAATTTTTCTAGAAGGGCACATCAGGTTAAACAGGTGACAGCTAGTAATTGGTCCATTTTGGAATTGGGAACTAAACTTGCTGATGTTGTAGGACATGGTCCCAAAGTGGTTTATTGAAAGTGCAAAAGCATAAAAGATATGGTGGTAAGGAATATAGTCCCGGTCCAGAACCCTTGAAACAGACTCTTTTGGCTCCAGCACCAGGGGAAACACATTGGTGAGGAAATTGTATGTAATGTAGATATGTCAATACCTGTAAAGTATTCCATCACTCTACTACAGGCAAAGAAATTCCACTGAAACATTTTATTACTTGTAACAGCAGTGGGTTGGTGTACCTACTTAGCTGTAATTGTTGAGCTTTCTATGTAGGGAGGACAGTGAGAAAGTTTAAAGTAAGGATTGGAGAACACATCAGAGTAGTGGATAGAGGGGACATGTCATATGCTATAGCAAAACATATTTCTGAAAGAGAAGCAGAAAATCATTAGTTTAGTTTCACGAGTATTGAACTGGTTAATTTGGGAGGAAGAGGGGGAGGTCTTAAGAAGATTCTGGGTCAGAGATAAAGTTATTGGATTTTTGAACTGGGTGCATGACAGAATAAGGGGTTAAATGACAGTATAGATCTTGCAGCATTTTTGAAAAAGTATAAATGTTAGCAATTAATTCTAGATAAGAATTCATGGGGATGGAATACTGCTCTCTGTGAAGAAGTTAAGTGCCTGGAACTAGATGGAGCATTTTTTCCACAAGGGAAAAGAACCCAACTTTAAATAAAGTGCATAAGAGGCTATAGTAGCCTGAAAAGAGTAATTTAAATAATGGGGTAGTGATTAAACCTATTAAGCCTGGAGTGTAAAACAAAATGAGAAATACTACAGGCTGAAGTTTGAAAAGCTGAAGCAAAATAAAACCAGGGAGAAAAACAAAAAAACAACAAAAGGGGCATAAGAGTCTGTTAAAAAGAACATAATATAACAAAATGACTCCATCAGTTCCATGACAAATGTGATGTTCAAAATAATTGATTTACACAGGATTCAATGTGAGCTGTTTAATGAATTATATAGATTGATTAATGGCACTACTCACTTTATAGGAGGTGATAGGTTTGTGAGCAACATGTGATGTGAACCTGTTTGTTATAAATTAAGCACTTGTTTTATGTACCAATTCACTCTGAAGAAACCTGGCAGCATGGCAGGAGAAACGTCAGTCTGTCTGCCAGCCACTTTGGCCAGTGTTTTATCTACACTTTTTTACATAAACGAATGATTAAATCAATCAATGGAGTCCTAGTTCTCTGTCTGGAGTGCGGGTGCTGATCTATTTACTTTAATTCCTGAGTATCTCAATTACTAGAGGATCTTTGTTAAGTTTCATGTCTAATGATACATTAATACTTGGCGGAAGGGTTGGGCATGGTGGCAGAGTGTTAATTCCCTCATTTTTTTTATTTTGATTTGGATTGCTAGAACTATTATTTAATAGTACAGAATAGTAGGTATATACGGACACATGTTGATACATGGACATATTAAGATAACAGCATCTCAATTACAAGGGGTCTTTCATAGGTTTGGGTGCTGAAAATGCAGAAACACTAATCACTTGTTACAGAGTTACAGACAGATGAAGTTTAAACAGTATAAGTTTGAATATTCATGAATAAGATTGACTTATTGTACACTGGTTTGAAGACATACATATCTGACTAGTACGTATACTGTATAAATGTAGGAAACAGCTGGCTAATGCTGAATTTACACTAGGATAGCTTGTCTTTAAGCCCACATTTTTGCCTACCACAAATATAGTTTCCTATTTAAAAGACTTTTAACATTATATACTATGCATTTCTTCAGCTTATTTCATCTGTATGTTTTATGGCTGTTCTCAGGGGAGAAGCTTATCTATTCTGTGACATTTGACCTTGACATGCCATTCTTTTTTTTTTTTATTTAACGTACTTTATTAATTTTTATCCATACACACAAGTAGTACAAGGAGTTGTGAAGGAACATCTTGGTCCAAGAAAAATTAACAGGTGCCTTCGGGTTACGTCGGTTCAAATAACACAGTCTATCTGTCCCCCTACAATCCACCTCCCTTAGTAAGCCTAAGGAAAAATCCCCTCCCCAGACCATCCACCCTCCCTACCCTAACATCTACTCATATCATTATAACTAAGGCAACAAGTTAACCAAGCAGAATAACATCTACGTAGTAGTAAATCATATGTTAGACCTATCCGATGGCTTAACAAAAGGCTTAGTCCTAGTCTCCATCAGTTTAAATGCTACAGGTTATGAAATCTGGTTTAAACCCATCGGGGGGGTGGGTATTTGTGATTAGGCAGGGAGTAGAGCATATGCATGTTATCCCATTTCCTGTCGAAAACATATGGAACGTGCCTAAGAGATGTTATCACTTTTTCTACCCTCAGGTTAAATAGGAGCTCATTTAACCATTCAGAATAAGATATGATCATGGAATCCTTCCAGTGTTTTAATACCAGTCTTTTAACTGAGTGGGAGATAAGAGACATGTATCTTCTTTCTTTTACCAAGACCTGAGAGTAATCACCAAGTATACAAATTTCAGGTGTGAAGAGATCTTCAACTCCCAATATGGGGTCCGCCCTGGCTCTTATCTTACTCCATAGTGGTCTAATTAAGGGACAGTCCCAGAGGACATGAAGTAGGGTACCTTCACTTTGGCCACACCTGTTGCAGTTTGTATCTTTCACCTTCCCCATTTTAAATAATTTAAGTGGAGTGTAATACATATTATGCAAGATGAAAAATTGCATAAGGCAAAGCTTTATCATTAGAAGTATATAAATATACTGCTTGCCAGATCTTGTCCCAACTAAATTCTTTATTGGGAAACTGGTTTGCCCAGTAAGCAGAGGAAAAGGGCATCCTGGAGCAGATGGCAAGGTATAACACCGATGTTATCTAGGAAATGGAGTGAGGGTGCCATGCCAAGTTTTGGAGTGGGGCAATGAGGTCAGAGCAGTCCATGTGCCAGACTCCCATGCCCAATGTAGTAATCAGTAAGTGCAGGATTTGGTATCCCTTAAAAATCTGCTTCCTCTGAAGATTCAAAAAGGGTAGCAGATTTAGCGTGGTCTTACGTTTTCCATTCTCTAACAGATCAGATATTTTAATCTCTGCGGGGATAGAATTCCATTGTGGTTTCAGACAGTGCCCATACAGCCTAATGTTAAGATTGTAGTACAAGGGCTGTGAGATGTCTTTACAGTTTTCATATTTAAGTGCTCTGCAGAGCTGGCCATGTATTCTTATTGACATCAGGATCATCTCATTCACAATGACAGCAGAGCAGGTTTTAACATTGGTATAAAGCAGACTAAGTGAGGAGGCACTGCTCTGGCTGATAATATAGCATTCTAGTTGAAGCCACGTCAGAATAAAGAGTGTCACTTTGTTGAAGACTGGGGGGTATCCAGAGCATATATTTGGCTATGTGACTAGCTAAATAGTAATGGTAAAAGTTGGGACACCTGAGACCACCACGAGACTTAACTGTCCCCAGTTTAACATATGACCTTCTTGGTGGTTTGCTGTGCCAGAGAAACTGGGAGATAATGCTGTGGAGCTTTTGAAACCAGGATTGTGGGAGATAGAAATTCAGCATATTCAGGGGATAAAATATCCTTGGGAGGATATTCATCTCGATTATACTAATTTGTCCCTGCAAGAAGAGGTATAAAGGGGCCCACCTTTCCAAATCTTGTTTTAGGGTCTCATTCAGAGAGTCTAAGTTAAGTTTTTAATTTGAGACATATCTTGGGATAGAGTTAACCCCAGATATTTAAGTTGAAGTGCCCAATCTAAATGTAACCCTGCTATTTGTGAATGATAGGTGAGTTTAATTAGGGGCATTACTGTCGATTTTTCTTTGTTCAGCTTGTAGTTCAAAATTGCTCTGAAGGATTCAACTATGTCTAGTACTGCAGGGAGTGATGTTTTTGGGTCAGAGATATGTAGCAAAATAGCATATGTACAAGCTGACAGGTGAAAATTAAAGGGTCCAGTTGGAATGCCTTTTATCAAGGGGGCGTTTTGGAGAAGATAGAGGAGGGGCTCAAGATAGATTAAATAGCATCGGGGAAAGTGGACACCCCTGCCTAGTCCTAGAGCACAACGGGAATGATTTTGAGTAAACCCCATTACAGTATATTTTAGCGGTTAGGTTAGCATAAAGAATTTTAATCCATTGTATGAAATTTTTGGGGAATCTAAACTTATCCAACACCTCGAACAGAAAGGCCCAGCTGACACTGTCAAACGCCTTCTCTGCATCCATGGAGACCAGAGCCATTGGGCATAGGGCCCTTGGAACATGGGGAAGATGAGGAACAGTTTGTGTAAGTGGTCCATCGAGAAGCAACCTGCCACAAAGCCCACCTGTTCAGCACTAAGCAAGGGCGTCCATACTCTTGCCATGCTTGAGGCCAGAATTTTGGCAAAAAGCTTAATATCATAGTTCATTAAGGATATGGGATGATAGTTGCTCACTCTATTTCGAGGTTTATTTGGTTTAGGGAGGACAATTATGAGAGCTTCTAGTAGAGTTGGGTCTGAACCCCCTACTTCACATAGGGAATTGAACATCTGGAGGAGTAGGGGGGAAATTTGCTCTTCAAAAGTTTTGTAAAAATATGGAGGAAGGCCATCAGGGCCTGGGGCCTTGTCACCAGGGAGAGAACGAATAGCATCCAACAGTTCCAGCTGACTTATTTTATGCAAAAGACTTTCTCTCTGTGTGAGACTGAGGGATGGGAGGGGGACAGAGGCTAGATAATCCTGGATATCCGAGATCTGAGGTACATTACCAGGAAGGGAATACAAAGATTTGTAGTAGATTTCAAATTCATGAACTATCTCCTTTGGACTGGTAATAAGGGAATCATCCTTAAGGGAGTTTAACACTGTTACTATTTTTGACTCTTCCTGTTTTTTGAGTCTAAGAGCTAGCAAGTGACTAGCCTTTTCTCCCTGTTCTATATAGCGAGCCTGAGTCTTAAACAGGGCATACTGTGCCTGTTCTTGTAGGGTTTCCTGGTATTGATTCTGGATCTGCGTTAGCTGGGTTAGGGTAGTCTCATCTGGATTGGAAGTTAGCTGCCCTTCCAGGGCCTTAATTTGCTGAAGAAGAGAGGGCTTCTCTTTTTTTTCCTAACTGTAGTGAGCTGGATACATTCCCCTCTAATCATACATTTAAAGGCACACCAGGTTTTGTCAATGTGCTGTATCGAGTTTTGGTTGTGTCGATGGTATTGCTCGATGACCTCTTTGAGGGTTTGAGCTATATTCAATGTCTTGCAGCATTTGGGTGTTTAATTTCTAGCTGCTTTCTCTGCGTGAGGAAAGTGGAAGGGTCCCTTGACATACCATTCTTGTAATGGAACTCTGTTCTTTATATGGATCCGTGCTGTTTTTTAAAAAGCAGTTTAAGCCGATGGGATTTTTAACACTTTTTTCTTTGTTTTTTTTGTATGATCTGGACTTTAAGAAAGTGTAGTCTTCTAAACCAACTGTTACTCTTCTGATGAAGATTCTAAGTAATCTGAAAGCTCAAGCACCTATTTTTTTTGTAACATCTATGTTGGTCCAATAAAAGGTATCAAATCATCTTTTTTTTCCTGTATCTTTTGTCACAAGGACCAATACAGCAACATAACTAATTTTCTGTGAATTTCATGAGACATAGAAACCTAAAGACATAGACATAGAAACATTGATAATGACAGCAGAAATAAACGACCCATCTAGTCTGCCTGGAGTTCCCTATCTGCCAGGGGACCTATTGTCCATTGGCATGTGGTCATACTATGCATGGCAAAACAGCATGGCTAAAAATGCTGCAGTGAAACAGCACTGGACAAAAACGGAGTAGGGCAAAACACCAACCTGTTCCAAGCACCACGCCCATTGAACACAATGGGTCTTCATGTATTTTTGGAACTTAAATAATGAACTCTGTGGGGGGGGGCCTCGGAGATGGAGAAAAAGTCAGAAGGGGGTAGTTTTTTTTTTAACTTGGCAAAAAGTTGTAGCAGGGGAGACCTGGGGGGGCCAAACCACGGTCTCAGGTCTCCCGACTGTGCCATGTGCTGGTACCCTAGCCACTCCTTCACTGGAGTGGCTCGTCCAGGCACCCAGCACACAGCAACTTGTCCAGTCTCCCAATCTGTATGCAGCAACAGGGGTAGCGGTATTCCGCTACCGCTGTTGTATCCCTGTCACTGTAATCCCAGGCACTCTCTATACAGTGTGATTAATACAGCGCTGTCTTACATGCATAGTATTGATCAGGTAGGTTGTCCATTTGGGGGTTTATCTCTCCTGCCCCCTCCCCACATCCCTCTCTACTGCTACTGACTTGAGAAACCACCAAACCCTTCACTTTGTTCCAACCATGCTTGGAACATAGAAACGTAGAAACATAGAATTTGACGGCAGATAAGGACCGCTTGGCCCACCCAGTCTGCCCATTTCCCTACCTAATGGATAAGCTGCAGATCCTAGTTAACCAGCAGCCTACTTCTTCCTACCCCAGAATTGCCTTATGACTGTCCTATGCATGCTTGAATTCCACCACTGTTTTTGACTCCACAACCTCCTCCGGAAGGCCGTATAGTTTTGACCCCCACCACCTACACTGGCAGATCGTTCCATGGCTCCACCACCCTTTCCATAAAATACAAATTCTCACATCCATCTCAAACCCTCCCCTCTCCAGTTTCCAATCATGACCTTGGGTTCTTGACTCTGTACTGCTGCTATATAGTTCCCCACAGTTCACCTTGATTATGCCCTTTGGGAACTTGAAGGTCTCTATCATATCCCCCCTCTCTCACCTGGTCTCCAGTGAGTACTTGTTCAGTGTCTTTAGATGATCATCATAAGATCTGCCATGTCAGCTTGGAAACATTTCAGTCATTCTGTGTTGCACCGCCTCCTCACTTTCCTTCCTTAGGTGAGTACTCCAGAACTAAGCACAGTATTACAGAGGTGGCCTCACCAGTGACCTATATAGAGGTAGTAGTACCTTCTTTGTTGTGTTGTCAGTGCCACTTCTAATAGACCCCCAGTATCCTTTTAGCCTTACAACAAGCCTCGTTACACTGGCAATACATCAATGTACTGAATCCTAATATGAATATCTGTACTGTATTGTATTATTGCAGCAAAAGTTAGACCTTGGATGTCCACGAAAATGGGTAGTTTCTGTCCCTGTGTTTTCCAGCTTATCAAATAAATGAAAACTAAATAAAATATCCCCAAATCTGTCTTTCTGGTGCAGTATTTAGGGGTGCTGGCCTTTGGATGAGATGTTAATCTGAGATCCCCTCTGCTCTGCCCATCTCTTGTGCTGTCTCTGTGGGTGTACAGATGGAAGTGAAAGAACCCATGGCACTTTTGACAAAAGAGAGGGATTTTCCTTAATGTCCTGGCCAACATTCCTCTCCCCAATAAAACTAGTTCAGTCCATTGCCCATGACTGTGTTCTAGAAACAGGAAGAAGGAGGGGTCTGCTAGATATAGCAGTTTCACTGTCAGTGCTGCAGGTGCTTAGAAGCCCCATGACCTCCAAGGTTTCCAGTGCAGAGCTCCATGCAGCTCAGGGTTGAAGTGGCAGAGCCCTCCTTAAAGGTTACACTCTGGTGATCGGGGTGACCCAGGTGGGAGCCCCTAGAATAACATCAGGGGTGGATGAGCAGAATAGCTACCACTACATCTTACATTCACCATACTACCAGTCTCTTTCATCACAGTAAGCTGACCAAATAATGTAGATAGTGTTGTATATAGTATGTGAATGCAGTCTGGGAATAGCAGCACCATCTTTGAGAGGTGATGTTTAGGTTTCACAACTGCAGTCTTGCAGTATTACAGGAAGAGCAACATCAGCACCCTCTGGTGATGAGAAGTTGACAGTAATAAAATGAGAACGGTCACTGTCTATCTTCCCAGTCAGTGACTGTCCAGTATCCATTCCAGTCTTTTTCAAGTGAACTGGAACACAGCCAGAATAAAGATAACAATGACTGGAGGACCCCCCTCATGGCCCAGCTGCAGTGCAGGCGTCCTGGATTTGGGAGCAGACTTAGGGAGCCATGTTGAGAGCAGCCCTGGGCTGGAGCAGCTGCTGCACAGTAGTGCGTGCTAGCTGCTTGAGGTTGTGCTTTGCCCTCAGCCTTGTCCTGGGGGCAGTGTGTTCATCCCACCCCTCTTTGTGCTGATTGGATGCAGCAGATCATACAGATCAACTTTATATTAGCCCACAAATGCCAAAATGCTATTGGCCAGTCACTTGCAGCTCTGTAGTGCTGCACCATGGGCAGAGGGTCTGTCTGCCCCCAAATGTCAAAATCAAGTGATATGATTGCTGAGTACTTGTTCATAGTCATTTTATTTTTATGTTTAGGATGCTATTCCATTCCACCCATTGATTCTCTGGTTTTCTCTGTCATGCCTGTGCTGTTCTGGCTGCTATTCTCCTTCTCTCCTGAGTGCAATAATATCCCAGTATTAAAAAGGTTACAAATATTAATATTTTACTTATAAATTATATTGTTGTGCATTTAATTGCTCTAGTTGCCATTATTGATCCTGCAGGAGGCTTTGGTTCAGCGTTTGCTCAGTTTTCTGTTTATGCTGCACCTCAAGCTTAGTTTGTCCTAGGTGCTCGCCCTGAGGTACTTGTTACCCACTTGGCACAGTGCATTGCCCTTGCGGCACTCGATAGGATTTCTTTCTTCCTTTTTTTTATTAAAGGAAACACTGGAAAAGGCACAGCTTTACCCAGGCTCAACAAAAATGCTTGATTAGTGCTTTCAGACAATATTTTTTTTTTAAATTCCCTCTAATTGCCTTTTTAGTGATTTAAACAGTGGCCTTCAACTTTCACTTTCTATTGCTGGCAGCCACCATTTAAGGAGTAGCAGTGAGCTTCCTGAGCTCACTTTATGCTAACATGTCCTGCCAACCAATAGCAGTGGTCAAACAGGCATATTAGCATACAGTGAGCTCAGAAATCTCACTGCTGCTCATGAGATGGTGGCTGCTAGCAACAGAAAGTGGAAGTTGTGGGTAGCTGTTTTAAATCATTTAAAAAAGTTGATACTGTTGGATAGCACTAATTGAGAGTTTCTATATTGTCTGAGGAAAGCTGCATCTTTTCCAATGTTTATTAGTTTTAAAGTTGCACAAACAACAAAAAGAAAAACAAACATCCAGTGCATCTCTGCCATCAATACTAAAGTGGAAGGATCAACCATGAACAAGAAAAATACATAAAAGTGGAAGTCTATCAGATTCTATCCAGACAAAGAAAACCAACAATGAAACCCACAAACTAACCCCCACCACCCCCACCCCATCTACGATCCACACTCTATCCACAGTAAGGTAGGAATAGGTGCAAATATTGACCAAACAATGGTGGATGTATTTAACTGTCCACATCCGAGGGGCTAATTGGGACTTAGATAGTCCATACAGATAATAAGGTATAAAGAGGTTTCCACAACTAGCAGAAAGTCTGCGACTTCTTGCACATGGTGGTGATGTGCTTCTCTAATTTGAGAGCCAATAGAAATGTGGGTGGGGTAGAATCCTTCCAGTGTCACAGCATAACCTATTTGGCGACAGCTGCCACCAAAGAGAGAAGGGCTTTCCGAATCAATGGTGTACCAGGTGGAAAAATAGCCAGAAGGCAACTCTCGGGTGTAAAGAGGTTGTCAAGTCCAAGCAAAGGATCCAAAGACTGCTGGATACTACTCCAAAACTGTTGAATTGTGGAGCAGTCCCACAATAAATAAGCTAGGGATCCCGGGGCATCCTGCCAACGGTTGCAGACTGTGGAGAAGAACCTACCCAGTCTATGCAGTTTTGCTGGGGTATAATATAGATTATGCATAATATTAAACTGCACTAAATGTAACCAATTTTACTTAATGTATTTATAAAGGTTAAGCCAGGGTTTTTTTTTCCAAAAGACACTGTTGATAGGCAATTGAAGCCTCTGAACCCAGTAAAAACAAACCCCGGTTGGTAAATAAGGATCTATGGATTGGAACTGTTTGTAAAGCAAAGATACTGTGTGCGGTTGCCATGCCATAGCCAAGATGCACTTTATCTCTTCAATTTGTGGTACGCACCATGACTTAGATCCCAAATATTTAGCCACTACACTCCTAAACTGAAGAACTTTGAAAAAGTTGGATCTCTTCAAGTGAAATTGGGTTTGCAGATAGGGGAAAGGGACAAGCCCCTCATCCTGAAGCAGGTCGGCCTGAGTACAGGTGATCAAGGAAGGACAGAAAGAAGGTGGGATATGGCAATGATCTATTTTGAAGTGAGGATTACCGAATAAGGGCTGGGAGGTCACATTGGTACAGGAGAAAGCCAGGTCAGACTGCAGCTGATGCCAGGCTTTAAGGGGCCACTCAATGGGAGTAGAGCGCAGAGTCCGGGGAAGCTGGGACAGCCATAAGTAAAGCAGACTTCTCAGAGAACTGCCCCCCCCCATTTGCCAAATCTTGCTCAATGTGTAGCCAGAGAGGAGTGTAACCATTGGGAGCAGATGAGCCAGAGCCTGAGTCCCAACAGAGAAATTTACTGGCATGTTGGGTGCCATAATACAAAAAAACAGATGGTAGGGCTAGGCTAACTCTTTGTTTTGGGGCAGTCAATTTTATGTATGCTCAGCAAATAGTCAAAACTTTCCAAAGAAGGACATTAAAAATACATTGTAATCGGTAGAACCACATCTTAGGAAGGTAAAGTCCCAGCATCCTCAGAAGGTACAAAAGGCAGGGTAACACATTCATTTTGAGAATTTTCATCCTACCCCACAAGGATAATGGTAAAGGACACCATCTCTCCAGGTCAGGCTTAATCACATTGAGCAATTTGGAGAGATTCTCTCAAAGCATGGACGAGAAAGTATGAGTAATTTTTATCCCCAAGTAGGTCAAACTTCGGGGCTCCCAGGAGAGACCTAATCACTAGATGTCCCTTTTGTAAACCAAACTATTGAGGGGAAATACTTTAGTCTTAGTGAGGTTTAGTTTATAGAAAGAGACCTTTGAGAACTCCAAAATTTCATGTAGCAAAACTGAAATCGAAGTGCGGGGGTTCTCTAGATGAAGAAGCAGGTCATCGGCATAAGCCAACAATGTGTATCATGTACCCTCTAGTGGGATACCATGGAAGGTATGGAAGGTGTGGAAGTAGCACAACCATCTGATTAACAGTTCTAGGTAGAAATTGAATAGAAGGAGAGAACGGGCATCCCTGCCGGCTGCCCCGCCGGAGGGGAAAGGGAGGTGACAGGCATCCGTTACATAGGACTCAAGCAGATGGGGCGGAGTATAGGAACTGTACCCATTTAATAAAATCCCAGGGGATTCCAAACTTGAGCAGGGTAGTAAACAGAAAGTTCTAGGCCACCCGGTCAAATGCTTTTCCCGCATCCGGGGAGACCAAAGCCATAAGGGATTTGTTCTCCCTAGAGGCGGAATACAAATGCAGCAGCTTTCTTAGGTAATCCCCAGAAAAGCGACCAGCCATAAATCCCACCTGTTCATTCCTGATAACTGATCCCATGACAGGGGCCAGACGCAAAGCCAAAAGTTTGGAAAGAATTTTAATATCTGAATTTAATAGGGAAATAGGACGATAACTTTCCTGGAATAAGGGGTCTTTACCGGGCTTCGGTATCAGGGTAATTGAACCTTCAAGAAAAATTGGGTCACTTGAGCCGTGTGAGAATCAATAATTGAATACATCTGTCAATAGTGGAGCTATTAAGGAAATACAGGCCAGATAAAAGTTATTAGTGAGTCCATTTGGGCCCAGTGCTTTATCCTGGGGCAACAGTTTGATAGCTTTCTCCACTTCAGCCAGAGTAATGGGTATTCCAAGGTGGGATACTGCAGCCGGGGTTAAACATGTGAGAGTGGGGGAGGGATCTGAACCAGAATCCACAGCGTACAATTCCCAGAAAAATTAACTAAAAGATGCTGCCATCTCACTAGGGTCAGTGATCACTGATGCATTCAGGTAGGGTTGAAGACCCAGGATAAATCTGGCTGTTTCGATCTGGCGGAAGAAAAGAGCCAGGAGTTTCCCAGCCTTTTTCACAGAGTCCAGATATTTCATTTTGGTGTG
Source organism: Neoceratodus forsteri (assembly GCA_016271365.2). Lineage (NCBI taxonomy): Eukaryota > Metazoa > Chordata > Ceratodontiformes > Ceratodontidae > Neoceratodus > Neoceratodus forsteri. The sequence continues at coordinate 492,112,060 of CM057451.1, forward strand.
ATGTAATGCCAGTTCAACCTTCTGCACCATGAGATCTGCATATTGGGCACACAAGGTACGCAGTCTGGCCCAGTCTGCATCTGGCGAAGAGTGGGACAGGGAACGTTCTAGGTTGCGAATATCATTTAGAATCCCCTTGAGCCTCTCCCTGCCAGTTCGGGCCCTTACAGAGGATAGGCAGATGAACTCCCCACAGAGTGCACATTTCAAAGCACCCCCACAGGATGTCCACCCTCTCCACCGAGCCCCTGTTTACATCCAGGAAGTTGGAAATAAACTGGTGGATATGGGCCAGGGAGTCATGAGACTGCAATAACTGGGTGTTAAGCCACCACAAGGGGTCTCTCCATGATTTCTGACCTAGAATATAGGAAATGCTGACAGGGGAATGGTCCAAGAGGACCCTCAGATGGACGTCAGTGGATAGGATTCCTGGTAAACCTAAGGCGCTCACTAAAAAGTAATCAATCCGAGAGAACGTCTTATGGGGTGGTGAGTAGAATGACTATAACCTAGTGGAGGGGTTCAGCACCCACCATATATCTACTAGCCCAAGTCAGTTCATCCCTGAGTGTCCTCTATGCCAGTGATAATCCAGTCACTTTGGCGACTAATCGATCAAGGTTGGACTGTGGGACTAGATTCCAATCCCCTCCCAGGATAGTAGGAGAGGGTGGGGAAGTGGTTAGTAAGGGGATAAACTGGGTAAAGAAGTGTGGTGAGTCTGAATTGGGACCATAAATAGAACCCAACACCACTGGCCGAGAACCCATTGTCCTCTTTACAATGATGTAGCTCCCCGCTGGGTCCCAAACCTCCTGAGTAAACTGGAATGGGATCGCCTTAGCTATTAATATGGCAACCCCCTCCCCTCCATGCTTAGTTGAGACTCCTGAACCGTAAACCTTACTGACCCAGTCTCTACGAAAGAGAGGGTCATCCTCCCAAATGAGGTGAGTCTCCTGTAAACAAGCTACCCCTGTTCGCAGGAACTTAAGATGCTGCAGTATCATTGAACGTTTGCATCTATCCCATGCACCTTTAATATTCCAACTTATAAAATTGTATCGTCCACTCATAGACTACCAATACCCAAGAACATCAGCTGGGAATAGGGGAGCGAGCCCTGGACAATTGAAGATCATCCTGCATGCTACCTGCACACTCGAGCAGACTTAGATAGACCGGGTGGCCTGTTTCTGCTGGCACATTTGTATGTTCATATGAGGTGCCCTCAGGATTCAGGAGAGAAAAGTGTAGATTGCAGACAGCAAAATGCTCCCCACCAAAATGACCCTCCCCCAAAGCAACCCCTCACATCCCTCTCAGCACAATAACAAAGAATCCCCAAAAGGATTAGAAAAACTAACAGTCCCCCCCCCCGTCCTAGTGACTGCACTCCTAAACTAACCATGCCCATGATGAATACAACCCCAACTACTAGAGCTTTATCCCACCCCCACCAGAAGAAGGAAGACCAAGCCAATAAATGGTGGTAACCAATCAAACACAATCACAGTAAAGGTGAAATACCAATCAGTATCCATCACTAAAGAGAACAATAAAATGCAATAAATCAAGTAATGCAAACAACGATAGAACACCAGGCCCAGTCTGTCCATTCAGGGTTAGAAAATCAGTCTACTCAGCAAGTCTTGTGGGAACAACATTACCCTCCCATTAGAAAATAAAAATTCATAGAGAACAGAACAATGTGGGGGAGTCGGGGGTATTTTCAATAGTTGACCCTGGAGAGAGAAAGTGCCCCCCCATAAAAACTGTAGATGACTGCAATAAAAATAATCCACACCATGACCGAGACCAGAGGGAGTGAAGATTAGGAGCAAACAGTAAAAGTTATCCACCAAATGGCCAAAGTCTCATGGAAACCCTGGCAATGCAGTCCGAAAGCAGAAGCGCACTTGAGAGTCCTTGTTTCAGATTAAGGGAAGGATGACCAGACTGCAGAGGACAGAACCCCCCTCCCCCCAGCCAGAGATCCCAGAACTTCAGCAAACTGCATTCTGACCTGTCCAAAAAGTCCCAGGTCCACAAGGCTGGTGAAGTCTTTGTGTGGACCCATGTAACAGCGGGCATGAAGGAAATAGGGGAAAATGCAGCATCACTCACCATAAGGTATCTTCTCTGAAGTGGAGCGGCCCGGGCAGGATGACAATCAAAAACACTGCATAGTGCTGCCAACCAGCTAAGAAGTCAAGCCACAGTGTCCAAGGCAAGGGGCTAAAAGCAAGGCAGAAAAACTGTAGAGGAATAAGGAGAGGTAGGGACTGTCCATCAAGTGCTGCACTTGTCACACACAGAAAGGGAAAACAAGTCCAGGAGAAAATGGGGCCCTGAAGGAGAAAGAAGCACCAGCTCATGGGTAAGGAAGTACTTTTTCACAGAGAGGGTTGTGGATGTATGGAATGGCCTTCCGGAGGAGGTTGTGGAGTCAAAAACAGTGGTGGAATTCAAGCATGCATGGGACAGTCATAAGGCAATTCTAGGGGTTGGGGGTAGGAAGAAGTAGGCTGCTGGTTAACTAGGATCTGCAGCTTATCCAATAGGTAGGGAAATGGGCAGACTGGGTGGGCCAAGCGGTCCTTATCTGCTGTCAAAATCTATGTTTCTATGTGGGGGGACACAAAAAACATTAGGAAGGGAAACATAGCTGGGTAAAAAAGAAAACAGGGCCATCAGCAAACACTAAATCAGCAGAAAGTCCACCGGCTCTAAGCAACACTCCCAGTGAAACTGAACAGAATGGTAAGGGCTGCCAAAGGGATATAAAAAGTCAACCCTCACTTAAAAAGATCAGGGAACCAGCTCTTTAATGTGGCAGCCACCTGGGCAGGAGTATCAACAGAGTGCCACTGGTCATCATGCCTGACTTGAAGCATGGCGGGGTATCTAACCCGGAATGGTTTCCCCACTGCAATAAGCTTCATAACAATGGGATGCAATTCAGTCCATTTTGCCCTGACTGATTGTGGCAGATCTTGAGCAAGCTGCAGCCTATGCCTTTCCCAGAGGAGCTCCTTTAACTCCCGTACCTTAGACAAAATATGCTGCTTGTCTAAGAAGTTAAGGAGCTTAAAAATAAGGGGCCGAGATGGCACTCCTGGAGGGGGAGTGGTGGATGCAGAGAATGGTGGGCATGCTCCGCGATGTACAAGGGTCCGTTGGGAGAAGGACCCGCTATCTGATAGCAGAACATCTGAATAAATGCAATCGGTTATTGCCTTCCTCTTTTTCGGGCAGACCAAACAGGATAAGATTGTTTCATCAGCTCCAGCCCTTGAGGTCTTCCAGTTTATCCTCGAGGCGCTGGAGCTTCTGGTGCAGGTTGGTCATGTCAGGCTCTTTTTTGGCCTTCCAGTTCTCCACAGAGGTGAGACGGGTCTTGGAGTCAGACACTCTTGTTGCAAGGGAATCTATGGATGATCTGAGTCTCTGCAGTTCCTCTGTTAGAGCACAGACTGCGGCTTGAAAGGGTTACATCTGTTCTAAAAAGCACTCCTCAGTCAGCTCTGTCCCCATTGTGGATTGCTTGCCAGCAGTAGCGGCCTACTGCTTAGGCCTCTTCGAGATCTTGTCCCTCTCCAGCATTGGGGGAGGTGTGTGACGTGGCGGGGGATTTCTCATTTCAGCCTCCATCTGCACAAGCAAAACTGGAATATCCACAGCTCCTGTAAGATTACCACCACTAACAGGTAAGGCAGTGTCCTTTAGAAGAGTAATGTTGGTCAAAAAACAAGAAAAAAGAACAGTAATGGTCGGGAGGAGCGAGGACTAGCTGTGCACACTCAAGCAGCCATCACGTGACCCTCAATGGGAATTTCTAAGAAGCTGCTGCACTCAGGACAATTGTTTATCATTTTTTACTGCCCTGGGGTATGAGGTTCCCTGTTGATGCACACCAAGGGTAGCACATCATGCAAACTGCACAAGTGGAATCCCAAGGACAGCATGTAGTGACAACTTAACAACAAGTACTCCATGGGAAGCACATATTTTCAACAGGCAACAGAATAGACAACCATACAACATCTACACTTGGGGTACCTGTTGTCCAGTTATCATTATGAAATGCTCCCGCAGTTAATACTTGCAGTATGCTACATGTTGTATGGTTGGACATGTGTGCAGCCCTTGGGGTACCGCTTCTACAATGTTCAGTCAGTTCTGCCCTATGGGTACAGCACAGGCACTTGCTTCTTTTCCTGTCTGTTTCATTGCCTGTTGACAATATGCGCTGCCCATGGGGTATTTTCTGTTAAGTTATCACTACATTATGCCCTTGCGGTACTGCCTGTGCAGTTTGCACTGTGTGATATCCTTGGAGTGTATAAACAGAGAACTGCATACCTAAGGTTAGAAACAATGACAAACAATTGCCCTGAGGGAAGCAGCTCCTTAGACATGCCCATTAAGTGCAGCAAGGGCAATACATTGTGACAAGTGAGTAACAAGTACCAAAGGGAAAACGTCCATGGCAAACTGGGGTTGGGGTGCAGCCCCAACAGAAAACTGAGCAAACGCTGAACCAAAGCCACCTGTAGGATCAATAATGCCGACCACATTTATTAAATGAACAATAATATAATGCATATAATTACAAATATTGATATTTTTAACATTTTGTTGAAAATGTTGATGATTTTACAAGCAAATACAGAATCACAAAGTTACACAGAATGTTAGTACCTGGCGATAATAAGAAAAGCTGATGTTTTACAAAAACACTGTCTCAGATCCCTTCCCAGTAGATGCAACATAGGCTAGTATCCATTATGGCCAGAATAATAGGTTCACTATACAGGCATACACCTAAGAACTCTACAGGGGCTACATAAGCACATGGTGATCCCACTTTCCTGTTATCATTGAGGTCAATCACCAGCAATACTCCTCATAATAAAAACACTTGCTTCCACAAATACAATGTCCAAAGAGAGAATTGTACAAACATTTAATTCACTGCTAGTTATATTAAGACTTAATGTTGAAACTGTATTACAAATGCATCATTTTATAACACCTACTGAAGCTTAGATTAGATGCATAAACTACGAACCGTATAACTCATCCCCCCATATAACTCATTTCCCTCACCACCCCAACCCCCCCGATCACCATTAGGAAACTTAGGGCCAGATATTCAAAACTTTACGCTGGGTGCAAATCATTTGCACAGGGTTAGCGTTGGGTTAGCGCTGGTCCACTATATTCAAAAGGTCGAATAGCGCGTGCAAACTGCATTAACGCTGGACAAAATTATAATGGATGCAAGGGGCAAACTGAGGGGGCATGTACATGAATACAGGTACAATTCTATATTCAGCAAATAGTGCTGTGCAGTTTTTTTGTGTGACTTAGCGCAACACTTTGCGCAGTGTGAATTACCACCCAGGAAAAGGTAGTCTTAACCCTGGGCAAACCAGCTTTGCACGACTTTTGCGCGGCTTTGCTCAACCCTAACCAGTAAGTATGACACATAGAAATAAGCCAGAACAAGAGGAAACATGCTGCTCATGGATGGCATCCCCATGATGCCATCATCTGCCACCAATCCCAGCCATGCCAGGCAATAAGAGGTTACTCAGCTCCCAGTGGACACCATGACAGTGCGGCCATACAGCACACACCTGCAAACCACCCTTCGGTGGACACCAACAGATGCCAGCACACACATGCAGCACTGTAGGCATGCAGGGTGTTGAGGAGAGGGTGTACAAGTGACCAGGCTGCACCACAGACTGGGTGTGGCCACAAGGCTGGGACAAGCCACGCAGTGCACATGGGCCAGTGTTAGGAATACCCCAACACCAGTGTGCCTGTCTGATGGTACGTGCCTCCCAAGCCACATACCACAGACACCACAGCACACACAGCCAGCCATGTATATGTCACTGTGAGCATTCCATGCCAGTGGTGCAGCATCTGTGGGTCACACAACAGCATAACAGTAATGTCCACTGTCAGTAAACACCTGCAAGTTGCACCTGTCACTGTGTACAGTGCAGTGGTCATCACTGCTCTACACACCATAGGCATTGCTGTGTCCCTCACACTACCAGCTCCCTTGCTACTGTAGTGTCCGCAGTGCACTGTAGCACAAACTACAGTTTGACAATTGCATGCAGCACCATCACCTGTGCCTGTGCCTGTGCTGTGTAGTCTCCTAGGGCACAATATTTTATGCTGTACTGTACAAATGTAGCCTGCAGCTACCACCATGCACTGCCAGACTGACCTACAGGTGGAGCTGTGGGCAGACCCAGCCAGCACCTGTACTTCCAGACTGACCTACAGGTGGAGCTGTGGGACCCTGCAATAGCACTGGGCAAACTGCATGCAAATCAGGTCATAATGAGACGTTAATCTGGATGTTTGCCCACAGACAACCTAAGTAGGCTCATTTGCATGTCAGTTTTGAATAAAGCAAAGTTTTGCCCTGGGCAAACGTGAGTGTGCCGGGCAAACAGCTTAGTTCCGTGCTAAACCTGCACAAATGTGTTTGCGCTGCGAAAATATTTCAGAAACATTGTACATTTTTGCATGATGTAATTTCACATGTGCTGCTGCTTGCAGCTTTACTGACTCCACTCCTTTGCTAGCACACACATTGGCCACAGACTTCACCTTAGCCTTCCTTCATGTCGCTGTGAACTGGGATGCTGTTGTGGTTTGCACTTTCTGGTTGCTGTATTCAGAGCTGTCTTATTCCTGGCTATTTGTGCACTGCAATTCCAGCACAATTTGCCCAGCTTCCTTAACATGCTATATTCAGTAGGTTTCGCACCGGGGCTATCCCTTTTGAATATAGTGGGCTATTGGTTCCGGGCTAATTTAGCATGCTGGGCAGTGCAAATTTAGCCCCGGGGCAAAGTTTTGAATATCTGGCCCTTAATCTTCACTTTCGTTACTAGACTGGAACAGTTGGATCCCATAGTTCATACCTTACCCTTATTCCGCCAATGGAGACCAGCGTGAGTTTTTATTACTGCTATCGCTGGGTGGACCTGTAGGGAAGAAAAAAAAGAGAACTCTAAACCCATTATGGCAGGATTTTGACCATGCAGTCTGCAGTTAAATGCTGTCTTCAAAGATCACCCTGCTAAGCCCCCCCTCTCACACATAACATATCAGCATTGTTTAGGATAAGGCAGGAAGTAAAATGTATTTAAAACTAGAGGTGGGCAAGCCAGGAATTTTTCACCTAGAGCTGAGCCAGAGCCGGAACCAGGGGTCTGGCTTGACTCTATGAGCCAAAATGTGAGCTGGACCCTGGCCACTGCAGGCTGTTCAATACAGAGGAGTTGAATGTTCCGGACCCTACACTAACAATTCACACTGACAAAACTGGTTACTTTGATCATAACTGGCTTGGCTTGACTTTGGCTCTCAATTTCTTAAAGAGGCCAAGTCGAGCCAAGCCAGGCAGTAAACTTAAGCCATGCTCAAGCCTGCTCTGGCTTGCCCACCTCTACTTAAAACAAGCATTTCTAATTATGCATTCAAATAATGTAGATCATTACACAACAGATGTGCATATTCTCATCCCAAAAGATGAAGTGCATGTAAGTTCCAGTCCTGTAATTGTAGTAATAAAGTTAGATCAGATGTCACCCTGGGGATAAAGGGAGAGCCTAGAAATCAAAGTCTCAATTGTGTTCAACAAAACTCTAGTCCAAAGTCCAACAGGAACACTTTGAGAGTACATACCAGACCTCCACGCTTTTCCAAATGGTACTCAGTCTGATTCTGTACTGGGTTATAATGGCAATCGGAGAAAGGGAGAATCACAGCCAGAGTGGCACAGATGTGACAGAAAACCGGAGAATTGACAAAGGGACTAGAGTGCTTAACATAAAAATAAAATTACTATGAATAAGCTCTCAGCAATCATTTCATTTGATTTCAGCATCTGTGAGCAGATAGACCCTGGGCAGCACTGCAGAGCTGCGAGTGTCTGGCCAATAGCATTTCAGCATTTATGGGCCAATGAAAAAATGAACTGAGCAATCTGCTGTATCCTATCAGCAGGGACACTGGTTTACCAGGATTGAGAAAGGGCAAGTTCCATTTTGCACATTATGAAAAACGGTACTGTCACTGGTATCTGCTAAGCCAAAATCTGGTTTTACTGGTGTTTGGTTTTGTGTACTTTATTTAACAATTTTTAACTCTGCTAACATGCATTTTAGCAGTTTTGACCTCCACTATTGCACATCCTTCCATCCTTGTACCAATTTAAATTTATTTTAGGTACAAGATGTAATGGCAGCAACAGCACTACAGCCCCCATCCCTGAGGTGTGATGGAAGCAGTACTATGGCCCCCATCCTTCAGGTGTGATGGCAGAACCAACACCACTACAGACCTATCCCTCTGGTATGATGGCAACAGCAACAGCACTGTGTCCCCCCTCCCTCAGGTGTGATGGAAGCAGCAGCACTGTGGCCCCTATCCATTAGGTGTGATGGCAGCAGTACTACATTTTGCATTCCTCAAGTGTGATGGCAGTATCAGCACTATGGTCCCCATCCCTCAGGTGTGATGACAGCAGTACTACATTCCCCATCCCTCAGGTGTGATGGCAGTATCAGCACTGCGGGCCCCATCCCTCAGATGTGATGGCAGCAGTACTACATTCCTCATCCCTCAGGTGTGATGGCAGTATCAGCACTATGGTCCCCATCCCTCAGGTGTGATGGCAGCAGTACTACATTTTCCATCCCTCAGGTGTGATGGCAGTATCAGTACTATGGGCCCCATCCCTCAGGTGTGATGGCAGTAGTACTACATTTCCCATCCCTCAGGTGTGATGGCAGTATCAACACTATGGCTCCATCCCTCAGATGGGATGGCAGCAGTACAGCATTCCCCATCCACGAGTGGTTATGGCAGAAGCACTATGGACCCTGTCTCTCAGGTGTGATGACAGCAGCAACAATGTAGTCCACATCCCTCGGGGTGATGGCAGTAGTGCAGCACTATGATCCCCTTTCTACAACACCCACACCCCACGTGCACAAGTTATACATTACTTAGTCTCTTTGCTTGTTAGAACTCAGATGTGAATTAATCGGAACCACCACTACTAAGGTGGACCACCTTTGTTTTTTCCTATCATTTAACTGCCTGAACTGGATTTCTGCCTGTGACCCCACTGACCAGGGTTTGAGAACAGATTTGGGTGTTGAAGGACCAGCCGGGGGGGGGGGGATGAAGGCTTGAGTGTCCAATGACCACTCGTCTTCTCCTGGGAGGGAAGGTGTATTCACAGCTTAGCATTTGCTGGCCCCAGATGGAGGCTGGAGGCACGGCAACATGTTGGCCCTCACTGCGGGAGGGAGCATGATGGACATCAGCTTGTGCCTTGACATCATGTTGCCTGTCACGCTCCCACGAAAATGGGAAAACACCTGCTGGCCACCTGGAGGATGGCTCCTGGTCCCTCCATAAGCATGAAGCCCCAGACACATGTATCTGTTCCAACCCCTGCCATGCCTGGGATATATACAGGAAGCTCTTTAGGGTGATTGTCCTCCCCTGTTAGCCTCCCACAGGGGTAGGGGCCCACCCAATGAAGGGTTACTTCGGGTTACCTGGTAGCATGGCCATAAGGGTCAGTGGATGGTGGTCGGGACTTAACAGCAGTGGTAGGGGGACTTGGCAGACCTGAAGGAGTGGATGGCCAGGGGGTAGGAGGAGCAAAAAAACAAACTGCCTTAATTTGCTTCTTTGAAATAAAGTGTCTTCGCCTGAAAAAATTCACAAGTGATTAGTGGAGGACCTTCTAATGGAAAATCATGCATCTCCCAAACATGTGGATGCTTTTTTTTTACTTGGTCTCCATGAAAAGGGTGTCTCTCAGTTTTCATGACTGAGCTCAGATGTGAATTGAGCATCACTCTGCCCACCAGCATCATACAGCCACTGGGGTCTTATCTTCTGTGTGTCACTGGATGTGCTTTCAAAATCCACTGGCCAAGCATAAGTACACTTAAACACTTAACATTTGCTTTTTATTAAAGCAGTCTGTCAGAAAAACCTTTTTTGTTGTCACAGAGACTGAAACAGCAGGTGGGAGAGAAGGTGCAAATGATTCCATTCACCTAAATGAAGTGTTAACTGTGAAGTCTTTTTTGTAAATAGTAAGGCAGTTTCTGCCTTGTGAACATACTTTCATTCAGACTAGTTTTCATTCAAACAACTGAGGATTTTGGATGGCCCTGCTGATTATAAACTTGAATAAACTAGTTGGTAACAGTGATCCTGCACCTAGCAATCTACAACCTACATGTTCACATGCAAAGAATACAATAAAAACCTGACAAAAGTAAAAAAACAAGCTTATAAAACACATAAAATGTATCTGAACATTTATATTTAGCCATACAAAACCATTGCAGCCCGAGTAAAACTCATGTAAATTACGTGGTACCCTGACTTCTGTATGATGTAGTAAACATATATTGGTATTTTTTTTATATTTTTTGTAAACCAGGTAAGTCCACTAGGCAGAATTGCCTGTTTTCAGAGGTGACTCAGGAGTACTGCATAGGTTAAGTGACTTGCTCGGAGTCACACAGTATGCAAGTGGAGGTTGTGGGAATCAAACCCAAGTCTTCTAGATGGACTTAGTTCAATCACTGTTTGTTACTCTAACCACTAGGCTATACTGCCAGCCATAACACCCATATATAATGTTTAATATATGATTTCAGTAATAGTGCACAGTACCTACAGTGCAAATTATGAACATTAAACACTTTACAGTTTACTAAAACTGAATTATTTGCCTCTCCATCTGCTTATGTTTTCTTACACCAAAGTGAGTGTACAGTTGACAGAGCACTGTAAATAGTCTGTGGTAGCACTACTTCTTGCAATGCCAGGGACTCGGGGTCGAAAGTGAATTCGGGTTGCTAGAGGTCTGGCCAGGGGAGTAGGATTGAACACCTGGGGGCCACTCTCCTCCTCTGGGAATGGTGGCCTGCAGGTCCTGCTGCTTTACTGCCACCTGGGTGACCATGGGTGGTGGTGCAATGGGGCTGCAGAGCAATTAGGAAGAGAGGAAGCAAGCCAGGATCTGGAGCAGTGGCATGTCTCTATGTGCCCTACCTCCTTGGATCCCCTCGAGTGCCGTTGCCCTCAGCGACAGAGACCAGAAAACCAGTAACAATCACCCCACATCGGCTGCTGGTAGAAGGGACCCAGCTGCCACAGACTTCATAACTAGGTTCCATGAGGGACCCACTGGGCTACCTGGCACACATTAAAGGACTGTGGAGGGGTGACCTGGGGTCCTCTCCCTTCCCACCTGGGGGGGTACAACCCAGACAGGATGGGGGCAGGCTCACAGGAGCTCTTGAGCATTACCTGGGGTGAAGCAAGGGGATACCCAGCCTAGGGATCTCTGAAAAATAGAGACTAATGCTGTGAGAAGGGGGCATAGAAAGAGAAAATAAAAAAAATGTAAAAAGATGCTCAAATCTTAGGGATTCTGTGCAGTGAGATGCAATTTCTGTGAGACACCAGTACAAGAATTAAAAATCCGCAAACCAAGCAGGATTCCGTGATTGTTAGTGGTGTTACCGGTAAAAAGGGAAAACCAGGGTCCCTGCCTATCAGCACAGAGGGGAACAGGACAAACTGACTGCTCATGGGGTGGTGCTGCCCTCAGGTCAATGCTAAGGTCAAAAAATGACCTTGACCACTCTAGCTGGAGAGGATTGGCAGCAGGGTTAGGCACCACAGTGACACCTGCAAGATGGCAATGGAACTTGCACCCCCCCCAGAAGGCACTGTGATTGCACTGTGCTGAAATGGCTACTGTCCATGATGTGGGGCAAGGAAGGGGAGGATGATAGCCTCAGCTGATACAAAGTATATCTCTGATCCATGGTATAAGTCAGATGGCAACTGGTCAGGGTACCTAAGTAAGCAATAATACCCGACAGGGTGGGCGGTATTAGAGCAATACCGGACCGCCTAGGGGCGTAATGAGGCCCGGCGCCACAGGCGGAGGGGCTATAAGCCCTGGAAGGTCGGTATTGCCTATACCCGCCCACCCTGTCGGGTATTATTGCACTTAGAAAATGGGCTATCTGTAAAGTTTTTGGTTTTTTTTTTATTTAAGGAAAAATAGTAAAAAAAAGACTAAAATGGACTTATAGTTGGCTTGTTAGTAAAGTAATCCCTCTACTGGTATCCTTACTAATACTTACCAGTAGAGGGCAGAACAGCATTTTACAAGCTGTTTTAATGGGTGCTTACTGCTGTATTATGTGTCTGTCTTTGGTATATGAGCCGCCCCCCCCCGCCGTGTCCTCATTTTGTTTTCTTTCGCACAATTTTTAATTTTACATGTGGATATACTGTAAGTGACATGAATCTGAACAGGAAACTGAGTGGGTCGTGAGCGAGCAAGTTATGAAGGAGGTTCAGTTAAGCGGCAGAGTGAGCATCCAGCGTGTGGGCGTGCCATGTTTTGAAGTAAGTGCGCAGCGTTTGGAGAAATGGTCGCTTTGTTTGCACTGCCTTTTTATTCACTTTGTCACTGACTCCCTTATAGATGTGCGAGTTTACAGTTCAATGCCGATCGGTCAGCAGAGGAGTTTCAAGCTTGTGAGAGCTGACCGACCGGGCGTTAAACAGCGTTGCTGAATAATGCTGTGGTGTGCTGAAGTTCAGCTCGATAGCTGACATATTTAGTAATATTTTATTTTCTGAATTTCAGTTAGATAGCTATGGCGCTGAGTTACTTATTTTTTTCATGGTGGTGGCACTAGTGGTGTGATGCGGTGGGACAGCGACATAAGCTGCTCACTAACTGCTTGAAAAAATGGTGGCAGTTTGAATTCTGTGCCCAGTGCTTCAACCTATAAGGAAGCAGGCTGGGCACAATGATATTTGGCTGGGCATGAGGTAGGTTTGGTCTGGCACTTTTTATTTGCTGGGGTCTGTTGCCACATAGATTAGGGGTATGCAGGACCTATCAGCCAATCAGGATGTCGCATTCTTAATGCCCATTTTCTAAGACTGGATAATGAGTTCAGTAGTACCCAGGGAGTATCACTTGGTATAAATCTCTTTCTTCAATGGCTCTACAAAACTGAAATTTAATGTTCAACTGATTAGTTGTAGTATGTAGGGACTAGTGATACTGATGGGCAAAAGATGTAAAATTTAATTGGAAATGTGTGAACCTGTTGAAAAAGGAAACCACACATATGATGATATGCAGAGTTTGGTTTATGTGGCTGACCTTAGCCGAGGTGAAAATGAACGCTTAATGACCTGCTTATTGACACTCTCTAGCCTCCTCACCCCTAGCCAGCCTACAAACTCAGGCCTTTTTGAGCATTTCAGAAGTAAGGTTATCAGAAAACAAGAGTGGAGGAGACTGGAAAACATGACCTTGTTTGTTTAGTCTGAGTCAGTGTGCAGCAGGAAGACGCTGCCATCCTGTTGTTGAGCCGATAGCATGCGAGTGAGGATGAAGGAAGAACACTGCAGCAGTACCCCTGGGCAGCCTAGGATGGAGCCTTGACTTCAGCCTCTGGCCAGACAGCTGGGGAAGTGTGTGTGTGTGTGTGTGTGTTGGGGGAATCTAAATTTATAGGCTTCTCCCATTTACAAAATATATTTTTTTGGTGGAGGGGATATCCACACTGTTCCATTTTCTGTGAGTCATGAAATGTGGAAAACGTTGTGATGCTTAAAGAGCTTTGGGGGAAAACTGGAAAATTGTGTCTGTCTGCTTGTTCTGATAATGGGCCCCTTAATTATTTTATCTCAGGTTATAATTAGAGCCCTAGAAGTTCTGCAATTCTACAGATGTAGAGGTGACTGCAGAACCTACCTCCAGCCAAATAATTTATACAGTGCTGTGGAATTTGTTTTTAAGGGGAGTTTTGTTAAACTCATACCTTCCTGGAGTGCATATGCAAGTCAAAATATTCTATGCTCAACCTTATTCAAAATGGAAGCCACAGTCTGAATGAGTGTAAACCCACTGCTTTTCTGCAGTGTTTCTTATGTCCACTTTTGGTTATCTTCAAACCCAGCCTACATGCTTGGGATATGATGTCATCGTTGATATCACATGATAGCTTAACTAATGGCTGGACTGCATCCTGCCACTGAAGTAAATCCACCACAGAAATGAACAAATATCACCACACTGGCCTAGGAACCCTGCCAAAGAAATTAGGACTGAAGCCCCGCAGTGAACTAGGGGCCCTGGTTATAATGAGTACTGTTGTGCATTACAGAGCTAGACTGAGAGGCTGCTCAAAGTGGTAGAATTTATCACCCTCATTTTTTTTTAAAGGGAGTGGGGATCTTTTCTGGAGTTAGCCATTGGGCTGCAATGTGTTTAAAATGTCCCATAATTCTATGCAGAGACCCAGGTTCCAGTGTACAACAAACTTCTCACTGTAGCCAGGTGAAGTGTGGGATGCATTGCAAAGGTAGTGCAGCCAGACTCTGGGGGAGTGGAGGAATGTCCACTGCATCAATGCCTTCTGTGGCAGCTTAGTGACGTCACTGACTGTGAGGGTGACCCCATACATCGGATGGATCCCAGTTACAGGACTGAAGGTGAAGGCATCCCCTGTCAGAGAGAGGAGGAAGGGAGAAAAAAGGTAGGGTTAGTTAGAAAAAAAGGCCGTCTGCCAGCATTCCATCAAAGGCCACGGCAGACTTCTGCCTGCGATTGAAGGAGCTAATTTCCTCTGATTCAGCAGGGGATGAGCTTGCCCAGCCTTCTCAGGTTGGGGGAAGGGATTCTTTTTGGGGACCACACTCAGTCATGCTCTTTAGGCTGAGAAAGGAAGCTAAGCCATCTTGTCTTCCCTCCTGGTGCACAAACATATAGATGCGCTGGGAGAACCAGGTGGCAGCGGGGGGTCAGGAGCAAACCTGGTGTCATCTGCCTGTTCCATTTTCCTGTTTTCTGTCCCCACTGCCAGCAGCATGTGGTGACACAATTTCATTTGCATATGGAGGCACGCACACACCAGGCGTCATGTCACCAGCCATCCCAAGTTTCTGGGGCACCAACTGCCCTGCCACACTGCCTCCATATGGCTGCAGTATTGGAGCGGTGTGGCAAATCCCTCTCTTCGCAGAAGAGGAGAGCAGACCACCAGATGCTCTATCCCCAACCCCCTGCAGGCCCCCAACAGCCCCAGTTTGTTCCTGAATCCGGTTGCAGGTGTGGTTAGAGGTGTGGTGTCCAGTGCCTCAACCCTCCACACCACTGGATCAGATAGTTATACAAATTCTTAACTGCTTCTGATACAGTAAGTACACTTGTATTTAACACCTTGCTTAATTTGTATCTACTGAATTGTCTATGGCTAGATATTTACATGGCATATGCAATACTGGCTATGTTACCTTGCCTCTGTATCACTTTACCATATGTTTATTACAGCTACTGCTTTGTATTATATTATGTTCCACTGTTTGATGAATTGGCATATCCATATGGTCTGTTTTATCTTACCTATGTATCTCTTTGATTAATATTCACTGCAACGTTTGCTATGCATTTTTTTATTAGGTATAACTGTTTGGTGCTTCTCTGCTCACCATTATTTCTGATTGTATTCTCCTGGGCTGTGCCTAAAAATAGGTAATGTATTGTCTAGTGCAGTTACCTACTAAATAAAAGTGAAATAAATACATAAATAAACCTGTCCCATGCTGGTGTGCTTTCATGTCTAGTTCAGTTGGGGCAGCGATCGGGACATTCTTTGTCTAGTTGGGAGCAGTGAAGTGGTGGCTCCATTAGCAGCAAAGGGCACCTTTGATATGCAAGTGCAAAGGGTTGCACTTTTTACCCCTGCTAAGTAATTGATATCTATGTCAATTCCAACGAGAGAGTCTCAAATCCAAATACATATATAAAAGATCATTTAGGCCGTCTAGACACCTGATTCCTGTCTATGCATAGGCAAATGGCATATATCCAACATTTCTACCTAGACAAATGCATTTTTGTCTAACAGCAATCCTAGCAAGCATTTCTCATGAAATTGGACTTCTTGGCTATTGGGTCATCCAAATTTATCTGTAAACATTATACAGAGCAATGATCTAGGTGTTACGTATGGCCCCAGCCAGGATGCAGTGCAATACATTGCAGAGTGCTGCAGTATGCTGCAAGGAACAGTGTAATTCAATGGCAAATAAGCCCCTTTTATCATGCAGTATTTTGTGACATGTAATTTTTATTTTATGTTAATTTTTTTGCCAGGAAAGACACACTAAGCTGAGGCTTGTTTCTAGGTGCATCCTGGGAGCACCAAGAAGTTAAGTGACTTGCTCATGATCACACAGTATGTAAGTAGTGGCTGTGGGATTCACACATAGTTCTCTAGGTTTGCAACTCAGTGTTCTGAACCACTGGGCTATACTGCCTCTCACTTTACTGTAAAGTATTGTGTTGCACCGTGGCTGGCACTGCTGTGTATATCTTTATGTACTACATGCGTAGGCAGGTTGGTAGAGGTACTAGGGGTATCATATGTCAGTCTGATTAAGGGTCTAACTGGTCTTTCAGAGTGGCACAATAGGACTGATACTGCTACCTTTGAATTCAAGGTCATGACTCATATTTCTATGTCCAGTGTAGGAGTCTCTCCAGTCAAAGCCAGCCACACTATGTCTTCTAGGTCTGGGAGCTCTCCATCCCCTTCCATTGTGATTTCTTCCTCAGGTCCAAGCCATGTATCTGAAGGCATGAAAGGTTTGCATTTGGATCCAAATGCATTCCAGGCTGGTTGGATTCCTCCCGGTTCTATGTCTAAATGGCAACCACAGAGTACCCGCTGGGTACTCTGTGGTGCATTGCCCAAGTAAGGATCACAGGGGTGGAGGAGTGGCCATCGTTTTCATAGCCAACCTGGGCTTCATGGTGCATTCAGTTGGTGGCACCAGGTATTTTTATTGCATTGCCATGCATGGGGGTCCAGGTGCAGGTTTCAGGATTCTCCTTATTTACCACCCCCCGGGGCTGGGAGAAGAATTCCTGCAGGAGGTAGTGGACTTCGCCATTGACCACATGTTAGAGTCCCTTAGGTGTTTAATCCTGGGGGACTTCAGTGCTTGGGTCGACGACGAATCCTCACAGTTTGGTTATGACCTCCTCCAGCTGATGTCATCACTGGGCTTGATACAAGTAGTTACTTCTGTGACCCATCAGCATGGCCACACACTCGATCTGGTATTCCAGCTGGGTCTTGAGATTGATAGCCTCAAGATGGATTGGGTCTTCTGGTCCAATCACTGCACCATGGGGCTTACATTTGGGACACCCCCTGATAGTTCTTCCCCTATGGAGATGGTCAGCTACTGCCCTTTAAGGGGTTTGCACTTGGAGGGACTATTGGCATTAGCTGATCTATCTAGAGTTGAGGCAGCTTGTGTGATTGGCACTGGTGAGGCGGTGGCCACCTATAACAAGGTGGCGTCCGAAGCACTTGATGTCTTTGCTCCAGTTAGTATATGACCCAGATCCCCTCACTTGAGATCTCCCTGGTTTGATGGGGATCTCAAGGTGATGAAGATCAAGCATCAGAAGTTGGAGTGTTACTGACGGAAGACCCAGCTGGAGGCTGACAAACTGGTCCTACGTGTCAATTATGGTGAATTCCAGGAGGCAATCTCCCATAAGAAAGCAGAATTCCTGTCCAGGGAGATTGCCACAGAGAAGAACAGACCTTCTCAGCTTTTTCAGACTGTGGACAGGCTTATCCACCCTGCCTGTCTACAGCCAAAGAAGACTTTTTCATCCACTCTGTGTGAAGAGTTTGATCTGTTCTTCTCTGACAGACTGTTGTCTATTCAGTCGGGGATTCCGGCAGGGAGGCTTACACTTAATACTAGCTCTACTGGTGGGAACAGAGGCACTCTGCCTGTCTGGGAGGAGTTTAGGCGAGTGGAGATGTCTGAAGTAACTGGGGTGATCTTAGAGCAGAAGCACACATTTTGCAAACTGGACCCAGCCCCGACACGTTTATTAATGGGATGCGCCGAGGCTGTTGGCCCGGTGTTTGCCAGGATTGCCAGGTGCTCGATGGTGGAAGGGGTGTTCCCAGTGGCTTTGAAAGAAGAACTGGTGAGACCCCTCCTTAAGAAACCTTCCCTCAACTCAGACGTCCTGACGAATTACCGTCCAATCTCCAACCTGCCATTTTTGAGCAAGGTTGTTGAGAAATTGGTGGCACAGCAGCTTGAGGATCACCTCATGTCCTTCAACATCTATGAGCCATTTCAGTCAGGTTTTCAGGCTAGACACAGCACAGAAATGGCTCTAGTTAGGGTGATAATGATCTACTCAGGGCTAGAGATAGAGGAGATAGGTTAGTTCTTGTGCTCATTGATCTCTCATCAGCATTTGACACCACGGACCACATCGTGCTTCTTGATCAGCTCTGTGAGTTTTGTGGACTTGCCGGTACTGTCATCAGATGGTTTGAGTCCTATCTTTCTGATAGTGTGCAGCGGGTAGTTATGGGAAAATTCTCCTCCTCCGCAATGCCCCTGTCCTGTGGAGTTCCACCGGGTTCGATCTTGTCGCAGATGCTGTTTGCAGTATACATGCTGCCCCTAGGTGAGCTCATTTAGCAATACAGCATGGAGTTTCACTGTTGTGCAGATGATATCCAGCTGTATTTGTCATTTGCTCCTGGAACATCCAGTGCTGTTGACATGCTTAACATCTGTCTGGCTAAAATCAATGACTGGATGGCTTCCAGCTGACTGAGACTAAACCCAGATAAGACAGAGGTACTAGCAATTGAGCCGGGTTGCAGGCATGATGGGTTGCAACCTGGAGCAGACACAGGTCTTTTCCTGGGGTATGTTCCATTGGTGGCTTTCCCGAGGGTGTGTAATCTAAGTGTGATCCTGGACAGTAGGCTGACCTTTGAAGATCAGGTCTCATCTGAAGTTAAGAGTGTTTTTTACCACTTGTGGAACATCACCAGGATCAAGCCCCTCATTCCACCCAAGGATCTGCCAACACTGGTACATGCCTTTGTCACCACTAGGCTTGACTACTGTAACGCTCTTTACTTCAGGTCATGGGAGGGTCCATCTGCAGGCTGCAGCTGGTGCAGAGTGAGGTGGCCTGGTTGCTGATGGGCCTGCCTAAGTCCTGTCATGTGACCCTGATCCTGTGTGCTCTGCACTGGCTACCGGTCAGGTGGAGGGTCCTTTTTAAGGTGAGCTTGCTCATCTATAAGACCCTATATGGACTGGGTCCTGGCTACCTGTCAGAGCTCCTGATACCTGCAACCTCTGTTTGCTCCCTCTGCTCCTCATCAAGAAGCTTTCTGGATGTTCCCAGGGTTCGACTCAAGACATCTAGTGAGCGAGCATTTAGTGTCTCGGGGCCGATAATGTGGACTGCGCTTCCATCTGCAGTTTGGGAGGCCCCCTCAATTGGTATTTTCAAGCAGAAGCTAAAAGCCCACCTTTTTAGCCTAGCTTTTACAGAATGATTTTATGTCCTACTGTTTTAATTATTGTAGGTGATTATTCTAGTGAAGGCTAGAGTGTGCCTGGCGCAGAACTGCCTTGGATGCTGACAGACTTAGATTGATGGGGCATTATAAGCCCTATCAGTCAACAATCTCCCATATGAAGGCAGAATTCCTGTCCAGGGAAATTGCTGCAGCACAGAACTGACCAGCTCAGCTGTTCTGGACGGTGGACAGACTGTGCAATCCAGCCTGTCTATGCTTTCGGACGGCCTTGTCGTAATTGGAATGCGACGAGTTTGCTTGCTTCTTTGCTGATAAGGTTGCCGATAACAGGATGGAGATTCACCAGTTGCACTCTGTGGGGGTTATGGGTGGATGCAGTGGGGTTGCAGCACCTTCGTTTTGCTGGGACGATTTTGACTGACTGGCGATTGATGACATCATGCGGTTTCTCCGGAGCGTGCGACCAGCTTACTGTAGTTTAGACCCAGGCTATACTCGCCTCTTAATGGGGTGTGTAGATGTAATTCACCCGGTTCTAGCAGAGTTAATCTGGTGTTCACTGGAGCCTGGGGAGTTTCCTAGCTCCTTGAAGGTGGCAGTGGTTACCCCCATTCTCAAAAAGCCATCTCTTGACCCAGCTTGTCCTGCAAACTACAGGCCAATCTCTAACCTTCCCTTTATAGGGAAGGTTATTGAGAAGGTTGTCACACAACAGTTAGAGAACCACCTTACCATCCATGCTATCTACGATCCTCTCCAGTCTGGTTTCCATAAGAGACATAGTACCGAGACCGCTCTGGTTCAGGTACTTAATGATTTCCTAATGGCTAGAGACCAGAAGTGCCATTCCAGTCTGGTCCTTCTGGATCTCTCTTCAGCGTTTGATACCGTGGACCATGGGGTGCTTCTTGATTGCCTGCGGTTCATCTGTGGCCTGTCTGGTACAGTCCTCAGATGGTTTCATTCTTTCCTCACTGGTAGGTCGCAGAAGGTTGTTTCAGGGATTTTTTCCTCTGACTCCTACTCCCTGCCATGTGGGGTCCCGCAGGGCTCAGTGTTGTCCCCCATGTTGTTTGCGGTTTATATACTTCCATTGGGAGACATTATAAAGCAGTATGGGCTGAGTTTTCACTGCTATGCAGATGATACTCAGCTGTACATGTCTTTTGTGCCCAACCAGGATTGTGCGCTCTCGGTCTTTTTGAACTGTCTCGCTGAAATCCAAGACTGGATGAACTCCAGTTGGCTTAAATTGAACCCTGACAAGACTGAGGTGTTGGTGGTTAAACCAGGTCGCCAGTCTGGGGTGACGGTTGCTGGGATGCCTTCTGGGCTTCGGCTTGGAGACTCCCAGCTCCTGACCTCTGAGCGGGTGCGGAGTCTGGGGGTGTTATTCGACGATGAGCTGACCCTACATTTGCAGGTGTCAGCCATGGTCAAATTATCCTTTTACCATCTAAGGAACATGTCCCAGATTAAGCACCTAGTTCCGCCCAACGATTTGCCAACTTTGGTTCACGCCTTTGTGACCTCACGGCTTGACTACTGTAACTCCCTATACCTGGGGCTTCCTGGGGTTGATATCCGCCGCCTGTAGCTAGTGCAGAATGCTGCGGCCAGGTTGTTGTGTGGGTCTACCTGATCCAGTCACATTACACCTCTGCTACGTGCTCTGCACTGGCTGCCAGTTCAGTGGCGGAGCACCTTTAAAGTTGGCTTGCTAACTTTTAGAGCCCTACATGGTTTGGGTCCAAGTTACCTACAAGAGCTTCTGTGTCCCTACTACCCTGTTATACCACTCCGCTCAATTGATGAGGATTGATAGATCCCCAGGCATGCTTTGAAACTTCTGGCTAGAGCTAGTTTTTGCTGCCTTTACCTCTGTGGAATTCCCCACCTCATCGGTGAGAGAATGCCAGACAGTGAAGAGCTTTAAAATTGCTTTAAAAACACATCTTTTTGGATGTGCTTTCTCTGCTGATTAATATGCTCTTGTTATTTTTATTAAGTATTTAATACTGGATATTTATATTAAGGTAGGAGTTTACTTGCTCTTATGTGTATTTTATATTTTTATATGTGATTGTACAGTACTTTGATATCTTGATATTGTGCTTTAAAAATAAATTTTACTTACTTACTTGTTAAACTGGAATTTGAATTTTACTTATTTTTGTAGTTTTCTGATCTTAACTTTTGTTTTATTTTTTGTTTTGTTAGGCGCCCAGAGCCTCAGGGATTGGGCGCCCTAAATATAAAATTTGCTTTGCCTTGCCTAAATAGCGATCGCCATTATAGCGAGTGTACATCACTGAAAAACCAAAATGGCGATGTACATTCCCAGTGAGGGCACGCAGGCCAAAAACAAATGTTTTTTATGCAGGGGGCTGTGCCTCTGCTCCCCCATGGGGGGCTTCAACCCCTGCACCCTCCTTATTAAAGATTCTCAACTCCAGGGGCATGCATGTCGGGAAGGGGGAGAAGCTTGTAAAAATAAAATACTTTCACCTGCAAACAAAATACTGTATGCCTCCCTATCCCCAAACTCTGCACCCTCCCCACTGTAACCAGCCACCCTCATCTCCACACCACACAGCCGGCTCAGCAGCCTCTCACTGAAATACCTCCCACATACCTTATGTCCTGTTCTGTTCCCCCTCCTGTTCTTCCAGTCACCTTGTTGTTCACCCCTCGCTACCCTTTCAGGGTAGCTCAAATGACAAGCACTGAAACTGAGTCACTCATATTCTAGTCGCTCAATTTCAGTCCCAGTTTTGACGGGATACCATTCCTCCCTGGGTATAACTTCCTGAATGGATGTCCACCATGGAGTAATACCACACTAATTCAATTTTCTCATTTGATGAGTCATTGTACATTGCTCCCAGAATGATGCAGGGTCTTTTTTGACTGTGGGTTTCTTTCTGCATGCAACAAATCTAGCTTCCAGCCACTGAGGCACATCAGGGTCTTTAAGAAGAGTAACACAACTGTCCATTTGCCCAATAGGCAGCGAGTGATTCCTGTGAATTGTTGGAGTCCCATTTGACTTTTCATCCAGATGTATTCTGCAGCCCAGCATGTCTCTTGTTTTCTCTTCCACAACATACAGGGTGTTGTCCCATCTGTCCACAATCTTGTGCTTTGCAGAAAGTCCTAGACTCTGTAAAGGCACTCTGTTACCAGGAGACAACTCCTGTGCCATACTGAAAACTTTGTTGGCTCTATTCTGCTTTCCAGCCATTTTCAAGTTCATCGGGTAGGTTGCGTTGACTGATCTTTGAGTTGGACATACTGTAATTTATGTCTCTGGCTAAACTCCATTTGCAGAGATTCTGAAGTACAACTCTATTGGTAACCTTGCTTACCTGCTAAACATTAAGCTGTAGGGAAAGTACCCAAATACATTGACTTTTTTGCAATCATTAACTCTCTCCAGTTGAAGATTACCTTTATGGCATAGTATGGAATTTGCATATCATGTTTTATAGTTTCATAGTAGAAATACAAGTTCGTGAGACCAAAGCCCATTATGAACTCACCACCATGCTGTCAATGGTGGTATTTATATTTCATTTCTCCCATATAGTCATCTAATCGTGTTTTAAAGGATTCCACAGTATCACTGGCAACAACATAATCAGGTAATGTGTTCCATAATGGTGGTGCCCTCTGTCTGAAGAACCTCTGTCTTCTTTGAGTTTTGTTAATGGGGCATTTAATTTTATCTTTATGTGATCTAGTGTTATTTGGTCCAACCGATTTCTCAAGGCATATAACATCTAATGTTTCACTTTTTTGTATTGTGTTATGCATGTATATAAGATCTCCTCTTAACAATCTGTACTCATGTGAGTACAGATTTAATGACTTCAGTCTGTCTTCATATGTTAAGTATGTCAGATCTTTTACTCTCCTGGTAGCCTTTCTCTGTGCCTTTTCCATCATGCTCAGACTTCCTACTGTGGTTGGTGCACAGAAGAGAGCACAATACTCCAAGTGAGGCCTGACAAGACTTGTATACAGTGGCATCAGGACCTCAGCTTTTTTACTCTTCATGTGTCTGTGTATGCAACCCAATATAGAGTAATATTTCCTATCAGGTTTTTTTTGCACGTATATCAAATTTTAGATCATTGGTAATGGTTACTCCAAGATCTCATTCATCTACAGGATAACCACCCCTTTTATCGTCAGCTTTCGAAATCTTGACCCTGGTCTGAGTGGATCATCTTCAGTACTCCATAGTGCAAAATAAAACTTCACCATCAAAATGTTGGTGACCATAGTGTCCTATTGGTCCTTAGTCAGACTGGCTTAAGTGTACTTTGAAAAATGGTCAGTTACCACTAGCATGTTGACAACATTTTGTGAATCAGGCTCTAGACTGAAGTCAATGGATACCAGTTCCATGGGTGTACTGGTAAAAATGTACACAAAAAAGGCATCCCTCTTTGCTGAAGTTTGTCTCTGCACACAAACAACAGAAAAAATAAATGCTGGTTAGACTGTTCCACCCTTCACCCACTCTCTCTAACACCCCCCCACCTTTTCCACATCCTCTCCCCTCCCAACTCTCCAAAGACCCCATCCCCTTCCCCTTCCCACCTAGCTACATAATCTACTTAGTTCCGACAAAGCCTACATTTGGCAGCAATGGGCTCCCTTGCCATCTCTGTAAGCCTTTTTCTTCTTTCACAATCTCCGTAGTAAGCACTTTTAGTAGGTTAAACTCAAACCCTTTAATGTCCTTGCTCATTATACTAGACGTATATAACAATTTTTTTAATTTCATAACTGTGTGTAAATATTGTATGTATTTTGAACCTTGCTTATGTGATCTTGCCATCTGTTTATTGCGACCTTGATATGTGTTGTGGTGTATGCTCTACTATGACATAGAACCTTTGTAAATGAGCTTCTAGCTCAAAGGTTGGTTCCGAATCAATAAACTGAAACCGAAAAAGCCTCTCCAAGAGATAAAATGTTGAGCTTCAAGTAAAACAAAATCTCTGATTTCTCTGAAGACACCTACAGAAGTGCTTATAGGAGTGCTCCCCATCACTTCCAATAGGTGGCCAACAGAAGCGAGCTAATACCAAGTTCAGGATTCTTTCTCCTCCCATGTTTTCCATTTCATCATGCCAGGCAAGTCTGACAATCCTCCTGAATTTCTTAGGCAACAGCAATTACTGTCTGGAATATCCCTGTTGCCCTTTGTCTCAGCAAAAGTAAATTGTTTTTGAGTGCTAGCTGGGACTAGTGCCTCAGTGACAACTGCAAATCTCCATGTCTGCATACCACTTAGTTTGTATCCCAACCCATCTGCAGGGCTCCCAAACTGTCCATGGAACAGTGAGGACTGTTGGGAGATGTCGTCCAGTCTATCTTGAACTTCTTGTGCAAAGCTTTTACTGTGCCCCCTGGAATGCATACCCATTCCTTGTCATGTTGCATGGAGGTTACTGGGTGTCTTGACAATGTATCAGTGTCACCATGATTCAGGCTCAGTCTGTACTCTGCACAGTTGCCATATTGAGACAATACTGATAACCAACTGTGTCCAGAGGCACCCAGCTTTGTTGAGGTCTTCATATACATCAGTGTATTGTTATCAGTCTTTCAGCGATATGTGCTCTGTAGGTACTCATGAAACTGGTCCACACTGATCCATTTAAGTGACAGGAATTGACAGGGAAGTTCCATTCTAATTCTGTCAGACTTCTACTGGCAATGGTGGCCAACTCAGGAGCGACACCAAACAGTGAAACCTGAAAACAGACCTTTACAGCAACATTCGCTGTAATGGTCTATTTTCACCATTGTGACATCTCCAGGTGTTCTTCCCCCTTCCTGGAACAACTCCGACCTGGAGCTGATTATATTGAAATGTGGGGGAGGGTGGGAGGCAGAGCCCCCAGCATGGGGGGCGCGGGGGCATAGCTCCCCACGAAAAACACTCTCTTTTGTAACAGCACAGTACCGGTGTTGGTATTGTGCCGTCACTGTGTGGGAGGATAACAAAGTTCCTGTCTACCACAAGAGGTGCTTCCTATTGGCGAAGACCACAGGTCTCAGCCATGCAGGATAGGCTAGGTAGACCAATAAGCAATGTAGTCCAGAAGGTTGCTTGCACACAGCAGTGTAAGGCCCTCACACAGACAGCACAGAAAAAAAAGTGGCAGGCTCAGAAAGGAATAGCAGAAAACACTTACCAGCCAACAGAAGTTCCCATCAAAATCAAAATGATTTTGATGCTGGTGCAGTGAAAGTGCAAGCACCCTTCTCCCCCTACCACACTCAAGGTGCCCTGGCGCTTCAACCAAGTGAGTCTTTGTCAGAGGGGCAGAGTAGAAAACATGTTAAATGGCTAAAGGCAGAGAGCGATGTTCCTTCCAGACTGTTACATATGGAATATAAATAATTTCAAATAGAAACCATTCCATAAGTTATCCAGAAATGTTTAGGTACAACACAAGTACATAATATAATTATAAAATATACTTTTAAGAGGATTTTTAAGAAATCAAGTATTCTTTTTAAATCCCCACTTAATAATTAATAGCCCTTCAAAGAAACTATATTATAAACTATAAAACATATGCTTAATACAAAATTCAATAGATGCAGTTGTAAAATCATAAAAGTTTGAAACTAGTCACAGAGGCAATACTGGTGCCTAATTCATAAAAAACACAAATAACTTGAGACAAAGTATATAAATATATAAATATGTGGCAGCTCAGATTAAATGCAAAGAAGTGCAAGGTAATGCATCTGAGAAACAAAAACTAAGGGGAAGAGTACACAATGGGGGGGTGAGTTAATAACAACAAAAATCGAAAGAGATCTAGGAGTAATTATATCAGATGACCTAAAGGTGGGCAAGCAACGTGAGAAGGCAGTAAGGAGGGTGGGGGATACTGGGATCGTAGGGAGAGGCATCAACAGTAGAAAACAGGAAGTTGTTATCCCTCACAGACAGTTAGTGAGACCCCATCTGGAGTACTGCATGCAATTCTGGAGACCCCATCTCCGCAAAGACATAGACAGAGTGGAGGCTGTTCAGAGGAGGGCAACCAAAATGGTACAAGGTCTGCACCAGAAGACATATGAGGAGAGACTAAAGCAGCTTAATATGTATACCTTTGAGGAAAGGAGGGAGAGGGGAACATGATAGAAACTTCCAAGTATCTCAAGGGAATTAACAAGGTACAAGAGGGTAGTATCTTTCAGAAGAAGAGATGTGCAAGAACAAGGGGGCACAATTTGAAGATAGAGGGGGGACGGCTCAGAGGTAATGTTAGAAAGTATTTTTTCACAGAGAGAGTTGTGGATGCATGGAACAGCCTTCCTGAGGAGGTTGTGGAGTCGGGAACAGTGGGAGAATTCAAGAATGCATGGGACAGGCATAAGGCAATTCTAGTGGGGGGCAGGAGGAAGTAAGCTGTTGATTAACTAGAATCTGCAGCTTATCCATCAGGTAGGGAAATGGGCAGACTGGGTGGGCCAAGCGGTCCTTATCTGCCATCAAATTCTATGTTTCTATAAGAATTCTCAGTCTGAAAGAAAGAATAAAACCATTTTAAACAAACAATGTTTTTAAACATTGACACGGTTTTTATAAACGTCCATCTTATTTAGACATTCAGAAATGGGGAGAGGTCTAATACTCTATTAGAAAATGACAGCCGAGTGCATTTGTTAATATTTCATTCTTTACTGCATGTGCTGTACGTGCTGTTGTAATCTAATCTTAAGCTGCCTGGTGGTCCTGCCCATATATATCTTGGGGTAGGAACACCAGGCAGCAAAAACCACAAAGTCTGTGTATCAGTTCACAACTTGGCACACTTATGTTTCTTTGCCACTCCCTGGGATGGTTGCCTTTTTACACAGTGGTTAGCAAATTTACAACTACAGCACCTGTTACATGGGGGAAAAATGTGGGTCTACTCTGAAGCCATCCAGATAGATTTTCTTCAAAATGACTATTCAACACTCTGTTGCCCAACTTTGGGGCCATTGAAAAGGATATTCAGGGAGTATCCTTTTACATCCCTCAGAAGGCTGTCACCAGATAATATAGACCAGTTTTTGACTACATTGTTATGAACATGCAGTGCAGTGTTGCTGCACTCCATGACAAGGATGACAGACTGCTTAACTTTTGTAGATTTTCAGTTTGGGACTAATAGTGATGCTTTAGAAGTATTTTGTCCTTTCACATGCTTTAACAATTTTGTAAAGTATCCCCTACTGGCAAATCTCCTTTTCCATTCCAGTGATTGAAATTCTAAATTCTCCAATGAACAATATTAGCGAATTTGTAGAAATTGTCCCAGGTGATACTTCCAATAAGACTGTACAGGAGGACACTCTCCTTTTAAAAGGAAATTCCCTGCCATCTCCTTCCTGAAATCATCCAATTGCATAACCCCAAAAGTGTCAACATAATAGGGTCAAAGTAATCAATAGTTACCTGTTCCATCCTGCCTGAGGTTAAACTTGTTTTTGTTCAGACATTCCATATATTCACTAGCCTCAGCTTTGGTTCCTAATGAAACACAGAATATGTCATCAAGCAAATTTTGTGGTTTATGCTAGCTGTTGTTTCTGCCATAAGATATACGTGGGCAGTTTAAGATTAGATTACAAGAGCAAGTACGTGCAGTTAAGAATGGAATATTAACGAATGCACTTAGATCTTTTTTTTAGAAGGCTTGGCCTGTGGTTCAATGTGGGGGGCACATAGCTCCTCCCCATCTTCTGTTTAACTTTCCAGCTTCTGCTCCCTCTGCTTAGAGCGAGTAGACACATTCCCCGGAGGTCTACTTCATAAATGATAGGAGTTCCTTCCCCTTCCATACTCTAAGGATCAGTTCAAGAATGGTAAAGTAGGGTTCATCCACTGTACCCACAATTCCTGTGTACTCATGCTCATCGCAGCCATTACTACTGACCGGAGAGCCCAGGATGTCACTCTACTTGATGCAGGAACTTAACACTGATGTTCCCCCCTCTTTGTTTACTACCTGCCTCATTGACTTCTCCTTCTAAAGAGCCACTGAGGCATCCTTCCTCTGACAGCCTAGATGTGGCCGCTATACTGCCAACTGGACCACTGTCATCCAGACAGCTCAATTCTCTTACTTCTATTCCTTCTCTGGCAGACCTACGTGGAGGTCCTGTCAGTCCAGCTAGCCTATGTGGAGGCATAGCTTAGCTCACTCTCTCTACTCCTTCCTTAGGCAGACCTACTTGAAGGTCCTGCCAGTCTAGCTCGCCGATGTGGAGGCCTAGCTCGACTCACCAATTCTACTCCAGCTAGCCCACATTGGGGTCTAGCTTGCTACTCAATCACTTTACACGCTGTCCTCTGTTGGACCTCCAGGGGGTCCTCTGGAGTACCTTCTGGGGACCTTCATATCTCCTCAATGAGTGCAACCTTTGAATCATGCAATCCTGATGCCATGCCGGTCATTGCACATTACCATTCTACACCTTCCTCACTACATCTCATGAGGGTTTCAGTTTCAGCCTGGCTATATTGATGGCCTCTCGGCATTTCATCATCTCTCCAGTCATCCAGCATGGAATCTCTGGTCAACTTGGCCTCTGTGAGACCTCAGAAAGCTCACAAGTCAGCCACACTTCCTACAGTGACAGCGGACCCGGGGGGGGGTCCCATCATCTCATTCATCTGAGCCCACGAGTGGGCATCTCCTCATCGCTCATAATTCCATTTTACAAGTGGACTCAGTTGAGGTCTTTTCCTCATTATATTGGACCATGCCCCACTACTGCACTGGCAGACCACAGGGGGTCCACCATCCTTTACTGGGAAAGCACAATACTCTGGCTATGGCAGACCATGTGGGGTCCCACCATCCCAAACATACACGCCCACGAGTGGGCCCTTCTTCTTAGGTCAAACATACTCAAGTCACTACAGGCAGACTTACTGGGGGTTTGCCCCGTTACTTCAGAGCATATCATATTATGGTGATGGCAAACCCACGTGGGGGTCTCAGCCATCCTGAATCATCGAGCCTCAGGGCATTCTCCTTGCTCAAACAGCTTTCCATCTTCACAAAAGCAGACCCAAGTGGGGTCTTATCTTCCTTAAACTGACCAACTGATACCTACTCGATCGCTCAAGCATTCTCACACTGCTTACTCGGGACCTCAAGGATTCATGCTCCAGCTTGCCTGTCAGGCCTACCTACTTCATCGTTCATAACTTATTCTACTGTAATCCATTCCATTCTGGTCCAGTTCCAACCTAGTATCTATACCACATGTTCGTAGAGTATTCTTCAATCCTTGGACATCTTAGGAACAATTCTGCCTTCTGATAAAGTACTGAATTGGAACCTTATTGCACTGGAATTCCAGCTTCAGGCAAAGCCTCCATTCACATAGACTCCTACCTCATCACCATTCCTTGCTGACATCACTGCTGACCATTTCATCCTCTAAGATTTCTACATCCTCAACTATATTCCTGTTGGCACTCATCTTCAACCATGCTGACTGTCCATTAACGCTTTACTGCCATTTCACTCACAGCTCCCTTGATCACGATTAACCATTATGCCTTGTCCAGTCATCACTCCTAGCTGGATGCTCCATCTGCGGAACATCATCTTTGGAATTGACCTCCTGCCTATCATCAACTTAGACAACAGGACTTGGAAATCTAACAAGGAAGTCTAGCCTTCATCTGCCTTTATACATTACTGTCCGTAGAAGAGTTGGCTTACCTTCTGCTAGACTGTACCTAGCTCTGCTCCCCAGCAAGAAAAGCATTGTTAATCCAACCTCCACTTCCCTCTTGATAGCATCGAAGGACATCTGTCATCATATATGTCACTCCCATGATGGCCTATA
The DNA here is from genome assembly GCA_016271365.2 of Neoceratodus forsteri. Classification (NCBI taxonomy): domain Eukaryota; kingdom Metazoa; phylum Chordata; order Ceratodontiformes; family Ceratodontidae; genus Neoceratodus; species Neoceratodus forsteri. The sequence continues at coordinate 492,142,467 of CM057451.1, forward strand.
GCTCCAGTCTATAGTTTCAGCATTATCCTGGGATATCTTTTCTAATTGCTGCTTTGCCCACCAAGAGGGGCATAGTGCTTACTCAATGCATTCTGCTTCACCTTGGCTGACCTACATGAGGTCTCGCCTTCATACTGTAACCTATGCACTGGTGGACCACGTGGGTTCTACCATGTCTCTGGCTTCACCTGTTGAGGCCTGGCTGCCTGCTCATCAACATTCTGTACCCTCATGGCTGACCCACATGGGGTCTCACTATCTCTACTGGAATCCAAGAGATGGTGAACCCCATGAGGTCCACCATGTCCCCCCCTTCTCCCTGAAAAGGGCTGCTCTACATGCTCACTTGCACTACTACTTCACCCTCAAATGGAGCCTATCTGCTTGCACTACACATTCCTGCTTCACCCCTCAAAGGGGCCTGGAGGTTTCTGTACATTTCAGCCTGTAGGGACCTGACTGCCTGCACACCGCAGTCCTAGTTTGTCCCGCAAGGCGGCCTGGTGCCTTCTCTATGGAACTATGCATGCAGATCACATTGGGATCCACCATTCTCTCCTACTCTGCCCTGCAAAGGAGGGCCTAGCTGTTTGCTCACCATAATCCACTACATCTTCTAGAATGGACTTATTCCTTCATTGCACTCCAGGATTGACCATTGACCAGTTCTACATTCTCACCCTTCCAAGATGTAATTCTGTGAACAACTGCTAGCCAAGCTGCCTGAATATGCACAACTCCTCACCTTCTACACTATGGTTATTACAGACTTGGATTTTCTAAACTCATAAGATAATGTCTCTCCATTGTGAAATTTCATCCGTCAGTACCTCTTCTTCCAGGATTACTTGCCTGCAATCAAACTCAGGATATTCCTCTCCAACCAACATTCTGGATCTAGTTAAAAGACAACTTATCAATACTTGTCTACCTTAGAATTACTCTCCTTTTTAGTATGCCCAGAGGATGGGTGGGTCAGTAGCCATGGGTCTTTGGAGATTTCCCCTCGGCAGAGGTCCTCTCCTATGTGCTACTGGCCACACTCTCGAGGAGTTAGAGGAGGTAATCACATCGGTTATTACATTTCTTTTTGGGCCTTTAATCCTACACTTACCTAGCATCCTGCCAATGGTGGGATATAGAGAAAGGCCAAAAGATCAAGTTCTAGCATCAACTATATCTCATCCAGGTCAAACATATCTAAGCATCAACAATGCTATATCCAGTTCCCAGGGCCAGATTAAGGCATAGGTGACATGGGCATGTGCCTTGGGGCCCTGCCTGCCAGATGGCCTACAGCAATCTCCAACATATATTTACTATATATATATATATATATGTATATCATTTTCTTCTACCTGAGATGCATTGTTTGTAAATGACTCAACTGCTAGGTAACCTGAGCAAGGCAGAGACTGAACTGTGACATGATTCTCACCCTAAATGATTAGTTAAGTTAAGTGTAGCTGATTGCTTTAGGGGCCCATGGCCAGGCTGACCTTTAAGGTGTGAACATATCCATTTCCTTAGCTTTACTTCTTGCCCTCCCATTTAGAATCTCCACCTATCAAATTTACTCTTAAATAAAAAGATTAACAGTGCAATTCAATATGTATGTTATATTTAAAAGAGCCCCAAGAGCATTAGGAAAACTTTAAAAAAAGTGAGATTTATATTCAGCTTCATCCCATTTTATTACTTCATATATATTTAAGTACTTAAATTCTCAATTTTCTTTATGACTGAAAACAGTTGCATGAAAACAAGATCCCTATCCAGTAGAGCAGTTCATGTTTCAAGTTTATTGCAGGAATAACTCCATTGAGCAGGCTCATCCACAAAGAGGTCCTGAGGACATATTTCAGGAACATATACAAATAAAAGGCGGTAAAACACATACAGTACTAGCACATAAATAAAATGGGTAAATAATGTCCAGTTGATACATGACAATACAATATTTACAGAGCAAAACTTTGAGAAAATATTACAGAATATAGAAACTGTCAGACTAGGGAATTATACAGTATTTACTGTAACTGCTTTTCTACATATTGCATCACAATCCCTATTTATGATAACACAAATATTTTCACAGTAACATATTTTAATGTGACAATTATGATGTCAGGTGTAGACAGGCAGCCAGAGCTAAAAAGGGTAGAGATACTGTATTCTTACAAATACCCTTAGTAATAAAATACAAAATATAAGCTACATCTATGCCCAAATGTTACATTTTTTCAAAGCTGTCTCAACTGTGTCAGGAACTCTTTGACCTCACTCCTAAAATCATGAAATCCACAATGTGTTTTAAATGTAATGTTAAGAATTGTACACTTTTTGTTTTCCCCTCATCCCACTCATTTTGAAGTTCTGTTGCTGATGTAGTTCTGTTTTCAGGGTGAACCACTGAGTATCGTTCCAGAGTCCCATCAATAAATCTTGCCATCATTTGATCCTGGCTTATTATCAATAACATAAATGTATGATCCCTGAAATTATTTCTTCCAACAGTCACTCACTTCGCAACATAATCTCTATAATTCATCATGACTCATTTAGTAAACCACCAGTCTAACTCCTACGCCACCCAGGACCTATGCTTTTTCAGTGATTGGCCCTCCCTGATAAAACTTCTAAATCCTGATTCATACTACCTGACAGGACAAAATAGTTTAATTATATTCTATTTTATTTCATTTTTGTTGACCGGGTAAGTGTACTAGACAAATTCTGCCTATTTTTAGGCATGGCCTGGGGGAAGGGGATACAGATGAATGCCAACTGACCTTGAACCAAATTAAGCTGTAGGTGGTATTTTTAGTGAATGAGGGGGAGATTTGGCCAGGGCAGTGGGGAAATTCCCCGACTCCTTTTGAGAAGTGCCATTGGATCTTGAACATCCACCTGAACTACCACCAGAGCAGACAGATGGGACCTCAGTTTATTGTCCCATCTGAAAGATGGCACCTCAGGAGTGCAGCACCCCTCTTATGCTGCACTACATCCACCTGAACTACCATCAGAGTGGACAGATGGGACCTCGGTTTATTGTCTCATCTGAAAGATGGCACCTCAGGAGTGCAGCACCCTCTTATGCTGCACTACAGTGTCAGTTAGGATTCAACAAAGTACCTGGTGTGGGATAGAACCCACAGCCTTCTGATCTCGCAGCCACAGAGGCAAGTGTTAACTCCACACTGCAAGTGCACATGCTTCTCTTGGGGGGCAGAAGTGCAGATCAAGATATTTCATACCCAAAACAATATTTGTACCAGGCAAATTAGACAATTATTTTCTCTAAATAATCAAAACTAGGACCAATGTTTGTTTTCTTCATACTGATATTATTAGTTCAATTCATGTTTAAGCATTTTAGCTAGATGTTTTAGTTATTATGTCACTTTTATGGGCAGAAAAAATATGCTTTAAAATTTCAGTAACTGATATGCAGTGATCAAAGTGTGGTCACAGTGAAGGAGCACTGGTGCAGTGAGGGGACCTCAGATTTCTCCTGGGCCTAGGGCCCCAGGTTGCAGTAATCTGGTCCTGCCAGTTCCTATATACAATGAGCACTGACCTATGTACCATTCCAGCCTAACGTATCTAAGCACCAACCACAGTACTCAGTTCATACGTACTGCAAACATTGACTTATGTACCATCCAGTTCAAATGTATCTAAGCACTAACCATGCCTATTCAGCTCTTATGTATCACAAAGCACTGAGCTATGTAGCACACATTGAATTCTAAGTAATCATAACTGTGACCCTAGCTGTCTTTGATTCATGGCTTTGTACCATACAGTATCCCCCAAAAATCTAGGGATGGGGATAGGTTAAATTGGCTGCTGAAGTTAGAGTCTTCTACCTTAATAGTTTGGTCCCTCAGAACCTTAATGACATATTATTGTTGTTGTTGTAAGTTGTTGTCTCACCCGGGTCGCCCCTGAAAAACGGACCTCCGGGGCCCAGTGGGCCTACCCGGTCATCAAAATTCAATAAATTCAATAAATAAATAAATAAATAATATTGGACTTTTCCCCATTTCTGAATGACTGCATAAATTTGACATTTAAAAAAATTGTGCCAATGTTTACATTTTTTTTTTTATTTTAGATTGAGAATCCTCGCGTGGTTTATCTTAAACCATTTGGGTCTTTTATCTATTAGATATCACTATTGCCTCTCTAATAAGTCTGTAACTTTATGATACTAAAAGTGTATCTATTTAATTCTGTATTCAGCATATGTTTCAGAGTTTATTATACAGTTTTCTTAGGAGTTGATGATTTTGAAGTGAAGATTTAAAATGGATGTTCTGGTTCTTAACAATTCCTTAGAAACATATCTTTTATAATTGTATTATGCGCTGTGTTTTACTTGAAACTTTCTTGATACGACTATTTGAAATGACATATATTCATTATGCGTACCAGGTCATAATGTCATACGCTTAATAGCATATGGCATTATCTTAAACCCTGGACTGTGCATTCTCGATGTCGGACCCCGGAGTTAAGTCCTAAGTGGGGGTCAGGAGCGCAACCCCCATAATGGGGGGGCGTAGAGGTGGAGCTCCCACAGAACAAAAGATATAAAGAAATCGAGCAATCGATTAAGTCGCATGGTATTCTGCCATGGCCATTTTGACCCGTGCTTTCATTATGTCACAGTCTGGAAGGAATATCACTGCAACCTTTAGCCATTTAACTTTTTCACATTTTTAAATATACACATATAACAAGCATTTGTAAATGGCAAATGTTCACCACTGGTATTGATGTTGTACTAGGTCTAGGAGCATATCCCATGCCAGAGGACTAATATAGGCTGAGCTTGGGATGGGATGGGCATGGGGGGGGGGAGTTACAATGGGGCAGCAACAGACTCTCATCTAAATCAGAAATGACATGCATAAGGCTGAAACTGATCTAAATAGCGGGGAAATGTAGACTAGCAATTTTTGCACTAATCACTGAGCCACTTAACTTCACTTTCTAATTGCTGTGATACACATATGCTGACTAATACATACACACATACAGTATACACATATATGCATATATATTCCAGTGAGCATAACATAGCAGTGCACCATCTACACACATGTTTACAGATTGAAAGAAAAGACATCAAGGGACCGCTTTCTTCTTTTCAGGCTCTGAGGGACATCAGATGGTTGGCAGTTGCCAGTAGGCACCTCAGTTAAATAAGCAGTGACATGCAGAAGGCTGAAACTAATCTATATAGTGGTGAAATGTAGACTAGCACATTTTGCACTAACCAAAAAGCCAACTAACTGCACTTTCTAATTGTTATGATGCACACATGCTGACTAATACAAATACACATATATGCATATATATTACAGTACAAGATAGCAGTGCACTGTCTGCACACATAGAGCTGCCTTATATGGGGTATACCAATCGAACATCAAAGTTTCGACATCGATTTCCCAACATTGAAACCTTGACATTGACGGATTTTGCATCAACAGGGAGATTCTTCATCAATGGGGGGAGTAAGCACCTAGCTCCACTGTCTGTGTGATTTGGAGTTAGATATTTAAAGTAGGGAGATGCAGGGGCACAGCCCCCCCCCCTTGCCTTGATACACTTGAGTGTGGCAGTCGGTGTCAGAATGTTGCAGGTTGTTGCTGGGATGCATCATCAATGTCAGTGGGATTGCATCGATGTGAAGGATTGCGGGGAAATTTCCTTTGTTGTGGCTTGGTGGAGCCATTACATGACATTTATTTACTTACAGTATACATCTAAGCCTAACTTTTACTGTATTTTGGATAAGCACTGTGTTTTGCACTAACTCGTTGTACTAATCTACTGCATGACTGAGTAACTCTGGTAGGACCAGGAAGGTGCATTGGATGTGGTCTATTTGGACTTCAGAAAGGCCTTTGACACTGTCTCCCACAGAAGGCTGATTAACAAGCTGCACAACCTAGGGGTTGATCCTAAAATAGTTCTGTGGGTGGAGAACTGGCTGAGTGTCAGGAGTCAGAGGGTTGTGGTAAACAAGGAGTACTCTAGAAAGGGAGAGGTGATGAGCAGGGTGCCACAGGGTTTGGTGCTGGGGCCAGTCCTCTTCAATGTTTTTGTTGGGGACATTGCAGAGGGACTGGAGGGAAAGGCATTTCTTTTCACAGAGGATACAAAGGTATGCAATAAGGTGGACATGCCAGGGAGTTTTGAAAGAATGATGGAAGACCTTGAAAAACTGGAGAGCTGGTCTGGTGGTGCTGAGGGTTGAGCTGCTGGATGCCACGTCTCATGCTACACCAGTGATCCCGGTCTGGGAGTGAGCCCAGGTCATCGAAGGCCAGCTAGGTGGGAGGGAGGGAGCAGGACTGAGCAACCACAAGCCAGCTCTCCTCTCCCAGGAAGGGACCCTGTCACTTCTGCAGTCTATCTGCCTCCAGGTGGAGGCCTGAGGGTAGCACTGGCAGGCAGGTGGCAAGAAGAGGGAGGGTGCTGCAGAACCACAGCATGTGCATTCCTCCACAGGTGCACACACAGCAAGGGGATTCATGTGAAAACAAGGAAAAAATGGGGGCTTAAACACAATAAAAAACTGAAGAAATTAGTTGGACTGAATAGCTGGGATTCATACTAAGGTTCATACTAATAACATGAAAGAGCAAGAAGGCCAAGTAGCCCATAAATGCTCTTATTAGTTTGAATAATATGTTAAATTATGACCAGATAACAGAAGCTTGTTGGGACAATGTTTAAATTCTGTTTTTGTTCTACTGATAATTATGTTCAGGGGTAATTTGTTCCACAGATTGATAACTCTGAGTGTAAGAAAGAATTTTCTGCTAAGGTAATTAAACCTTTTTCTACACAATTGAAGCAAATGCCCTCTAGTGTTGTGTGTACTCTTTGAATTCCAGTCCAAGTTCTATCATCAGATATGGGTCCTGAATGATATAGAAGAGAAGGTCCCATCTTAGCCTTCTTGTTTCAAGTGTCATTAAGATTAAGGAAATTTATTCTATAATCATACAATTCATTTTCCAACCCACTTATGTGTTTTGTGCATCTACGTTGTATGTTTTCAAGAGTTTTGCAATCAGTTTCCTTATAAGGACACTACAGTTGTGAGGCATGCTCAAGGTGTGGTCTTACATATGATCTAAATAGGGGCATTAATACTCCACTGTTTTTTAATTTAATGTTGCGTTTGAGTGACCATATAAATTTATTTGATCTTTTCACTGATTCTTGAATTTGTTTAGAGTGGTTTAAGTCATTTGAAATAATGACCCCAAGATCGTTCTCATCTGTAATTGAGATTAGAATGAAATTTCTCAGTAGTAGTTTACTTCTGGGTTTGATGTCCCCAAGTGCATAACTTTACACTTTGCTGAATTTAGGTTCATACCCTGGTATTAACCCATGTGACAATTTGTCAGGTCATCTTGTTGTAGCCAACTGACTATGGCTTTCACATGGACCACTGAGTTTGATATCATCTGCATATTTAATGGTATTGGTAAGACATTTTTTGATCATATTAGAGACAGAAATTTGAAACAGACATGGGCCCAGCACTGATCTCTGGGGGACTCCACTAGTCACCCTCCCTAAATCAGAAATCTGGCCATCTAGTAAAACCTTTTGTGATCTGTCTGTCAACCAGTTTGCGATTCAATTTACGATACAAGGATTAATGTTTAAACTGTGAAGTTTGACTATTATACTATTGTGTGGCAAGATGTAAAAAGCCTTGCTAAAATCCAAGAAACTGACATAGCAAGGGTTTTTGTTATCGAGGTGGTAGCTAGTGGTCTCATAGAAACACATTAGATTTGACAAACATCCACTTCCTTTTTAAATCCCTGTTGTTCAGGGTCTAGAACATCCACGATGGGAGAAATTATATCTTTAATTAAACTTTCAAGTAATTTGCAAATTGTGAAGGTTAGACTGATGGGTCTATAGTTTCCCCAAGATGATTTGGTGCCTTTTTTATGGATTGGCGTAACATATGCCTTTTTCCACTCCCCCAGAACATGACCGGAAGAAAGGCAACCTTCAAAAAGCAGCTCTAAAGGATAAACTATGGAGTTTCCCAGAAGAAATAAATACTGACCTGCTATATTGTCAGGCCAAGTTTTAACCTTGACAGTATGAGATTGTTACATAAAGTAATCTCGGCAATACTTGTTGATCGGGCTCATGAAATTCAATGCACAGAAGTGCAGGATCATGCAGATAATGCACTGGAACTCAGGGGCAAAGTACAAACTATGTAGGGAGATATTGACAGTCACAAAGCAGGAAAGGAATTGGGAGTTATCAGCTCACAGGACCTAAAAAAACTAGGCAGTGTGATAAGGCAGTTGGAAAGGCTAGCCATACGCTTGGATGCAGAGGAGGGTATCAGGAGTATAAAGGAAGGTCATCTTGCCTCTGTATAAGACACTCATGAGATCGCACCTGGAATACTGTATCCAGTTCTGGAGGCCCCATCTGAGAAAAAAGACAGACAAGGTGGAAGCGGTGCAGTGAAGGGCAACTACAATCGCACAGAACATATGGGATAAGGCCTATGAGGAAAGACTAGCCAAGCCGATGTTTAAAATATTTATTTCATTTGGGTAAAGCATTTAAACCATTTTAAATACTGAATTTTTACAGGATGTGCCAGTTGAGATTCAGTGTGTGATTTATTGAATCTCAACTGGCATATCCTTAAAATATCACTAGATGTGGTCATGCTTTTAACCATTATTTCTAATGAATTTGCACAATGCAGATCTGCTGAGAGGCAGTTTCAATGTGGTCTTCCTTTTACACATTTTTACAGTGTGCTTTCCTAGAATATGTCTGCTGATTGCTATTTATTTAGCCTGGATAGTTCACAGAAGATGTAACATCTTATTTTCAGTGGGGCTCTATATCTACACAATATTATGCTGCATTGCATAAAATCAGAACACGCTGAAAACAGTATTTTACATCTGGACTAGGCTACCCTGAATAAATACATTATAAAAATGGTAAAGTCATGACCCCACTGAAAACAAGATATTGCATCTAATCTGGGACATTCTGAGTAAATACAGTGCAAAAATGTGTAAATGAAGATCCCTATGAGAATGAGATGTAGCATCTCCTGTGCTCTCCAGGATACAAAATATAGGATAAGAAATATTTAAGGGTCATTCTCTGTTATTTGAAAGCCATGTAGTGTCCACAATTCAGCATTTAATTTTAAGTCCATATTAAGTATTTGTGAAGACTTAATGCATTTTCTAGTGGTGATTCAATTGAATAAATATTTATTATAAAATCAAAGAGATGTGTTGAGTGTTTTTTCTCTTATTAATGAAAACTTTTTAAAAAAAAACTTTGTTTTTCTTGTGTGTTTAGTGTGACATTTTTGCCCAGCAGATTTAAAAGGTCATTAATTCAAGAAATGAAATGGTTTTGCTTTAGCTCAACACATTGTAGTAAACTACGCATGTCCATACTCCACCATCAGGCAACTTTTTATTTTTTATGTTTGCCATTGTTTAGTTAAAAAATAATGAAAAACATCATATTGCAGGTTACAGTGTATGTCAAACTTGTAACCTGCTATTATCAAATGCACTGCAAAGCCTAAAATGCATTACAAACATTAAAGTTGCCATTGTAAAGTTTACTTGAGTACCAAGCACTGAAACGTTCTTTTAAAATATTTATAAGTTATCGATATTTGTATTTTGTAATAAATCTGCAACTCCAGTAAAAATGTTTGTCAAAATTTACTGTTTCATTTTTACTTTAAAATATACGCAGGCTGCCACTTTGTGCACATTTCTCTCAATGTTTCTTATTGCCATGTGACTAAGAACCCACTGAATAAAAACAGCAGCAGAAAAGATTCCACGAGGGAGTGTGGCGAGCAACAGGCTGGTCCACAGGCGCACTGTGGCATTGAAGTGCATCAAACGTGCTACAAGCTACTGCCTTCAAGCAGTAAAAATTGAATATTAAACTTTCTTTTAGCACTACTGAGCTAAGTTGCAACAAAGTAGGTACTGTATTATATTAGAAAAAAACTCAAGATGTGTGGATCTAGCATTGAATTAAACAGAGCATTACTCTTTGTGGTAGAGATGCGACAGTGTCGAGATCGGAGTTGCAACAGTCCAGCTGTCTCGTTTGGTAGGTTTTGTCAAATTTCATCAATGTTCAAATTTGGAACTGCTCAAATTAAAATTGCTGAGCCAAGAATAGTAATTGTATCCAACCCCACCTCAGATATGGGTTTTAGCCAAAGATTCTATAGAAATGTGATCGAGCGTCTGAAACTTGTTCTGGGTTTTGTCCTAGTAACGCCCAACTATATGTATTCAAACTGACTTTTTATGTTGTCTTGTGCCTGCACAAGAAACATGTTGTGGTAACTTCGGAATAGCAGATTTTGGAGGTGTGGTCCTGTTGTGGCCTGTGGTGCCACTGCTTTTTGGGGCTGGGCTCCGTGACACCAATTAGATTACACGCTGTCTATGACAGCAGTGCAAAAGTGTGTCCACCACCTTGAAAGGTTTTAGCCGCTGCAATGAGGGAACTGAGCCTTACTGATTTTCCTTCTGGCCCTGGCTTCTGCTTTTTTTCTTGCCATGCAGCCACTACAGACAAACTAATTGCAAAAATATTGCCCTGGGTGGTGGTTGGTGTTTGGGGGTTGGGTGTGGTGGGGGGGTCAGTCTGTACAGTTTTTAAAATTCCTACATTTTCTTGGTGAATGACAGTAGCAAAGCTGACTCCCTTGATCCAGTTTCTGGACTGTATCAGCGCCAACCCCTCACATGTAAGGTGTTCAGAATCCCCCCTCCTTTCAGGTATCTTTCCCCCTTCCCAACATGTTGTGTGTTGTGTGTCCTCTGTTGGTTGTGTAAGCATGTCTTTCACTTCCAACCCCAGATGATGAAGGTGTGAATGGCATGTTCCTCTGTGCCATTTAAGTGCCTCGCAGTGGCAGAGGTGAGAGTGTTGAGACACTATATGGTACCCTCTGCAAATGTGTCACAAGTACAATACTGTTTGGATTGCTGGTTTGTAGTTGTGGCCGAAGTGGTTTGTGATGAGTGGGCAGCAGGTTGTGTGTGTGGCTATAGTCTGCAGGGTCGCTGTCTAGGTGTTGGTTTGCAGATGGATCATGGATGCCTCTGGATGCACAATACTGCATCAGGTGAATAGAGACAGATGTGCTGCTTGCAAACCTCTGGGTGACAATGGCAGAATGAGCCACTGCAGTACTACCACCTGCCTCCTGCGCTCTTAAGCAACATTGGAATATTGTTGGGCAGACATTTGGAGCTCGTCTGTATGCCATGGTATTTATCAAATGTGTGTGTGTGTGTGTGTGTGTGTGTGTGTGTGTGTGTGCTGTGCATGCATGTGCTGGTGAGTGTGCACACTGTAAGCAGTAAACAACTGTACTGGCAATTTGTTTGTTTCATTGAATGCATGCTACAGTGTGTGTAACTTTGTATTTTTAGGCCACAGTTTCAGTTTGTGTCCATGCCCAGCAAAACAACCAGGACCAGAGCCGTGAAGATCACCCATAAGGGTGAATAAAGATGTATCATCAAAGATCAAGGATGACCCTGAAAAACATCAAGCATACTGTGAATACAACATGTATTGTGCACGACTTGTTCGGCAAAATATGACGGAAGAACAGAGGGAAAGATCAAGAATGTTGTGCCGTGAAAGCCAGAGAAAAGAGAAATTTAAACTCAATCAGAGTACAACTGATGCCAAGAAACAAAGTCAAAAAACAAGAAGGCAGAAGGAGAAGATGAGGGAGTACTGGAGACTAAAAGAAAGAGAACGTCAGAAGATGACAGCAACATCGGAGAGAAAGGGAAAGGGAGGCAATGTGAAGAAGAGAAAAGAGGGTCAAAAGAAAGAACAAAATGCCACTAATACTGACAAGTTCACTTGAAACACCTGTCAGTAAAAAAGTGCATGCGTTTTTGTGGAAATGGATTCCCCGGCTAAGTCCAAAATTGCCTGCTAGTCCCAGTAAGTGTGCCTTACTGGTCAAGAAATGAATTGATCGTGCATCACCGTGTAAGCTGGCTGCTTTACAGGATGTTAGGGTTATTACTCCGAATAAGAAGAATATGGATGTGTATAGTGCAGTCGTAGGTGGCATTCACACAAAACTGCATTCAAAGTTGAAGGATGTGAAAGTCATCGCTCGATGTGTCAGAGCGATTTTAAAAAAGTACAATCTTTTGTGTACTGGTTCTTGTATTCTTCAGAAAAATTGTGAGTATTTCCAGAAAATAATGATAACCTGTGATCTTCCCAGAAAGAAGCTGTCAGATGCAGTCTCAGACACAGAGAAGACAAACATTTACTCATTCTATCATAGTGGAGAAGTGGCACAGGAATTGCAGATTAAGAGGCTGGTCAGCAAGAAGACATCTACACCAAGGCATGTCATGAAATGTACTCTAACAAACACTTATCAACAGTGCAGTTCCAGAAATAACTGGAAACTTGGATTCAGTACATTCTGTCACATGCGTCCTAAACATGTAAAGACCATAATGCATGGACAGTTTGATAGATGCTTGTGTGAGTACTGTGAAAATGTAGAACTGAAACTAAAGACTTTACAACCGTATCTCAAGGGGAGTGACTTTAGTATCAGAGACCGGTATGATGCCACAAACACAACACTGTGTCAAAAAGGGGATAATTCAAAACACAAATTAAGCTGCCTTAATAGAGACTGCAGAGATTGTGGAGTACATCTGCTAACTGAGAATTTATCCTTGCTACTTCACAACAAAATGTCAGCAGCCATCACTTGGCAGGCGTAGGAAACTGTGAAGCGTAAAGAATGGAAAAGAGTTCAGAAAGTCCATAGTCACCAAGATCTGTCCTGTGGAAGAATTAATTTCAAACTAGAATCAGATATGCATATAATGCTGAAGCATCTATTTGTGGCTAGTTGGCAGCACCAGCAGTATACATTGATTTCAAGCAATCCACCTGAAGATACCACATTAATGGTGTTGGATTTTGTCGAGAACTATACTTGTCGATTTCAGAGGAAGGTGCAGTCTGCACACTGGTCACAGGCCCAGGTCACCATACATCCCATTGTATGTATGTACCAGTGTCGGAGGTGTGGTGCCATGTCACAGGCATCCCTCATTTTTGTCTTGGATGATGTGACACATGACAGTCATGCTGTACACCACTTCATGACTTTGGCAGTGAAATTTCTTCGCTCAAGAACTAATATCAAAAAAATTGTGAAGTTCAGCGATGGATGTGCAGCCCAATACAAATTTAAAATCCCTTTTGCCAGTGTAAGCTTCTCCATTAAAGAGTTTGGGTTCCCAACTGAAAACCACTACTTCAGCTCATGCCACAGCAAAGGCCCATCTGATGGGGAGACAACAGTCATAAAAAGTGCAGTAACTCAAGCAGTAATTGGAGGTCAAGTCATTGTCTGTTGTGCCGAAGAACTGTATGCATACTGCAGGGAAAATGTCACTCTTCCTGCAACTGATGGAGATGAATGTTGTCAATTGGAAAGGAAATTCTTTCTTGTGAAAAGTGGAGAAATTGACCATAATCGCACTAGTCATGCAGTGAAGTGTCCAGTGTCGGGTACTCGTAAGATCCATGATGATAGACCTGTGGAACCTGGAACTGTTGAATGTCGCAAACTAAGTTGTTTTTGCAATGCATATCAGCAGAGTGTTGGGATGTGTACCAGCACTCACTATGTCACCCAGTGGAACCATTGGAAACTGAGTATGGTACATTCAGTAAGGGAGTCTGAAAATGTGATGATTGTGCAGCCAATACGCGATGACAGTACCTCTGTAACACTGCCTGAAGTTGAGAACGGAGGTTTTGAACTGCAAATATCAGTTGACGCAGCAACATATGAAAACATTTTCAAAGGAAGACCCTCATCCATTATTATGAAAGCCTTGATTCTCAGCATCCATGCAGTGACAACAATGCAGCCCATGATGACAGTCCATCTGAAGTGATCCTTGCAGATCTTTCTGATGAGCCTCATATAAATTTCAACCAAATGGAAAGCAATGATTTGTTCAACCTTTTGAATTTGTATGACACAGCATTTGATGTAAATGAGCCAGAGCTGGATAACATAGACGCCAACCAGTCATTCAATAGTGAAGAACATGATACACCAATCACTGCACTGCTAACATGAGTGAAGTCAATGTATCCCATGGAGATTCTGACAATCTGAAACATGAATGCGAATACATCGAACACACAAATAACATCCTAGCAGATGACAACAGGAAACTAGATGCAGCGCAAGAGAACCACAGAACACAAGGGGATGACACAACACAAGAAGTGATCCATGAACCATCAGATTCACCCATAGATGACAATCATTTCAGAGAGGACGTACAGCAACATGAATTGAAAGATAAAGCTCTGGAGCAAGTTGACACCCTTGTGAGGGACCATCAAAATACTGATTTGGGAACATGGATTGCCCTGATGTTTCATGACAGATGGTACCCAGGTAAGCAGATAGACATTACACTCTAATTACTGCACTGAATACTGTATGGTGTACCTAATGTGTCTTTTTCTATCCAAATAGGTGTCATAGAGGAAGAAGACGAGGACTGGTATCATGTTAATTTCATGTTTTTTTTGCTGGCAGAAAAGGGGCAATATTCAAATGGACCTCTGTACCTGACAAGGGGTGGTATGAAAAACTATCTGTTGTACAATAAATGGACCCCCCAGAGTCTTACAGCTCAAGGACCTTTGTGTTCAATAATGTCAAGGTTACAAAAATGAACGATTTGATGTGACTGTTGAAATGGCTGCATAAGCTTACAAGAACTGACAATTTTTTCCATTGTGTAACATGGAAGTATGGTTTGAAAAATGCTGTGTTTGTTTAGTGGCTCACAATCTGCCCTCGGATGGCCAGTCTGAGGACATGGGGTGGACTCAGGGACCCACGTCTGCCCACCTATGTGGTGGCAACAAGCATGATGGGCACCTGGGTTCATCCCATTCACTGCCTGGATGCTCAGTCAGGTCAAACGGGCCATAATCAGCCCTTGGGGGTCAGTCTGAGGACATGAGGTAGACTCAGAGACCCATGTCTGCCCATGAAGGTGGTGCCAACAGGCATTATGGACACCTGGGTTCATCCCATGTGCTGCGTGGATGCTCAGTCAGGTCAAACAGGCCATAATCAGCCCTCAAGGGGTCAGTCTGAGGACATGGGGTGGACTCAGGGACCCACATCTGCCCACCCAGGTGGTAGCAATAGGTGTTATGGGCATGTGGGTTCATCCCATGTGCTGTGTGGATGCTCAGTCAGGTCAAACGAGCCATAATTGGCCCGGGGGGCCAGTCTGAGGACATGGGGTGGACTCAGAGACCCACGTCTGCCCACCCAAGCAGTGGGAACAGGCATTACAGGTGCCTGGGTTCATCCCAGGTGCTGCATGGATGCACAGTGAGGTCAAACGGGCCATAATTGGCCCTCAGAGGTCAGTCTGAGGACATAGGGTGGACTCAGGGACCCACGTCTGCCCACCCAGGTGGTGGCAACAGGTGTTATGGGCACCTGGGTTCATCCCATGTACTGCATAGATGCTCAGTCAGGTCAAACAGGCTATAATCAGCCCTTGGGAAGCCAGTTTGAGGACATGGGGTGGACTCAGGGACCCACGTCTGCCCAACCAGGTGGTGGCAATAGGTGTTATGGGCACCTGGATTCATCCTATGTGCTGCATGGATGTTCAGTCAGGGAAACCACTTGAAATCAATTTATACTACTGGTGCAGGAGACAAAAGAGAACATGGGGTGTACTAGAGGACCCACGCCTGCACACCCAGGCAGTGGCAACAGGCATTTTGGGCACCTGTCTCATCCCATGCACTGCATGGATGCTCAGTCAGGGAGATTGCTTGAAATCAATGTATACTGCTGGTGTGGGGGACAACTGAGGACATGGGGTGGACTCAGGATACCACATCTGCACACCACAATGGTGGCCACAGATGTTTCAGTGACCTGAGTTCATTCCATGCATTGAAATCAATGAAAATTGAATTGTCATCCTACATCCTACCTAGGACAGCACTGCTTCTAACAAGATTAGAAATGGAGCATACCATGTTTTCACAATGTGTGCCTGCTTCGTCATTTCCATGGTTTTAGAGTACAGGATCAGCAGTGCTGTCCTAGGATTGCTGTCAGACCAGTATGCTACAGCATTCTTGCAGTCACCCACTGCACACCATGCGATTCCTGCTATCTGATAGCAGCTCAAACACCAGTAATATGGGAACACACAGATTCAACTGAGCCAGCGTTACACCACACTAACCTATCTCCATAAGTAGACCTCTATGGTACAAACCTGAACAATGTTGAATGGCAGGCATGCCATCAGTTTTGGAAAATGTTGTTTCCTCTTAGAGGAGCATACATTAGGCTGTTTCAAATTATGTTTAACAACTGGTTGCATTTGCTGGCCATGGACACAAACTGTTTGGTATTAATTTTGTCTTTTTTGTTTGCTGAATGCAATATTTATTTGGACATAATTTCATTGTTTGTGATGCGATTCGATGCTGTCTGCCTACCCTTACTCAGGGAAAACTGTGGACACTACAAATTACACTTTGCATAAACACCCTCTGAAAAAATGAGACAATTTGATCTCACCTCAATTTTATGACATTTTTTTGGGGGGGATAATGGGAATAACTTTCCCAGTACCAAATAACATGTCACCCAACCAATGCTAGTGGATCAGCACTGTAAATTAACAGTTTGTTGAATAGGATGAAGGGATTCTAAATGTTCATGAGGAAAGCATAGCATGGTCATGAACCCCAATAAGGTAGTAAGTGACTGTTCTGCAACCATGCTGCATGCTGTTTTAAATACTAAGAACCCACATTCTGTGATTCATATGACTGACAGTGTATCATTCTTTAACATTTGGAATGCTTTTCATATTCCGAAAGAGACACTCTACATTACAGAATGTATTACACTGAGGGTTTGTGATCACAAAGTATGCATGGTGGCAGAACAAATTGTGAATATAGAGGGTTGGTTTTGGATATTGCCATATACTGTTCACTGACAAACAATTAATTTCACTTGAGTACGTTCTTAAAAAATTCAAGCATGAGGTTCAGATCAACTATCAGTGGGGGGGGGACAAAAACATTTTAGGAAATTATGCACTGTCCCTACTTCTAAACGTCATATTTCATGCAACATATATTTATTTAACATTATAATAATTTTTTAACAATTGTATGTCAAACATGTTTTTTTTTTATTGAAACCACACTCAGTTGATATTTTCTTACTTATTTGGAGCTTAAAAGCAATAACCTTGCCCATGTAACAGACGTGACAATAGATGTTACATACAGTATGCTTTTAAAGTATTTTAATGATTACAGCAATGCTGTTTTAACATGAAGTGTAGCTTAATAAAGTACCAAGTAATAATTACCACACTGCATACTTTTGGTTTCTTTATTATGAAGCAGTACAGGAATAAAAAACTTAACATTCACAAAATGTATTGTATTTATTTATTTATTAATTTATTTATTTATTTAAAAGTTGATAACCAGGAAAGGCACACTTAGCCAAGGCTCATTTCCAGGTGTGACCGGGGGCAGGGGTAAGGGCATAATGGATACATAGCATACACACATGTTTATAAACAAGAGATATGCAAAAGTACAAAAGAATAAACAGTAGATTCTGTACATCTTAATCAGAAGTAAGGCCTAACAGCTCATCTAACTATGTACAATGACAACCTCAGAAATAAATAGCACTGCATGACCTAACTTTAGTGAGGCTTGAAGAATTGATACAAGCAGAGGTGTGCAGGAAACATGCAGCAAGGAGTGTGCATGTAGGTTGGGGCAGGGACAGTAATGAAAGTTAAGGTCAGTGAAGCTGGAGGGAGCATTTAGTGATGGTGGAAACACTGGCTGGAGGGAGCATTTAGGGAGGGTGGAAGCATTCACAAGGGGAGAGAGGCAGGTGCTTGAAGTACTTTTTAATAGCTAGTGAGTAGGCAAGCAGTGTACATTGGGAGGGAGGGAGTTCCAGAGGGCAGGGAGCCAATGGAAGAAGGCTATTTCTCTGGCAAGTGAGTGAGGATTGGCCAGAGAGAAGGAGCGATGGTCTCATGAGTGCAGGGAGTAACCGATACTAGGAGCTGGGGCTAGTAGGGATGAGAGGTAGGGGGAAGGGTGTTGAACCAGAACTTGGTGATATAGGTTGCATAGTGTGCCATACATTGGTCGATCAGTGAGGGCAATGAGACAGCATGCTGGAGGGGTGATAGATGCGGAAAGAGGCGATCGAGGCAAAGCGGCAGAGAGGCATGAAATAAAGGGTCTAATTGAGCAAGAGAGGATTTTGGCACTGAACTATAGACCACGTCTGCATAATCAAATGATGGAAGGATAAGCGTGAATTATTTCCCTCCTGATGGAGAGATACTGCCCTTGTGTCTATAAGCGATCCAAGTTTTGGGCCGCGGTTTATTGTGGATGGCGTCATGGTCAAGAGAAATCCAATTTAGGATCAAGCCAGACACCCAAATATTTAAATGAGTCAACTACTGTAATCTTAGAGCCGTCATGGGTGTAAAGGAGGGAGGAGATGGCATTTGGCCAGTTTCTGAGTGGAGCCAAGTCCATAGCGACGTTTTCTTAGTGTTGCATTTGAGTGATTTGTCATCAAGCCATTTTAGGGTGTTTGAGAAGTAGGTTTAGAGGGTGTATTCAACCTGGGCTGGGGGGGGGCCAGAAACAAAAATAACAGTATCATCTACATACGTTTGGACGTGGGAAATGGAACAAACAGAAGGAAGGTTGTTTATGAAAATGGAGAATAGGGTCAGTCCAAGGATCAACCCCTGAGGTACACCAGCCATCTTGGTTAAGGGCGTAGATTTGGTATCCCCAAGCTGGACAAATTAAAACCTATCTGTTAAGTAAGCCTTGAACCAGTCTGTTGAAGAAGTGGACAGTCCAATAGCAGAGAGGTCATCAAGGAGGAGTTGATGAGTCACTGAATGAAAGCTTTGGCTAAGTCTATAAATATAGCCAGTGTGAGATGATCCTAATCCATGGCTGACTGGATGTGGTTGGTGGTGAGCTGGAGAAGAGAAAGCAAGTGGAGTGGAGGCAACGGAAATCTGATTTGGTATGGTGTCAGAATGTCTTTAGAGGCAAGCAAAGCACTTAGTCTTTTGGAGATAAGTAATTCCAAGATTTTGGAGAGGGTGGGGAGGAGAGATAGGTTTGTAATTGCCTGGGTTGGGGTCACCTCCTTTGTGTAAGGTATGACTTTGACTTATTTCCAGGCCTTCAGCAGGGCTCAGCTGGAAGGGAGGTTGAAGATGTGAGTATTGTTGGGACAATGGCAGGAGTGAGGATTTTCAAGAGGCTAGGGTTGATGCCATCCGGACTTTGTTTAGAAAAGTTCAGGGCTTTGAAAGCTTGAAGTACCTCTAAGGAGCATGATGAGAGGGAAGGTGTAGTTGGGAGTGAGCTCCTGAGTGAGGAGTAAGATGGGAGGGTTCGGGGAGTTCAGGCGTGAGTTTGGAGCCTGGAGGAAGTGGGTGTAAATGTGTCTGCAGGGAGGGGAGAGGGAGGGGAGGGAGGTGGATTCTCGTGGGGTAGGGGCGCAGGTTGTGAAGAATTGATTTATGGAGGAGGGAATGACACTGGGGCCATTGACTGTGGGGTCCAAGCATGGGGATGGAGCTTGAGGGATGGAGCCAAGTAGGGAGTGGAGAGTCTTCCAGAAAGTAGCTGGGGTCTGGTGACAGTCCTCAAGCTGAGCCTAAAGACCAGCTTTGGAGAATGCACTACCTTGGTGCATGCATTTCTTTGAGACCTGTACATTTGGAGGTCAGCAGCATGGAGGAGGGAGGCTTTTAAATGCTTTCCATGCTTTATCTCTGGCTTTGAAAGCTTCACCAGGTGAGGGGATATCCAGGGGAGGTGTCTGCACTGGAGACACATCTTTATTAGGGGGGGCGTGGGAGTTCCAGATGCCTAGGAATGTGGAGTTAAATGCTGTCAGTGTGGAGTCAATGTCTGGGGCCATGAAGACTCTGGACCAGTCTGTTAGGTAGAGGTTGGATAGTAGTGCCTGCTGGTTGAGGGTCCTTAGGGGCCTAAACCACATATATTTGGACTGGGCTGGGGGAAGACAGTGCTTCCTATGACAGAACATAATGCAATGGTCACTGAATGCATCGGGGAGTGTGCCAGCCAATGAGAACTTTTGAGGGTGGGTGGTTAGGATCCAGGAGTGAGTGTTTTGAGGAGCAGGGTTGAGTCTAATAGGATCGGTGATGAGTTGTGTGAGGTTTAGTACCTCAGTCTGCTGAGTGATGGCTGGAGAGTGCTGGGCAAGCCAGTTAAAGTTGAAGTCTCCCAAGATTAAAAGCTAGCCTGACACAGCTGAGGAAGTAAGGGCAGCAAGTTTGGGGACCGAGGAGGAAGGGTGAGGTGCTGGGAGAGAAGTAGCAGACAGTGACAAAAGGGGAGATAAGGAAGGGAAGACAAGCTTGGAGAGTAGAATCTGATGCAATTTTGGGACTACATCCTGGGAGACAATGGTGACATTTAGGGACTCTTGGGCATAGAAAGCAACACCACCACTGTGCTTACCCCTGTCTAGATGGAGAATGGAGTATCCAGGAATTATGACAAAGGAGTCAGAGACTTTGGCAGGTAACCACGTCTCCGAGATGCAGAGGATATTGGATGAGCATTGGGATATCCAAGCCTTAATGTGATCTAGCTTGGGTAGGAGGCTCCTCGCATTTATGTGGTAGATGCCCAGCCCGCTGGATGAGGGAAGGCTAGTGGTCATGGAGTCCATCCCAGAGTTAGATTCAATGTCCCTGGCCAGTAAAAGAACAGAGAGCAGGAAGCAATACAGGCTTAGTATGTGAGAGGGAGGGGGAGGAGGGGTTGGGTGGAGCAGAGTGAGAAGCCTAGTAGGCAGCAGCATTGGTTGGTTAGGAAACTAAGTGTGAGAGTACCAAGAGGGGTTAGAGTCTACCTGGTTTGAAAAAGGGGGGAGTGGGAGAGTATTTTCTTTGACGTCGAGGAGGATCACCTGGTTGGAGAATAGAAGTAAGGAGGAGAAGTCAGTTAGTAGATGGGAGCATGTCGAAGGACAACCACTGCCAGAGGGAATATGGGCTTCATTGTGCTATGCTATATAAAGGTGAGCAGGAATGATGGGATCCCATGTAGCTGGCTAGAGGTTCCCCAAACTGTCAGTCTGGCCCTTGCTAGGATTGGATCGGGTGGCTGAAGGTGGGATAGGAGTAGGGATAAGTAAACCTGAATGGGGTGCACAGTAGAAGAGAGCTCAGGGGAGTAACTGTCTACCCTATTTGTGGAGAGATACCCAGTGGCAGCAGAATAGTAGATGTGTAGGGAGGTAGCTGCACTCTGACTGGCTCTTTAAGAGGAGTATCCCTGGAGGAAGGAGAGAGGCAGTGCTTATAAAGTGTATTTAATAGAGGTCGGGGTTGGGGGAGCATGGTGGGGCTGGGGAGGTGGGGGACAAAATACCATATCCTACAGTTGCAGAAATGTAAGAAATCTGTTTAAAATCTATTTAAAAAAGCACCAAGTGCCTGAGGTAGCAAACAGTATGAGCAGTCCAATCAGGAGGGCCCTGCTAGTGTGTTCAGCCAATGAGTGAGTAAGGTATGGACCGAGCAGCCAATGGAGTGATGGCTCCAGGAGCCGGGGCTTTCCAGTGTCTCTGTGGGAGTACCCGATCCTATGTGGTGGCTGGAGGGTGATGAGCAGCCGGCTCAGATTTGGGGCCAGGGCCACTAGCTGTGAGGCACCCTACTAGGGGTGGCGGGACCTGGACAGGGTAGAGAGAGAACGAGAGTAAGGCATATAGCTTGGGGCAGCATTTAATCAGGAGTGGGTCAGGGGTAGAAGACAATAAGTAGTGGGAGTGAGTGAGAAAAGTAGGAGGAGGAGAGGAAGCAATGGAATGGCTGAGGGCAGTGGGTGCCGGGGAGCCGGCGCCAAGAGTCAGAGACAAAGAAAGAAGTTTGTCAGGCTGGGAGGGGGCACGAGAGCATGCTGGGGAAAAACAGAATAAAGAAATTAGGGACTTGCAGAATAGAGAGAGGGAGAGAGGAGAGGTGCCATGGAGCAGGCACCTAGGCTCCAATAGATGGGGAAAGCAACACACAGCAGGGTTAGGAAAAAGGGAGATGAAAGTGAGCTACCGAGATAGGCAGGAAAAACAGGGAAAAGCCACAGGGATAGCAGAAAGGCACAAGGACTGTCACAAAGCTAATGGCTCTAAGAAAACAAAACAGGCTAGCATACAGCTGTAAAGTCAGAATAAAAATCAGCAGAATATTAGCTACACAAATAATACTAGTTAAAATACAAAATACTATATCCTACAGTTGCAGAAAAGTAAGAAATCTGTTTAAAATCTATTTAAAAAATGGACGAAGCAGTGGGGTAGCAAGTAGTATGAGCAGTCCGATCAGGAGGGCCCTGCTAGCATGTTGGACCAATGAATAAGGTAAGGACCAAGCAGCCAATGGGGTGAAGGCTCCAGGAACTGGGGCTTCCTGGTTTCTCTGCAGGCGTACCTGATCCTAAGTGGTGGCTGGAAGGTGATGAGTGGCTGACTTGGATTCGGGGCCGGTGCCACTAGCTGCGAGGTGCCCTACCAGGGGCAGTGGGACCTGATCCTATGCAGCGACTGGAGGGTGATGACTGGTGGCTGACTCAGATCCGGGCTGGTGCCGCTAGCTGCAAGGTTCCCCATCAGGGGCGGTGGGACCTGATCCTAATTTATTGGACAAACTTAAAGTCTTACAAATATGACATAGAAACAATTAATGAAAAAATACAATAACAATATGTTAGTTAACAGATTAAGATTAATGCAGATGAAACAAAGGCTGACAATTGAAGAAACCAGAGACACCACGAATGGACATGTCCACCGTGCCACAGACCTGGTGAGTGCAGTTCCGCTCAACATATCTCAAAGACAAAAAACACTGTTATATTATAAGCTGTCCAGAATAATCAATAATGGTGAGTACTACAAATATATAATATGAATGTTAAAATTACTCATATTTTTCTTTTCACTGAATGTCACACTACTGGCCTCCAGATAGCAGAGAATGACCCTTAAAGGAAATCTGTTGTAAACTGAGCTTCACTGTGTTCTGCATAACCAAGACTGACATAAACAAACAATTACTTTATTGTTTTATAACAGATTGCAGTATTTATTTTGAATGTTGTGGTCATGAGGATGGTGTGTACACAGTATATGTGTGTGTGTGTTTGCTATAGCTCAATATAAATATTTTTCCCAAAAAGTATAGTAAAAGGAGTAACAAATGATACCACTCCTTACTTGTCTTAGGGGTTAAAGTAGCAGCTGTCTTCTGCTATACTGCCATGCATTCTAGATACTGCTGGTAGTGCTATGCACTTAGATTTGAAACCATAAAAGGTGGCTGTTTTCAGGGCTAAAAGTTTCATAATGTGTTTGCCATCTAAAGCCCAATATAAGTATTTATTTTTCAAAAATCATACTAAGATTAGCAACAAAAGATAACAGTTATTTACAGATGTTTTCTGCTATAGAAAACTATGTCTGAGACAATGCTTATCAGATAGTGTCTTAAGAAGTTAAAAAAACAGTGTAAATCATTTTAGGAGATTCCTTGCTTGGTAAGGGTGACATTTATGAGATATGAATATTTTTTGAAAGAGAATACCTGCCTAAATGAAGCTAGTAGCAAGAAAATGTTTAAATGCTAAGTATTTAAATGTGCATGTTGTTGCATTATGAAGGGGGGTAAACTAATTTCCAGTTTAACAGGCAACCAATATTTAACACGCTGTTTCAGTTTCCATTGCTGTAATGTTTAAGAGGAAGGGAGCAGGCAGGCTAAGAGCACATGTTAAGATCAGCTGTGCTTATTGAAAGTGCTGATTCATGACTGCATCTTCGGCCCATTGTTTTGAAGTCCACCCACTTTCATGCCTGAACAGTGTCATGATCAGGCTTGCTGATTATTGATCAAGCCCCTTATAGAGTCTATTGCACTGGACCACCATGACACACCTCTCAAAACCCTGTATATAGCAAAATGCCTGACTTGTGCTAACGCGCACAGCGAACATAAAAATGATATTAATGTTGTTCACTTTTTCACTTTTTTTGTCATGCAATTCAGAAGGTAATATTTTAAAAAGTGCAATATAGCTGTTTAGTATTTCTACGGCATCGGACATCTTTAAAGGGCTAGTGTACTGCTAGGAATTAATAGTAACTTTCAGAAACAATCAATTATAACTCTTTATGTTTGAAGTGCTTTTTCTTTTTTTGTTTAGCAAATTAGAAGAAATTCTACCTGACAGTACTACTACTGTAGGTGTGATGTGCAGAACAGCACTCTATCTGGAGGCTGCCATAGTCAGTTCCATTCCTCCCTATTCATCATCAGCATTGCTATCTCATTGATGGTGACATCCCTAGCAGACATAAGGTGCCAATCTTCTGCCGCTTGACTGGTAACTTGTGGCACATTACCAATCAGGCAACAGGGTTTCTAATATAACAATAAGTGAGGCCCAATGCTGACGATGAAGCAGGAGGTTTAGAACTGGGTATGTCTGCTTCCAGGTAAGGCACTGTTTTCATATCACATCCAGTAGTATTAGGTAGAAAAACATCTAATGAGCACATAGCAAAATGAGAACACTTCAGCAATAAAACGTAATTAGGGACTACTTTTTAAAGTTATTAAAATTTTTCTGCCTGCTACTTTTTAGCACTATTAGCTCTTTAATATTTTTGCACAGCTTGTAGCTCTTTAGGATTTAAATATTTAAAAGAAGTATCAATATGAATTGTTGTCTGTTTAAGTGTGGCCTTTTTGTTCTTTAGTGACTGGGTAAGACCCACTAAGCACAAGGCCTGTTTGCAGGGGTGACCCAGGAGCATTGGAGAGGTTAAGTGACTTGCTTAGCGTCACACAGTATGCAGGTTAAGGATGTGGGAATCAAACCTAGGTCTGCTGGATGTACCCATCTCATTCACAGCTCATTATTCTAGCTTCAAGGCTATACAGCTAGCTAGCCTTTGATCCTATACTCCGTAGCCAGAAGACATTTTTGCACATTGAATTCATAAGTGGAGTTTTAGCATTGCTGGTGTGCTTGGTGTTTGTTCTGGCTGGTAGTTTGGATTCTGTGCACTTTAAATTGCAACTTATATATTAAATTATATTTACTGTGCATGCACTTTGGTGTGCCAGCTTTTCCTTTTTTGTTTTAGGTTCAGTAGGGATCTTACTACTTGGATGTAGTCCTAGATGAATCACCTGTAATACCTGAAAAATCAGAAGAACTGTTGCAGATCATAAAGCTTCCAAGGTCTTGGCCAGGTGGTCAATGCTTCAACCTTGCTAGGGTCAGTTTGAATACCTCTTCCAGACATGATATGTCCCACACATTTCACATAACTCTGGAAGAATTTGCATTTGTCAGTGGAGAGCCTGAGTCTGAATTCCTCTAGTCAATCCAGTACCTTGAAAAAGTGTGTTTCGTGTTCCTATACAGTCTTCCTGAACGTGATGACACCATGAAAGATAGATCAGGCACTTCAGAAAGCTCATCTATCCCAGGACATATTCAGGGATGAAATGTGGTCAGGATGCCAGAAATACCATGAAGCATCCATAAAAATTCATAGAATCCAAATGTGCAAAGAAATGTGTTTTTTTACATGATCTTTGTGAATCATGGGTTTTTGACAATACCTGCACATCAGGTCCAATAGGGAGAACCAGCAACTCCTAGTCATTCAATTTAAGACATCTAGACATTTGGCATTGTGGACTGATAAGGTATGGTTCTCTTACTGAGTGTTCTGTAGTCCACACACATGCGTGCAATGCCGTTCTTTCTAATAACCACTATGGGTGACACATAGAGGCTACTTAATTCCTTAATGAGTCCAGTCAGTAAGAACTCTTGCAGATGTCTTCTCATATCATCAGTGTCTACTGGCACCAGATGTTGAGACCTCACTCAAAAAGCCAGTGGTCATGCAGGCAGATATTATGTTCTTCATTTGTCATGCATCCAACATCCCAGTAACTCAACAAGAACACAGTTGTCACTTGACTAACTTTCTACTCACTGTTATCCTCCATTCCTCAGGTAGAGGTGAGAGTCTAAAGTCAAAGACTACTAGGTTAATACCTTGCTTGGTTCCTTCTACCATAGGCTTGAGCTGAAGTGCTGTGTTCTCACAGTACACCTAATAAGATTTGTTCTTTTCTCATGGTGATGACACGGGCAGCCACATTCTTTACCTGCACTGTGATCCTCCTCATATAGGCATGTGCATGCACAAGCAACATTATGAGTTACTTCAACAGTCACTCTGGTAATCCATGTTCCTCAGGGATGTCAATCTTCAGTATTGGGTTGGCCATTTTTTTCTTCAGCCTTACCTCTCCACTGGTGGCACACTGCTGAGTGGCAATACCAACTCTTCTGTATCTCCATGCCACACTACATCAACAGCATCCTTGCTGTCTCCAGGCATATGTTGTACCTGCCTCTGGTAGGCTTGCCTTATTCATCCATGTATGGGCATGCTCTTCCTTTCTGTTAGACCCCTTTCATGGCACAGTTGTTCCAATTTTCCAAACATATATGTTTTCATTCAATAAATAAGGGACATTTTCATACATACCAGCCTCAGAGTACATAAATGCCAGAGTTTCCATCTGCTGTCCAACTCTATTATCTTAGTCGGGAAATCAATACATACCCGATGCTTCTGAGATGATGATAGGTCTTATCACTTATGTCAGATATTTAACATAGTAGCCTTCAAAAGTGAGAGTTACTTGGGAACTAATGTACAAAACAGCACAAGCATGTATTCCATTAACCTTGACCTAAATCTTTGAAGAAGGTGCAACTAACTTGGTTGGTGCAATTATCCATATTTTGTCTGACTTGACAGTTGACTTACTGAGTACTTGCTGGAAGCATCTTCCATTGTGGGCTCTAGTACACTCCTTTGCTGGGACCAGCTGGCATTCTCCTGTGCTGCCTGCATCTGTGTGAGTTGCTCGTTCACTCTGTGTAAGCCCTCAGCACTTGGGCATTCCCTCTGACAGTGCCCTTCTAAACAGCACTGGTAAGGCACATATCCATCCTTCTTGCTTAGGATCTTGGTGCCATCCATGATACAGTCCAAAAATCACCTCCCTGGTGAGTGTAGTCTGTATACATCTGCAGTGCTAGTGTGTTTACTGATTGCCCTCTGCCATTAGGGCATCTATCCTTCTGTTGCTCCAGGACCATGATTTCTAGGATTCAGAGGCTTCCTCAACCGATGTGGGTGCATTCAAAATGACTACAGTGGTTGCCATCCAAGCAGTAGTCCAAGGGATACACACAGAAAGCACTGTCTCTCTCTTCCTGTTACTTCACCAACCAGGTCTCCATAGACTGGTAGCTTGTCCATCTGCCCCTCAACCAAAGGTTCATCAGGATCTGGTCTGAGTATGACGTTTGTTCATGTACTTGTTCCACCTATGATTTGTCTATATTTGAAGTAGCTAGGCTGCCTTTCCAATATACTCACTAGACTATCTTTTCCATGTTCACCAAGAGTTCTGAGAACGTTTCTCCATCCCTTAGTTTGAGAAGTGACAGTTGCATGAAAATCTTGCCAGGCTTCTCCACACTTCCAGATATGCTTTCCAATGTGCAAAAACCAACATAAAAATGTGTGCACTCGAGAGCCTTAGATCAATAGCATTCATTACATAAAAACTTACAATATGTACAAACGTGCAAATGTTGACCTCTCCCCTGACCAACTTCCATGTCATTCAGGTAAATGGCTTCTTCCTCAGGGATAGAGTTCCTCATAACACTATGACACATACTGTAAATGGTTCTCCAGCCTATCAAAATTAACCAATTTAAATATTCAAAATGAGTAACACATACTGATGAAAGTGTGTTCGTTCTCCATTAAATGAACAGAACATTCAGTGCAGTGCCTAATATTAAGATTGGTTAGAGTTCCATATATTCACACTACATTAAAGTTTTTTTTTTGATAAAGAGATAATAGTGAAACCTAATAAATACCCATATTTTAAAAAGGCATAGATGAAGTAGCCTGAGCAGATACATCATTGAGACTACAGAATATACTAGGTCTACAATTATCACAACACCTAACAGATATATAGTTCATATGTGCAG
Source organism: Neoceratodus forsteri (assembly GCA_016271365.2). Classification (NCBI taxonomy): domain Eukaryota; kingdom Metazoa; phylum Chordata; order Ceratodontiformes; family Ceratodontidae; genus Neoceratodus; species Neoceratodus forsteri. The sequence continues at coordinate 492,170,871 of CM057451.1, forward strand.
TGTCAGGAAAAGGAGACATGCTTTTCAGCACAAAAAAAGGTATTCACAAAATTAATGTTAATCTATTTACACACACCAAACAGAGTTGATTGCAGTCCCTTGCTTGCTCTATCTTTCACATAAAGTTATAAAAAGGGTGCAAGATCCAGGATGTCATTTAGACCTTCTGGGATAAGCTTTTCAGGTGAAAAATCCACCAAGATTCTGTCCTTAATAGTTTCTGAAGCATGTCTCCTCCCTTAGCTAGTTTAGGCACATATTCAAGAGCTGCACATTTCAAGCCCTCAGGATGTTGTTGATGGCACAACTTTAAAATGCACCCTATTGCACTTTTGTCCAGGCCATTTCTAATAGCCCCAATATGTTCAAGCATTCTGACTGTTAGCTGCCAGGTAGTCCTGCCAACATAAACTTTACCTCAGAAGCACCAGGCAGCATAAATTACATATTCAGAATAACAGTGTGCAAACTGATGGACCTCAGTTGACTTTTCCTGATTCCTCACAAGTATCCATTTTCCACTTAGAAACATAGAAACATGGAGAAATTGCCAGTAGATAAGGACCGCTAGGCCCATCTAGTCTGCCCGTAAGCCTATCTTTGTTTGCAGCCTTTGAGTTGCTGCAAACTTACAGGCAGTACATCTTTTGCATGGGAAAAACAATGGGCCTATTGCCAAAGGTATCCAGTGATAAGGGGCATTATATGTATACACGCAGGGGAGCAGAGCATGCCATGCAATGGTGGAAGAAGGATGGAGGGGTTTTGTTAGGTGTAGTGTGATGGTGGGTTGCCGAGCTGGCTGTGTGGCATAGTGGGTTTGTGGCAGGCTAGGGTTGGGAGGGTAGTGGGTTCTGTGCTGGGCGTGTTGGGATTTTTGCTCCAGTCTATGTACAAAATTTTTTAAACCCCGGGTTGAGAATCCTTTAGTAGGTGCGAGGGGCACTGCCCCCCTACAAAAACAAAAAAACTATCTTTTTGGCACACTTTTGGTTGGCACCAAGAGTGTACATCGACGAAACTGATTTTCGCTAATGTACATTTGCCCTAGTGGCGATTGCTATTCCGCGATCGTCGTTATCACACAGAAACATTACCAAGCCAATTTTCCATTTTAGGGGCTATATAATGACTTTTAGTAAGAATAACACCCAAATTAGGACCTCTTGAAAATGTTATGCTTGGTTTAGGTCCTACAACATTAATCGGATTTATGTCCGAAAGCAACATTGATCAATGTTTCAAAACAACCCCCTTGATTTAAATTGCTAAAGGCATATATTTGGTGACAAATGTTACCTTACATTTTTCAGTCAGTGGAGTCAGTAATATTTGGTGGGGGAGGGGAGAGTCAATAAAGATTCCCTTGAAGTATCCGTTGCCCTCTTGTATGCCTTATTTATCACATGACTGGAATATTCCCTAGCTTTAAAATGATTTTTGAGATCCAGACTCTGTCTTTTGAAGCTTTCTTCTGTGTAGCAGTTCCTCCTAATTCTGAGGAGCTGCCCGCACAGGGATACTGTTCACTAGCCTAGGTGGAAGTCTACTTTCTGCTTGTAAGAGGGCATTACCAGCTGTTGTTTTTTGAAAAGTGGCACTCTGTATAGCACCAAAGTCATCAACATAAAAGCAAACATCCAAAAATGCAACACTTGCTGGACTGTCTGAGTAAGTAAACTGTAAGTTGAATTATTCTCATTCAGCCATATAACAAATCTCTCAAATTCATCAAGCGATCCCAGTCATATGAGTATAATGTCATGTATAAAGCAATGCCATCTGACAATCCCCCAGGTAAGGATTATACACTCTGCATTAAATAAGACCAGCTTTCTCCAGTGTGGACAGGTAGTCCAATGGGGTGGCTTTATAAAGCCTGTGTGGTGTCCAATGATGGTCGTCATAGGCATTCTCCCATGTGGGCTTTCTTCTCTGCATCTAAGCACTTTAGGTCCCGAGACATCAGGGATTCTGCTCAATCCATGTGTCGAAATCTTCCTCCGGGGTTGGGGGAGGGTTTGAATCCAGAAGAGGAACAAAGACTTCCATTTTCCTTATAGTCCACCTTAAGTTAAGCTTCTGAACATTGTCAATCAGGTGATCTAAAGTGTCCAGTAGTGCCTCTGTTGGCCACTTCCAGTCCTGAGGGTGCTAACAATTCCTTCAAATCCTGTTCAGTTTTGTCTTCCATTGCAAGTCCGTTCCTTGCTCTTCCTCCAGTCAATAGTCAGAGTCGGGTTGGAATCACTGTAAGTGTCCTCACCCTGTTAAGGATTTGTCACTAATCCTTAGTTCCTTCTGGAGAGAAATGAGAGGGTGACTTTACAGCATCCAGGTCCTTGTCACTTTCCACTGTGACACAAATTGTTTTTGTACCCACTTCATCCATGAGATGCTTTGCCTTTAATTTTCCAATTGCTTTAACACTCTCAAGTAATGTTCATAGTTAGCATCTGTGCTCTAGCCTTCTGGAAAGCTGTGTACCAGTAACATCTTTCTGGGGTCCAAGCCCTCAACATGACACTATTCCTCAACCTCCCTGAAGGCCATTGTAATTTATAAAACACATTTTTTTGGGGGGGGGGTTACCAGACTGTTGTCTGACCACACTGCGGGGTCCATGTGGGTGTCTGGACAGTAAACAGGAGATTTCAGAGGTCTACCTCTACTGAAACAGCTGGGTTGCATTGGATGTTGCAATTACTACCCCTGCCTTGTGGTCTTAAAAAAGGTTGAGGGGCCTAGGTTCATTGAGCTCCTGATGGGGGGGAGGGAGGCATTTATTTTTTTAGTTTTTGATTACCGGGTGAGTGCTCTAGACAAAGAAATTGCCTATTTTCGGTCACGATCCGGGAGAGTTACAGACATAGGTAAAAGCACATTACATCACAGTGGTTACTATTACATAATACAGACTTGGTTAGAACATATTACAGTATAGACAGGCACAGTGATACTTACTGTACAGGAGAAATTAGTCATTGCACTAGGCTATCAATAGATACAGGGGAATACACAATACAGTTTCAAGAAGATATACCATATGGTATCAGTAAATAGAGAAACTATTCCAGACAGTCTCATGGTGGCAGACCTCACAGCCTGTCCTTGCCTACTATTTAAAAGCGGGCGAGAGTAATAGGTGCCTGAACATGTGCTGAAGGGACATGCAAAGGAAGCCTAACTAGGTGTCCTCCCAAGGGATTAGGTCAGAAGTGCATCTGTCAGAGGCCAGGAAGTAGGCAAGAAGCTCAATTTTAAAGATCAAGTGTGTAGTGGGGTGCCTCACGGTTGAAGGCAGGGAGTTCCATAGCTTTGGGGCAGATACCACTACTCATCCATCTTAGTGACGCATTTGGGTGTGTTAAGGAGTGACTTTTCAGTAGATCTTAGTGGGTAAGTCTGATGGGCTGGGTTCATCAAGCATGCAAGGGACATTGGTGTTCCAGTTCTGATGATACTGTCAATTGTATATCCTGTGATATAGACTCAGTAAGAGGCAGGAGACAGCCAGCCCAGACCAGAGTAAAGTACACAACAGTGGGTGTGCCTAGGTACTAATAGTGCAAAGCGACAGATACTATTATAACAGGTATCCCACTTCTGCAGTAGTCCCTTGTTCAGGCTGGGTCGCAGTATCCCCTGCGTGATCGCTAATTTTGCCTTAGAGTTTAAGGATGCTCTGACTTTGTATGCCAGCCTTAGCTTGATATTGACCACCTTACAAGTGTTCATGATATGTAGGCTGAAACCCAATGAAGGACTGAGGGTTACATCCAGGTATCTGAAAGAGTTCACAAAATCCAGGAGCGAGCCATCCGAGCCATGTATGGCCAGTGTTGCAGAACTGGCTTAGACCTTTGGTGCTAATTCAAACAGCATTTCCACCATTGTTTTGGTATTCAGAAGTTTGTTTTGAACTAGCCACTCACCTAGACAGGCAAAGTCTGGCTCAAATGTGATATTTAATGGAGGTGATGTCCTTGGTGCAGGTGTATAACACCATATCATCTGCATATAAGATGGTAGAGGTAGTATGAGCATTCGAGGCAGACAGTTCACAAACAGTGAAAAAATAGTGGTCCGAGAATTGAGCCTTGTGGTACACAATGCTGGTAGGAAAGAAATCAGATTTGCAATTGTCAATCTGAACAAATTGTGTCTGCCCAGACAGGTAACTGCTGAACCATGTTGAGGAGCCTTGGGATAATCCAGAAGTGCAAGGCCAATGTATCTAGTAACGTATGAGTCCCAGATTGAACACTTTAGTTAAATCCTGAAAATTGCTCCAATGTATAGCTCTTTATCCATCGATAGCTTGATGTCATTAGTGAGTTTGATAAGCTATCCAGCCAGAATGAAATAGTGTGGTACCTCCACCCAGACAATAGTTTAAGTGGACAATCTAATACCAGAACAATGACAATCCCAAACCAGTTCAGTGTATAGGCACAAAGCACCTTTCTACAAAGTATATAATGAATAAATATTGCTTTAATTGCAAAGTTCCAGATTTCCAAATTCTCAAGCAAGTACATTTCAAAGAACTTCCAAAACACTCAGACCCCCAGCGCTTCACTCATCTGAGCTTTTGAGCATCTGAGCTTCCTTGGGGGGGGGCTGGTTTAAGTGGGCCTGGTATAAGTATAGTACCACCCCAAGGGACGAAGAATCTATCCACCTTCCCATTGAGCAAACCTACCTATGAACAAATTCCATGCAGTGACTGTCTCCACAAAGCATGAAGCTTATACTTTAAAATAATAATGTGTACACAGATAGTGACTACAAAAAAAGTAACATGGTCTTTATTTATTTATTTATTTAAGAGATTTACCAGGAAGACATGCTGAGCAGTGTACCGCTCGATTCCAGATGCACCCTGGGGGTAGCAAGTTTACAATGGTACAGTAGTACAGAAGAAACAAAAAACACACAGAAAGTGTTTGGTACAACAATGGATGAGGCAGTCATAATACAAATAGAGTAGGTACATTTTCATTAGCATTTTAATAACATTAGGTGCAGACCGAAAATGGAAAACCAGACTGGTGATAACAGCTGGTAGGTAGGAGTTGAGATGGGGTTCAATGGTGAGGGGAACAGGAGCAGTTGGTGAGAAGTGCATTTAAAGGGCATTCCATTGAGGAGTACTTGTGGAGTGTCTAATATCGGCTGCCAGGAGTTCCATAATTTGGGCAACCTAGGCTAGAAAGCAGCCTGGCCAGACTGGTTGGATCTGTGTGTGGAATGTGCAGGAGCCTAGAGTCTATGTTTCTGAGAACATAGGCAGGCGGGGAGAGGGCAGTTAGGGAGGATGACAGGTAGGAAGGGAGCGTCTGTGACCAGAACTTGGCAGAGGTTCTAGCACAGTGAAGCAATTGTCGGTTATGTAGTGAGGGGAGTCCCAAGGACTGGTAGAGGTCGCAGTGATGGGTATTGGGAGGACGGTCCAAAGAGAACCTGCAGAAGGAGTTGTAAAGGGGATCAAGCCTAGCTAAGGAAGTTTGGGGGGCGGCACAGTAGACAACATCACCGTAATCCATAATCGGGAGGATCATTTTTTGGACTATTGCTAGTCTGGTTGGTAGAGGAATGCAATTCTTGTTCTGGTAGAGGGCTCCCAGCAAGGGATGCAGTTTTTTGCGTAGAGTGTCTATATGCACTGAGAAGTCAAGGTACTGATCTAGCCAGACGCTGAGATAACGATATGAAGTGCAGACCTCAAGTGGAGATTAGTCCAGAGTGTAGAATGTGGGTGGTGCACTAAGCCGGGTTAGTTTGGCCCAAGAGCTGAAGGTGAGGGAGACTGTTTTTTTTTTGAGTTTAAGAATAGTTGGTTTGAGAGGAACCAATGTTGGATGGAGTCGAAGTCCTTCTGTAGCCAAGTTGTCACAGAGCTTGCAGATGGGCCAGAGGCAAACAGCACCATATCGTCTGCATACATATGGATAGCCGTTAGTGGGCAGACAGCAGGCAGAACATTGAGAAAGACAGAGAACAGCAGCGGGCCGAGTACAGACCCATGGGGGACTCCACTGGTGACAGGAAGTGAGGTGGATCTAGCTGAGCCAATACGGACTGATTGGGACCTACCTGACAGGTATGAATGGAACCAGTTATTTGCGTTCACAGACAGTCCAGCTTGGGCAAGTTTAGCCAGCAACAGGGGATGAGATACTGTGTCGAAGGCTTTTGCCAGGTCGATAAATATGGCTGCTGTTATTTTCCCTTTGTCCATGCCCGTAAGGATGGAGTTAGTGAGGCGAAGGAGGAAGGTGGTGGTGGAGTGATTTTCTGAAGCAAGCTTGGTAGGGGTGAAAAATGATATGGTATCTAGATAGTGGTGGAGCTGGAACAGTACTAGGCACTCTTGAATTTTGGCTAGGATGGGGAGCAGAGATATGGGCCAGTAGTTGGATGGGGAGGAGAGGTCCCCTCCTTTGGGTAGCGGAATGACTGTGGCTTGTTTCCATATTTTGGGGACTGCCCCGAGTTTAAAAGACAGGTTACAGAGTAGGGTTAGAGGGTGGGCTATGGTCTGTGCTGAGAGTAGGAGCATTTTGGAATCAAGGCCCGATGGACATTTACCTTTGGATGGGTTGAATGACTGCAGTATTTTTAGCATCTGGCCAGGTGAAACTGGCGGAGTGAGAAGGAGGCCAGGAGGATACTTTTAGGGGGCACAAAGGGCGGGAGGATGGGGATGGAGGAGAGTAGAGAAGAAGTAGTGGTGGAGAAATATGAATTAAACTCAGTGGCAACCAAGCAAGGATCCATGATGATTCTTCCTTTGAGGTTGAGAGTGGTAGTGGGGGTTGGGCGGTGGGGAAAGAAGGGATTTTATTGACTTCAGAACTGAGTAGGGTGGCGAAGTTATTGTTGAACGCAGTTTTACAGTAATTTGATTTGGCCTGACGTATGAGTCTTGTACAGGCATTTCTTAGTGACTGGTAGTGTTGCTGAGCCGTTTGAGCACCAGTGGCCTTGAAGAATTTCCTGACACGGTTTCTGGCTCTTAGGTGTTCCATGAGGTTAGTTGTTACCCATGGTAAGTGGGATCCTCTTACTCGGGATCTCTTGAGTGGAGCATGGAGGTCCCAGATGGCAAGGAATTCAGTAGAGAAATATTTCAGGGCCTCTTCCATGGAGGTGGCCCTGGGGATGAGGATCAGCCAATGCTGGTGAGGTCATTAGGGAGGTTGTCAGATCAGGTTTATAAACTCTGATGTAAAGTGTGCGGGGTGGAGGGGCCATTGGTCAGAAGATTTTACCACCATATAACTCATATGGTGGTCACTAAGGGAGTCTGGTAGTAGGCCAGCTTTAACTATCCGATGAAGGTGGGTAGTAAGTGCCCAATCCAGTAGTGTGTGTTTATTGGATTTGTGGTTTAGTCGAGTGGGTTCCTCTATTTGCTGGTACAAGTTTAGGGTCAGGTTCAACTGACCGTTTGTCAGACTGAGCTCATTCTGAAATAACCCTTGATATTCACTGAGAAATCCTGTCTTCTGATTGGTTTGTTGGTTAGTTGAGCTGTCCAAGCAAAGCAGGCCTTGAGATTTGCTACATGACAGGCAATTGGTTGTAGAAAAGGTGCCTGAATTAATTAAAGCAGCAATAGTACCTAATCAAGAAGTGATCAGTTACCAGTTTTTGTTGCTCTACAGAAAAGATGGTGGCTGCCTCAGCTGTCTATCTAGTACTGCTGTTTTCAACAAGGCGGGTGGCAGAAATATAACCAAAAACAAAGGAAAACTGAGCAAATTACGGGGCGATAGTACAATGCCGGTGGGGAAGATTACCAGGTTCATGTTCAGCAGAGCACAAGGAATAAACTGTCAAAAAAAGCACATATTTTTTTTTACCTTGCACTGCTGCTTTAAGTCCATCACATGACCACAAGCTCTTGAGGCTCTCCTCAGGCAATCCAACCCTAATTGGTTGCCTGGTCACCCCCTGAACCCTTCACCAGGCCAGCTCAGGAAAAGAAAAGAAGACAAAGATGGCTGCTAATTTATAGTCTTAACACAGTCTTACAACAAATTCCTTACAGTATTTACAACAAGTTCTACAATTTAACAGTATTTCCATCCCAAACCAATCCTGCATGAGTGCACTTTCCTGCTCTGTTTTGTTGGGAAAGTGATCAGGGAAGTCCTAATCTAGTTGGGAATGCTGAAATGGTGGCTCCAGGAGCTGACATGTTTGATGTGGGTGTGAAGACAATCTTAAAAGCAGTTGCCCTTTGGGCAGTTACACAGTTTCCTTTGCAAGCTGTAAGCAGCTTTCTGTTGATGTGCTGGAGGCTACCTTTAAAGGTTAGCCTTCTGAGATCTGGGTACCCATCTGAATCCCTAAAATAATAAAATCAAGGCTGGATTGTAGATTTGGTGTCCAGCTGAGAATGCTATACCTCCAGTAAATCAAGGTACTGATATGACAAATGGATACCCTCCAGGTCTACAGATTTAAAAGAGAAAGAGGAAGCTTAACAGAAGAATAGGGAAAAGAATAAAAGCATGTCAAGTGCACTCCTTAAGTGAGGGCTGGGGCCATCTAATTCCTTCATAAGTGCAGATCACCTGTGCTATGGCAAATGCTCACCACTGTGTATGTCACCTTGTATGTCCCCAAAAGGAACCTGCCAGTATTCTAATTCTGACAACATGCCACTGAGAGGGTGCTAAAAGAGCTAAGGAGGTTTCTGAGGTGTGGTAATGAGTCCTTGCCAGGTCTTAAGCAAGAAGGGAAACAAACATGATTCCACTAGTCAGGGTGGTAAGAAAATTAGACCCTAGAGTGCCCTTTAAGTAAGGGTCTGGTGCCTCCCAAGCTGCCCTGCAAGTGAAGGTCCTGCACCAGGGTAATAGCTCACTACAGTATAAGTGGTGTGAGTAACAAGAGCCTGTCAGTTAGTTCTGGAGAGTGTTATTCTGGAAAAAGATTAATTATACAATGGCAAGAAAGAATCTTGGACTGTGATTGGTCAGTTTGGGGCTGGACCCATGGCGTTATCCCAGCACAATGCCACAGGTCTACTGGCATCATTATGGCTGCTACGGATGCTCTCCTTTTTTGCATCTCCTCTTAAGAAACAAAAATATTTTTCCACTCTAATAAAAACATTCTTTAAAATATTTTTTTAATTTTATATATGACAACAAGCCATAGTATAATAAGAATAATAAACTCCAGGGTATGTGTCGTTTGGGATAGCATGCATACAGAATGGACGATCAGCCTGCGGCCTCATGCCCAACCACCCCAGGCGTAGCATTATCCCAGCACGACACACACCCTGTCATGCATTATTCCTTTATTAAAACATACCCTACCCCAGGCCCTGCCCAGAACAGATGAACTCCAACCTATGCTTGTTCTGCTCCGAGGAGGGAGCAATAATACTACGCCATCCATCTGAATGAACCCAAACACTGTTTGGCTCTAATGCAATTTGCGGATGTCTTGTGTTGTTTCAAGTTAGAGACTGTTTGCATGGTGACCCATAGTCTTTGCATGCCCCTCTGTTCCATACCCATTATGTGTGTCCCTGTTCAGTCTTCTAGTGTAGCTGAGGTCCTCTTAGTACACTCTAGCCTAATGGCTGGTATTAGTTTAGATAAACAGAGTGACAGATAGAAGGATATTGTAGATAGATAGATAGATAGATAGATGGATGAATAGATGGATGATCGATAGATAGATGTAGGTAAACATACTGTGGATGCGGATGCTGGGAGACAGACAGATACGTAAACGCTGTAGACACATAGACAGAAAGAATTCAACCTATCCCTTTTCCCAATGTCTCAAGGGAAAATTTGTTAACTTATTGGGCTAGATTTTCCAACAGATCTGTTTTGGGTCTGCCCAATACTATTTTAAAAAGGGGACATCCGTCATCACTATTGGATCTAAATGTGTCTGAAGTTTGGACATACTGTACTTTATTCCACAAAAGCAGAATTTGTGTCTCAAAACAACACGTGCCCCATCTTCTGATGCACATTGCAACTTTCCTTTGTAAATGTATGAAGCTTTTGAAACTGCATAAGTTTGAGTGGGAGATTTCAACCTAAACTAATAGAAACTAAGAGCATGGTTAGTAATAGTAATTATCAAAGACACCATATACATATTTGGCCCATATTTTATTTTCTTCACCCCAAAAAACATAAATATGGCTCATTGTTATTCTCTACAGCTGCCTCTTTCTCGGTTTGGAATAAGTGTCACACACTGATTGGGCAGAAAAGATCTCTTTTATTTACTTGGCTATATATGTGAATTTCAAATGTCACCCATCCATTAATTCAGAAGACTATTTATTAATTAATTGATTGATTAGCTTTTATTGACAGTGTGCTCACACTAGACCAAAAATGCACCTATTTTCAATTAGAACCCGGGACAAGCAATACTGTACAATACCAGGAAGTTACAAGACAGGTAGTACAATATAAAACATTATAATACAGTACAGGAGATGAAGCAGTAAAAGACAAATGCCATTAGCTGTGGATAAAGTACACACCAGCTGTTTCAGTTGAGGCAGTACTGGGAGTGAGATAATCAGCCTAAGGCAGGCAAACATAAGGACTACCTGCAAGAATTACATGCAGACATAGTCTGAGTTGGCCTTAAGGTGAGCCCACAGGGATTTTCAAAACAGAGAGTGTGGACTGACAGTGGGATGGAATTCCAAAGTTTGGAAGCAGCAACACAGAAGGCCTGGTCCTCCATAAGGGTAGGAGTCCTTGGGACAACAAGAAGGGATCTGTCATTTAAACATAGGGGATGGGACAGATGAGAAAAATTTAGCAGGGATACAAATAGAGAGGGGTGCCAGTCCTAACTGCTTTGAATATAACCAGTGGGGTACATACAGTCTTTCCTGCTTGACACAATGATACTAAATGGCCAATTTAAGTAATTCCCTCAGTAGCAGAACAATTCCAGTTCCCTAAATAGCCATTCTGTAGATACCTACAACAGATATTAAAACAATAGTTTGTACTGCCCCAGAAGTTCTCACCATTGCTGCATTACTGACCCTGATTCACCTTTAAAAAATAATATCCAGGATCTATTATGTTCTGTTGTCAGCAAGCTAGAAGCTACAGTGCACCTTAAGGGAAATGGGAATCTAATAAGAAGCTTAAAATATCTGATGAGCTCTGGAAAATATAATGATCTCATCTTTTGAAGGACTAATATCATCTAAGCTATAACAAATTCAATTTAACATCCTACACTGTAGACTCAAGAATAATCAATTCAAACGTTCCTGTTGTAAAATGTAAATGTAAAAACACATGAGGTGGTTTCTGCCTGTGTCCAGAATCCTTTTGGGATAAAATCTTTAAGATAATCTTCAAAGCCCTAAGTATTAAGCCTTTGATATTAATATACTTTTGTTTGGTATGTTATTCCAATAGGGATCTCTCACATCCACGGCAGAATCATTCTTGATCAGATCTTGGAGTACCTTAATAAATATAATTTGCTAACCCCTTGTCAGCAAGGTTTTAGGTAGGGCACAATACTTAAATGGCCTTGGTGAGGTTCACCAATAGCATCCTGAGAGCCCTGCTAAAGGGCACACTGTTGCTGCTCTTGTGGATCTCCACAAGACCTTTGACCTTGTGAGCACAGTAGTATTATGGAAAAATGCAATTTTCTTGTGAAGTGATTAGATGGTACTCCCATTACCTGCACAGACAGGTCACATGTAACAACTATTGAAGGTCATTCATCTTCTACTAAACCAATCAGATGTGGTGTTCCCCAAGGTTCCATACTGGGCTCACTTATTTTTTTCTTCTATGAATAATACCTCAATCTTTGTCCATCTAGTTCTATTATAATGTACGCAGATGACGCGGTTATCTATGAGAACAGTCCAACTCCAAAGAAGGCCTTGGATCAGCTTCAGGTTAATTTTGATTCATTTCAAAATTGATTACTTGCTAATTCTCTCATGCTTAATTCAGCAAAAACAAAAATTATGCTTTTTACTAATAAAAGATTAATTTGTCTGACCTTCCACCTGTCTGCAATGTTAAGTGAAACATAATTGAATTAGTTGATTCATTCAAGTATTTGGTGCTCATTTTTGATGCCAATCTTACCTTTGAACATCACATCATTTCTATCATTGAAAAGGTACACCAAAGACTTGGATGTCTTTACAGAGTCAAGCAGAAAACTACAGACCTGTTAGTTTAACCTCAGTGGTAGGGAAAATGATGGAATCACTTCTGAAGGAAAGAATTGTTGAGCATCTAGAGGCCAGAGAGGCTCAGGACCCAAGGCAGCATGGATTCACAGCGGGAAGATCATGCCAGACAAATCTGATAAATTTCTTTGACTGGGTGACCAAAGTAGTAGATCAGGGAGGGGCTGTGGACATGGCCTACCTAGACTTTAGCAAGGCATTTGACACAGTCCCACACAAAAGATTAATATACAAGTTAGCCAGCCTGGGAGTGGGTCCCAAGATGACAGCCTGGGTAAACAATTGGCTGGAGAATAGGACACAGAGAGTAATAGTAAATGGAGTCCACTCTGAAGAAAGGGGGGTTACTAGTGGGGTACCGCAGGGTTCAGTATTAGGACCGGTCCTCTTCAATGTCTTTATAGCGACATTGCAGAGGACTGGAAGGAAAGTATGTCTCTTTGCAGATGACACAAAGATCTGCAACAGAGTTGATGCACAAGGTGGGGTGGAAAGGATGAGAAGGGACTTGACAAGGTTAGAGGAATGGTCAAATGTATGGCAGCTTAGATTCAATGCTAAGAAGTGCAAGGTAATGCACCTGGGAAACAAAAACCCAGGGGAAGAGTACACAATGGGGGGTGAGATACTAACAACAACAAAGATGGAAAGGGACCTGGGGGTAGTCATATCAAATGACCTAAAGGTGGGCAAGCAATGTGAGAGGGCAGCAAGGAGGGCTGGGGGGATACTGGGATGCATAGGGAGAGGCATCACCAGTAGAAAACAGGAAGTTATTATCCCTCTGTACAGACAGTTGGTGAGACCCCATCTGGAGTACTGCGTGCAGTTCTGGAGACCCAATCTCCGCAAGGACATAGACAGGATGGAGGCTGTCCAGAGGAGGGCAACTAAAATGGTGCAGGGTCTGCACCGGAAGACATATGAAGAGAGACTTAAGGAGCTGAATATGTATAGCCTCGAGGAAAGGAGGGAGAGGAGGGACATGATAGAAACTTTCAAGTATCTCAAGGGAATCAACAAAGTCCAAGAGGGTAGCATCTTTCAAAAAAAGAGTTGTGCAAGAACAAGGGGGCACAATTTGAGGATAGAAGGGGTGGCTCAGAGGTAGTTTAAGGAAGTATTTTTCACAGAGGGGTTGTGGATGCATGGAACGGCCTTCCGAGGGAGGTTGTGGGAGTCAAAAAACAATGGTGGAACTCCTAGCATGCATGGGACATGCATAAGGCAATTTAGGGGGTGGGGGTAGGAAGAAGTAGGCTGCTGGTTAACTAGGATCTGCAGCTTACCCATTAGGTAGGGAAATGGGCAGACTGGGTGGGCCAAGCGGTCCTTATCTGCCGTCAAAATCTATGTTTCTATGTTTCTAAGCATTATTTAACGACCGAATCTAGGAGGCTCCTGGCACACAGTTTCCTTTTTAGTGTCTTAGATTATGGGCTGGTGGTCTTTGCCCCTATGAATTATAAACTTCTAGGAAAGTTGACAGTCATGTACAATTCTATTTTAAAATTTACAGTATGCTTTCTGTCCCAGCCAGAACTCACCACTGTTTAATGCTAAAATCTTCCGTCTTTCTCTCACAAATAGAATTCAGTTTAAGATGTGTTTTTTTCTATTTAAAATCAAAGCTGGTTTGTCACCCACTCCAGTTAGTTCGTACTTTTCTAAATATGTTAATTCTAACGGCACTAGAACTCAATCAAAGTTTACATTTAATATTCCATTTTTCAAGAGAGCTTCTGGAAAACGTTGATTGCTATATAGGGGACCTAGTTATTTTAACTCACTCCCATGTGATATATCAAATTGTACCTCTTTTATTCTCTTTTAAATCAAAGTTGAAAAGGTACTTGCAGTTTTTTCTAGAATGTATTTGTTAAATGTCTAAGTGTCTATTGTTATAATGTACTGTATATGTTGTTGTATTTGTTTATTGTAATGCTTGTTGTCTGTGAAAACAGGCAATTTGTTTATCAGACTTACAAAGGTAAAAAATAAAATGAAATGAAATTAACTGAAATTACTACATTTGTCTTTTATTAATACTAACAAGTGTATGTTGCGAAATGGAAAGTTGCTAATCCCTCAAAATTTAAATGACAGTATATGGATGAATTTGATAGTTAATCTTATTAAATCAGAAAAATTCACTATTATTAGAAGAAGACACCTAAAGTATGGATGAAATTTGGGCATCCTTAGATAACGTGCTCCACCAAGGCATCGAATCAATAGTTCTGCTAAGTCCTAGATATTTATGGATATTATGAACTGCCATACATATGAATTACTCAGCTAGTAATGTAGATTATTGCGTGTACAGTACAAGGTGCTTCCTCAACCAAATGGCATTTAATATGATTGTATCTTATTATGTTCAATACAGTCTCTTTTAAAGAAACAAAACTAAAGTATAACATATTGAAATACAGAAGGTTTCTTAGCTGACTTAGCAATGTTTGATTGTCAGTATTTCAATAGGATGACATTTTTAATAAAAGAACTGAGTACTTACATAGAAACATAGAATCTGTTTGGCAGATAAGGACCATATGGCCCACCTAATCTGCCCATTTCCCTACTCACTGCTGCAGCCCCAGATCCTATTTGATCTGTGCCTCTCCTGCTCTGCACATCTCCAGGGTACCCTATGTTTATACCATGCACTCTTGAACCCCCTTATTGTTTTTGCACCCACCACTTCTGCTAGAAGGCTGTTTAATAGCTCCACTACCCTCTCAATGAAGAAGTACTTCCTAATATTATCCCTGAGTCTACCACCCTTCAGCCTCATATCATGCCCCCTTGTTCTTGTGCAGAGTTTTCTCTGAAATTTGCTTTCCACCTATACCCTGTTTATTCCCCTAAGGTAACTGAAAGTCTCTATCATATCTCCCCTCTCCCTTCTTTACTACAGTGAATAGATATTAAGGCCCCTAAGTCTTTTCTCATAGGGCTTCTGGTGCAGTCCATGTACCATCTTCATTGCCCTTCTCTAGACTGCCTCTATTTTGTCAATTTCTTTCCAGATATATGGTCTTCAGTACTGGACACAGTACTCCAGCTTTGGCCTCACCAGATTTGAACACTGGATTTAAGAGATATGTCTGAGGCATACTCACCAACAACTAAGAAAAGAGTTAAAGTCAAATTTTCACCTTAGTTTATTACAGGACAATGTCAAAAGATGAAAGTAAGAGATACGCTCTGGTGACAGTTTGCATGTACCACAGATCTCAGTGTCTTGACACATTACACACAGCTAAAAATAGTTTGAAAAAATGTTATTTATATATGTCTTTCCAGAACCCAAAACACTTTACAAATCAAAACAGACACATATACATCAAATTTTACACAACTCCCGATCAGTTATAATTACAGCAGTAATTACACAATTATCAGTCATCAGAAACATCTTGTCTAAATAGCCAGGTCTTCAATTTGGATTTAAAACTTTTAACCAAAGAGGCAGAATGGAGCAATATTGGGACAGCAGTCTGTAAACGGAGCCACAACAGAAAACACTTGACCCACAGCAGATTTTAGTCTTGTTGAAGGGACAGTTAACATTCACTGGGATTCTGAGCAAAGGACTCTACTGCCCTGAGAATCATCCTGCTGGTTGCCAGCAACTCATGAATGCAGATAGGGCTCAGTTTGTTTGCATCTTATAGGCTTTTAAATATATTTTAAACTCAGCACACCATCTTATCTACAGCCTGTGTAACCCTCGCAAAACTGGAGTAATGTGATCAAATCAAGATGTTCCAGTTAACAACATGAGGTGGAATCTGTATAGAGAAGGCAGAGCCCAGATGTTGTGGAGCATAGTGCCCTGTATAAGAAGTAGAATCTCGGTAGACAAGGCACAGCCAGTTGTTAAGGGACATAGAACCCTATATGCCAGACTGAACCTCTGGTCATTCAGTAGGAGTGTGTGAACAGATGTCTTACTGCATAGCTCAACCCAAGATTCAGTGGCCCTGTATGTGAAGAAAGCATTAAGGCAACTGAAGACAGGGTTATGGGGAGGGCACTGAAACCCAAATAGTGAGGGTATATGGGAGGGGAAACAGATTGGGGTGAGGTTTCCAGGAGAAGCAGAGAGGATGGAAGTATAAGGAATCTGGGTGGGGTTCGACAAGAGGATCAGGGATAAGGGTGGGGTTGGTGTTAGTAAATGCCAGGAGCTTGGGAAACAAGTTGCCAGAGTTCCAGGCCATGCTGTTCGGGGGGTGGATGTGGTGGCGGTCACGGAAACGTGGGCCAGCAAAAACCATGACTGGGACCTAAACGTGTGGGGGTACACTATGCTTAGGAAGGATAGAAAGGAGGGCAGAGGGGGTGGAGTGGCTATGTTCATTAGAGATGACATAGAAATTGCTAGGGTAGAAGAGGCAGAGGGAAACGTGGAGGCCTTATGGGTCACCTTACGATCCCCAGCAGGAGATAAGGTCAAGCTGGGTGTAGCATATAGGCCCCGGGATGAGTGATGTTCTAGAGGATGGTTTGCTGGACAACATCATTGCCCAGTGTGGACCAAAAGGGGAAGGAGTGGTGTTGATGGGACCTTAATATGCCAGGTACAAACTGGGGAACCATGTCCTCTAAGGTGGCCAAGGAGCAGAGGCTGCTGGATGGTTTCCAGGATGTGTTCTTAACACAGCATGTGATGGAGCCCACAAGGGAGGGGCATGTCCTGGATGTGGTTCTGGCAGATGGGGATCTGGTAAGGGACATGGTTGTACAAGACCCCTGACTGGGAGCGACCACAATACTGTCTGGTTTCAAATAAGCATAGGGGGAGGGGGGAAGAGATCTAGGACACTGGCAGTGGACTTCAGGGGGCAGACTTTATAGGCATGGGAAATATTCTCAAGGATCACTTGAAGGGATTACCTCAAGACAAGTGTGGAAAGGAGATGGGAGGTCATAAAACGGGACTTCATGAGGCAGTCAGGATCTGCCTAAGTTGAAATGTAAGGAGCAAGGTCACATAAACCATGCTGGTGGTCCAGTGAGGTACAGGTAGCAGTCAGAAGAAAAGAAGGTGGCCTACAAAAATATAAAAACAACAAGAGGGATAGGGATAAGGAAATGTACCAGCTTGCATCTAGAAAAGTCACCCATGATGGTGAGGGAGCAAGAGTCAGTAAAGAGCAGCTGGCTGGCCAGGGATACATGGAGGAAAAGGGTTCTTCCGGTACATTGGGGAGTGGAGAAAAACTAAGGGCCATCTCAGCAGATTGAGATCAGAAGGAGGGTGGGTGGAAGAGGCGAGGGACCAGGCAGAGGTATTTAATGAGTACTTTGCCTCTGTGTTCACTAGGGAGGGGGATGTGATATATATTCAAAGCAAGGCACGAAGGGGATAGAAACATCAGTAAGTGGGATCAGAGGAGCAACAGAAATGGAGCAAGAGGAGGAGAGGTACCCCAGGGTGTCACATCTGGGTAAGGATAAAAGGCCAGTAAGGTGGAGGGATGGATGATGCTATCTCACTTAAAGGGTGTGGTTAGCCTCAAGGCCCTAAAGAAAGACAAATCTCCTGGGCGGATGGCATTCATCCAGAGTACTATGGGAATTGGCGGACATACTGGCTGCACCTGGCGGAGCTTTTCAGCAGGTCACTCTGGAGACAGGGAGGTACCTAGGGATTGGCGAGAGGCACATGTGGTACCAATCCATAAGGAGATCGAGGGAAGTACCAGGTAACTATAGACCCATCAGTTTGACCTCGGTGGTGGGAAAATTAATGGAGAGTATACTAAAGGAACGATTGGGGTGTACTTGGAGGAGGTGGAGGTCTGGATAGTCGCAACATGGGTTTGTGCCAGGTAGATCATGTCAAACCAACCTTGTGGAGTTCTATGAATGGGTAACATCAGAACTGGACAGGGTAAGCCTGTGGATGTATTAGTCTTGGACTTCAGCAAGGCATTTGACTTCTGTCCTCCACAATGGTCTGTGGAGAAACTGATGGGGTTAGGAGTAGGCCCTTTGATGGTCAGATGGATTGAAAACTGGCTAGCTGGACGTACTCAGAGAGTAGTGGTCTGTGGGGAGCTCTCGAACCCTAGAGATGTTGGTAGTGGGGTACCACAGGGCTCGGTCCTGGGTCCGATCCTGTTTAATGCATACATATCGGACATCAGGGAGGGTATAGGGTGTGAAATGAGTCTCTTCACGGATGACTCCAAGATGGGAGCAGTAGTTGAGGGAGAAGAGGGGAGGTTGGCCTGCAAGGGGACCTGGACACCCTGGAAAGCTGGGCTCACACATGGAAATTAAATTTCAATATCACCAAGTGCAAGGTGTAGCATCTTGGTCGGGGAAACCCTAAACACAGGTACACCCTGGGAGGGGAGGTGCTGGAGGCCTCAGTAGGGGAAAAAGACCTAGGGGTCATGGTGGATGCATGTATGAATAACTCTGAGCAGTGCAGGAGAGCGGCTAGCAAGGCAAACAGGATGTTGGGATGCATCGTAAGGGGGATCACCACTAGGAGCAAGGAAGTGATTCTGCTGTACAATGGACTAGTTAGACCACACCTTGAGTACTGTGTACAAGTACTGGAGACCACACTTTGAAGAGGGGCATACAGCTCCTGGAGAGTACAGAGGAGGGCAACAAAGATGATACTGGGGCTAGGGATTTGACACATGAGGACAGACTTAGGAGCGCTGCCTGTTTTCACTGGAGGAGAGGACAGACAGGAGGACATGATTGAGGTCTTCAAGCACCTCAAGGAATAAATAGGGTAAACATGGAGGGGATCTTTAGACTAAAGCAGGGAGGTATCACCAGAGGGCATGGTTTGAAGTTGGAAGGTGGAAGGGTGAGGGGGGAAAAGAGGAGGAGATTTTTCACTGAGAGGGTGGTGGACCCTTGGAATGCACTGCCTGGTGAGCTGGTTCAGAGATCCACAGTGGAGGGCTTCAAGAGAGGGTGGGACAGACACAGAAAGTGGATGTATCAGATGATGGCCTGTCCCTGGGGTGGGGATGGATGATCACGGGTTTCTGGAGCACAAGGGATGGAGGGTCTCGGCACCCAACTAAGGATCTAAGGTTCGAGCAGACTGATAGACCATAAGGCCTAATCTGCTGGCAAATAGTATGTTAGTATGTTAGTATAGTTGGTGACAGGTTGGGGAGGGTGTTAAAATGGTGGTAGGAGGAAGCCGAAAAGAACTAGGAGATGAAATAAGACCAGCAACTCAGGGAGATGTTCAGTTAGTGGAGGACTTCAACATGTCACATGTGAACTGCGGTATCCCAGTGGTAGCCAGTACCAGATGCCAAACACTGAAGGAAGTATTCCAAGATTGTTTTTATTTCAAGGGGTCAGGAAACCTACTTCGAGTGCCAATTCTGGACCTGGCACTCACAAGTTGGGACTCTGCCAGGGAGATAAGGATAGGGAACCACTAAGTAGCAGTGACCATCTCTCAGTGTGGTTTAATATTGTACTAGAGTCAGAGTACAGTATATGAACTGAAGCAAGGTCCTGGACATCAGGAAGCATGAGCAGCTACTCACAGTCAAGCTGGAGGTTGTTAAGGAGGCAGAAAGAGTGGAAGGGACTTGGCCATAATAAAGAAAAGCCTGCAGGAAGTTACACACCATGTCTGAGATAAGTGGGAAAGAATGGGAGGAAGAAACCTGTGTTGTTTACAAGGGAGGTGGGGGGAGGCCAAGAAGAAAGGGTCACATTCAAGAGGTACAGAACAAGTCAGATGGATGAGAACTGGGACTATACCTGTACAAATTAAAGGAGGCCAATAGGATGCTAAGGAAAGCAAAGGCTGGAGCAGAATTCAGGATTTGAAGAGGGAGTCAAGGAGGGTGTCAGTGCCTTTTTTCACTACATCAAAGAGAAGAGGAAAACAAGTGTAGGAACAGTCAAGACGAAAAAAGGCGGGCAGTGGATGGAGGATTGTTGGGGAAAGACTGACATACAAACTGAATATTTCTGTTTAGTATTTACAGTGGAGCAGGAGGAGCCAATAACAGAGTGCAGGCTCCAGTCCTGGGCTAGAAGGGGGATCAGGATCTAACAGGGGCCAAATATCAGCTGAGAGGGCACTTAACACACTAAAGTTTCTGAGTGAACATAATACCCAACACAATGGGAAGTATTAGGCTTTACCCACCTGCCCAGCAGCTAAATAAGGCCCAACACTGCAAGTGGAGGGTCTTATAGCCCCTGGAAGGGTGTGTAAAACCCATACCACCCACTTTTGGACTTTTTAAATTAAAGGTTTATAAAAAGGTTACAAAATGCAAAAAGTAAATGCAAATTAAAAAATAAGCTTGTAGGCTACCCTCCTCAGTGTCTAGGGGTATGGTGGTGTCAGTCCATGGGAAGGTGGCGTTCACAGCAGCAGAAACACTTCCTGACATGGCCTTCATTTACCCGGGCCCCAAATGGTAAATGGGACACCTGCTGAATCCATGGTGCTGACCTAGGAGAGACACAGGTGGTTAAACAGCATTAACAGTTCATTGAAGAAACCACAACTCTGAAACAGGAAGAAACAGGGGATCCCGTTTAATAAGTAGATTCAAACACTATGCTCCATGGAGTAATTTATGATTTGAATGTTGGGAAATACATGCTCAAGACCACAGTGGTCTCACAACAGCACAGTTTCTAGACCGAGATGGTCACATTGAGTCCATTTGTAGAGATCCCTTAAATGGGGCATGAACCGGATGACCCCAAATAGCTTTGCAGGCAATTCAGTTCATCCTTGTACAGGTAGGCAGCATATACTTAGTTCTTAAAACAAGATACCCCCCCCCCCCCAAGTCTCTCTTGCTCTGACCGCTTGACTCAGGGCCAAAACTACACTGTCACTTTGGGGTTTTTCCACTGGATAAAATGTTCCATTTTGCCCCATAAATCGGGGATGACTGCTCCCTTTCCCCTCCCATCTCCCAGGCTTATCCATGGCTGCACACCTCAGATCCATAGGTTTGCCATGAATCTGTCCTTCTTCCAGCCAGGGAACCAACAAAACCCCAATGGCCGCATCCTCCTGTATCCTCTAGCTCCCTAACTCTCCCAGGCAGCTGATCACTGGATGCATCAGGAACCATCCTCTTCACAGCTGGCCTGTTGCCCTTCATCCACCTTACACAGGGTACGAACTCCTCCAGGCAGGACAGGATCCAGGTTCACATCCCAGGATCTTCCCATGGCAGCTCTATTACCAACAGCCACAGCCACATCACCCATGGATCTAATCACAGCTTTTCTAATTGAGGAGCGCTGGTCCACCGCTCAAGTGGGCAGTTGCCCCCGCTCAATGCCTATATCCACCTTCTTCCTCTTCTTTTTCCTGCGCAGACCCTTATATCTGCCTATGGGATGCCCACCCATGGCCACTGTGACAGACAGTCTAACAGGTGGCAAATCTGTTAACCCCTGCATACACAGGACAACAGATCCCAAAACACATGGGCTGTAATAATGTACACAAAGCAATGCAGGTTGCAGCCTGTATGCCGCACAGGGGTGTTACAAATATTTCTGTAAAGTGGCCCTCAACAGTTGGAACTGGCAGCAGAGGGCATTGTTGTGATTCATAAGCTTTTTTTTTTGTGGTACATGCCATAATGCAGCATGTTAGGTGTTTAATTATTTTAGCCCCAGCAGTCTAGTCTGTATATTGTTATCCACAGAAACAGAAAAGAAAGTAGTGTCATCAGTTTATATTTTATATGGTTCCTTTACAAAACCACAGTCACTCAATGAACTGCATTGCTCAGGACTGACTATGGTCAGCAAGGAATAAGTGACTGGTCAGAATGGCACAGTGTGCATGGTCACCAGTTTCATTTCTTTTTTAATTAAAAATTACTATCAGATTGAGACACTGGCCCCAATTTTGGCATGCAAGAGATGCAGCAATCGGAAGGCATGGCGTCATGAGTGTGGTCAGACAACAACATATGCAAGACAGCAGAGTATATGCAGTTGGACATTTCAGCATTCAGGTCAGAGCGGGAATAACAACACTGTAATAGTGAAGTGTTTTTTTTTTTATTATTTAATGTGTTTTTTGTTTGACTGACGAAATTTCTTGTGATTGGGAGTGGGAAGCGAGGGGTGAGCAGGGAGGACAGAGGGGCTGGCAGTGGAAGCAACAGAAAAACATGACTAGTATTTGATTTTGTAAATTCTGACAGATGGCTCAGGGATATGAGTTCATAGTAGGTCAGCTGGTACTGGCACTTTTTTTCCTGGTCTCTGTTGGCATATAAATGTATGCCCCAGCAAGGGTCTCAATCAATCAGAGACCAGGATTTTATACCCATTTTCTAAGGGTTGATAAATCACCAGGGACAGATGGCTTGCACCCAGAGTGCCTAAAGAGGTGATGTAAACACTTGTGCAACCTCTGACAACTCTTCAACCGCTTCTGGAGACGAGAGCATGTGCCAGTAGATTAGAAAGTGACTGATGTAGTGCCCTACACAAGAAGGGGATGAGCCAGGGAACTATAGGACTGTCAGTCTGACCTCAGTAGTGGGTAAATGTTTGGACTATAATATTAAGAAAAGACTGGTAAAGTTCTGTGAGGAAGGCAAGTTAACAGACAACATGGATTTGTGGTATGAAGATCATGTCTGACAAGTGAGTGCAGAAATTTCTGACAGGAAAGAGAGGAGAGTAAGCTTTAACTTAAAAGGTATAGACTGCAAGTGCAGAAACTACTAATAGAGGAGAGTGAACAAACCTTAACATAAAGGTATATACAGTATATATATTTATTTAATCTTCTCACCATACTAAAAAATAGCAGTGTAAATGAGTAAAAGAGATTTGTAGTCAGTGTTTGGAGCACTTTGAGATGTGTCTTTAAATTTGTAACAGGTAGTTTGTGGAACCTGGCTCAGGAGATTAATCTTAGGGCTGAGTAGATTCAGAAAGCCCTGGGAATAAGGTGTGTGATGGGGGATTGGAGCTGCCAGAGACTAAGTGCCTTCTAATAAGAGCACTATATTCAGACTCCTTTGCCCAGTATGTCCCATCATGCTTATGTCCCAGCACATAAGTGAAACAGTGCAGGATAAATATTCTAAGGCATCGGCAATCATCCACAGGTGACTGCAGGCAACCAGGGGGCTCTGCCAGACTGACACAAGAAGGTAGTTAGTCTAAAGATCTGAATACACTTGCTGTTAAACTGCATAGTTAGCTACAGGTGTTAGGTAGTGGGTAACTGCTGAGGAAAAAGCAGGCAGATGACAGCTACAGATGAGAATATAGGAGGCACCCTATCTGGGGTAGAGAAAAGTAGACATTTAATTTTTACGCTCGCTTGCTCGCATGCGCAAGGAACGTCTTGGGAGAATGGGACACTTTGGAGGTGTGCCTGTCCTGTGCAATCCCCTGATCCATTGAGCAGGCATGGTGGTCCTGCACCAATCGTTGTGGTGCTGTGTATGACAGCGGTGGTCTTCTCTTCAAAGAAAACCACCGCTGTGTGCTTGCAGTGCGTCACGCCCCTCCCCAAAATCTTTGGTGCCACGCTGGGAGCCCACCCCAGCGTGGCAAACGTCCCGCGTCATCTGCCAACGGGAGTGCCCAATCCCCTGTCGGCTCCACATCCCCCCAAACAGCTTTCCCTGCTGCCACACTGGGAGCCCACCCCAGCGTGGCAAACGTCCTGCGTCGTCTGCCGACGCAAAGAATGCCAATCCCCGTCGGCTCCACCTCCCCAAACAGCTTTCCCTGCTGCCACACTGGAGCCCACCCCAGCGTGGCAAGCGTCCCAGCGTCATCTGCTGGCGAGGTGCCCAATTCCCCATCGGCTCCCATCCCCCAAACAGCTTTCCTGCTGCCACTGAGGGCCCACCCCAGCGTGGCAAACGCCCTGCCATCTGCCGACGGGGTGCCCAATCCCCATTGGCTCACATCCCCCAAACAGCTTTCCTGCTGCCACACTGGGAGCCCACCCAAGCATGGCAAACGTCCCGTGTCGTCTGAGTAAAAAAAAAAAAAACCTGTAAAGAAAACGTTCCATCGCTGTCTCCCACCCCCCACAACCCGCACCCACCCACTGCACCCTGCCCCCCACACCCCCTCACCCCATACTTACCTCCGGAGCTCACGCGATGATCATCGCTGGACCGGGAACATGTCTGCACTCTTCAAAGCCGACCGGAACTGAGGAAATGCCGGTAAGCTGTATAATGGGCTAGATGGGGTTTTTCAACTTTGTTGCATATCTCAGGCATTTTTTGGAATTTTTGCACCAAATTTTCAACATGGGGTTTTTGGGACACCTTCTCATGAATTCTGTCACTGTCATGGCGTTATTAGGCCCGGAAGGTGATTTCGCAGTCACTGTGCGAAATCACCTTTTGGACCTGATTAATGAAATGACAGTGCCAGTGTTCATAAGGTGGGCTCTCAAAAGCCTATTTTGAAAATTTCGGTGGAAACAATTCTAAAATGACCGCTTACGAGTGTGCGTTGCGCAGTTCCTATGCAGGCTCGTAAGTTTGCGAATTTTCAATATTTTTACTCCAGATTTTCAACATTGCCATTTTACCACACCTTCTTATGAGTAGTATAGCTGTCATTTTTCACATCTCACCCAAAACATGTTTCCGCCCATGTAGTGCACAATGGCACAGTCGGTGTGCGAAACCAATGTATGGGACACATTACAAAAATCACAGTGACACTGTTCATGAACAGAGGTCTTAAAATGGCTATGTTGAAAATTTGGTGAAAAAATTCTTAAAAATGACTGTTTTACGAGCGTGCGTTGCGCAGTTCCTACGCACGCTCGTAAGTTTGCAAATTTTCAATATTTTCACTCCAGATTTTCAACATTGCCATTTTACCACACCTCCTTATGAGCAGTACAGCTGTCATTTTTCACATCCTGCCCAAAACGTGTTTCCGCCCATGTAGCGCACAATGGCACAGTCGGTGTGCGAAATCAATGTATGGGACACATTAAGAAAATCACAGTGACACTGTTCATGAGCAGAGGTCTTAAAATGGCTATGTTGAAAATTTGGTGAAAAAATTCCTAAAAATGACTGTTTTACAGGCGTGCGTTACACAGTTCCTTACGCAGCTGTCAGGAGTTCATAATTTTCAATATTTTCATTCCAGATTTTCAACATTGCCATTTTACCACACCTCCTTATGAGCAGTACAGCTGTCATTTTTCACATCCTGCCCAAAATGTGTTTCCGCCTATGTAGCGCACAATGGCACAGTCGGTGTGCGAACTCAATGTATGGGACACATTAAGAAAATCAGAGTGACACTGTTCATGAGCAGAGGTCTTAAAATGGCTATGTTGAAAATTTGGTGAAAAATTCCTAAAAATGACTGTTTTACCAGCGTGCGTTGCACAGTTCCCACGCATGCTCGTAAGTTCGCGAATTTTCAATATTTGCACTCCAATGACTTCCAAATACCTAAACAGCACATAGAAGCAAGCAACATTCGGCATTGACAAATGCTTGTACTTCTTTGTCACTGATTTTTAAGCCATGTCCAGGTGCCAAATACCACTGCAAATACCTGTAAGCGTAACGTTCGGCATTGACAAATGCTTGTTATTTATTTATTTTTGTATTTATTTCAGTTTAGGATTAATACCTTTGAGCCAAGGATCGTTTACAAAGGTTCCAAGTCAATGAAAGACAAGACAAGACTAAACATAGCAGAAAGTTACAGTTATACAGTTAATACTCAAATACAACAGGTGCAGATGATTCAGATTTTACAATTCATAGCAGCAACACTACAAAGAGTGGGCCAGTTGAATACCTTCGTGGACTTGAGAGGGTCAGGAGTACCCAAAGTGCTGTTAGGAGGTGAAGAGAGGCAGCCTGGGAAAGGCTTTGTCAGGGAAGCAGCAGAAAGGGGGGAAGGGCTACAGGGTAGGGAGGGATGAGAGGTAAAGGGAGGCAGAAGGAGTGAAGTCTAATGGTAGGGTGATGGGGAGGAGCAGAAAGGAGCTGGAGGGGAGATTGTAGTCACCAGAGAATTTGCAACATCAAGGAACTTATTTGTTTTGTCGAGGGATTAGCCAGAGGATTGCCAGTTTGGGGGCTGCAGGGAGAGTTGTGAAGGAGGGGAGATGGAGGGAGGGGACATGATTAGGAAAGGAAGACAGAAGATGTGGAGGAGGTGGGAGGGGCCTGACGGGTTACTGCCAGGGAGGTCAGGTGTTTAAGACTGAGCTAGGTTATTTATAGTAACTGCAGGCACTAGCCAGGTATGAGCGGAATTCAGATTTAAATTGGCTGAGTTTACTACATTCATTTGGGACCTCTGTAAGATAGGGATCTCTGAGCCAGTGCTGTGCGCTTGAAAGGTACTATAATTCCCCCTTTGGTCGCACTTCTAGTACTGAAAGTTGGCTGTACTTTTTGAAATAGGCAAGAGGTGGAGGGGGGTGTAAGGTTCATCAAAGATTTTTGGCTAGCAGGCAAGTCTGATATATGGCTCTTGGTGGAGGAAGCCAACTGGTCTCCTGGTATAAGGAGCAGGTATGGGTCTGGTTGTCCGCCCCAAGACCAACCAGCACACCTTATTCAGGAGCATTCTTATTCTTTTTAGGGTGTCTCGGGGCCAGCACCATAGATGGCAAGGCCATATAGTCAACAATGGAGAAGATAGAGATGCTGGTGACAATTTTTTTTTTTTTACAGTTAATCTCTTTATACTCCTTGCCCCAGGAGGCGTTTCATCTTGCTTGATCCCCTAGCTCTGTCCCCCGCTCACAGTCTACCTACCAGCTTATGCCCATGGTTTTACCCCCATAGCAGGGAGGCAGGGATCCCTCAACCCACTGAACACAGATCTGATGCTGGAGGTTCCTGCTTTTTGGTGGGGCAGCTGGCTTCATACGGCTGCACCCAGGACACTTTTCACCCCCATTATTTCTCCCCTTAGGAGATGAGTCATGCAATGACGCCCACGGAGTAAGCGTGCACGTGTCCGCATGCGCTCTTCTGAGCGTCTGCCTCGTCTCCTCCTCCCCTTTCAGGAGTGTCGGTGCACTGTCCCACAGCCACCACTAGGGACCAGTTGTGCACTGACTGCTGGTGACCCCTCCCGGAGAAGGAGAGCAGTCCATCGGATGCTCAATCCTTTTCCTTCCTGCCAACCCCAGTGGCCCATCTCATTCCTGAACATGGGTCACTGGGGTAGCAGGAAGGCATCCAGCACCTCAGCCCTCAGTGCCACTGGGCTGGCATACTGGTGACTAGTTTTAAGGCCTATGGGGTCATTGGCTGTCTGTGTCGATACAGGACTCCCAGTTTTATGTTTGCGTTTTTCACAACATTGTCAATATGGGTGGAGAAGGTAAGGTTGTCATCTAGGTGAACACCAAGATATTTAAAAGTTGCCACCTGTTCCAGAGTATCCCCTTTTGAGCTCTGTATTAATAGAGGGCTGAACCTCTTCTTGTTCTATGGCACCATGAAGACCATGGTCTTTGTTTTTTTATAGTTAAGCAGTAGTTTATTGTTGGTAAACCACTGTCCTAAGCTGCGGAGGTTTGCTTGCAATTCAGATGCTATTGTAGCCTGGTGTCTGCTGAATACTGAGATGACGGCGTCATCAGCATATAGCAGCATGTGTGCCAGACAGGCAGAGGGCAATGAGTTGATGAAGAGGCTGAATAAAAGTGGCCCAAGGATAGATCCCTGAGGAACACCTAAGCTTACCTCTCTTGGAGCAAACTTATGACCACCAATTCTGACACATTGAGTCCTGTGGGAGAGGCAGCTGTTGAACCAGTTCACTGTGTCAGGGACAGTCCAGTGGATGATAGACAGGCAAGGAGGAGGTGATGATTGACAGTATCAAATGCTTTAGTGCAGTCTATAAAATAGACCCCACTGCAAGGCCGCTATCTACAGCATCGTATATATTGTTTGCATAGTCTACTAAGGCTGTGGTGGTTGAGTGTTTTTTCCTGAATCCATGTTGTTGTTGTGCTTACAGCAGTTTGTTTTTCTCAATGTACTCCATGAGCTGGTCAGACACTACCTGCTCAAGTGCTTTGGATGTGGGGGCAGGATGGATATTGGCCTATAATTTGCAAGATTTGTTCTATCGCCAGATTTGAAGACTGGGGTGACCAGTGCTGTTTTCCATTTGTTAGGGAAGACACCTGTATGCAGTGAGATATTAAAAACCTTGGTAAGTGGTTCAACAATTTCATTCAGTGTGAGGGCAATCATTTTCATATCTACCAGGTCATTCCCCATCCTTGTTTTTCCTAGGACCCATTTGACATATTTGATGGTTTCGACTGGGTAACCTGCTGGAAGTAGAAAGGCAGAGCACCGTGCCCGGTCTTTCATAAAAGCAGGGTGTGGGCATTGTCCTGGTGCTGTCAAAGTGAGGTATTCACTAGGGAGAACTGCGCTTAGGTCCAAGAATGCTTGGTTGAAAGCATCTGTGATCTTCGTGGCTCTTGAAGTGTCAGCACCTGCTATGATGAGGTCAGGTGGTGATCTAGAGGCCTTTCCTGTGAATGTTTTAATAGCGCCCAGAGATCCTTCCTCTACCCCAGCTCCTGCTAAGGAGTTCATTGTAGTAGGATGCCTTGGTTAATCGGATGTTCTTCGTGCACTTGTTTCTAGCTGCCTTGTAAGTGAAGAGGTCAGCTTAAAGTCCAGTTGCCTTGCCTTATGCCAAAGGTGGTCACTAAGGCACATGAGCTCGATAAGGGAGCCCAAGATCCAGGGGTTAGATGTTCCCCGGCCCATCTTTGTTTTATAGGAGGTGAATGTGTCGCAGGCCTTTGTGAAGATCATTATAAAGAAGTCAAGGGATTTATTGCTGTCCAGTGGTGACCAGTCAGCCAGTCTCAAGTATTGTCAGAAGGCTCCTAGTTGCCCTGCTCTCAGTGTGCAGCTATTATGTACCTGTGGGGCACTTTTGATGAACTTATTCGACCAGGTGCATAATACCGGGGAGTGGTCACTGAGGCAGCTGGGTAGGAATTTAAGAAGGACAATAGGGAAAAGTTAGCAAAAGGAAGGTGTAAAAGGCAGGATGCTGCAGGGACAGTTTTACTTTGAAACAGGTAACACCCTATCTAGGTTAAGGTGTAAAAGTAGATCCTGATAGAGGGTGGAGCTGGGAAAGGAGCAAGGAAAGGGAAGAGACAGTAGGGGCAAGTTACATTTGAAAAACAGAAGGAAATGCCTGAAATAATAGCCAACATGTGAGTGGTGCAGTGCAGTGGCTGTGGAGCTGCAGTTTTCCAGGAAACATTCTGGAGACTGAGGTGCTGCCCCTCTGCACATACATCTCTTGATTAAGGAAGGAGGTTGCCAGTCTTTGTGCTGAGCTGGCTAGGATCCAGAGAACCTCTTGCCCCACTCATAGGTCACAGAGTCTATTGCCATTGCTCCAGAGGTTGCCTAGACAGAAGAGGGCTGGCTGGACCATGGCAGGCTCCAGAAGGGTGGTGGCGATGGGTCAGGGGCACATTCTTCAGCCTGTGCCACTACAGAATTCCTTTGTTATTCTAATGGGATGGGACTGCTATGAGGAGGCACCAGTAGTGGTGATAAGGGAAGATGTGGCAGTCCTCAAAAAGAGAAGCCTCGAGGTGGTAGGTAGAGGACCCCAGCAGAAGAGAAAACAATTTCTGATGAGGAACTCAGCTCTCAAGGGGAAAGATTTGGGAGCAGGAAGGAGTAGAGTGAGGGTGATTAGGTGCCTACGTGGTGCCTTTGCTTGGATGGATGGAAGGTGGATCCTAAAGATTGCTAGAGCACCAGGATATGGTGGGGATCTGGATGTCATTGTCCACCAAGGGACAAATGACCTAGTGAGGGATGGGGCTGGGGTAATACAGAGAAAGTTTAGGGAACTGGGAAGGAGCTTAAGGTAAGTAACATGAATGGTGGCATTTGCCAAAGTGCTACCTGTCTACAGCCAAGGGGATGATAGGGTACTCTGCACCACTTGGTTGAAAGAATGCTGCAGGGAGGAGTGATTTGGCTTCATTTGGGACTGGGAGCTGACCTGGAAGGATATGGTCTTTACAGAAGTAATGGCCTGCATCTGTCTGGGAAGGGGACCACAGTCCTCAGTCCTCAGTGGTAAGTTTAGATGTTACTTTGATGAATATTTAAATTATCTAAATGAAATTATAAAATTCCCCAATGATTTAGAAGTATGGTAGGGGGCAATGGGGGCAGAACAGAGGAAGTGGAAAGGAAGGTGTTGAGGAAGCAAGGTACGAAGAGGTTAGTGGGCAGGGAGGGGAGAGAGGGAAGTTTCCAATGGCAACATAGGCAGGAAGGAAGGGAAAGGAGGTTACAGGCAGAGGGGGAGCAAGGTGTAGAGAACCATGTGTGCCAACACAAGGTGTCTTGGAAATAAAATTCCAGACTGGAGGTCATCATGGCGAAGGCAGACTTGGATTGTGTAGCCATTACTGAGTTGTGGTGCAGAGGGGCCATGACTGGGACATGGCTATACCAGGCTACACTTAGGAAGGATCGGAGGGGAGGAAGGGTGGACAGTTTTATATATATGAGGAGATTACCAAAGTGATGAAAATGCAAGGGAATCTAGGGAAAAGAATGGGTTGGAGGTGCAGTGGGTCACCCTGGAGACAGAAGCAACTATTCACACTGGAGTGATATACAGATCTCCAACACAAGGTGAAAATTGGATAAAGCACTTGAAGAAGCCATCAGCACAATTGCAAAAAAAAGGGGAGGTGCTGCTGGTGGGGGATTTTAATCTGCCGAATGTAGATTGTAGCATCCCAGCTGCAACCTCAGTTAGAAGTAAGGCCATCCTATACTCCCTGCAGAGGCATTTCTCAGGCAACTAGTCAGAGAGCCGACTTGAGATGGGACAATACTGGACCTGGTGCTCACAAACAGGGACAGTATTGCAGATGTCAATGTAGGATGCCACCTGGGGACCAGTATTGCAGATGTCAATGTAGGATGCCACCTGGGGACCAACGATCACTGTACAGTGTGGTTTTTACATAAGGACAGTGGCAGACACAAACCACACAAGGATGAGAGTCCTGGATGTCAGGAGGGCAGATTTTAGAAAAATGGGTGGGTGCCGTAGAGTCAGAGATGACCAAATGAGAGGGGATTGCCTGGATGGGGTGGAAGAATAGTGGGCCAGGTTAAGAGACAACACCATGAAGGCAACAAACCTCTGCAAAGAGAAGTGACCAAAACAGGAATAAATAGAGACTACTATGGTTTTCGAGGGAAGTTGCTGCGATGGTAAATGACAAAGAGGTGGCATTCAGCAAGGAGACACAGGGGAAAGAGGATAGGGAGGTGTACGAGGAGATGCAAAGACAAGCAGGAAAGGCTATGAGGGGCACAAAGGCACAAACAGAGGAAAGGATAGCCAAAGGGATAGTTAAGGGGGACAAGACCTTTTCTAGATACATAAGCGAAAAATGGAAGACAAGGGAAGGGATTGTGAGATTAAGAAGGGCAGGGGAACATCTTCCCAGATATAGTACACCAACCACAATACCCATGGGGTCTCCATCATGCCACCAACCACATGGAATACCTCAGACTTAAATTCCACTGGAACCTCTCACAACTGGGGAAAGAAAATCTGTGGCCCCTATTTGATGACCTGGATAAAGATCTCAGCAGGTGGGCATGGTTGCACCTCTCTCACTGGGGTACAGTACAAGCCTTCAAGCTAATGGCAGCCCCAAAACTACACTATATATTAGGTAACCTTCCTCTGTGCATAGACCCCACATTAATGAAGGTGGTTCATTCAGACAAAGGAAGTTATATATGGTTATCATATCAGCCACGGCCAAAGCGGTTATCCTTAGACACTGGAAGGACGCTTCCACTCCACCAATTCTAGAATGGTATAAGGAAATTATAATGGCATTACAACTAGAATATCATATAGCCAGAATGAATAACAGGATCCAATTTTATGGCTCCAAATGGGGACTATTGGAAGCAGTCCTAATCAGTTGGCAAGTTTAATCTCCTTGGCCTTTGGTAATATTCCTGTGGCTTGCCGATTCACAGTACAATTGTTTCTTTCCCATAATGAAGATGTGTATTATATACCCCAACCTGATTGTAGATGCTGCTAGGGAATGGGGTGGTTGGGGGTGGTTTTTTGAGTAAACTTAACTAGGATAATTGGCTAAGTCCCGTCGCAATGTCTATGGTTCTCGTCCTGGACGAGCCAGCTTCTATTATTACGTACTTTCGATAAGTGCCCTGTTTGATGTGTAATATGTAAAACTGAGTAGATTGGCACTTTTCATGTAACGTTTAATGTGCTAATAAAGTATATTGAATAAAAAAAAATGAAGGTGGTTCATACGAAGATCTTCACATTTTTCTAGGGAGGGGGTTCAAGATGCTTAAACTGGCTGAAATTAAGGAATGATTTTCAGCAAGGGTGCTCTGACACCTCGGCCTTTCAGTTTTGAGTCATGGCACATACTCTCATCCAGCTAGCCCAAACAGCTCCCTAGATACCACAATAGTACCAGTCTAAATGAGCAGAGTGTGAGACCTCCTTGGCTGGTAGGTTGCTGGTAGAAGTTCTCCAAATCGGTTCGGTCCCTAAACCAACAACCTTGCATCCGACAATCTAGAACTCCTTGACAGTGTGGAGGAAGTATCTTAGGATGAATGAGTGGTCTCCTGAAAGCACAAAATTTTCTTCTGTGGGTGAACCACCATCTTAAAATAGGGGAAACAGTGTGGTTTAGGAAAGGGAGGCAGCTGGTATCCACACTTTATCTGATGTTATGCATCCAACCCTCAGTACCCTTATGTCCTTCACACAAATCCAGCAAAAGTTTTGCATACCACAGCAGTATCACTGGCGTTACCTCCAGCTCCACCATGGCCTTGCAGCAGCCCTAGGCCCAACCTCTGCCCCAGCCACAGTCCAATCCATAGATTGGATTCTGTGGCCCCCGAATGGGACACGGCCCCGGAGCAGGGATGTGTATCAACACTTGCTGGAAACACTCCCAAACCTTACATGCAGAGTTCGGGAGAAGCGGTCCAAGGAGGTAGGCCTCAAGGTCAATCAGGACCTCTGGAAGTTCTGCTGGGCCAATACATCAAGGGCAATCAATAACACAAAGAGCAGATTTACCTAGCTAGAAATCTTATAGAGATGGCACAGAACGCCCCTTAAACCATATGAATGGGGTCTCTATTGGATTGGGACTTGCTGGAGGTATGGGCAGCCAGCTGGATCCATCACTCACCTACTACGGTCATGTCAGAACCTGAGATTTTTGGGACGAAATCCAACAAGCCTGTAGCGTAATACTATCCTCCAAAGTCACCCTCACCGATAGATAGATGTAGATGGATATTTTATTTATAAAGCGCCCATTTCCATGAACTCTGGGTGCTGTACAAAACCATTCAATAACAAAATACATATAAGCAGCAGCTCAACACAAACTTAAAATTCTATCCATCCCATTAAAACCAAACTCAATCATTAAAAGCCTGCTGGAACAGATATGTTTTTAGTGCTTTTTTAAAGGCTTCTACTGAGGGGACCTCCCTTAAATAACCAGGAAGGGAGTTCCACAGAGTGGGTGCGGCCACCGAAAATGCCCTATCCCCAGAATGCTGCAACCTCACTCTGGAAACACCAAAGAGGCCACCCCAGCAGAATGGAGTGCCCGGGGCAGAGAGTAGGAGCAAGAAGATCTTGCAGATAGACAGGTCTCCCTTCGTGTAGGGATTTGTAGGTCAGGAGCCCTACCTTGAAGACAATTCTCCACCTGACTGGCAGCCAGTGCAGTCTGCGGAGGACCGGGGTGATATGATCACTCTGTCTCGCCCCAGTCAATAATCTTGCTGCCGCATTCTGCACCAGCTGCAGCCTACAGAGGTTGCCCCCAGATAACCCTAGGTACAGAGCATTACAATAGTCCAGCCTGGAAGTGACAAAAATGTGTACAAGTGTGGTAAGATCCTCCGGCGGGATCAGGGCTCGGATTTGTGCAATGTTCCTTAGATAATAAAATCCGCTCTTGACAATGGCCAACACCTGAGCATCAAGCATCAAACTGTCATCCAGGATCACGCCCAAATCCTTCACCTGTCTAGACAGAGTAAGGGGAACACCCCCTAACACAAGGTCGGGGGTAACCCTCACGATGCCCTCTGCCCCGATGAACTGGATCCACAACAAGTACCTCTGTCCTGTCTGGGTTGAGCTTAAGCCAGTTTTGAGTCATCCAGGCCTGCATCTCGTTGAGACAGCTGTTAAATACATAGTCCGACACCCGGGTATTGGGTGCACAGGACAGGTACAGCTGGGTATAATCTGCATAGCAGTGAAAACCCAGTCCATACCGCCTGATAATGTCCCCCAGTGGCAGCATGTACACCGTGAACAACAAGGGTGACAAGACCAAACCTTACGGGACCGTACAGCACAGAGGCTTTGGGTTAGATGAAGCTAACCCCATCATCACCATCTGCACTCTGCCTGTCAGGTATGACATGAACCAGTTGATGACAATACCAGACAAGCCACACCAAAACCGCAGGTGGTCAAGTAGCACCTTATGGTCCATGGTGTCAAATGCTGCAGAGGGTCCAGTAGGACCAAGATAGTCCAGTCTCTTCTGTCCCTCGCCACCAGGAGATCATTACACCCTCACCAGGGCGGCCCCTGTACTATGCCCCACAAGAAACAAAGACTGAAAAGGCTTATAGGTGGAGGAAGAGGCAAGATGTCTCCAAGCTGTTTGGCCACCACTTTTCAATAACCTTCCTAAAAATGGGAGGTTTGAGACCAGCCTATAATTGCTGAGGCAGTCTGAGTCCAAGGAGGTTTTCAAAGGGTCTAACCAAAGCCTCTTTCAAGGCCATTGGGAAGACCCCACTCCTCAAGGAACTCCAGACAGCTCCAGCAATCACAGGCCCAACCAGGTCCAAACATTCAACAAACAGTCAGGTCAGACCTGGGTCCAGTTCACATTGAGTTGGCCACAGCTTCAAGATTATTTTCACCACCTCCTCTACCCCAACCAGCTCAAACTCCTCCCAGGCAGGAGGAGTGTTTTGACACTCTCCTGGCCGGTCCATGCATCCCTTTGAGAGATGCTCAAGGAGACCTCATCCCTGATAGAGGATACCTTATCGGCAAAGAATACAGACAGCTCCTCACACCTATTGCTCAAACCTGCTCCCCGACACACAGACAGACAGGCAGGATGTAATAGCCCATCCACTGTGTGGAAAAGCTGAAGCGTCTGCTCCTTGCCACAGTAATCTCTCTAGACAGATATTCCACCTTCTTACGGGAGATTGCCCCCTGATAGTTGGTATAATGCAACCTCAGGGCCAACCTGTCCTCCAGCAGGCCAGATCTCCTCCAGCATCTCTCTAACCTCCGCCCCTTAATCTTTAAACTCTGGAGATCCCCATCAAACCAAGGAGGTTTCTGGCGAGTGGACAAGGGGCGGACACAAATGGGTGAGATGGAATCGAAGGCAGCAGCAGCTGCCCCATTATAGGCTACCACTGCTTCTTCCATTCCAATCGCACAAGCCGCCCCAACTCTCAATAGGTCCAGCAATGCAGATAGTCCCATTGAGGAAACTCCTCTTAATGGGCGGTACCGGACCATCTCCACAGGAGCTGGACCATCCAGGGAGGTGTCACCTAGCGTGAACCTCACGGTGCAATGATCTGACCAAAATACAGGATCAACACTGAGTTCATTAATACCCAAACCTAATGAAAAAAAACAAATCCAATGTGTGGCCACCCCAGTGCGTAGCTTTAGTTACTTTTTGTGACAGGCCCAGGGCCCCCATGCTTCCTAAAAGATCATTCCAAAACCCCAAAAGCCCACAGTCGACCCAGGCATTGAAGTCCCCCAGAATTAACCACCTGGAAGACTTCAACACCAGACTGGCAACGAGCTCCTCGACCTCAGCGACAAAGTCCCCATGCACTGCAGGTGGACGATAAAGCACAAGGACCCTAAAACCTGCCCCTACACCCCCTCGGGTGGCCACACACTCAAATGAATGCATATGACCTACAGGTAGCACCGTGAGGTTCAGGCTGGCTTTAAAACAAATGGCTACCCCTCCCCCCGCCCCTGCGATCCTCCCTCAGGTAGTGTATCATGGAGTACCTAGCCGGAACTGCTGCCTCCAAAATAGGGGCAGCATTTTCATCCAACCAGGTTTCTGGGATGCAAGCCAGGTCAACCTAGGATATCAAATCCGCCATTATGGCAGTCTTATTTCTCATCGACCTGGCATTGCATAACACAACCTGAGAATGGATTAGGTGAGGCAGCCGAACCCACTAACTGCCCACCATCCATCGTGGAACCCTTGGGTATGGGAACTAAACATGGCAACCCCCTCTCCAGTTCCCATTTCACCCCAGGGTGTCTCCTTGGCCCCACCACTGGGCCCTTGGTAATTCTGGGACAGCCTCCAGACCCACAGATCAGGGGAAAGGCCATCTGAAAGTATCAATGGACTGCTGGGCATGCTGATTACTGCAAAGAGGATTCTACTTCGGCATTGGAAAGCCCCAAGCCCCACTCATATTCAGGAGTGGCTCTCTGAGCTGGGTAAAGCTACCAGCTATGAGAGGGTATATTATATTCCACTCAGGGCAAACTAGCCATCTTCTCCATATTGCATTATCCCTGAAGGATGCTACTTACTCCAGCAGGAACTATCCAGCCAGCCCAATTAGGATCCCCTACACCTCTATTTTGGCAAGCAGAGGTAATGTCTTGCTTTCATTACTGTATATGCCACACACATGAGATAAGGGAAGGGCGGACATCTTGGGGCTCACAGGAGCACCATAACTCCCCTAATGCCAGTATCTCATGGGCCTCCCATTAGGTTTATCAGCCCAGAAAGTTTCCTAAGCCTACCTCTATGTGCTGGTCAAGGTGTACACACAGCAACTATTGGTAACCCCAGCCCAATATACTTCCTAGGTACCTATGTGTATATCTGTAAAGTGCTGAGGCGGGTATAGTGAAAATATTTTCAATGCTATATTGCACCAGTGCTTTTCTCAGTAGTCTTCTACATTTGATGTTAAACTGTATATTGTATGTATCAATACTATTCAGATTTACTGTTGTTTGTTCTGTTACAGTAGTAACTTAGTCTGTTCATCCATGGGAGCAACCCTGGCTAGGTAATTATTCAATGGTTGACTTGTTATGTTGTGTTATTTAGGAAAACCAATAAAAATTTGAATTGCAAAAAAAAAAAAAAAGGGCAGGGCAAGACTGTGAAGAGGAGGATCAGGAAAAATCAGATAACCTGAATAGATACTTCTGCTCAATCTTCACAGTGGAGAAAGAGGGGATGGACCACACAGAAGCAGTAGGAACACTGTAGGGCAGGAAGTGGACACAAGTCCATTCACACAGGAATGAGGGGGGAAGTGGACACAAGTGCATTCACACAGTAAAGAGTCCTGAGAGGACATGCAAATCCAAAAGTGGATAAGGCTATGGGTCTGGAAGAGGAATATCCAAGGTGCTTTAGGAGCTCAGGGAGGTACTGGCTGCCCCTCTGACAGCGTTATTCAATAACTCACTGGAAAAAAGAGTGGTTCCAGAGTACTGGGGGAGGGAAAATGTAGTCTCGCTTCATAAAAGCATCAGCAGGGAGGAGGCTGGCAGCTATAGGCTGGTCAATCTAACGTCAGTGGTGGGGAAGTTAATGGAAACACAGATGAAAGAAAGGCTAAGGAAGTATCTTAAATCCAGTGGGTTGCAAGATATGAGGCAGCATGGACTCATGGGGGGGTGGGAGGTCATGTCAGACGAACCTGATCAATTTCTTCGTCTGGATGATAGGGAAATAGATCAGGGTGGGGCAGTGGACATGACCTACTTAGACTTCAGCAAGGCCTTTGATGACACCGTACCACACTGGAGGTTTATAAGGAAACCAGGCAGTTTGGGGGTGGGACCCAAGGTGGCAAACTGGGTATGGATAGATAGGCAACAGAGGGTGGTGGTAAACAGCACTCACTCTAATGTGGGTAGAGTGACCAGCAAGGTACCTCAGGGCTAAGTGGTGGGATTAGTCTTCTTGAATGTCTTCATAAGAGATATTACAGAAGAGCTGGAAGGGAAGGTATGCCTCTTTTCAGATGATACCAGGATCTGATATTGGGTAGATACTCCAGAGGGAGTGAAAAGAATGAGTAGGGACCTGAGAAAATTCGAGAAGTGATCAAGGATATGTCAGATGGGTTTTGATGCAAAATAGTGCAAAATCATGCACCTAGGGCGCAGAAACCCAGGGTCAGTATATAAAATGGGGAGAGGCACTGACGGTCACAAAACAGGAAAAGACAGACCTTTGGGTTTATCATATCTGATGACTTCAAGCTGGTGGGCAGGTGACATTGCAGTAGACAGGGCCAGTGGGATGCTGGAGTGCATAGAGGGAATCACCAGCAAAAGGAGAGAAGTTACCACTGTATTGATCCTTCAGCGCCTTCCTTCCTTCCTGAGGAAGGACAAGCTGAGTAGGGCTGCCACCTGTCCAGTTTTAGACTGATAATCCATTTTTAGGACCGTTATCCGTCATCTTCAATGTAGTCCAGTTTTGGGCTATTTTGAGTGCTCACACACTACTACTAAAACCAGTTGTACTGTACAAATCATTCACTGTTTTGGCTGCATGTTCAAGTTACAAAGAAGTTCTGATGTCACAGGCCTTTGTTTGTAAAGCCAGTCTGCCTGAGAGGTGTAAAGTATATATATTTTATGTATCGTTACAGTTGTCTCTTACGAGATAAGAAGGTTATCTCGTTTGATTTGAGCAAGAGGACGCAAAAGTGAAGCTGAGTGGTTCTGTCAGCCCAAAGCAGCACAACGTGAACCTTCTTATCTCGTAAGAGACAACTGTAACTATACATATTAATATATTATGAAGCAGTGGAACTGCTTCTAGCCAAAAGACTACGATTTTGTTGACAATGTGAGTTTTCTATTTGTGCCCATTTTTTTGGTCTCCCCCGCTGTTTCATGTGCCAGTGGTACATTCCATAAGCGGGGTGTTTATGTGCCGATGTTGGAAAGGGGCTAATTTGGAGCGTCACTTCTATGGTGGTGGGGAGGGGAGGAAGCGCTGATTAAAGATTTTCATTTCTACTGTTGTTGAATGGTCCGTAAGTAAATACAGCCATTTTGCTTTGTTTGTGTGTGTGTGTGTGTGTGTGTGTGACAGCGTTGCTGTGCTTTCACTAAACAGACTGATGCACCCCCACCCCGTTTTACAGTTCGGATGCTCATGTGACTGGAGAGTGTTCGTTGAAATACTGTGGTGGCAGTTTGTCGCACTTCTACTTTAATACACAGATTTTTTTAAGCAAGATTCATCACATAAGTGATTCCCATCACGGCAATTCTGACAGGGACAGTGTGACAACTGAGAGTCACCATGGCAGGAATCAGCTGTGGTAAGCAGTGCAAGGCAGCAACTGTACATCAATAAGAGGTACAGTAATGCTGCACTCTGATTACGGAGGCAATTCCACTGCTTTATAATTGCCATTACTGCCATTAGCAGTAAATCAACCTAATCTTTTCCACATTGAATTTTAAGTGGTGATAGGAAACAGTTTTTATACCTGTATATGCTCTTTTGTGTTCCTTTTTGTTTGTCTTATATTCTATGTTTTAGGCCCATTTTTGTTAAACTAATCACCTAATTTTTATTGCCTCTATCAATACATTGATTACTTCTCTACTAAACCCTCAGTAGCTACTGCTCTTATTTTTATACTACCTGAAAATTCTATTACAGTTAGCTACACCATTACAAATTATTCAGGTGAATAGCAAGGGATTCTGTGCCTGAAACCATGGAATGTCTTATAAATTTGAAAAGAAACAGCAGTAGCTGCTGAGTTAAAGGAACACAATGCAGAACTGAGGGCACCACAAACACTGAGAATAAACTTATCAAAATTGGTCAGAGCATATCAGAATACACTGACATTGAAAAGAAAATGGGATGCGTGTTTAATAGAGGTCACACCAGCAAGCTATAAATTAGCTTGGTACATCCAGCAGACCTGTGTTTGACTCCCACAGTCTCCACTTGTATACTATGTGACCCTGAGCAAGTCACTTAACCTCCATGTGCTCATGGTCACCCCTGTAAATGGGCCTTGTGCCCAATGGGAGCTACCTGGTTACCACAGAATAAATAAATAACAGTATAAAATTATTTCCTATCACTTTTAAAATGTACAATAATTCTGACATTACATGTGGCTTTGGAAGAGGGTTTGTTTTAAAGCAAATTTGCTGTAAAGTATTTTTTTTGCTGTCAAGATAAGTGTGATGTGTTTTTTATTGTGTTGTAGATGTGGCAGTGTGTGTGTGTGTATGTGGGGTGCAAGGTATGTATTGATTAAGGTAATTTTGTGTGTAATGTTTTACTAATTAAAAATAAAATATATGTATATGTATTTTTTACTAAAATTAAAATAAAAGTTTTAAATATTTTGCTTAAAATGGAAGGCTTTTGCTGTGTTGGGCTTGTTTAAGTGTTTTATTAGTGTTTTAAGTTTTTGGCAGTATGGGTTGTTTTTGGTTTTGTAGCTGTATACCAATCTAGTTGAAATAGAGAGTGTAAATGCTTAGCGAAATAGTTTGCTAAAATACTTGTGGCTTGCTTTCTGGAGTGATTGTGGTTTTGTATGTATTTCTTGCTAGATGGAATAGAGAGGTTGTTTGTTTCTGAGTTTTGGCGTTGCTGTGTCTGTACAATTTTGTGCATAATGCATACTGCAGTTAACAATTAAATTAAAAATTAAAGGACACCTAAATAGGTTATTTTAAAATAAAATTACTGAAATTGTAGTCATGTGGGGTGTAGTAAAATCCCATATCTTTTATGTGCAGAGCTTTGTGGTCCAATCGCGATTTTTATACAGTTTTGTCGGGTTTGTAAAAAGTAAACAAATCGGCAGAGCTGTCAAATTCCACTGTTCAGTAGTACCTAAGATGGCTACTACATGGTAATGTGAGGATGTCATCAGAGTGAGAACGCCCGGAGTGATAATGGTATTTGTTTAGAACTGTGTTTTTATTTTATTTTACTGTTATTGGAAAAATAAAATGCTGTTTGCAATTTTGAAACTGCTCCTGGTTCTTCTGTGCTTCCTGACCTGTGCCTCGATGGCAGGTGGTTTTAGAAGTAGGACAGTATCAGGTGTCACGTGGATGCAGATGACACCAGTACCTGGTCCTTTTGGACACTGTTTTTCCAGCACTTCATTGTGCACTAGAGTCTGTCTGCTTCCTGAATCTATAAGTCCCTTCACATTCTTATCTCCTACCTTTACATCTGTTAAGTACTTGCCCCAATTTGCTAAGGACAAATCTGCTCCAGTGTCACACTTCTTACTATGGCAGTTTCTTGCAATATGACGTGGCTTATTACGGTTATAGCAAATAAAGTCTTTGGGTGCAGATTTGTTACCCCCACCAGAGTTCTTATCAGACTTGGAGTTTAAATGGGAAAAAGAGTGTTACCGGTGCTTGGCTGTTAGCTCGCTGCTTTGGCGTCTGGCCATTTGGTAGTCTTCAGCCAAAGAAACAGCCTTTTCCCCACTTTCTGGTTGGTGTTCTTTTACCCAAACCTGTACATCTGTGGTTAGGATGTTGATGAACTGCTCCATTACAAATGTTTAAATGATCTGTGGGAGTGTTTTGCCCTCTGGTTGGAGCCATTTCATAAGGAATTCTCTGAGTTGGTTGAAGGTTTCTCGAGGACTGCTCGACTGAGTTATACTTCAGAGACAGAAATCTCTGCCTACAGGTCTCCCCTGAGATGTCATATCTTTAATGACCTCTTTTTACCAGGTCATAGTTTTCGGACTGTGCAGTGTCCATATTGCTGTAGGCCAGTTGGGCTTTCCTCGTCAGGTAAGGTACTAGTCTGTTTGCCGCTGGTAAGCTGTAGCAACCCTTTCAAAAGTTGTGTGTGCTTCGCTATCATCCGGAGCGTACAAATTTGTAAGTTTAAGGTCTTTTAAATTGTTCTTGTTTTGTTGCTCTGCTGGACCTGTGCCAGATCCACCAGCTTTGATAGCTTGCAAGGCATCCAGCCGCCGCTGCTCCAGTCGCTGCATCTCTTCTTTCTCTCTCTGCTGCCCTATCACTGCATCTCTTCTTTCCCCACTGCTCCTGGTTCTCCTATGCTTCCTGACCTGTGCCTCAGTGACGAGGCTTGTTGTGTGGTGTGGAATTAAAACCTTTAGACTCGTGTTTGGGGCAGATCCTTTACTGTGCATGTGTAACACCTCTTCACACATGCACAGGAAAGAATTTGCTCCAAACACACAGTCTAAAGGTTTTAATTCTACACTGCACAACAAGCTTCTATATAAATACCATTATCACTCCGGAGCGCTCGTGCTGCGATGAAATCATCACATTACTACGTAGCGGCCATCTTATGGTACTACTGAGCTGTGGAATTTGAAAACTCTGCTGATTTGTTTACTTTTTTACGAACATGACAAAACTTATCAAATCACAATTTCGGACCACAAGAAGCTCAGCACATAAAAGGTAGGGGATTATACTACACCCCTATGATTATTTCAGCAGTTTCATTTTAGAAAATAACCTATTTAGTTGTTGGTTAATGATGGCCCAACACCATAAATGTATAAAACTGCAAGATTTTATTAACAGCTGCATGCACAGACAGCTTCAATAAAAATATATTTACAAAAAACTAGCATTGAGAAGTGTTTCAGTTTTTCAGATGGGGCGCTACCCCCAAAAAAACAAGCTGACCAAGATGGCAGCATTGGCTTAGGCTGTTAAGGGATGCTCACCCAGACTCCTGAAA
The DNA here is from genome assembly GCA_016271365.2 of Neoceratodus forsteri. Taxonomy (NCBI): domain Eukaryota; kingdom Metazoa; phylum Chordata; order Ceratodontiformes; family Ceratodontidae; genus Neoceratodus; species Neoceratodus forsteri. Next base: position 492,214,034 of record CM057451.1, read on the forward strand.
CAAGCTTCAGCACAGTGTGCCTTTCCTGGTCAAAATGTCTAAAACAAAAATGAATACAAATAAAAACACTGCTACAGAGACCTTTAAAGCTGCCCTGTCGTTTCCCCATATTAAGCCTTCCCTGTACGTTATAGTCTGTGCCTTTTATGTTATGTCTGTAATTATAATACACTATTGTAACTTGACGCAGGATGACCCTGGATATGGTCTTATGCTCAGTGGTCTATTTTCTTGTTGAAATACTGTATAACAGATTCAAATTCCGTTCAAATTCCCTGCTTCCCACTTAAGTCCCACTGTCGGAAGGCAGTCCAGTTTTTCTTTGCCAAATATGTTTTTTACAGATTCTTCTTTTCTTGCCTTAATTCTTCAGCTAGACTGTCTAGACGGTTTCTCACAGCCTGGTGAAGAGCTGAGGGAGTTTTGCTTTAGTTCAGGCAGAACCCCCAGCTCCAGCACCTGTGTGTGCTATTAGCATATTGTCAAGCAAGGTGCAGGGTTCTAGTGCCAGTTCATGCGTTTGCAATAAAAGACAAAATTTGATTCCTTTGAAGACTGTGGATGTTATATAATTCAGTGGGCATTTTTTTTCTCATGTTTGTGTACGCTGGATTTGACAACATCTCCATCCCCTTGTTGCTCAGAGGAACTCAGCTAATAAGTCCTTTTACTATGGTAAGAGGTAGCATGGCCAAAACCATGAGAAAGAAAATGTTAAGTTAGAAAATTATCCACTGTCCAGCCCCACATACTTTACACCTCCCTGTGCCCTACTTTAAGATCAGCTGAGGCAGCTAGCTGGATAGTGCCCCAATTTAAAATGACATCCTAAATCTGTTGTCACCCCTTTTCAGCAAACCTCTAACCTTCCCACTTTCCAGAGGCTGATGCAGGGAGATTCTCAAGCCGACTCCTCATCTTGTCCACCCCACTCCAATATTTATTAATTAGTATGGACTACTTGCACCTTTCTTCCCTCAACTCTCCCTGGTGCCTGTGTGTATAAAGGCAACTTTACCAAGGACTGTATGGCTGTCATCACCTTGTCTACTCTGAGATAGTTGTTCTCCACTCTTCTAGGCACTGTCTTGTACTGTATAAGTAATTTGCACTTTAGTCTCCTTTTGGAACCAGCACTCCTCCCTGCGCGGATGCATAAAGCCGTTTATTCAACCCCTCTCTGTGAGGCTATGCAAGCCGCGCTGAAGGGGTGCTTGACCCCTGAGAGGGGGGGGGGGTTGAGACATCAGCAGTGATGATCGATGCATTTGGTGATTCGCAGACTGCTGATGCCACTATTTGGAAGCAGATTGCAGAGGCAGTCTCACAAAAATAAGACGTAAAATGTCACCTTATCAGTTCCTTCATACTGCATCCAAAACCACAGTGCTTCAGCAGCAAGCAGAAGGTTGGCTATCCCTTGCTGCTGACCACCAGTTCGCCATGCCACTGAACTTCCTGGTTGGGCAGCAAGCATCATGGCAGGGCTACGGATGATGCTGGGAGCATCTGTCATGTGTCAGAGCGAGCAGTGTAGCCTGTGCACAAGGCAGCTTACACCACTCGCTTCCAGAAAGCACCCTCAACTGTGTTGTGGCATGGGAGAGGGTGGCTGATCAACTTATCACAATCTGGTAAGTGTTCAAACTGCCAGTTGCACTGCAGCAATCCGAGCACTTGGGTTGTCGCAGTGCAAATGTTACTGTGTAAACTAGGCTAAAGAGATTTTAAACTCCTGCACTGTTTTAGTTCACTACCACTGCAGACTTTCATAGTAGCTGAAACAGATCACCTTACAATGCTCCCAAACATACTTATGCTTGCTTATCCTGTGGCAGCAGCTCAGCTAACTCTGCAGCACTTACACGAGTATAAAATGCTGAGTGTAAACAGATCTAATGTATAGTGTGTAGTGATGCTCAGATAGTGCCTTTGTGGATCCAGTTGTAATCCGTCAGATAGTGGCAGTATCCGACCTAAGCTGGAGGTCGGATCCCAGGTTAGATCCCACATTATCTGAGGTTGGATCCAGGGATCCGTGGTCGGATCTGACTGCAGATCCAGGGGATACAACCGGATCCGCTATCTGGCCGAACATCAGGTACCTGGTGATATCCTAGTTCATAGGATACTATCTGAGCAACACTAATAGTGTGTCCCAGTCACACAGAAGTCTGCACTCATAGAAACGGGTTCATACTCACAGTTGCTTTCTTTTATTTCAGCATTCTGCAAATTCAATAATCGCAACTGCATGTTTGACGCGGCATACAAAGTGTATTTAGTGCATAACAATGCCATACAGTGTGTGGCCTGACTGTACCAGCACTTACTACACATAAGAGTTTCCCTGCAGAAAAGAGAGCAGCGTAGTCTGGAACTTTGAGCTCAGAATTGTGAATTCAGAAGTTCCCAGGATCAAATCCCACGGTTCTCACCACAGGTGCTGGCTCACTCTTGTGACCCTGATCAAGTCACTTGACCTCCCTGTGCTTCAGTCCTTTCTCTGGCTATAAAATTGGGTACAAATCAGAATCCCCACCTCATGAAAATGAGATGCTGTACTGCATCTTAGCCAGGGCTATCCTGGGTAAATAAACAATGTATACAGTACTAAAATAGGCATTCATCTAAAGTATGTGATTGTCAGATTGCATGATCTGCTTTAAAAAGACATTACAGCAATCCGGCCTGTCACTGCAGCGGTAGGTCTGCTGTTCGAATTGCCAGCGACCTGGGTTCAAGAGCAAGACAGGGATGTCAGTACTGGCAGAGAGAAGGAGGCTCTAACATCTCAGGGGGCACTCTTCTCTTGGGTGGGAAGGAACACCACTTTGCTCTAACGCTGGTTCTGGTGGGTGAACAGATGGCAGCAGCAGCCGCTTTGTGGGGAGGGAGTATTGTTATGCATTTATTAGGCGTGTTTGCCACGCACAGGATAGTTTGGATTGTGGTCCTTGTGCCAACGCTCTCGCTTAAGGTCGGGACAGGGAAAAATAAGGGGTAAATCCCCCTCCACCACAGCAAGTATGATGGCTTGAAATGGCCAGATGGCGGTCAGATCTACTCACTGGTCGGAGAGCATACGCACCAATTAAATAAATAATAACTCTGAACATACAGTGGGAGTATAGTGTAGGTGAAGTGATTAGGGGGGAAAACGTTGACTTATCGGTCTTTTGTCTTAATAGTCTTATCCTGAAAGGGTGTGATCTCCTACAAATATATCCAGTCTGGGCTTAGAGTAGTACTGCAATAAATAAAGAGCAGTATAGCAGGCCCAAAAACTTCCTTAAAAAACATGGCTCAGGTTAGATAAACCAGGAATAAATCTCAGTGTAGATAGTTAAAGATCAAGCCCCGGTGGGAACTGTTTCTGTCACTAGCTATTTTGGGGGGAGGTGGTTATGGAAGCTTTCCAGAAAAAAAAGGACGATCATGGAGACCAGGTGCTACCGCCAGCCAAGTGTCAAACAAAAGACTCAGCGCTCAAACTCCTACTCAAAGAACAAAGCAATGAGATGCTGCTATACAGAAACTTTATTTAAAGAAAATAGGCGGCTGTAGTAAAAACATGGCGGGCTATGTGATGGCCCTTTAATTTGGAATTTGAATGCTGAGCCTTTTGTTTTTGATTCTGGAAGCTTGTTGTTATGCCACATAAAATGTTTACTGCGCGAATACGTATTTACAGAACCTCAGGAAAGGGCAAGATCCATGTAACGGGACAGACCGTAGATGTGGTATACTTGGATTTCAGCAAGGGCTTTGACTCCCACCCCCATAGCAGGCTGTTCAAAAAGATACGGGACTGAGGGTGGGAGAAAATTGGCAGCTCAGGTGGAGAACTGGCTGAGGGGAAAAACACAAAGAGTAGTAGTTCATGGGGAGTTTTCAGAGGTAAGGGATGTAACCAGTAGAGTACCTCAGGGGTTGGTGCTGGGCCCAGTCCTTTCCAATGTATCTATTTGAGACAGAGGGAAAGCTTCAAGGGCAAGATCTGCCTCTTCACAGATGACACAAAGATCTGCACAAGGGTGTACATGGAGGGAGGGATAAGGGAACTCAAGTAGATCTGAGCAGGCTGGAGAGCTGATCAAAGGTCTGGCAATAGACTTCAGTGCAAACAACTATAAAGTGATGCTTATTGGGAAGAGGAGCCCAAGGGTGCAGTATGAAGTTGGGGTAGTTGTGCTAGAAAACACCATGGAGAACAAAGACCTAGGGGGTCATGATTTCAGAGAGCCCAAAAACAACAGCACATTGTAATAGAGCTGTGGGCAAGGCAAACAGGATACTGGGTTGCATAGGGAGGGGGATCAGGAGAAGAAGACAGGAGGTGATCCTCCCTCTGTACAGGTCACTGGTGCGACTCCACCTGGAATACTGCACAAGGTACTGGAGTCCACACATGAGGAGACTGCAGCAAGATGGAAGCAGTACAGTGCAGGTCAACCAAGATGGCCCATGGACTAGGGGGCAAAACACACGAGGAGACTGGAGCAAGGTGGAAGCAGTACAGTGCAGGTCAACCAAGATGACCCATGGACTAGGGGGCAAAACGCACGAGGAGACTGTAGCAAGGTGGAAGCAGTACAGTGCAGGTCAACCAAGATGGCCCATGGACTAGGGGGCAAAACACACGAGGAGACTGTAGCAAGGTGGAAGCAGTACAGTGCAGGTCAACCAAGATGGCCCATGGACTAGGGGGCAAAACACATGAGGAGACTGCAGCAAGATGGAAGCAGTACAGTGCAGGTCAACCAAGATGGCCCATGGACTAGGGGGCAAAACACACGAGGAGACTGTAGCAAGGTGGAAGCAGTACAGTGCAGGTCAACCAAGATGGCCCATGGACTAGGGGACAAAACACACAAGGAGACTGCAGCAAGGTGGAAGCAGTACAGTGCAGGTCAACCAAGATGGCCCATGGACTAGGGGGCAAAACACACGAGGGAGGCTGCAGGATGTGAACATGTACACCCCTTGAGATGGGGGCAACATGATCGAGACCTGAAAGGTACCTCGTGCTGTAAATAACGTGGATGCCAGGAACTTTCCTTCTTGAGCTCAAATACAGGAACAAGAGGACTGCAAGATGGGAGACTCATAAGGGATGTTTGTGTAAACTTTTTCACAAAAGAGGATGGACTTGTGGAGCAAGCTGCCAGAGGAGGTGTTAGAGGCCAAATCAGTCAAGAGCTTAAAGCGGGATGGGACATGCATGTGGGACTAGTTGGGGGGCAGAAACAAAGGAATGGCCACCAGGGCCAGTGCAGAGTAGTTAGGTAGGATGGGCAGACTGGATGGCCCAACAGGCCTTTCTCTTGTGTCGTTGTCTGTGTATCCACATTTGGGCCGTGGCAGAATGTTAAGTTGGAAGAACTCTGAATTTCTTCTCTGAAGCCTAAACCTATTTACTGTTCAAGACGGAAGGTTGATGCAAACCTGTGATTTTTCTCCCCGCCTACAGACAGTTATGCCTCCGCTCGTACTTCCTCAGATGGATTGGAAGTGTGGGTTACAGCATAGATTGCAGTCAGCAGTCTTCACCTACAGATGTGGCCCACACTTGCATGCACACACAAGCACAGCTGTTAAATAGTAAGGTATAGAGTTCCAGATTTCTGCCATATGGAGCGCATCAGCTGTCTGTATAAGCTTAGTCCACCTAAAATTCAGAGTTAGAGTTAACCAATCAGCAGCACGAGTTTTGGGTGTTGAAGTTGTTACAATGAATCCATTAAGGATTTAGTACCATTGCCTTTTAGTAACTTCCTACGCTTTGCATTCCAAAATAATTACTCCCCTGCTCAAGGGAAAGGCAAATGTAGCTCATGATATATAGTAAAGTGCAGTGATGAGTTTTTTTTCCTACATTTAAACAAATTGATACAATTATTTAACAACACTTTGGGCCTCACTTTCAAAGCTGCTAATTGAGCAGCGCAGTTATTAGCTGTGTGCATGTGGGCGCTCTGCAGCTGGCCTAGGTGTCATATTCAGACAGGCAGCGCTGCCACACCCGGTGTGTGCTGCCTTTCTGAATATGGGTCTGTATTAGCACCTGCTACAGTGACAACACAGCCTCCTGCCTTAAAGGGACTCAGGAATGAAGGGAGAAACTGCTTCCAAATGGGTGACACATTTGCTCCTGAGAGCCGATTCAGTGGCTGGCATGGCTGATGAGTACATATGGGATGTGAGGTGCCAATGGGCCATTTGCATGTCATTATGTAGCAGTTTGCACCTCTACAATACTGTCGGGTACAAATGCACAAAAGCACGTGTGCAGAGCCTTGGCTGCCCCCACACCCGATTTCAAGTAGCAGACTGACAACAAAAGAGGTCAGTCGCTGTCCATTATTTATTTATTTATTTATTGAGATTTCAGAATTTAAACCTTTGAGTCAGAGACTCATTTACAAAGGCTGCACGTCAGAGTACAGTACAATAGCTGGCAAAATACAATAAGTATACATACAGAGGAGTGATACAAATGGGTAAAATAGGCAGGTGCATTGAGAGAAGTTTAGTACATAGCCATGTCCAGCATGTCTTCCCACGCCCCCCACTCTGATCACCTACCGATTCCTTTGAAACTGCATACCTGGCAGTTTGGTGGTCCCCCACACCCCTGATCACCATATTGATGTGTTTCAACAGTGTTCTTGGTGGTCTAGTGCCCCCCAACCTAATCACTGTCAGTTTGCCCTTCCTCACCCCACCCACTCAGCACCCACCACCTCTACCCCCTTCTACTCCCAACTCTCCCCTTTTAAAGGTGTACATTACGTATGCTGCCAAGTCCACGGATAACGACTGGCACAGTCCTTCTTCTCACCACCTTGGCCACTCTCCATCTGAGTAACTCAGCGATTTCTACAGTACAGCTGTTTCTACAGTACACGCCACATACTCCCTGTCACTCAGACTGTGGTCGATGGAGATGGAGAGCGGACGGGCTGGGCTAGTTGCCATCTGTGGGCCTGGTGGCATATCTAATGTGCACCTTTAGAAGGAGTAAGTTGGGGGCCCGTGGGAGATAGGGTGGTGGGTGCTAAGTGGGTGGGCCAGGGGGGAATTTGATAGAAATCGGGGAAGGGGTACTAGACCACTAAGAATATTGTTCAGACAGCTGTCAGGGCACTGGGGGACCACTAGACTGCCAAAGATAGTTTCGAGGGATCAGTGCAGTGATTGAGGGGTGGTGGATGCTTTAATTGTCAGTGATGCTGTTTCAAAGGGATCAGTGCAGTGATTGGGGATGGGGGACTGCTAGGCTGCCAGGAATGAAGTTTCAGTTTTTCTCGGTATGGCAGTCGAGGATAGGGGTTGGGGGAGGGGGACGACACTAGATGGATAGGAGAGCTGTCAGTCCAGAATTCAGTGCTCAGCAGGAGGGAGTCGGAGGGGGGGATTGCACATCACTGTGCATTTTGATGAGTAGAGTTTTGGAAATGTTAAACAGCATTGTGACAGTGACTTTTAGTGCTTTCTAAACCTCAGAGTATACCACCGTGCCTGTGTGCAACATGGCTCACTTATTTGCCTGGACAAAATTTCATATTCAACACATATGCTCTGTCCACGGAACGCTGCACACCGAGGCCATTGCATATGCCCCCCCCAGTCTGATTACATAAGCTCCAGTTAGCACACTGCTAACATTGTTAGCGTATGTGCTTACCTTCTGAATATCTGATCCTTTAACCATTCTCAAACTGGAAACCATTTGCTGCATAACTTGAAGAGCATTATCAGCTAAAGACAGGTTAAGAACAGCAAGCTTAAGACACTTTTTGATACAATACAAAAGACCCAATCTTGAGTAAGTCAATTTTAGAAGGACGTCAATATGTTATGGAAGATAAAATATTGTCCAATGTGTAGTTCCCAAATATTTGAAATTTGAAACAAATAGTCTGCATTACAATGTGTTCTGATATCCATGAGCAGAGACCCATATCCAAGAGAGATTTCCCTAGTGCACTTATATTTCCTCATCTATGAGGGGAGATTCAGCTAGTGCTCTCACATCTCCTCATTTCTGAGTGACAGATTCCCCCAGTACTCTCATATCACCCATGTGTCAGTAGGAGAGATTTCCCAAGTGCTCTTGGATCACCCTCATATCTGATGGAGCGATTCCCACAGTGATCTCATGTCTGAGAGGGAGATTCCTCAATGCTTTCACATGATCCTGTGTGTCTCAGGGACCAGATTCCACCTGTGCTCGCACATATCTCCTCATGTCTGAGGGAGAGAGTCCCCTAGTGATCTTTTATCTTGTGTCTAAGGAAGAGATTCCCCCAGCTCTCTCATATCATCTGTCTGAGGAGACATTCCCCCAGTGCTCTCATATCTCCTCATGGTTTGAGATTGAACAAGTCAACAGACTTTTCCTCAAATCTCTTGAAACGTTTCTGATTTTTAGTTATCTAAACCTTTCTTGTAGTTACAGTCAAGGCCTCTGCTGACTCCGGTTTGGAAGTTTTTAGCTTCTGCAAATAAGTTAAAAACTTCCAAAGTAATGGGCGGATATTTAACTCCCAGAAGAAAAATGGGTGGCATCCAGTTTTTCAGACATGAAAGTAAAATGGTTGCTTTTTCTGAAATGGTATGTTACAAGTAATATTTCCAGTGGTTAATTTGGAAATGTCAGGGTGGGAACTGTCACATCTAGAATTCTAGGTGGTGGAACTGTCATATTTAGGTGGTTGAACTCTCCTAGTCAATGGAGAAAGAGAATAGAGGTGGTGGAACTGTCGTACAATTTTTTGAAGAGGTGGTGGAATTGAGTTCCAGTGGGCTCCTGCACAATTTAACCCCTTAATATTTCATATTAAAGGGGGACATAGGTATGCGGTCAAGGCAGCAACCAGTGCATGCAGCCTTGAGACAGAAAGTAGTATCACAGCTGGGTAGGCTGTGCTTAGCGACATGCATTTTACCCAGCAGTGACATAATTTCCTATCTCAAGGTTCCATGTAATGGCTGCTCCATTGATTTAAGATTAAAGAAATTTAGACAGAGATTTCTCGGGACTGCTGATATGTACAGGAAAGCCCAGTGCCTTTTTTGAAAGTACTTGTCATGGGCATACTGATTATGAGGGACCCAGCACACTTACATCCCTCCCCTTTTTTTCTGTTTTTACTGTCTGTTATCTCCCCCAAGCCATCTCCAGTCCTCCTCGGTGCTCAGGCCACCCCAGCCCCATCACCCCCGCCATCTCCCAGGGTTTACCAGCACCAGGAGAGTAGCCCATGATATCCTCCCCACGGTGGAGGTCCTCAAATTGGACAAGTTCCTTGGATATGCTGCAGTGGTGCTCCCAGTGTGAACCTAGGTTGATGTGGTGCAGTCTGTGGACCAGCCGGCAGTCATAAAAGCACAGCTGCATTTTCTTAGGACTTTTCCTGCTCCCCACCAGAAATGCTGTCTGATGGGAGCACACAGCCATGTGCATCCATCCAGCCAATCAGCTGTCCCAGTCCCCAGATTGCACTCCTCCTGCACCACCACCTGTGGTCACCAAGTGGTGATTGTGCAGCGGCAGTGATCCCCCCTCCCTCCCTGGTGGAGGAGAACATCATGTGGGATGCTCAGTCCTCTCTCCCCAGTCATTTCCGAACCCGGGTCATTGTTGTTGTGAGCAGTAACGTTACTGCTGGGCCGGCGGGCCAGCCTTACATTTCCCTTTAAAAGAGCACCTTTTTATGTGCCCCCATAGTCCCTGTTACTCACTTACCTCTGCTGGAGTTGCTCTCCTGTAAATATTTTTATGTGGAAGCCTTATAGTAGGGAAAAAGGACATAATTCTGTGCGGTGAAGCCTGCTGCACTACCCCTTCCCCTTCCTTGTATAAGCGCTCTGTTTCAGTGCTCTGAAGTTATATGATATCACAGTTTGGAGAGCAGAAGAGCACACTCCATAGGAAACAATATGGACATCTGTTGAATTTCCATTTTTAATATCTTAGTGGTCTGTCTGGGTCAAATCAAAGTTGCTGCTCCATTAACAAGGTCCTTGTTAGCTGGATGGTGACTTTAAGAACCACGCGCATGAGCATGGACTGCTGTTAGGCCCTGGGTCTGGTGTTCACTGGCATTGTCCAGTGCTGTCTTATCGAGGGGTGCTTTCTGGGAGTTTCTAAAAAAGTCTGTTGTAAGACCCCTTCTGAAGAAACCATCTTTTGACCCAGAGTTGTTTGCAAATTACAGACCTGTCTCGAACTTTCCCTTTTTGGGGAATGTTATCAGGAAGGTGGTGGCGACACAACTCAAGGCCATCCTTAAGAAAGTTAACATTTACGAACCATTCCCCATTGGGTTTCAGGCCTCGCCACGCACTTGTCTAGGTGATTAATGACCTGTTCTTTGAGACAGCCAGAGGTGAGCAATCACTTGTCACTCTCTTTGATCTCTTGTCAGCATTTGATTATGGGATTTTGGTGGAACACCATGAGAAGTATGAGGAACTCACCGGGACATCCTAAAAGTGATTTGAGTCCTTCCTGTCAGGCGGGTCAATCTCATCACAGACTATCACAGTCAGCTGTGGAGTTCCCCAGGGTTTGATTCTGTCCCCTGTGCGTTTTGCTGTGTACATGTTGCCTGTGGGGGAGTCATTAGATGGTATGGTGTGAGTTTTCACTGTTATGCAGATGGTACTCATCTGCACCTGTCCTTTACACCAGCTGGGCAAGGGGTTGTCTCCATGCTGGAGTTGGATGGCCTCCAATTGGTTAAGGTTAAGACTTAAGCTAAAATGGAGCTTTTACTAGTAAAGCCAGTCAGGTCCTGGCAGGCGATCGTGGTGTCACTGCACGGCATCATGCTGGCAGTTGTAATTAGTGTGAAAACCCTGGGGGAGGGGGGTTACTGTGGACTCTAGGCTGACATTTATTTAGTTTTTGTTGACCAGAAAAGAAGAGCTAGGCAAGTCTGTCTATTTTCAGCCTCGTCCAGGGGAGGGGTGAAGATACAGATGGAAACCCAACTGAAACTGAACCGGATTAAGCTGCAGGGGAGGTGCCCAAAGACTGGAGGACAGCAGATGTAGTTCCCTTATAAAAAAGTGAGAACAAAGAGGAAGCCGGGAACTTCAGACCAGTCAACCTCACCTCAGTAGTGGGGAAGATCATGGAAGCACTACTGAAGGAGAGATTGGTGGAACATCTGGTTGCCAGTGGACTGCAGGACCCAAGGCAGCATGGTTTCACCAAGGGGGAGGTCATGTCAGACCAACCTCATTGAATTTTTTGATTGGGTGACGAGGTGGATCAGGGGAGTGCAGTGGATGTGGCCTATCTGGACTTCAGCAAGGCCTTTGAGACTGTGCCACACAGAAGGCTATTAAGCAAACTAGGGAATATGAGAGTGGGCAGGACAGTAGTGCGGTGGGTAGGTAACTGGCTGGATGGCAGGACACAGAAGGTGGTGGTAAATGGCTGTCACTCCACACAGGGAAGAGTGACCAGTGGGGTACCACAGGAATCAGTGCTGGGACCGGTTCTATTCAGCATCTTCATCAGTGACATTGCACAGGACCTTGAAGGCAGAATTTCCCTGTTCGCTGATGACACAAAGCTCTGTAACAGAGTGAACACTCCAGAGGGTGTAGACAGAATGAGGAGGGACCTGCAGAAACGTGAAGAATGGTCAGGGGTTTGGCAGTTGAAATTCAATGCAAAGAAGTGCAAGATAATGCACATGGGGCACAAAAACCCTGGAACAACATATCAGTTGGGGGGTGAGGATATAGCATGCACCATGCAGGAAAGGGATCTTGGGGTTATCATCTCTGATGACCTCAAGGTAGGGAAACAGTGCGACAAGGCAGCAGATAAAGCAAATAGGATGCTGGGATGCATAGGCAGGGGCATCACCAGCAGGAAAAGGGAGGTCATAATTCCACTATAGAAGACACTAGTGAGGCTCCACCTGGAGTACAGTGTACAGTTCTGGAGACCTTACCTACGTAAGGACATAAGGTAGAGAAGGTTCAGAGGAGGGCAACAAAGATGGTACATGGATTGCATCACAGGTCCAATGAGGACAGGTTGAAGGACTTGAATATGTACTCCCTGGAGGAGAGGAGGGAAAGAGGGGATATGATAGAAACATACAAGTATCTTACAGGGAGGAACAGAGTGCAGGAATACACTATTTCTCGTGAAAAAGAAGTTCCAAGACTAGAAGGCATAGGATGAAATTGGAGGGAGAGCGATTCAGAAGAAACATGAGGAAGAATTTCTTTACAGAATGGGTGGACAAGTGGAACACCCTGCCAGAGGAAGTAGTGGGGGCTGAAACAATCATGGGATTTAAGAATACATTGGATAGACATAAGGGAATTCTGGAGGTCAGGGGTAAGAGGCAACAGACTTCTAGGAAAACAAAGTGAACTTACAAGCTCAAGTGGGCAGACTGGGCGGACGTAGGCCTTTATCTGCTGACAGTATCTATGTATGGTATTTTTAGTGAATGGGGAAACTTGGCGAGGGTATTGGGGAAATTCTCTTGCTTTTTCAAGAGTGCCATGGGATCTTTAATGTCGCCTGAACAACCACCAGAAGAAGCAGACTGGACCTTGGTTTAAGTGTCATCCAAAAACTACAGCTCAGTAATGCAGCCCCCCCCCCAATGCTGCACTACAGTGTCAGTACTGAGTTTTACTTTGAGCCCCTGGTGTGGGGCTAGAACCCACAATCTTCCAGCCTCAGAGGCGAGTGTGCAGCCTGCTGAGTCACTGACATTGCTATTGAATATTATGTGTCAGCTGTGGTCTACATCAGGTTATTCCAGTTGCGAAAGATCTTCCAGATTAAGCCCTATTTAGTGAAGGGGATCTGACGACCCTGGTCCATAGCTTTGTCATCTTGAGGCTCAGTTACTGTAATGCTGTATACCTAGGGCCAGCTTAAGGTTTGCTATGTCTCCTACAGCTGGTGCACAATGCCGCAACCAGGTAGATTACAGGGGTAACACATTGAGAACACCTGTGCTGCAGCATCTCCTCTGGCAACCTGCTAGGTGGTGCACCACTTTTAAGATTGCATTGTTAACCAGCAAGACCCTGTACTATTCAGGCCTTGGCTACCTAAAAGCTCTCTTGGTTTTCCTTTTTTCCATATAGATTTTTCTCTCTTCTACGGCAGGCCGCAGCTGCATCATCCACCAAGCCTACCGGACTCCAAGTCGTTCGGGATCTTTGGACGCTATGCATGTCCCGGAGGATCCCCGGAGCTGGCCCGGAGGGTTCATCCTGCTTTGGCCCCCGATTTTCCACATTTTCTGCCCTAGTTACCCGGAGCCACAGACAGAAAGGGCGCATGTGCATGGAGGCGCACATGTACCCTCTTGCTCCAGTGATGGCCCCTACCTCCCACCCCATTGGCCCAGCGCTCTGGCTCCCCTGACTGCACTACCCCTGGCTTCCACCGCGAGGCAGTCGAGAGCTGAGGGAAGCACGGATCCCTCCCTGGAGAGGGAACAATCCTGCACCCCTCCCCCCCCAATGGCCCGCGCTTTTCCCTGAATGTGGGTCGCCGGCGTGGTGAGATGTAAGGCGTCCAGCACCTCGGCCCTCTGTGCCACCGGGCCAGTGTCAATCTCTTGGTTTTCTTTACTTCTGGTTGCTCATGCCACTCTAACGAGGAGTCATTACTGACCTCCCTGAGATCTGGCCAGAAGCAGTGAGGTGACTGGATATTCTTGGTGGCAGCTCTGACTGTTTGGAACTCATTGCCATTTCCTCTTAGGTGTTCCCTCTCGGTGAGGCATTTAAGAATGGGTTAAAATATTGATTATTCAGTAACTGTACCTCTCTTGCATTTGATATTTATTTTATATTGCAACACCTGTTTGTACTGTATAGTAACTTGGTCTGTGTGTGTGTGTGTGTGTGTGTGTGTGTGTGTGTGTGTGTATGTGTATGTGTGTGTTTTGTGAAGCACCCTGAGCCCCTGGGATAGGGCATTAAAAACAAAAATTTGCTTTGCCTTGCCTAGTGTGGCCAGTGGATGGAACAGAGAAATGCGATCTAGAGGGTTCACAGTTGGAATCTGACTCCTGGCAATCATATACTGTGTGACCCTGAACATGTCTTATCCAGGATACATGGTATAAAAAAGGCAAGGGGAAAAATAAAATAACAAAAGCCTGTGTGCATAATTGTGCTTCTGGGTACAAATAGTTCATCTGTGAATTGTGTAGCACAGATTTCTGTGCCATCAACATGTTTATTCACCGAGGTACAGAGCTTCAGAGGATAAAAGTATTTCAAGGCTGCATGCTAATACAAAATTGAGATTTATGGATGAATTGGAAAGTGTTTTTTTCTCTCCTTCTTTTGCCCTCGTTTTATTAAAAATAATTGTAAAGCAGATCGTTACAAAATACGGTCTCCATGCATATGTATTCCTTGGTGAGAGGTCCAGGTCACACAGAAGGACACAGACAGAATAGTATGAGGCTGGTTTTCAGCAAATTGTATTGACTTTTGTTTGTGTGTGTGTGTCTATAAATAGATATTTGTGAATGAACGCCTGGTTTCTGAAGGACCTTAGACCTTAATAGGTGAATGAAAAAAAAGCAGAATGGAGAATGTAGGAGCCTTGGTCATTTTCGTTTCAGAATAAAACCCTCCCACGCTTGTTGTTCTTGGCCCAGTTTGTGTGCCATGAACAATTTGGCTGTCTTTGTTGTATTTTTGATATGCTAGCATCCCGTGTAATTTTAAAAGCTCCAAAATATTAACCATTCCTTTCCCTTCCTTGATGAAGTCTATTTATGTTTGCAGAGAAATGCCGTTGGCCAGAAAAGAAAATGGGAAATTGTGGACAATAAGGCAGTGTTGCTGTAGAACAATACGTTTTGGTTAAAAAGACACTTCTCGGTGGGGGGGGGGGGTGAGACACGTGCACATAATTTGTACATTTCCTTGTCATTGCTAGAGAGACCCACGGTCTTGGCAGCCCGGTACAGAATCCAGAAGAATTGAGCCATGGTCTCTCTGCATTCTTGTGCTTGGACCAGGAGAGGAGTCTGCTCACACTGTAAAGTTCTGCTGGGTATACAAAAGTCATTGGGAGAGGTTCTTAAAGGTCATATTAATAAAATTACTCTTGATAACATTTACTGCTTTCCCATGGTGCCCTGTGTCTCTGATGACAAAATCTCACGTGATTTACTGCTCCTGTTTACAGTGACAGGAGTGTGTGAGTGTGCATGTGGTGGTGATGGTAGGGGCGCTGGGGGAGTCTCAAAAGTCCAAACCGTGAGTAGCAGATGTGCTGAGTTCCTTAATAAGCTCAACTGCAGGGTGTTTATGCAGTGTTAGTGTCCCAGTGGTTTACTAGTGGGGGTATAGGTTAAATGGGTTTCCACCACTTGTAACTGAGACAAAACGCTTTATGTGGTATAATTTTGCTTAATACCGTATGACATTTATTCCATTCCTTGCTTCAAAGAGGTTGACTTTCAGGCTTTCAACATTGGCATCTTGGACTGGAATTTGGCCTCAAGCAGATCAAGTCAGATATTATGAGCTTCTTGTGTAGTGGACAGACACATGTATCACAAAAAGGGCATTACAAACAGATCATCCATAATTCAGCATAGTTATTTTTTTGTGTGTGTTATTTTTATCCACACTAGCCAAGCTGAAATGTAACATCTTTGTTTCAGGGAAGAGAGGGCCCTGCTGTACAGCATGGCTGTGGTGGGTTTTGAACCAGGGGAGCCTGGTTCACAGTTCTGAGCTCTCACTAGTAGGCTACACTGCCATACCACAGCAGTTAGCTTTAAGAACTGCCATGAACCTGTAAGTCATTTTACTAATACGGTGACTATGGTTGTGCAGAGCAGACTGAGACTGGAATTCCCATTTTAACTGCTTCCCTACAATTCAGTGGTATTATAAAACGAGCAGGGAAACTCCTGTGTCTTGATTGGTTGGCACCTATATCTTGGATCTGTCAAATGCACAGGTAAAAAAAATGTACGCAGCCAGGACACTGCACATTAGCAATATCAGTGCTTTTTTCAAACATTCCTGATTGCAATTACAAAACATGGCTACCACCTTTACTCACTAAAAAAAATCATCCAGTCTCTAAAAAAAAAAAGTCCTCAAATTAAAAGAGCAAATATTCCCTCCTTATACACACATAGCGTGTACTGCACTTTTACATACCAAAAAGTACTACTCAAGGAAAGTTAACTCAAGAATTGGGGCACTGAGGAGATCAGCCTCTTTAACTACCGATAAATGTGAAATACCATCTCAACTCTCGGTTAGTTTTGCCCATTTTGGAATATGGAATTTAAAGTATGGTTATGCAAATCAGAAACTACTTGACTAACTGGACACAACATACGACTGATTAGCTAGGTTTGTCCTATGGTGTTCCTGTACAACTCACCATTGCCTTATGTATCAACAATTAAAATGAAACAGTTTAGCGTGCCTGATTTGTCCCTGGTTTCTTTCCCTGTCATTGAACTCGTCTTTAAAAGGCTTGAAGACACCACATGTACTCTAATGTCTGCGCCTGTCCTTTGGGAAGCAGTTGCATGCTTTGCCACCCAGCTCCACTAGGTGGCAGTCAGACAATGGCATGTGCTGTCCCTCCACAAAGGAGGAGAGTCATCTATGGATGCTCAGTTCTTGTTCTTCTGGCTGGCCCCAAGCAACCCTGATTCATTGCGAAACGGGCCACCTGGCGTGGCAGGAGGTAAGACATCCAGCACCTCAGCCCTCACACCACCTGCTAGTTACTTTAACAAAAGAAAATGCCTGTTTTTTTTGAAGAAAGGGTTGGCAATTTTTATTTCTAATTTTCTCAGTTTATCCATTTTATAAGGGCAATAAGACATTTCAGGCTGTGCATTATGCTGATCAAACTGCACTTGCTGTGCCTTGAGGCACTCCGCCTGTGGCATCATGCTCACTATGCCCATGGGCCTGTGGTTAGATCAGCATAATGCACATGTCTTACTATGTACATATTCCATATTAGGTTGTTCAAGTATCTTATCCAGATTAGCCTGAAGGGCTATGCGCATCTTTCATGGCACAGCACAGGAGATAACTTATTACAGAGCCAAGAAAATATTCACTTCCAGAACCGGTTCAGAGCAGGTGCTGCTGAACAGTCACTCATTCATCCAAATAAACATTAAAGTGCACCCTCATTTACTTTCTTTTTTTTTGAACTTGCTGTTTTCCGCCTTCCTGCCCCTAGATCTGCTTCTTGGGAGCGCCTGGCATCTGCCTCGGTTCCTTCCATGCCTGGAGCCCCATGGCAGTCCCCCCATGCAGCCTTGGATCTACCCCCCAGGCAGGGACGAGGTGGGGGCCAAGCACCCCGAACTAACGTTGCTTCGTCGGGGCCGCCGTGTGGGACAGGCAGGGGACCATTGAGGTTCAGGCTGGTGCTCCGCTCACCCGGAGCGATTTGAGGTGTTTTTTTCCCATTTTCTGGGTGTACCATGCACCCTGGACACCAAGGCAGAGTAGCTCCGGCGTCTGGCACACCCAACCCTCCTGGATTTGTCAGGCCCTTGCTGTACCCAGGCCTCCACCTGGGGTCAGTCAACTCGAACCTTGTCCCCCTCCCTCCCTGGTGAGGCGGCAGTCCCACGGACTCAGCCTTCTCCCCGGCCCGACCCTCCAGCTCCCGGGCTTGTTCTCGAACCCAGGTCACTGGCATCGCGAGCGAAGCGTACCACCGCCGACGGGCCGCACCCCATTTACTTTCTAAAGCAGATTCTCTAACTTGGAGGCAGTCACCTCTAGTACCCATGTTATCCTGTTTTCATTTCGATGTTTAGTTTTGCCATAAGTTTTTTGTCATGTATAACATCAGACAGTTGAAGTAAATCCTTTCTCATATGCCTCTGTTGTAGTGTCATGAGATTCAGTTCTTTAATCACAGTTCACATGGTAGTCCATGGACTGCTACTGCAGTATTTATATTCTTGGAGACTGGCTCTCATTCTGTTATTATTCAATCTTAACTAACCCTTTAGATACTCATTACGTGTGTCTGATTTACACACAAGTGGAAGTACCATTTAAGGACTGTGTGATGAAGTTTGTGTTTCTTTTTAAAATGGGTTCTGAAAATCCTACAGCCTGATTGGTCAAGAGCTGTTGTTTAATCCAGCACAAACCACAGTTTAGCGCTTCTTTCTGCAGCCAAACCAAACTGCATGATGGAATTAGTAAACCTGTATCACATGTCTTTTGTTTTTTGTTCGTTTTTTTACCAGGAGAGAGACACTAAGCTGAAAGCTTGTTTACAGGTGTGACCTAGGAGCACAAGGAAGTTAAGTGACTTGCTCAGGGTCACACAGTATGCAAGTGGGGGCTGTGGGATTCAAACCCAGGTCTCCAGGTTTGCAGCTCAGAGCCTTCAACCACTGCACTATACTGCCATGTCTGTTCTGACATATTATAACAATTACTACTTAACCCACCACCCGCTGCCCAAACCCTCCTATTTTATCTATTTCTATTTTATGTTGTACTGTGATAATATTTTGCTGTGAGCCACTGCGAGGAGAAGTGGGTGCTGCTGTTGCCAGAGCCACCAACTAGTACGAGAGCTTTTACTGTCAGTCGGCAGCTCAGCAAGGTTAGAAAGACATGTGCGTGACCATTACTATGGAAACACTTGCGTTCACATTTTTCTAACTTCGCTGAGCTGCCACCTGACAGTGAAGCTTGTGTGAGTCAGTGGCTCTGACATCCAGTGATGTCTCGCTCCTTCCCTCACAGTGGCTTACAGCAACAGATTAACATAGTGCTGTATAAAACAGGTAAAATCAAACAAGGAAATTGTTTTGCAACTGGGTGGTGGGTTGGGGTTCTTTGTGATGATATAGCAAAGCACTGCTTTACTGATACTTGGACAGTTCATTTGACTCTCCTGTTGGGATTCAGCAGGTAGCCGTCTGTCTGACTCCGGTCCAATATCCTATCAACTCCATTCAGATTTTGCATCCAGGATTGGATAGCTGCATCAAGGTTGGGATCCTAAGTCAGATGTCTGGCCCAGATCCGGATAGTCAAATCCGATTGTTGGTATTTGACTGGGTCCTAGGTGACAGGATCCAGCGGTCGATACCAGTGGTATATAATGAGATCCAGTATCCGAGAAAGTCAGTGATATCAAGCAGTATCCAATTCCATCGGCTACTATCCAAGCAACAGGTTTTCAGCCAGCTAAGTGTAATCATCAAGTAGAGCCAACTCCAGACAACAGTGTCTTGGTGTATTTTTCACTTTACTACAGCATGACCAAGTCCCATTTTATAAGTGCGACAGTACTCTAGAGGTTGTGAGGCATGCTGGAATAAACCACAGTTACAGGTGCTTAAAGTCACGGGCTGTACCTCGTGGCTTCAACACTAACCATGGTGTATTTGAGAATCAATGTTTGAAGCATCACACCTACAGAAAACACAGCGTTGTAGACTAAAGCAGTTCTCCTCTTGTAAAAGACTTCCAGTGTCAAATAATCAGAGAGCCGTGACCTCTGATCAGAAGGTCTTCCTTGGGTGAGGATTGAGCCCAGCATTGTCAGGGTAATGTGGGGAATCTTTCACTGGACATGGACTTGCTCGCATCTCTAGCCTGGCAGATACTTTCCAGTGCCATCCTTCACCTCTCATAAGTTCTGAGTTTGCCACGTAAATTGGGAAAGACAGTAGTTATTATGACATCTCCTTGATGGCCATGTTGTGTGTGTTCCTTTAGAACACTGAAAATCCCAGGAATAAATCTCCTTCTTGCATCTTTAGCCAGTAGGTGTCTCTCTTGTGCCATGTTTGAAAGGGGGGAGAAGGAGAAAATGTACATAGCTGCTCTGCAAAACATTTTGATTTTTGAGAGAGGCAGGCAAACATCAGGTAGGTAATTGATGATTTGTGCACATTTGTTTAAAATCTGAATACGGAATACAACTGAGAGGCAGTGTAGTCTAGGGGTTAGGACACTGGCTTAGGAGCCGAGAGATCACAGGTTCAAACCCTGCTAGAAATTCACCGTATTTAACCTTAGGCAAGACATTTCACCTTTTTAGTTTTCTTCAATCAATCAATCAATTTTATTTATAAAAAGCACCTTTCTTAAAATCAAGGCACTTATACAACACGATAAATAAAACTACATCAATACATATACTCAACAGATTAAAACAATAAATATCACAGCACCTTTAAAAATCAGAATAGGCTAAGTTAAATAGGAAGGTTTTAAAAGCGACTTTAAAACTTTAGACAGTCAGGCAATCTCGCACCCCGTCTCCTCTTCTGACCAGGCGTCCGTGTATAGTATAGCATGAAATACTGTATTAATATACTGACTCTTGCAGAACCTTCAATTATCGTGTCAGCATTACATTTCCCCAAATTCTTCTCCCTTCCACTGTGTTGTTGCACTCCTCCCCTGAACCACCGCGACAGTCATTGCTCTACCCATACATGTTTACCGTAACTTGTATCTGCATTGCTGATGTTTCTCTTCTTACGTACGAACCCTTGCATGGTGTTACTTGTACTTGTATCATCTGTAATTTGCTTATATGTAATTTTTATCCTGGGGCTCTGCCTACATTGTAAAAAAAAAAAAAAAAATGATCAATTTTGTGTAGATTGCTTAACTTTGTATACATATGCCAACCAGGTCCACCTTGCAAATGAGCTTTGCTCAATGGTGACCGCCTGGATAAAGACTTTGATTGATTGATTGATTGAGGTAGAGAATTCCACAGGGTTGGGGCCTAAAACTAATGACCTGGCCCCAGATGTCTTTAAATGGACCCTGGGAATCTCTAGCAATCTACCGTGGATCGGAGAGAGCAGGAGGGACAGTAGGGATGAAGGAGATCTTGCAGATAACCAGGTCCCTGGTTGTAGGGACCTTATAGGTCAGCAACTGACCTTGAAGTGATCCACCACTGTACTGGCAGCCAGTGCAGTCCAAGAGCACAGGCATTATATGACTGGTCCTAGAAGCACCTGTCAATAGCCTGGCCCGCATTCTGCACTAGCTGCAGGCGGCGGATATCAACCCCAAGAGCCCTAGGTAAAGGGCATTGCAGTAGTCAAGACGGGAGGTAACAAAGGCGTGGACCAAAGTTGGAAGATCCTCGGAAGGAACCAGGTGCTTCACCTGGGCGATATTCCTCAGATGGTAAAAAGAGGTTTTGATGACTGCCGACACCTGAGATTTAAGGGTCAGACAGTCATCACAAATAACGCCCAGGTTCCGCACCCAGTCTGAGGTAGTCAGCTGGACACCTCCAAGCCATAATCCTGAAAGTGATCCCACCAACAAACCCGCCTCCCGACGACCTGGGTCCACAACCAACACCTCAGTTTTTTCTGGGTTTAACCGCAGCCAGCTCACACTCATCCAGTCCTGGATCTCAGTGAGACAGTTGTTAAAGACCGAAACAGCATCATCCTGACCAGGCACAAAGGACATGTACAGCTAAGTATCATCTGCATAGCAGTGAAAACTCAAGCCATACCGCTAATAATAATCTCTATGACAGCATATACACTGCAAACAACATGGGCGCAAAATGGAACCCTGCAGCACCCGCGAGGATAGAGAGTGGTGCAGAGGAAACATCCAGAAACCACTCTCTGGGTCCTACCTGAGAAATGATCGAAACCATCCGAGGACCGTACCAGACAATCCACAGATGAACCATGAGCATTCCAACAGCACACCATGGTCCACAATGTCAGATGCTGCAGAGATCTAGAAGGACCGAGATAGAATGGGTCTTTCTATCTCTCGCTATTAGGAGGTCATTTAGTATTCAGACAAGGGCTGTCTCGGTACTATGTCTCTTCCTAAATCCGGACTGGAGAGAATCATAGACATTGTGGCTGATCAAATGATCATCCAACTGCGACGCAACCACCTTCTCAGTAACCTTACACACAAGGGCAGATTAGAAACAGGCCTGTAGTTTGCCAGATGGTCTGGGTCAAGGAGGGCTTTTAAGGAGGGGCTGAACCACAGCCTCCTTGAGGGGATCTGGAAAGATCCCCCTCTCTAAAGACATCCAGACTATTTTGGCAAGGACCGGGCCGATTTTATCCACACAACCTACTAAGAGGCATGTGGGGCCCGGATCCAAACTACAGTTGGTTGGTTGCATTGACTGGATGACCATCACAATGTCAGTGATTATGGGGAGGCCAAAGTCAGACCACACAAACTGGGTGCCTGACATCTCCTGCCGACCACTACAATTCCCATTAGAGAGGGTCGAGCGGACACCAGAACTGATTGTGGCAACTTTATCAGCGAAGAATCGAGCAAACTCCTCACACTGCTCTTGTGAAAAAGCATTTCCAGGCTGGAGACAGATTGAATTGCACAATCTGTCCACAGTCCAGAAAAGCTGGGCTGGCTGATTCTGCACAGCAGCAATTTCCCTGGACAGGAATTCTGCCTTCTTACAGGGAATTGCTGATTGATAGACCCCATAATGATCCATCAATCTAAGTCTGTCACACTCCAGGCCCGACCTCCACCAACACCTCTCTAACCTTCGGCCCACTCTCCTCAACTCCGTCAAGGTCTCATCAAACCAAGGAGACCTGGGGTGAAGAGTGAGGGGATGAACACGAACAGGAGCAATGGAATCCAGGGCCCCTACCATCACCTTATTATAGGCAAGTACCAGGTCCCCAGGATCCATGCATTCACTCGGTAAACTCGATAGGTCCAGCACCGCCATCAGGCGACACACCCCTTAAAGGGCGATACCGGACCATCTCCATAGGGGCCGGCCTCCTGGGGGAGCTACAAAACTGAACCCAGTGATGTGATGGTCCGACCACCCAACTGGTTCCACCACCAAGTCAGATATCTCCATCCCAGGAGAAACACCAAGTCAGTGAATGACCACCAATATGAGTTGAGGAGAAACAACCTGTGTGAAGCCCAGTGAATTCATTAACTGGAGGAAGTCTTGACCAAATTGTGAGAGTTAGTCATTGACCCAGGCATTGAAATCCCCAGGATCAACCATCTGGGGAACCCAATGTCAGGTCGACAATGAAATCTGCAATTTCCCGCAGAAAAACATTCCCATCTCCTGGTGGATGGTAAATGAGAAGAATCCTGCACCCCACGGCCTCTCCCATGATACATTCAAAGGAGTTGGTGGTCCCCACTGGTACCTCCACCAGGTTCAGTTCCGATCTAAAACAGATAGCAACTCCCCCACCCGTACGATCCATCTTCAGGCGGTGTATCACCGAGTACCCAGCTGGAATTGCCGATGCCACAATTGGACTGGCATTCTCATCCAGCCAGGTCTCGGTGATGCAAGCCAGGTCAGATGACCCAACAAGATCTGCTATAGCAGTCTTTTTTCTTAATAGACCTGGCAGTACATACACCCCCAAGTAGGATAAGCAACCGAGGAAGACCGTGTTACCTGCCTGCTACAAGCAGAGCCCTTGGTATGGGAACCAGACAAGGAAAACCCTTTCCTGGACCCATTTCACCCCAGGGCATCTCCTTGTCCCCACTTTCCCAATCCGCCCACTCCTTTCCGTTCCCTCTCCAGACCTAGCCCCCGGCCTCCTCCTCCTCCTAGCAATCCCCAGAGCCCAACACCATCTGTAAACCTCTGGGGACAACGAAGGAAAAGAAAAAGGATGGAGATCCCTAAGCCTGGAGGGGAAATACGGAGATCCCCAAGCCTGGAGGGGAAATAATGCCTGACCGTCACTACACCTTCCCAAAACATCTCTATCACACTCTGCAGACACCCAAAATAATCAGCCACAAATTACAAATATAATCCACACTCAAACACCCACCACCCAAGCACACTATTATTCAGTCAACCTCTCAAACTTAATAAAAAAAATGCCAAAAGCATCAAAAAATAAGTATAAATTAAAACCAAAACAAACAACTGACTCCCCAGTCTATCTCCACGTGGATTGGAAGTACAGTAAACAAATTATCACAAAATATAAAAAAATCCAAAGCAAAAGAGGCACTCTCACTGTCCAACAGATTAAAAATAAACAAAGTACAATAAGCAGAGTTATCATAAGATGTCCAAATCAAAATGTCCAAATCAAAATAGAGCACTCACTGCCCAACAGGTTCTGAGCCATACAGCTGCAGAAATGGATATAGACAGGACCCCACTGGAAACAAGATACTGCATCTCAACTGGGCTACCCTGGGAAAACAAATCATGAAAAAAAAAATACAGGCCTGCACATTGTGGTCATGGTTGTAGTCATTTACTGTCCATTGTCTTCCGCCTTAATGAAAGCAGCACTATTTAAATGTAGTGTACTCTACATAGCATCACAGCAAGTGACAGTATTACCAGCTTAAAAAACGAAACAACTAAAAAGAGTGTTGCTTGGATGTTACCCTCAGTAGTCAAATAACACTGGATACCACCCCGTTTGCTGTATTTTTGATGCCGTTCCAGTCAGAGATATCCCATTGTATCCCAGCTACTGAGGGTTGGATCCAAAAAGCTGACCCTTGGATCCCAATGTCTGACTCATCTGACCTCAGATCCCCAAAATCCAACTGTGGATCTGAAATCTTAGTCGGATGGTGATCATTTCAGAGATGGATGGTGGGACTATCCGTCGGAGGACACTCTGCTCCCACAGGACATGTCCGAGCACCACTGCTACAAAGTCTCATCTATTGTGTTTCTCAAATCTTTTTATTGAGAAATGTTCAGTTTCATAGAATTCACAGATAGTTACTTAATTGCTGTAGAAGACAAATTGAAAATCTGAAGTTGAGGTGACACAATGGAACAGCAGCAGTGCTGCCCCTTTTGTGGTGCTGGAGACCCAGATTCACACCCCAAGCAGGGATTTGAGGGCCAGCATATGAAGGATTACATTACATATACAAGAGAACACTCTGCAGTGTGTGTGTGTGTGTGTGTGTGTGTGTGTGGAAAGGGGGGATGTCAGGCTTCACTGCAATACTGCCACCTGGGTGACTACGGGTAAAACACAGAAACATAGAATTTGTCATTAGAAAAGACTGCTTGGCCTAGCCAGTTTGGTGCCCAGGTGGTGGGCAGTCAAGGATAGAAGTAGCTGGAGCTGCTGGGCAGAACCCCTAAGTCAGCATGCCTAGGCATGCATGCACGTGTTGAGCTTGTAGCTGGCACCCTGTGGAGAAAACTAGACAGAAGAAATCTGCCTTTTGACAGGCTGATGGCCCGGGGACTCTTGGGCCCCACTCGCCCTACCAGCTAAGTGACAGCACAGTTACACTAGTAGATCAGTCCCTCTGTCTGCCCAGCCATGGTGGGTAAACGGTTGGGTAAGTTGGCCAGGAGATGGTGGGCAGTGGGGCTAGGAGGTCATCCACAGTGGGCTGGATGGGGTCAGCCTGAATGGAAGGGGTATAAACACAATATCATCCCCAAAAAGAAAGTACTGAAGTTTAAACAAACAGAAACTTGTGCTGGTTCCTAGGTGCCGACCAGCAGGGGCTGTTCAGCGTCCAGATGCATGGGTTTGCTCTCCAAGCCCGGGGCGTCAGGTGCTGACCAGTAGGAAGAAATCTGGGTGTACAACTGGTCACTCACCTCCTCTGGGGTGGGTGAGATATCTCGCTGCCTAACTGCCTCCTGGTGGCCCAGTCGAGTTGGAGTTAACATGAGGTAGTACTGAACTGGGAGGGAGCTATGTCCTTGGATGTTGCCACTCAGTGATATTGGGGGGGGGGGAGAACAGAAAAAAAAACCTAGGGGTGTTCTGATTGCTCTGCCCTGCTCTCTCCTGGTGTCCAAATAGGGCTTCTCAGTCTCTCAACCTAGCTCCACACCTTCCACTCCATACTGTATTTAGACTCTTGCCAGGCCCCAGAGTGAAGATAGGGCACTTAGAACTGGGGATCTGGCAACAGACCAGGGAGAGCATCTACCAGCTACTCAGTCATGAGTGGAGCTTGCATCAGCCTAGAGGAGATCCCACAAGACAGGGGGACTCAGCAGGTAGGAAGAAAAGTGTTAATATAAAGAAAAATAAACACAAAACCTAGCTATAGTTATCAGGATTGACAGTTCCCCTCCACAGCCATGATTTCCTTTCTTCATTTTCCTGACCTCTGTCTCTTCTGTTCCCCCTTTTATGTATCCCCCTCCCAATTAAGTGGCCCAATGGCATCCTTCCTCTAGACTCATTATTCCAGTTCTCCCCTTTCTTCAGACTCTCTTCCCCCTTTGGCCCTTGGCCCTTTGTACATATTGCATGATGTGCTCTATTTGCCTGTTACAGTTGCACTGTGTTGTCATTTTGCACCATTGGCACTTTGGACTGTGACTATTTACTTACCTGTATTTTGGAGCATTGCACTCTCCTTTTTTTACCATTGTATTCTGGAGATTTGCACCTTGTCTTCCATGTGTAACCCTTCTTCTGGGTCCCACCTGGAAATGAGTCTTGGCTCAGTGTGCCTTTCCCTGTCACCAGTTTTTAAATAAACAAATTGTCGGTACTACTGGCTGGCATAGTTTCAGGCAGTAGCAATCCATTTATTCACTGGGGGTAGATGGGTGGAGCCAGAGCAAGTGTACCTTATTAGTTTTGAAGGTTATTATTTCTTGCTTATTTTTTATCCAGTGGTCTTATTAAAACAGACATATAGAGCAGCATCACTGCGCTGTGTGGAGCCTTTTGATGTGGCCTCGTAATGTCATGAAATTACTCACCAAGTTATGGCCTAACTAATCAGAGGAAAGAATTTGGGGGGTAGAGTGGCTCCAACAGGCCAATATTACTGCCTTTAAGTAAACATAGCAATGTCACTGTTCGAAGGAATTGAAAATAATGTGGTGTTTGTTAGGGTGAGAGGAAAAATATACTGTCAAAGTGTATGGCAGGAGGCCCATGATTAATCTCTCTGGGGCCCCAGAACTGGTAATGCCAGCTCTGTGGGCGCAGTAACTATTCTGTTACCTTCTAGTGAAATGGCTACAGAGGATTTCCTGCCATGTGAGAGACTGGGTGGCAAGGGATGGGCTTTAATGCACAGTAGTCAGTCTCTCTCGCTCGCTCTCAGTCACTTACGTACTCTCACCCACATACTGCTGTAGGAAGGGAGGTCTGGAGTACATCACACTGTAACACTCCTGTGAATGAGTTGCAAGGGCGACTTAGTGAGGCCACACACATGCCGCGCCTTGGCACACACACAGATGAAAGTGAACATGAGCCTTTGGGACTCGGTTCCTATACCTCTTTTGCAGCAGGAATGGAATTCCTGTACCTTCTCCACTTATATTGGATCTGAAATTCTTAAAACAACAACATAATGACAGTTTCTGGGCCTGTGACCAAATATCAGGGGTTTCCATCACAAAAGTTGATTTGTACAACAATGTAATTTTCCTAGAAATGCTTCAACATCTCTAATTGGATGTACTAGTATCTATACAGGTAGATGTGTCTTGATTGAAAGATTTATCCTCCAGAAAAGATCTTCATACTGCGTTTCATATTTGCCAATGTCTGAGATCCTGAACTTCTTGTCTACCACTTGTACCACTGCATACGCCCTGATGGCAGATGTAGGGGATGAGACATTGTTTGAGTGCCACAATATGAGACTGGGGTTGTGTGTTATGCCATTAATCTGGTCAGCCAGCCAGAAGACAGGAAATGTGTTGCTGCCCATTTAATGGGTCTTTACAGTATGGATATGAAATTCACTTTATAGTAGCTCCGTGTTTTGATTGGCTGATGTGGTCCACTAGAAATATAATATGTTTGTCTGAATACCCTTCTTAAATATTCTTTAAATTTAAGACTACAAAACAAGTCTTTAATTACATTAGATCTATCCTGGTGAATCAATTTTATGTGACTGACTGATGTTTTCTTTTAGGTATCAGTGACAGCAGACCCATGGGATCAGATGACAAGGAAGAATCAGAGGTGGTTGAAGAACATCAGTTTTCTGATCTGGAAGACTCTGAAGAGGATGATGATGACTCTGATGAGGATGAGGATGAGGAAGAAGATGAGAGCCAAGAGGAGCAGACATCAAAATCTTCAGAAACCAAACATTCCAGCTATCAGCATTATGGATCCAGTTCTGGGCTTCATGGTGAAAGCAGCGATATGACCTCTCCCACAGCACAAGCCTCCATGTTAGGTAGCCATCAGCTGACAACAGGATACCTGGCGACATCTTCAAGACTTGAAGCGTCATGGTCGGCCGATTCCAGTGACATGCCTAGTTGTTCCAGCTTATTAAGTCATCAGAGGCCAGTCCAGGCATCTACTGAGCAAGCAGCAACTACAGAAAGAGAAGCTATTGCAAGACAGCTTCTTCTAGGGCTAGATCAACCATCATCAAGAGATGCATCACCCAAAAGGCGATGGTCTCCAAGCCTAGAGGCTGGAAGCAGCAAGCCAGTGTTATCAAGAAGACACTTCCTAGCCAAGAGTGAGATGTCACCAAAAAGGTTTGCGCCAGGCGGGGAAGTGTCACCCTTAAGATGCCTATCACCTAGGAGAGGGCTCTCGCCCAATAGGCATCTTTCACCTGGAAGAGAGATGTCACCTTTGAGGTGCATATCACCAAGGCAGGAGCTTTCAGCAAGTAGGCACCTTTCCCCGAGACGAGAATTCTCCCCAAGGGCATATCTTTCACCAGAAAGAGGGGTATCCCCGGTCAGACACACATCACCCAGCAGAGAGATGTCTTCTGTCAGGTACTTGCCACTAAGAAGAATGTTATCTTCAAGTGGCTCAGAATCACCTTCCAGATATCACTCACCAGGAAAGGATGTGTCGCCTTGCAGTAGTCACTCAGCAGGGGATGAGAAGACTCCGGGCTCCTCTCGAAATGTTCCTTTTGGCATACAGTCTGCAGTGGGGCTGCCTCAGTGGGCACATCGAAAATATGTGGATATTTATGAACCAAAGCAGGTATGTGTAAAAAAAAAAAAAAAAAAACACAAAAAAAAAAAACCTTTAGGTTGTTCTGTGGTTTGTATGAAACAGAGGTGAAACAAAATAATAGTTTGTTCTTTTTATTCCAAAGATGCAATAAAGTCATTATTAATGTAAGTTAGTAAAGCTTTTTAAGGAGAGACTGAGCATGAGGTTTGAGTGAGAGGACTGCGAAGCAAAGCTGAGCGATTCTGTCTACTCATACCATCGAGAGGAGTCTTATACCATAAGAGACACCTCTCGAGGGCCCTATTAAGTTGCTATAAATCACTTGAGTTGGCTAAAAAGATTTATATATGTCTTAAAGTGATTTTTTTTTTTTTTTTACTTACTCTTTATACTCCCCTTTCGTCTCCACAGCTGCCCCTTTCTTTGGGGCTCCAGTGCGTCCCTGTGTCAGGAGGACCAGAGAGCTACTGGCCCACATGGGTGCCCTGCTCCCAGACAATCTTGAGCCCCCGGATAACCCCCCGGTTGGGGTGGAGGAGTCCCCCCTTTTCCCCTCCATACCTTCAGTGGGAGCATGCACCTTGAGCCACCTTCCCTGGATTCTCCTTGATCGCTGGCACTGGAACCCATCTACAGGCACAGCTGCAGAGTATTTCTCGTTTTCTGGTCCCGCCCCCCATGAGCGTCAGCACACAAGAAGGGCCAGTGAGGCGAAGTCACATGGGGATGTGCCTTCGCTCCGGGCCCTCGGCTGATGCCCACCCCTCCTTTGTGCTCCTGCCTCCTCGACTGCACCTCCACACGTGGTCACCCAGGTGGTGGTATTGCAGCGAGGATTGCAACTCCTTCCCGGAGAAGGAAAGTGGCCCATCGGGTGCTCGGTCCTTCTCCCCCTGGCCAGCCCTCCAGCAACTCGGGCTTGCTACTGAACCCGGGTCACTGGCATCACAAGCGGTAGTGCTACCGCTGCACCGGTGGGCCGGCAGATCTTGAAGTGATTTTATGGACTTAAGGTACCATTTTCAGTATATGGCACTCACGTCCATGATAATTACTCTGTGCAAGTTTTAATATTTATTTTCAGCCTTTTTAAAGTGGAAAGGGATAGTAGTTTGACCCGACAAGGTGGCCAGCGATCCTTCCACTCTGATTCAACTACATGCCTTCATGCTCTCCCTTGCTTCATATCACTATGTGACTGAGCACAGGATGAGCCCCATTGAAAAGAATGGAACTGATTTTTCCTTACTTTTTAATACATTGCGATGGCGGCTTGGAGATTAATAAGGGCCACCGATTGACTAACAAGGGCCTTGTTAGTCAATCGGTGGCTCTTATTAATCTCCAAATGACTGAGAGGCTATGTAACTTTCATTTTCATTAACATAACACTTTTGAGCCTCATCCTTCAGAGTCCGTGGATTCTTTGCAAAAGCGTGCGCTATTTTCTGACTTTGCTAGTGAGGAGAAGGCAGAAGTACTAAATAAGTAGTTTTCTCAGTCTTCACCATGGGTAAGGATGGTCCAGTGCCACGGGAAGAATAGGGTGGAAGGTGACACTGACAGGGATATTGGCGATGACAGGGTAAGGAAGGGTTTGAGGATCCTGAAAGTGGACGAGTCCCTGGGCCCAGATGACACACATCTGAGGGTGCTGATGGAAGTGCAGATGTGTTATCAGGTCCCCTGCGGACCTGTTTAGCAACTCAGATGTTGGGGAGGTACCATGGGCTGGAGAACAGCGCACATAGTGCTGCACCACAAAGTAGGCTGATGGATGACCTGGCAACTGCAGACCGGTTAGTCTGATAGTAGGAAAGCTTATGGAGACCATACTAAAGGAAAGACTGGTGTGCTGGGTTTATAGCAGGGTAATCCTGCCAAACAAACCTGATTGATTTATTTGATTAGTTGACCAAAACAGTGGATAAGGACCAAGCTGTGGCCGTCCTGTATGTGGATTTTAGTAAGGTCTGTTCCCCACAGGAGAATAATCAGGAAGCTGAAGGATCTGGAGGTAGCGGTAAAGCTAAAGACATGGGTAAAAAACTGGTTGCAGGATAGGAGTCAGAGGATAGTGGTCGGGGGAGGGGGGGTTCTCCAGGACTAGGGCAGTCACTAACGGTGTTCCACTGGGTTTGCTGCTCAGTCTGATGATGTTTTATATATTTATTAGCAACACAGCAGATGGAATAAAGGGTAAGATCTGCCTGTTTGCAGACGACACCAAACTCTGTGGGAGTGTGGACCCAGAGGAGGGAATACAGGATCTCAGGAATGATCTAGCCGGGCTTGAGAAGTGGTCAGGTTTTTGGCAACTGGGATTCAGTGTTAAGTGCAAAGTCATGAATGTGGGGGCTAAGAACCCAAAGACCGAATGTTGTTTGGGTGGTGTGCTGGTTACCAAGCCAGAGGCGGAGAAATATTTTGAGGGTGAGCATTACAAGTGATCTAAAACACTCTGTGCATTACAGGAAGGCAGCAGCCAAGGCAAATAGAATGTTATGCTGCATAGCCAGAGGAATAACTAGTAGGAAGGTGGAGGTCATTCTGCCACCGTACAGATCTCTGGTGCGTCCACACCTGGAGTACAGTGTGGTGTACTCGTCCCTGTACCTATGGAAAGAAATCAGTCTTCTGGAAGTGGTCCACAGGAGGGACAATTCAAGTGGGAAATGAGGAGGCATTTTTTCATAGAGAGTGTGGTGGCTAAGAGGAATGAGTTCCAAATGAGGTGGTGTCCTTAAAGACAGTGGACAGCTTCAAGAGTGGTTGGGACAAAGTAAAGGGGAAGGTTGCAATTAATAGCAGAAACATGGGAGGGATCTCCTATCAGAGACAGGGAACTCTGAACAGGGAGTGGGGGTGGACTTCTCAGTAATCACTGAGAAATCTGCAATACGAGCATACAAGATAGACCTTGTGGCTTTTTTTCTGCAGGTATTTGTCATATGTTTGGATGACCCCACCTCATGAACAGGTAGGTTAGGTGAAATTTCCAAATCCCGCTCAAAAGGTGATTTCGCAGAGCAACTGTGGAATCGCTTTTTGGCCGGAGTTGAAGAATTTCTCCTGAATTGTTCATAAGGAAGGATCCCAAAAAAGGCCATGTTGAAAATTTTGGGGAAAAATATTTAAAAAAGACTAAGTTATGAGTACAAGTTCAAAATGCACTGAAATACATTGGCCGCATGCATGATTTCCTCAGTTCCCGGTCTGGCATTGAAGAGTGAAGACGTGTCTCCAGTTCAGAGAGGTTTACAGTGTTGGACACCCGGGGGGTAAGTAAGGGTTGGCGTGGTGGGTTCTGAGTGGGAGGGTCAGGTGGGGGGAGGATGATGGTGGTGGCAACAGACATCGATGGACCATTTTCTTTTTACAGGGATTTAAAAAAAATAAAAAAAGACTACAAGAGCCTGTTTTCTTTATTTAAGGTACCGACCCAGTGTCGATGTCATGTTTGGCAGCACTGGGGGTGGGCTCCCCAGTGTCACACAGTGGAAACAGGCCAGGTGGGGGTTACTAGCTGACACCAGGGATTAGATACATATTGTTGGAAAATACCGACGGGATTGTTCCCATGGCAACCTCACAGGAACATATATGCACAGCTAGGAAATTTAGGAATGGCATGACAAGGCCTCTGATTGACGAGATGAGCAGACAGATGGACTGGTGATCAAAACAAAATGGTCTGTTTCTTTGTGGCTCCAGGACCGGGGTGCTTGTGCTTCTCAATCTTTGCGGCTCCAGTTGCAGTGTCTGTAGTGCTTGCAGGCACTTTGCCTGGATGTGCGTTTCTGATTTTTATTTTGTTGTTGTTAAAGACTGATGGATAGCAGGGGTGGGGGACTCAGAAATGACATGATGACTGCTTGCTGACTGGCTTCATGCAGATGAAAGGACCAAAGTGCTCTCTCATCGGAGTGCTTCGGTTCTTTTAACTACACAGTTTCCACCCAGCAAACAGTGACCAGTGTCATCTGCTTGGCTGGTCATTGATCTGTCACTGCTGACCTCAGTGCAGGCTGAGCTACATTAGATTCAGCAGTGACACACCTCTTAAATGCTGTTCATCATAACAAAATGTCTGCTGCGCTGCTGTGCATGCAAACATAAAAAAGCCAACATGATCCTTATGTTGTGAAGTCATAAAATCTTTAGTAGCAAGGCTGGTAGTGCATTTCAGTGGGAAAGTGTGAATGTGTTTGCAGATTTTTATGAAGAAAGCATTCATCCACTAAAATATTAAGAAATTAAATAGAAATATGTGATTTTTGATAATCTGTTAGCTTTTGCTATGACTTCTATGATATTTTCTTTAAAAGACAGATTTTACTTGGGAATAAGACAAATCTGAATTCTGATTTAAAAAAAAAATCGTAAAATCATGCAGACGGACTTCAGTATTACAAACATACAGAAAATATGATTTGTTGCCAAAAAAAAGTATCTATTTATTTATTTTTATTTATTCGTATCTTGGATTACAATACCTTTGAGTCAATTACGCTTTTACAGAGGTTCCACGTCAGTAAGAAGACAAACACAACAGTTGACAAATAAACATAGCAAGTGGAGTGCATAAATACATGGAGTTGGGGTACAAAACAAAATGAAATTACGGTCAGGTTAAAAGTTTTACATTCATGTTACAGCAAGAAATTTCAATCAGGTTAAGGAATTTATACATTCAGGTCACGGTAAGAAGTGCAGTGGGTTATGGGGAAATAGGGAGGTGCCTTGGGGGGAAGAGCAGACAGTAGTGCTGTCAAGAAGATTGACATTGTCAGGGGTAAAGTGGGAGAATGAGAGGGAAGACTGAGGGGTGAGGTGGAGTACTGTGGGAGGCGAGAGGAGGCGGGGATGGGGAGAATCGGGCTGATAGGTCTGAGGGTAGAGAGGAGGGAGAGTGAGGGAATGGAAAGGGGAAGGAGAGTGAGGGATGGGGGCATGGGACAAGGGATGAGGGTTGAGGTGTTTTGCAGAACACTGAAATGAATCTATGGTTCCTCACTGAAATATGTTAGGTCCAAAAGTAGTTAGGATTTTCTGACATTACAATACCAGAATTCTTTAGAATTCTTTTTACTTACAGTTTGAAAAGCAAATGCAAAAACACCAGATTAACACAAACACACAAAATAGCCAGCAGATGGCAGCCTTATGGTCTGTCGAGCCTGCTTCGATGCAGACCTTGATCCAGAAATTCAGTGGGCCCACCTTCTATTGACTTGCACAAACAAATATTTACGGTATTATAAATTTAGTAATTCTTAACACATTAAAACACAATAAATAAAATAATCAACTGCCTATTTATTAGAAGTAAACAAATGTTCTTTATCCCACAATGACAAAACTTCTGTATGTATTAAAGATTTCTTTTTTAAAAGCTGTATTATTAAAATAATTATTCTGTCTCTCTTTCTTGTGCAGAAGGCATCAGAGTCTGAAAGGACGCAGGAGGGGCCAAGTACCTCCTCCACAGATGTGCAGTCAGTCGGCTTGCGAAACATGCCACCCGTGCCTGACACACACATCTATGTTCCGAGTAGAATGGAAGACAATGTTTTCAGCCACCTTCCTTTGCACTCTCAGCAGCTAACAAGGACCCCATATCCCATGATCCCCATTGGAGGCATACAGATGGTCCAGGCAAGGCCAAGTGGCCATCCAAGTTTGGTGCCTGTTGCGGACACCTCACTGCAGACGGGGTATTTCATAGCTGGCGGCCTGACAGAGGTTAACCTGTTCAGTCAGAGGAGTAAGAAACTGCAGGTTCAGCTGGAAAATTTACCCACCTCTGAATCCCCAGCTACTAAAGTTTCCAAATACTCACCTTCGCAGCAGACATTCTGTCCCGCCACAGGCGGCCCAGCACAGGAAAAAACTAGAACTAGCACGTTTCAGCAAGAGGTGGTAGAGGAGGAAGAATACAGGGTACAAACGCACGCTGAACTGGGTCACTCAAGGCATGAAGGTGGCACCTCCAGGTTGGACAGCCCCAGCACAAATTACGAGTATTCCTCGAAGCCTTCAACAAGCCAGGAAGGACTGTTGGAGGGAACGGGCAAGAAGCAATGTGGCAGCTCAAGCACTTACTTTGAATCTTCGGGCACTTTCATCTCTGATTTCCCCACACAGACTTTAGACAGAAGCAGCAGCACTGGCTGCCTATCAGAACCTTCTCTGAGCCACTCGCTCTCTCATCGGGTCGATGCAAGGAGGAGGAACCTTTCTGGTGAGCCAAGTCACCAGGTGGGAGCACAAAGGAAGGGCACCCAAGATCCAGGGAGGGCAGGCTTAGGTCCGACTTGGAGGCAGAAATGTGAGGACACCGGAAGTACTTACCTGTCCTCCCCAAGCAATTCGCCCGAGACTTAAGTCAGTCCAGTGACGTTTTTGTTTTTCAACACTATTTTCCTTACTCATTGTTACGAGAAGCACTCTTACTGACATTTTTTCCTAAATGACCAAACTTCATTACCAAACAATTCCTGTTCTTTTGTTGTTTGTTTTATATTTGTTCAGTCTCTGTTGTTACTACCCCATGTGTATGCAGTTACTTGTGCCTTTTCGATACCTTTTGTTGCTTGAAATGTATAAAATGTTGTAAGGCTGTGAATATTTTGGGGGGAATTTTTGGGTGGAAGGGTTTTTAAGACCTGTCTTTTGCCATTTCATGCCCATATGGGGTTGATTGTCAAAGAAAGAGCGGGAAAACTTAAGTAATAAGATGCACTGAAGATTTTTATATTGATTCATTGAAAATTCGCACCTGTGTACAGAAGTTTATGATCCATATTTATTTTATATCGTTATTTAATTGTTTGTAAATAACTTTTTTTCTTAAATTGCTCCGTTGCCTGCTTTGTTTTGTGCTGTAAAGCAACAGTATTTGTTAGTCATTGTCTTTTTTTCTCCTAATGTATTTCTGACAAAATTATCACTAAACCAATTTTATTTCATTCCAGAACTGACCTGTGTGATTTTGAAGTAAGTTCTTACTTGCCAACCATGAAAAAATAAAACATTGTGCTGTGGTGCAATGCTGTTTACACTCAGAAACATTTACTAGCACCATCCTAATACAGCTACAGTATGAATCCGGTGTTTACTGTCAAAAGACATCCTCAGCAGAAGAGATTTTTTTTAATGTTACGAGTGGCAGCCATATTTAATGACTTGAGTCATTAATTACAGAAATAGCCATAAAAACTGTTTTTTTAAATCTCTGAGGAAGTTAAAATGATAATGATTTTGAATCGGAGGATGTCTGAAATACATTTTTGCAGAAATAAAATGAAAAGCGTTTTGCGAATAACAAATACTGTTGCTTTGTAAACAGCTTCGGTTAAGCAATGTTTACCTAAACAAGTGAAACTAGCACTTATTAATAATTATTCGCTCATCCACTTCACAGTGTTCCACTCCAATGAAACAGATTCACAGTTGTAACTTTTATCCCATGAACTAAGGTTCAAAACAGCACTTTTTTAAATATTCTGTCAAGAATAACCTTAAAATAGGAATGAAAAGGGTATGCTGAGCTCTCGCTGAATTACATGTAGTGGATTACATGAACAAGCCATTAAGTAACCTGATTGTGAGAAATGTGGCTGTCCATATAGTAGGGAGACCACCTTGAACTTGAAAAATTCTGGACATAGCCACAACATATTTCTGGGTAGCCCCATAAAATAGTAGACATCAATGAAAATCCCCTAAGTTTATATTTGTAAGAGCAAGTAAAAAAAAAAAAGTCCGCGCAGCGTATCACCCCACAGACAATGGAGTTGATTTCTGGATTGTCAAGGAGAATTTCTCAATGGGTGGTCACCCTACTGTAACTTACTGTATGAGGGCAGTATTATTGTATGCACATGAAAATCAAAGAGAAGAGCTCACCATTTTACACCAGGTGTGCACTAGTGTTCTAAAGAGAAACAGAACAATTGTTCCATTCTAACTGGGCCTTATTTGCTCAGACTTTGGGCTGGATCGGATCCTGACATTAGTTTTTGATAGTCTCATTTAAATTTTTTTTCTCTTGGATAGTACTGTTTTAAAGGAATTTGCACAACTACAGAAGGGTACTATAAGTTGATTTTGTTTCATTTTAAATTTTTATGATGTTTTATTGTTCTTCAGGGGCTAAAAGTTATATGACACATTTGTTTTCTATTTAACTTCTTGATCTTGAATTTGCTTGGTCATGAAGAAGGTTACAAGGACCTGGTGGAATTAACTTATGCATTTTACAAAAACAAATTGTGTGAAAATTGACATTTTCTTTCAGCTATAAAATACAGTTTCTATTGGCATGTTGATCACAGCCCTCACTATATTTGTAATGGTGCATGCACCAGGAGCTCCTAGAATGTTCAGTTTGAAGTTCACATTGAGGCACTCTCACTCACTTCATGCCCTCTAATGCCTAACTGCTGGATTATTTCTTCCACTGAACAGTAATGCTCACTGCTGATTGCTTATAGCCAGCTTTTCTTCGGTTGCCTTTCAGCACCTTGACACACTCCAGGTTTGATGTTCTGTACCACTCACCATACTTCACCGCTCTGTTTTAAAAATTGATTCATCTATCCTGTATGCGTTTGGAAACATCCCCGGGGTTTCTTCCTCTGAAGATCCTGCCACCTTCCTGACTTTAGTAAGAGACGTTATAAAGATACTTGATGTCCAGGTATCTTCAGAGGCTGAAGAATTCCCATTCTTTGGTATTTTGGGGGGAAGTCTGAGCTGCACATGGGCCCTCTCAGTTAACCAGGGCTTAGTAACTCTGACTAAAAGTATCTGGCTTGAACCAGTCACTTTGATTCTATGGATATAACGTCAGATAAAGAAATACGTAGTGCCAACCTAAGACAAGCATTGGCCAAAACTAAATGTTTGCTTGCTTGTATTTGCTGTGTAGTTGTTGGGCATAGATTGTGCAGTAGTTAAATTAATAACATGAGCTTTACTAGTCAGGTTTACCCTTAACATTGTGATTGGGCAAAGACTTCAAAGGGAAAAGCAGGAGAAAGGCAAAGAGTGGACAGAATTGGGAGGTAATTCAGTATTCTGATGCAGTGATAGGTGAAGGGCACACCCCAAAAGCTCTCTTACAATTCACACAGCTATCAATTTATTCAAATGCATCACAAGAAAATATAATTAGCTTGATTCCAAGGATAGGGTAACCTGGGGTTTATGTTCGGCACCTTGTTTATTTATATTATTATGACCAAAATGTTTTAATTTTAGTGTTGAAACACAAGTAAACAGAGTACCACAGCTTCTTACTTCAACTGATCATTACTTCGTTGTGCAACATTGCTGCCATTCCCTGAGAAACAAAGCACTAAACAGCAGCGTGTATGAGAGAAGTAAGCAGTAGCACACATGCACGAAAAGCAGGGGTAAGGTTTCAGGTAGGAATTAGGAGTTGCACAAAAAACTGTCTACCTTGCATTTCCCAGCCTTATGATTGGCAAGGACTTCAAAGGTAAAAGGTGGAGAGTGGGCTGAATTAGGGAGGAGATTCAATATTCTGATGCTGTGATAAGTGGTGGAGGCATGCCTCAAAGCCTCTCACAGTTCAGACTGATACCCATATGTTTGCATGCTTTTCTTTCCTCACACCTTCCTTTGATGGCTCTGTGCCAGCTGCAAGCAAATACAAGCAGCACTCTTCTCAGCTAATTCCTAAAAAGAGCTCAAGAAACTGGATTCCTTTGGCATTTTTCTCTGTACCAGCTCGAGCCATGAGAAAGGCTTTTTACACAGGGTATGTGGCCCAACTCCTGCATGCAGTGAGGCAGCAGGTCTCTCACACAAGGTATTGGGCCCTCTTCCATCATGCACTGTGGCAGCAGGCCTCTTACACAGAGTACAGTGTCTGTCTGCAGCCTACACTATGGCAGCAGGTCTCTTACACAGGATACGGGTCCCACCTCCAGCATGCACTTTAGCAGTAGGTCTCTTACAAAGGAGATGGGGCCCACCTCCAGCATGCATTATGGCATCAGGTCTCTTACACAGGATACATGTTTCACCTCCAGCATGCAGCATGGCAGCGGTTCTCTTACACAGGATACATGTTTCACCTCCAGCATGCAGTATGGCAGCGGTTCTCTTACACAGGAGATGGGGCCCACCTCCAGCATGCATTATGGCATCAGGTCTCTTACACAGGATACATGTTTCACCTCCAGCATGCAGTATGGCAGCGGTTTTCTTACAGGATACATGTTTCACCTCCAGCATGCAGTATGGCAGCGGTTCTATTACACAGGAGATGGGGCCCACCTCCAGCATGCATTATGGCATCAGGTCTCTTACACAGGATACATGTTTCACCTCCAGCATGCAGTATGGCAGCGGTTCTCTTACACAGGATACATGTTTCACCTCCAGCATGCAGTATGGCAGCAGTTCTCTTACACAGGAGATGGGGCCCACTTCCAGCATGCACTATGGCAGCAGGTCTCTTACACAGGGTACTGTACGTGTCCCACCTCCAGCATGCACTGTGGCAGCAGGTCTCTTACACAGGAGATGGGGCCCACCTCCAGCATGCACTATAGCAGTAGGTCTCTTACACAGGATACAGGGCCCACCTCCTACGTGCACAATGGCAACAGGTGTCTTACACAGGATATAGGGCCCACCTTTAGCACGCACTATGGCAGCAAGTCTCTTACACAGGATACAGGGCCCATCTCCAGCATGCACTATAGAAGCAGGTCTTTTACACGGGATATGGGCTCACCTTTAGCATACACTATGGCATTGGCAGCAGGTTTATTACACAGGATACAGGACCCATCTTTAGCAAACACTATGGCATTGGCAGCAGGTTTATTACATGGGATACAGGACCCATCTTTAGCGTACACTGTGGCATTGGCAGCAGGTTTATTACATGGGATACAGGACCCATCTTTAGCGTACACTGTGACATTGGCAGCAGGTTTATTACACGGGATACAGGACCCATCTTTAGCGTACACTGTGGCATTGGCAGCAGGTTTATTACACAGGATACAGGACCCAACTTTAGCATACACTGTGGCATTGGCAGCAGGTTTATTACACGGGATACAGGACCCATCTTTAGCATACACTGTGGCATTGGCAGCAGGTTTATTACATGGGATACAGGACCCATCTTTAGCATACACTATGGCATTGGCAGCAGGTTTATTACACAGGATACAGGACCCATCTTTAGCATACACTGTGGCATTGGCAGCAGGTTTATTACACAGGATACAGGCCCACCTTTTGCATACACTATGGCATTGGCAGCAGGTTTCTTACACAGTGTATTGGACTAAAATTTAGCATCCAGTATGGCAGCAGGTTTCTTCTTTTCTGACTTCATCTCTGAGGGCTGCAGGGAAGAATTTTCCAAGCTGATTGAGTCAGTAATACCTCATAACAACAGCTTGACTATGGACACCAATGAAACATTGCTGTGGACACCAGTGACATGTCTGCCAAGGGTGTGGCCATGGGCAAGACTTGCAGCAGACAAACCTGGCTGTGCTATACTCATCCCTCTCTCTCTCTGTCTCTTGATTAATGCAGCAATAGACCAACTCCCCGTGGGAGTGTCTACCCCACTAGCTCTGTCATGGAGACCAGTTGAGTGCTCAAAGTGGTGGAAAGGGGGTTAAACCTGGAGTTTATTTCTCTTTCAGCATGACACCCCCAAGCAACTTCATCATGCTTCAGGAGGAGGTTTTACAGCTCCTTTTTATACAGGAAATTGAGCACGTGTTGTCCCCCAGATCTGGAGAAAAAAGCTAACCACAAAAAAATTGGGAGGTTAGAGACAGATTCTAGATGAGGTCCTTAAACAGATATTTATAATACCAGTTGTTCAGGAGGCATAGCTCCAATCCATCAGACTCTGCATTGGACATGGGGGATTGAGTCTGTTCTGTGGCCCTCCGATACTTTCATGTTCATGTCAGTAAAGTGCATCACAAGTACTGTACTTTCACTTCCACATAAAAAGATAACGGTTATCAGTACAAAGTTCTTACCTTTGGACTCTCTTCCGCCTCCAGGGTATTTACAATATGCCTAATGGTTTGGCTGAACACCTTTGTGGTCAAGATCTCTGTATCCCTTTTTGGGCAACAGGCTGAAAAATCCAAGCCCAGTTCAGAGGCTTATTGCTGTCTGGACATTGCTGCTTATACCATTACCAGGCTGATCTTCTTAAATCTGGAGGAATCTTGCCTGACCCTGACCTAGAACATTGTATTTATTGAGGTAGAACTAGATTCAGTATAGGCCAGGGCCCTCTTGCTCCTACCAAGATCCAAACACCTAGTTTCCAATGCAAAAATCATTCCAGCTAGGGTAAGACCACCCAGCCAGAGAGATTCTCAGGCTTCTGGGTCTGACAGCTGTGAACATGGCTTTAATTTCCTG
The DNA here is from genome assembly GCA_016271365.2 of Neoceratodus forsteri. NCBI lineage: Eukaryota > Metazoa > Chordata > Ceratodontiformes > Ceratodontidae > Neoceratodus > Neoceratodus forsteri. The sequence continues at coordinate 492,255,442 of CM057451.1, forward strand.
TTCCGGGTTCCACGTGAAACCAGTTCAGTGGTACGGTTGCACCAACTGACGTCCAGATATTTCCTGAAATTTCTGTGATATCTCTGTGGACATTTCCTGCCTGCCAGCCGTACTACCATAGGGGCAATAAAGAGATTTCCTTTTGAAATATTGTGAAATATCTGGACAACTTAATGACTAGACCAGTATCTCAAAAGTGGTCTTAGAGGATATCATCGCTGTCCCACAAGGTTCCTGTGCTGCAGACCTTGACAGCAGCCCTTTGCTGATGTCAGAACTGGCCAGCCTCAAGAAGAGCTTTTCCTTTGTGGTCCGTCAACCATCCATACACCTGACAATGGACTCCTCCCTTTCATGTTCGTCAGCCCACTTTGGGTCATGCTTTGGTCCCCTCGAGAGACTGACATGCACCTCAACATACAAGAGCTCACATCTCTAAAGCTAACCTAATTGGCCTTTGTCCATCTGAGAGGGGGAATCAATCCACACTGGTAAACACAAACAATGCCACTGCCATGTTTTACCCCCACAAGCAGGGGATCTTGGAATTCCTAGCAGGTACAGAAAATAGTCTTCTCACTCCCCCATCAGCCATTAATGGGGTAGGAACTGAGAACTGTCTTGAAGACAGTCCCGGTTGCAGGGACATGTTCACCCACGAGTAGTTTCCACACAAAAAGGTTTTACAGGAGATATTCTCCAGATGAGGGAGCCATGGATAGTCATTGTTTAGGTGGAGAACTGCACACTGTCCCTCTACTGTGCATGACCCATGGAAGTGGGCACAGTACAAAAGGCAGAAGCCCTCAGCGTTCATTGGAGAAGGGAGTTCTGTATGCTTTTCCCCTCATCCAGAAGGAAATACTGACAGTCAAGAAAGCCAAGGCTGGGAAGATTTGTGTAGCCCCAGACTGGCCCAGCCCAACTTCGTATCAGGAGCTGCTGGGCCTTTCCATCTGGAAACCAATCTGCCTTCCCTTCAAGCTGGACCTTCTTTCCTTTTACAGGGCCAGATCTTCCATCTTGATGTCCATGCCCTGCAACTGACATTGTGGCTCCTAAGAGGCTACAGTTCAAAGTATTGTACAGTGGAGCCAGCCAGAATGCAACACGATGGTGCAGCAAGCTGCAGTAGAATTATTACTTAAGGTAATTTCAATGGCAATTAATCCCTTTGTCGTGCTCAAGACACTGCTTTGCATCCCAACTGGCTCCACTGTAACTCTGTAAATGTATTAAGAATTCTCACTGTCTCCAAAAAGCAGGCCTCCTGCAAGACCTGCTCTGCCAAATGCCATAGATTTAACTCTCGTTGCCAGGATAATTCCTTCTCTCCTGGCTCCTGCCCGTTAGGGAAGATTTTACATTAGCTGCTTTCTCTGGCTTCGGCAGTCTTATCTTTGTTCCCTTTAAGTTACACCTATTAGCTATCACAGTCTTGCGGTCTAGAACTGCATCTTGTGCACCTGCCTCTAACCCGGTCTCATGAAAGGGGAACTGGCCCAGTCAAGATACTGGTTCCATCCGGGGATCATAACCTGTATGGGCCCCTCTTTTGAGACCATGAATACCTGCCATGTGCAATAACTTTCTGAAAAGCTGCCTTCTCATGGCTGTTACGCCAGGAGAGTTCCTGAACCCCAGGCCTTTTGCATTAATCCAGACTACTTTCCATAGATACAAGGTTGTCCTCTAAATTGCCAAATCCTTCCTAAAGGCGATATTGGAGTTCCACATGAACAAGAAGACCATTTCACTTCCTGTTCACTTCCCCAACTCTCACTCTAATCAGACTAAGACTTTGCTGCACTGTCTTGATGTCACAAGAGCTACCAAATAGCTATTAGTCACTTGCGGCATGCGGGCCAAGGCAGACCAGCAGCAGCAGCAGCAAAAAAAAAAATAGGAAAACAGATTGTTTCCTGTATCATGTACTATTGCAGTCTCACTTCCCACCCATTCCACTAGATGGAAAGCCAGTGTGGTGGCAGCCTCTCAGCTCCACTACTCGATGTACTATATACAAAACGGTTATTTGGACTTTCATCCACACGTTCACTGCTCACTTCTTTGTCAACCTACAATCTTGGAGAGATGTCAGCTTTGGAGCAGCAGTGTTGAAAAGTGTGTTTCTAGACTCTAGAGCTAAAGGATGCAAGGTGTGGGGGAGTGTCCATGAGGCGGCCTTTTTAAACTGTATGTTCCTGAAGCTTCTGGCACTTGCAACAGTGTCAAGTACGGTGTGTGGCTGTGGATGAATACAATTTATATGAAACACAGTTACTGGTGTGTAACTGTTCTCCAGATTGCTGATTTTTTTCCTTGAAAACTGGTGAGCTATAGCGATCAAGTTTTAAAAAAGAAAATTGGTGATCTTTTCGAGTGGTTTCGCTTGAAAACCTCCAGCTTTTCACACAGCTTCGCAAATGTGCGAAAACTGCCAAATCTTATATTTGTGATGACCCATTATGTGTTAATGGGATTACATGTGACTGTCACATACAAAACCACAATTTTGCCCCGCCCTATAGATTAGCCACATGTTCACAATACCTGTTTTATTTAATCCCCAGTAAAAGGAAATAGGAAAAACATTTTTAAAAGGATTTTTTTCTGCATATTTAAGGTTACAGTTCGGTTGAGCCCTAACTATAAGGTAACTTATAGTGCTGCATATATTGTTTTATCATTTAGAAAACTGTTTTTGTTACATTTATTTTTCCAGTTCTGATTCCCGTGTATCAGAGAATATATGTATAATTGATATATTATATATTTAAAAATTGAGCCAAAAATCCAAAATTCGGCTGTCATTACATAAAAATGTCTGCATCATTCACATATTTTAGCACTTATGTCCACTTTAGTAAATGTAATGTATAAAAATAATGCGTAAGTGAATTTATTATACATGGTTTCATGTAATATATAAATATTTACCTTTTTCTAAAAGGTGTATGTATTCTTTAAGTGAGATTGTCTGTGGAAAGTTTCTATATATGTTCTTAAAAATGGCAATACATTCCAAAAAGAGGTACTGTAAATATGTAAAAGCGAGAACTATGTAATTTGGTAGTTTGCCTGTAATTTTGACATCAGTTTATCACATTGCATCTTACAAAAGCCTGTATGGTATATCAGTGCAAAAAACAAACAAGAAATGCAGGTATTTAAGCACAGCGGTCTGATGTAAATAGTTAATAATAATTACTCAGTATTTGATGTTTGTGATTCTTTATGTAAAGGACATCTGTACTGTGAATGAGGCGTTTCTCGACTATAATATTACCTTTACTACAGCTCTGCCTAACAGCACAGTCAGGGCATATTTTTAAAAAGCATGTTGGAATAAATTTTACAGTCCCAACATATAAATGTTTTCAGCGTGGTCTGTTTTCTTCGTTTATTCTTTATTTTCACCAAAGAGCTGAGGTAAGTAATATACATTCAAGCAGTGTCAGTGGTTCAGTCGGCTGCACGCTCGCCTTGGGGACCAAGAAATTGAAAGGGCCATAGGTTCAAGTCCAACACCAAGAAGTTATGGCAGTACTCGGTACAGACACTGAAGTGTAGCACTGGGGTGAGGGGGTGCTGCACTGTTGAAGTGCGTTTCTTTAGATGAGACGTTAAACTGAGGTCCCTTTTGCCCATCTTCGGTGGCTGTTCTGACTGTGCACTAGTGAAGGAGGTGGGGACACCTGCCTTTCCTTCAGTCCCACCATTGGGATCCATGGGAGAACCTTGGAGCAGAATTGGACAGTGATGAACTTAGGTGGTAGCTTAAAGGGGACATCCTGCCTGAAGGAACATAAATAATGGTGAAAAAAGGCTCATAAACAGTTCAGTTATCATGTATGGCTGTTCACATTTTCCATAGGGAGACAATGATATTGCAGTCATGTTGTATCATTGTTCTGACAGCAGGATGCTGTTGTGCCATCATTCTGATGTCAGATCGATGGCACAGCAGTATTTACATAAGTAATGTTGCTCAGGTAGTGCTTTTATGGATCCAACTATACTCCATCGGATAGTGCTGGTATCCGACCTAGGATCCAGCGAATGGATCCAGTGGTCAGATCCATCGGATCCCACCTAGGGTAGTTGGACCCAGTGGCTGGATCCATCGGATCCCATCTCAGATAGTTGGATCTGATGGTCATGTCCATCGGATCCCTGGTCGGATCCATCAGATACCTCGGATACTTACTGTGGATCCTAGGAGGTCGAATCCTTGGTCGGACGTCTGTGCCATACAAGGCTATCTGATATCTGACCAAAAGGATGGTATCTGATGGTATGCGAATTTGTGGGATACTATCTGAGTAACACTAGTAATAAGCCACAACAGGATGTGTGTTATAGGATTTTAATGCATGCTCCAGGAGTGTAATAGGGCATGCGGCTGAAGACTGTGTGTCCTCATGTCCCTGGGAAGTACATTAAAATCCTATAATACACACCCTGGAGGGGCTTGTTGCACTTATAAAATGACTCTAAGTAGTTTTTGGGGGGAGGAAAATGAGTATCAGTACCTGACTGTACATTCATAGAGATTTAGTGCACAGATGATTTTCTCTCGGTCAGTGAAATTTCTTGATTTATTTCTTACCATTTCGTAAAACATTTAAACCAGTTCACTTTCAGTGACCACAACAAACACACAACAAAACAAGCAGATGGTCTTTGAGGGTATCTCCTTCATAGGGCCATAATACATTGGACTTGAGCTGGCAGGCAGTAGGACTCTGCAGGGAATTTTGCTATAGCTGGGTCTACTCACTTTATGCTAACTGGGCCCACCCCTGTGACTCCACCTGTTTAAGATGAGCTGGCCCCATCACCTTCAGTTCATGTATTCCCCGCTGTCAAGTATAGCTGTCTGGTCTCTAGTAAAAAGTAAAGTAATCCTTAGATCACTGCTTCTGTTCTGACTTAGAAGAATCTTTTTACCTGACTGACTGGATGGACCATGACTCTCTGTCTGTAAACATCTGTGTATCCACATTCACCCCACTCATGATGTGGCAATACAGGACCTGGTGCTCACTAACAGGGACAGTATTGCAGACATCAAGGTGGGAGAGCTACCTAAGGGACCAGTGATCACTGTACAGTGTGATTCAGCATGAGGAGCGCAGTGAAAGCAAACCACACAAGGATAAGGGGCCTGGACTTCAGGAGGGCAGATTTAAAAAATGGGTGAATGCTTCAGAGATGACCTAGCAGTGGGAATAGCCAGGGTGGGGTGGAGGAACAATGAACCAACAAGGGATGACATAGTGAAGGCAGCATATCTCTACACAAAACAAGTGAGCAAAAATAACAGAGAGACCACAGTGGTTCTCCAGGAAGTGTTAAAAAGGTGAGGCTACAAGGGTAGCATTCAGAAGGTACAAAGAGACGCGGAGGAAAGAAGATAGGGAAGTGTTCCAGGAAAGGCAGAAGGAAGCAGGGAAAGCAGTGAGGGGCGCAAAGGTGCAAACCAAGGAAAGGGTAACTAAAGGGAACAAGACCTTTTTAGGTACATAAGTGAGAAGAGGAAGACAAGAGTAGGGACTGTGAGGTTAAAAATGGCAGAGGAAAACTCTGCAGAAGAGGATCAGGAAAAAGCAGATATCCTGAATGTATAATTCTGTTCCATCTTCACAGTGGAAGGGGAAGTGGTGGACCACATAAAACAGCAGGAAAATTGGGGGTAGGGAGGCAGACACAAGTCCATTTACAGAGGAGAAAGTACTGAAAGGACTTGCAAATCTAAAAGTGGACAAAGCCATGGAACCAATGGGGCACAACCAAAGGTGTTCAGGGAACTTGGGGAGATACAGGCTGCACCTCTGACAGCCATTTTCAACAGCTCACTGGAAACAGGAATAGATCCAGAGGGCAGATGTAGTCCTGCTTCATAAAAATGGTAACAGGTAGGATGTTGGCAACTGTAGGCTGGTCAGTCTGACATCAGTAGTGGTGAAACTAATGGAGTCACTTTTGAAGGAAAAGATTGTAGAGTATCTTGAATTCAGCAGGTTACAAGCCCTGAGGTGGTATGGATTCATGGTGGGAGGTCATATCAGACAAACCTGATAGATTTATTTGACTGGGTGACCAGGGAAATAGATCAGGATGGGGCGGTGGATGTAGCCTGCTTATTACCCCGTTGGTCACTCTCCCCTTCCCAAAATGAATTCCGTTAACCACCACCCCTCTCCCATCCAACAACCAATTTTGTACCCAATTTACCAGCTTAGCACCCACCCTCAAACTGCTCAGCTTCCTAATGAGCCTTCTATGTGATATGGTAACAAAGGCCTTAATGTCTTTATAAATAGCATGCAGAAGAGCTGGAAGGAAAGGTATGCCTCTTTGCAGATGACACCAAAATCTGCAATAGGGTGGACACCACAGAGGGGGTAGAGGAAATGTGCAGAGACCTGAGAAAACTGGTGGAGTGGTCAAGGGTATGGCAACCAGTATTCAGTGCAAAGAAATGCAAAATCTTGCACCTAGGGTACAGAAACCTAGAGGCAGAGTATGGAGGGAGAGGTCTTGATGGTCACCAAGCAGGAAAGAGGGCAGGGAGTAATCATATCTGATTACCTCAAAGTGACAAGACAGTAGGTAGGGCCAGTGGGATATTGGGGTGCATAGGAGGGTATCACCAGCAGGAGAGGTGTGTTGCCACTTTATAGATCATTGGTGAGACCCCACCGGAGTAATGTTTCCAGTTCTGGAAGCCACATCTCAAGAAGGACATGGAAGGGGTAGAGGCCGCCCAGAGGACAACTAAAATGGTGCCGGGGCTACATCAGAAACCCTATAAGGAGAGAGACTAGGCGCCTCGATATGTACACTCTGGAAGAGAGGAGGGAGAGGGGGATACCTGATGGGGTTGAACAAAGTAGAGGAGGAAGGTATTTTTCAGAGGAGAAGATGCACAAGAACAAGAGGACATGCATTGAAACTGGAAGGGGGAAAATTTAGGATGGATGTGAGGAAGTACTCCAGAGGAGCTGGTGGGAGAGAAAACAGTGTTGGGCTTCAAGCATGCATGGGCTAGGCACAATGGAATCTTAGATGGGAGGGGAGGTAGCCAGAGATCAGGTAGGGTCTGCGGTGAACGTATAGGCAGGAAAAAAGGGGTAGATGGATGAGCCAAGCGGTGCTTATCTGCCAACAAATTCTATGGTTCTATGACCTTAAAGGAAAACAACCTGCTAGGATAGAAATAGATGGGGCAAGGTGGTTGTCAGTCAAAGGAGGGCCTGAGGACTGGTGGGATCAGCAGGGATGGAGAATATCTCAGTGAAAAGATCCTGTTTTGATGTCCTATCTATATTCTGTGCTGATGGTTTCATGAGTTAAGTTCACTCCTTAAATATCTTGAACCCGCTGTAGATCTCTCCTTGGACTTTTCTTCCCATATTTACAGTACCTTTTGGGCTGTTAACTCTAGGTTACACCTGGCCTACAAAGCTAGAAATAATACCTATTTGTCATATACTGCTCTTGCCTAAAGTAGTGTTTTCCTAGCCTAAACTATGGCTCACTGTCTTTCATCAATACCTAAAAAAAAATAATCGCTAAATGTGATGCATTGTCCTCTTAACTGCCTCACACACCACTGGGACCCCTTTGAAACACAAGGGTAGCTATCCCTTTCTAGTGTATGTATGTTTGCCCTGGGTTGCTTTATAGATGACTTCTTGGATCTGCCACCCCTGCCCCCCTATAGTTGAGTTTTTAAAGATCTTACTTCAAGAAACAGCTCTTGTAGCAGGTTACACCATTAGGACTGAAGCCGGCAGGTGCCAGGACCCAACGGAAATTTTCTAGTTAGCAGTATTCAGCGGGGACCGCCTCCGATGTTGGTCCCGCCCCCGACGTCAGGCATAATATATAAGGAGGCAGTCCCTCAGAATCCCCAGTTCTTTTCCCGCCGTCGACTCGCCAGCATCAGCCTCTTGGTCTTAATCTAGCGCACGACGACTAAGGACTTCTCAGAGTAGTTTTACAAAACTAACGTCCTCTCCAACTCCTTCTTCTGAGGGACACCCTTCCAAGTGTGCCTGCGGAAAACAGATCCCCTTCAAGGATCCTCATTCATCCTGCCTGTGGTGCTTAGGCCCAGACCACGACACCAAGGCCTGCTCCTTGTCAGGGGTTCAACAGCTGCACCAGGATCCGCCATGAGAAGGCACTTCAGGCATACCTTTTAGAAGAAAAACTTAGCAGGATGGATAAAGAACCTTCCTCCAGAGGTGATTCTTCCTCGAAGTCCCATAAACACTGGGACAAACACTGGGAGAAGGCAAGGTCCAGATCCCCGAACCGGGCCTCGGACTCGCATAGCTCAGGCTCCACCCGATCTGACCACTCTCCCTCCAGTGCTTGTTCTCAGCCCCCTCTGGCTAAGGTCAAGGCTACAGGCAGTTCTTCGGCTTCGCTTCAGCCCATAAAGACTTCCAGGCCCTCGGCTTCCTCCACTCCCTCTCAGGCCTCTTCCAAGTCTTCCGAATGCCACAAGTCTTCCTCTTCTGTCCGACGTCGGAACCCCTACTCCAGATCAGTCTCTCAGGGGTCCAGATCCACCACCCAGGAAGACAAAAGACCTGACGTCCCTAAAATGGATGACGGACCCAACCGACCAAGCACCCGAAGTCGGCCAGGCATTCGCCGGAGCTGAGGACATCGGCCAAACACCAGATGTCGGCCAGGCGTTCGCCAGACCCAAAGTCATCGGCCAAGCAACCAACATCGGCCTCACGTTCACCGGAGCCGAAGACCACCCACCAGTCACCGGTGGACACCGGTCGCAGGGACTCCACGGAGGAGGACATGACATTGCCTGAAGACCAGGTGGGTGACACAGAGGACGCTGGGCTTCCGAGGGAACCTTCACCCATCCCAGAGACACCTGCGGACCTGACACCCAAACTCTGCGACAGACCACTGGCGCCAGGCCCGTCGCCGGGCATGAACATTCAAGAGGTCAAGGATCTCTTTACTTTCTGGTGGGACACCGTCCGAAAAGATGTGATCCCTGTAAAACCTCCTCCTCCTACTCCTTCACCTCCTATGCCCCCTCCACCACAGGGGCCAGCAGGATGACCACCAACCCCTAAGGAGCAGACTCCACCTCCTAGGGGTAGATCCAAGGATCGGAGAAGGCCTCCCTCAAGATCTCCATCAGGGTCTTCCAGCCCCAAGCAACCCAGACGTCGTCGGTACACTCCGTCAGGGGAGGACTCCAGATCGGATACCTCTGAATTCTCCAGATCTCCTTCTCCACTCAGCATCCCATCACCTGACCCACAAGACCTACCCAGGTCACCTCTGGATGATCCCTCCTTCTCTGAGATCATGAGGCACATCCAGGACAACATGGGATGGGATGCTGAAGACCTCGATCCCAAGAGACAGCGCCTTGCCCATTATCTTTGGCAGAAAGATCCAAAGCCTGTGATATTGCCACCCTTGGTGGACACCTTCGCGGATGTCACCAAGGCTGCATGGAAGCGTCTGCACTCCACCCCCACTGTGCCGAAGAAAGCTGACCACCTGTACAAGGCTCAAGAGGGACCAGTACTTGGCACAACAATCTCTGGCTGACTCCCTGGTCATTACCGCCTCTCATGACCGGTCCCAATGACTGCAGCATATGAGCAGACAGCCACCGGACCAGGAATCCAAACAGCTGGATGCCCTGGGAAGACGCACGTATGCGGCTGCTACATGCTCCATCCGATCCCTGAACTACCTATCTCACATGGTACAGTTTCAGAATGCCCTGTGGGAACAGGGCCAGGACAGTGTCGACAAATTACCGGATGGCGATCAGAAGGCAAAGCTCCTAAACCTCCTCCGCATAGGGTCTGATGTGGGAACCCAAGTGCCACGAGCTGCATACGACACTTTGGATTCATCTGCCAGAGCTGCAGCTTCGGGCATCTGTCTCTGGAGGCACTCTTGGCTCCGTGTCTCCGACTTTACCCCGGACGTAGCGAAGAACATTCTTGACGTCCCATACAATGGCGAAGTACTATTTGGTGAACCCTCGGAGAAGGTTATCACCAAGCTCCAGGACACTGGGAAGGCAGTCGGATCTGTACAAGCTATGTAGAGATCAAGGCCTGGATTCTTTCGTAGGAACCAGAACCGTTTTCGCAGCCGGCAACAATGGCAGCAGCCACGTTCCAGCCAGCAACAGAGGGGCACCTTTCATCGTAAAGCCCAGGCCAAGTCTTCCCCAAGAAAAGGCCAGCATTACACCAAACCGGCCCAGCCTGCAGGAACCTGTGCTGCCACAACATGACTCCTTCCCGGCCCTTTCCCCATCTCTGGATCAACAGGCACAAAAGGTCGGGGGTCGCATCGCTCGCCACTTTTCAGAGTGGCAGTCAGTTACCGCCGACTGGTGGGTTCTCCAGTTGGTCAAGAAAGGTCACTTCATAGAATTTCTCAACCACCCACCAGTAAGACCTTCCCTGCTTTCCCGTTATTCAGGTCAGTACGCCCTGCTCATACAGCAGGAGGTGCTCACGCTTCTCGGAAGAGAAGCTATAGAGCACGTACCGCGGAACCAAAGAGGTGCAGTTTACTATTCTCACTTCTTTCTGGTTCCCAAGAAGACAGGGGACCTCCGTCCGAAACTGGATCTCAGCGACCTCAACGCTTCGGTCCTATACAAACGCTTCCGCATGGTGACCCTCCCAGGTCTGATACCCATGCTCAAGCAAGGCGCCTTTCTAGCGTCCTTGGACATGCAGGATGCTTACCTGCATATACCCATCGCTCAAGTACACAGGAAGTTTTTGCGCTTCGAGTTTCAGGGTCACCATTATCGGTTCCGAGCCCTCCCCTTCGGACTGTCATCAGCACCTCGGGTATTCACGAAGTGCATGGCGGTAGTAGTGGTGACTCTGAGGAGACAAGGCCACTACATGTTCCCCTATCTGGATGACTGGCTTCTCATGATGCCCTCTCGGGAGGCCCTGATGTCCGCTATTCATTGTACTCAGTCTCTGTTCGAGACGTTGGGCATCATTATCAATCAAGAGAAGTCACGCCTGGTTCCGTCACAGATTCTACAGTTCATAGGCACAGTTCTGGACACCGTCCAGTGGAAAGCTTTTCTACCCCAGGACCGAGTGGAACACATCAGGTCCCTCATCAGGGACATCTTGGCAAAGAAGACCGTCCCAGCCAGACTGGTCCTTTGCCTGCTTGGACACATGGCTGCGGCCATTGCAATAGTCCCACTAGCCCGTCTCCACTTGCGGGTAATCCAGTGGATGCTATGGGTCCAGTGGGATCAAAAGCAAGACCATCTGCAGCTCCCAATTCAGATCACGAAGGCCGTAATCCGGGATTGGCAATAGTGGCTAGATTCGAAGAACCTGTCGGTGGGGGTCTCCTTCATTGTGCCATCTCCGGTTGTAATGCTCTCCACAGACGCCTCAGGACTCGGATGGGGAGCACACCTCGATGGTGTCCGGTCTCAGGGCCTGTGGACAGCCCAAGAGACTCATCTCCACATAAATGTCCTGGAAATGAGAGCAGTTCTTTACGCCCTGCAGGCCTTCCAGTTGGAGATTCCACCGGGTGCTCTTCTGTTACAAACAGGCAATTCCGTGGTGATGTATTACCTCAACAAACAAGGAGGCACCCATTCCTACCTAATTTGCAGGGAGGCCATGAGGGTGTGGGATTGGATTTTACAACACGGCGCAAACCTCATTGCTGTTCATGTCCCAGGGGTGGACAACATCATGGCAGACAGCCTGAGTCACTCTCAGGCCAGAGTCCACGAGTGGGAATTACTCCAGGAGGTAATAAAGGATCTGTTTCGCAGATGGGGTACACCAGCGTTAGACCTTTTTGCATCCCCATACAACGCAAAACTGCCCAATTTCTGCTTGCTAGATCCAGGGCCTGGTGTTTTCTGGCGAGATGCGTTGTCCGTCTCCTGGGCAAGCAGATTCCTCTATGCCTTCCCCTCCTTTCCGGTGATCCAGAGGGTTCTTTTGAAACTTCACAGAGAGAAAGCGACGCTGATACTTATCGCGCCGTTTTGGCCCAGGCAGCTCTGGTTCCCTCTTCTACATCAGCTGTTCCGGGAACCTCCAGTGCCTCTGTCAATCAGCTCTCACTTGCTGTCTTAGGAGACAGGCTTCTTGGTCCATCCAGACCTTCGTTCACTGAACCTGCACGCTTGGCTCCTAGAGACATAGCCATTATGTGATACGGGGTCTCGCAAGAGGTAGCAGACGTTCTAGCAACTGCTGGAAAACCGGCCACTCATGCTACGTACATCATGAAATGGTGCAGATTTTGCCTCTGGGCTCAAGCACGGGGGTTTTCGCCAATGGATTGTCCTGAAAGGGTGGTCCTGGACTACCTCCTGTCTCTTTTTCAGACAGGCTTGGCCTGCTCCTCGATAAAAGTACACCTTTGTGCTATCTCAGCCTATCACACTACTATAGGCCAACGTCCCATATCTCAGCTGGACACGGCATGAGCCTTCTTGAGAGGTGTCCTCCACCTTAGACCTCCGATTAAGGATCCTATTCAGCTTTGGGATTTACCCTTTGTCCTGGAGCAGCTTACGCTGCCACCTTTTGAGCCAGCCACGGATTGCGACCTACGTCTCCTTACATGGAAGACGTTGTTTTTAGTTGCCGTTACTTTGGCTAGAAGAATTTTGGAACTTCACAAACTGATGTGCAGCGGCTACTTGGAGCACTGTGCACACCTTCATCAGACATTATAGCCTGGACGTTGCATCGAGGCGAAGAGCAGGTTTTGGTCTAGCAGTCCTTCAAGGACTTCTGTCCTAGGCTTAGGTTCTACTAGGATTTCTACCTTCCCTCCTCCCAGTGGTGTGGGATTTTCACTATTGCTTGGGAATCAGTCCTAATGATGTAACCTGCTGCAAGAGCTGTTTCTCGAAGTAAGATAGTACAGTTACGTAAGAACTTACCATAACAGTAGACCTTCGAGAACAGCTCTTGCAGCAGGTACTTTCCCTCCCACCATCCCCGCTGGAGGTAGATTTTTGTTCCGATATCCTTCTCCTAGGATCAGGTGTTTTCTACACCACTCTGATGGTCATTTGATGGTGGATCCTCGGTCTCCTCTTCTGATGTCTTCCAGCAGCCAGGAGTCTCTGGCAGGAGAACTGGGGATTCTGGCCTCCATATGTACTATGCCTGACGTCGGGGGTGGGACTGACGTCAGAGGCAGTCCCCGCAGAATACTGTTAGCTAGAAAATTTCCGTGGGGTTCTGGTGCCTGCCAGCTTCAGTCCTAATGGTGTAACCTGCTGCAAGAGCTGTTCTCGAAGATCAACTGTTACGGTAAGTTCTTACGTAACTGTACTGTCTCTCATCAGAACTACCGTACAACATGACTGTGATGTCACTGTTACCCTAATGATAAATCCTCACTCGTAGTCCCAAAGGCTACTAGTAAAATAGATCAGGCCTTTGCAGCTTTTGCACCTACACTTTGGAATTGCTGGTTTGCTGCTCCTCCTTACATTATTTCTTCAGAAGGGCTCCATGGGACCATCTACAGACATCTTCAGCATGTAAGTGCACTTGACACACATTATTTTAATGATGTATCTTATTACTGTTGCCTACCTATATTAACTAGGTTGGTTCATGTTCTGCGCAGTTTACCTGGTTAGTTGCTGCCTTCTGCTCTATTAGCGCTAGGGCTTATTGTTTCTTGCCTAATAACTTACTGAACTGGTTTGATCCTATTTTGTTGTCTTTGATCATTGTTTAACTAATTTCAGTTCTTTGCTGCTGACTTGCTTTTGCCCCTATTGTATTATAGATCCTTCCTGTACTTTGCTTGGTGTAGCATTTTTCTCTGTAATCCCCCACATCATTCCTGAATAAAGGCACGTGTTTGTCTAGTTTGCTTATGTGGTCGAGAAAAACTAAATAAATTCATGTAATTCCTGGGGAGAAGGGGGCTGTCCACTGGTCCAGCTGTAGTGATCTAGCACTATGGACCTGGGTTTGGGAGTGTTGGCACCTGGGCCACTGTAACTGTGGACTGCTGCACTGAGAGAGGGATGTACTGCACCTGTGATTGCAGCAGTCCCTGTGGTGGACTAGAGAGATACAAATGGGAAGCTGCAGCTGACTGGGCCTGTCCCAGGCATGGTACGGCTCAGTGTAGGTGTAGGTTTGTTACAGGAGAAATTGGGGGTGGGGTGAGATCAACCTCCATTGTCTCAGTGATGGTTGCCAGTGCTGCTGTGCCCCACTCCACATAAAAGGGCTGCGTGATGGTGTTGGGGCTGGGAGATCTTCATTAAACCAGAGCAGGGTGACAGACCAAATGGACAAAAACCTGTGTGTAAAAGAAGGTTCCTGTGGAGGTAATGAAGTGTCTCCCTATTAGAAAGAGCAAGAGTTAAAGCAGTATTTTAAAAAGGAACATAAACTTGGCTTTGACTTTCTTACTTTTTTTTTTAATTAGTGCATCGGTCATTCTAGCCACAACTCCTGTCAGTTCCCATTCCCTTTTGCCACCACTCAGCCCCATCTGCGGAACTGACTACTAGTATTAAGAATCCGATTCTGGTGAATGACTGTCAGGAGGCATTTCTGGAGCATTTAGTTCATGGCCCAACAAGGAAGGAGGCCTTGCTGGATCTGGTGCTCACCCACTGTGAGAGGATTCAGAACATAGCAGTCCTGGAATCACTCAGTTCCAGTGACCACAGCACAGTAGCACTGGAGGTCCTGGTGGGGACAGGCAAAGGGGTAAAAGGAATAAGGATATGGGGCATTAAAAAAGTGGACTTCAGCAAAATGAGGGAAAATTGGAGAGTAGCATGAATGACATAGTGAAGCTAGGGGGCACTGAAGAAAAGTGGGCAGCATTTAAAAAGGCGATGACAGAAGCAGTAAATAGCTACATTCCAATGGTATCCAGCGGTAAAACGGCTAAGGGACCAGTGTGGTTTGCAGCCAATATAAAGGTTGCAGAACCAAAAGTAGGCATTATCCAAGTATTAGGGTAGTCAAAGGGAGGAAGACAGGGTGAAATATCTGAAAGCAACAAGAGAAACCACCAGGAAGGTGAGGGAGGCCAAAGTGGAGACAGAGCTCTGGAGGTTGGCAACAGGGTGAAGAAAGGCAATAACGTGTTCTTCCAGTACATCTGGCAGAAGCACAAGATCAAAGCAGGTATAGTGAGACTTAGAAGCAGTGAGAGGTGGGGGAAGGGGACAAGGGGAAGCCAGAGATACTGAACAATTATTTTTGTTTGGTATTTACTAAGGAGAAGGATGGGCCACTGCCAGATTGTGAGGATAGGAAAAGAGGAAAAGAGGGAGGGAGCAGTTACACTGGGACAAAGGTCCAGACAACGGAAAAAAGGGTGTTGGAAAAGCTATCAGGGTTGATAGTAGTTAAATCTATGGGACCCGATGGCTTACACCAAAGGATGCTACATGAGGTGGCAGGGTTTACAACAGGACTACTAGCAGACATTTTCAGTAGCTCGCTAGCCATGGGGTGGTCCCTAGGGTCTGGAGGACAGCAAATGTGCTTCTGCTACACAGGAGTTGGAAGAGGAAGGAGACCGAGAACTATAGGCCAGTCAGCTTACCATTTATAGAGGGGAAGATCATGCAGTCTCTACTGAGGAAAGATCTTATGGACTTCTTAGAAGGGAACGGACCATAGGACCCCAGACATTATGGATTCATGAGGGGAAAGTCTTCAGTGGGTTACCACAGCAGCAGACAAGGTGCTGGCAGTTGATATAGTATACCTTAACTTCAGCAGAGCCTTTGACTCAGTTCCCCACAGAAGGTTGGTCAAAAAGATTAGGGACCTTGGATTACAAGAAAAGATGGTGAATTGGGTAGCTAGCTTGCGGGGGTGGGGGTGAGGTGTAGAATACAAAGGATGTTAATCGATGGGGGCTTTTCAGAGGTGAGGTAAGTAACCAGTGGGGTACCTCGGGACGGTACTAGGACTGGTTCTCTTCAACATTTTCATCTTTGACAAAGGTGAAGGTATCAAGGGTAAGATCTGCCTCTTTGCAGATGACATAAAGATCTGTACAAGGATAGACACAGAGGAGTGGAGAAGGGAATTAAGGGAGAATCTGGAATGGTTGGAAAGCTGGTCCAAAATTTAGCAGCTAAACTTTCAATGTAAAGCAATGTAAGGCAGAGTGTGGTTCCTCTATGGAGGCACCCACAGTGGAGACCAAGGAGAATGTTGGGAACCTCCACAAAGGAGAGCCACAGGAGGGTGGCAAGGGACACAGGGAAAGGAAACAACTCCTGGTGGGGACTCAGTTGATGGGGGTAGGAACTGGGGAGGGAGGAGAGAGGAGGCGGGGTGCCTACAGGCGCCATGGTGTGGAGGGACAGGGCCGAATCCTCAGGATCGTGGGAGCAGCTGCATGGGGAGGGAGCTGGACATCATTGTCCACTTAGGGACAAATGACCTGGCTGGTAATGGGATCAGAGCAGTGCAGGAGGTCTGTAGAGTTGGAGAGGGGCCTTAGACAAGTAGCACGCACGGTAACCTTCTCGGAGGTGCTGCCTGTCTATGGCATGGGTGAGGCTAGGGTGCTCCGCACCATGGGGTTCAATCAGTGGTCGAAAAACTGGTGCAGAGCTCAGGATTTTGGCTTCATTGGGGACTGGGGGTCCACCTGGAGGGATACAGGCCTGTACTGATGCGATGGTCTGCGTCTGTCCAGAAGGGGAACCAGGATCCTAGGTGAGATAGGTTTAAATGCTTCATTGGCAAGCATTTAAACTAGCCAAGGGGGGAGGCACTGAAAAGGAGGAGGGAAATCCCAGCCCCCCCCCCAAAAAAACAGGGTAGTTAGTGAGGTAAACACCAAGATAGAGAAGTCGATAGGGAGAAGGGCAGGAGTAAATGGAGACATAGACAAAGGCAGTAAGGACAGATATGGGGCTAAAAGGGGTAAGGCCATCAAAAAATGGAGGGCAATGAGTACCAACACCTGTAGTCTGGGTAACAAGCTTCCTGAACCAGTGGCCTTGATGGAAGAGTGACACCTGGATATCGTGGCAGTCACAGAAACATGGTAGACAGAGAACCATGACTGGGATGTCTGCATACCAGGTTACATAGTCTACAGAAGGGACAGGGAGGGTAGAAGAGGAGGAGGAGTAGCTCTCTACGTAAGGGAAGGGATCAAAGCAATGGAACTAAAGGGTAAATAGGGAGGAGAGGAGGCACTGTGGGTCACCCTGGAGACAGGAAGTGGCACCACAATCTGCATGGGGGTTGTGTACAGACCCCCATCTCAGGGGGAGGAAATGGACAAGGAAATGATAGAAGGCATCCTTAGGATGGCAGAAAAAGGGGAGATATTGTTAATGGGGGACCTGAATATGCCAGATGTTAACTGGAGCACCTTTGCTGCAGCCACATCCAAGAGCAGGGTCATTCTCGATGCCCTACAGGGGGCATGCCTCAGACAGCTACTGTTGGAATCCACTTGGGAGGGAGCAATCTTGGACCTGGTACTCTCAAACTGGGACAGAGAGAGGATCTCAAATTTAGAAGTGGGTAGCCATCTGGGAACAAATGACCACCAAACAGTGTGGGTCACGATAAACACAGCCATAGAGTCAAGCCATACAAAAGTGAGGGTACTGGACTTTAGGAGGCTGACTTTGTCAAAATGGGAGTGTCTCAGAAAAGTACTAGCAAATGGGTAAGAAGGAGGGGATGGAGGAACAATGCGGAAACATCAAAACTGCCATCACAGAGGCAACAAGCCTTTGTGTGAATTAAATAAAACAAAGGAAAGAAACACTATGGTTCTCAAAAGAGGTGACGGGGAAGGTTAGGGAGAAAAAGATAGCATTCAGGAAGTATAAGGAAACACAGAAGGAGCAGGACAGAGAACTGTACCAGTTAAAGCAGAAGGAAGCGGGAAAGCAGTCAGAGTAGCAAAGACCCAAATCAAGGAAAAGATAGCCAACTCCGTTAATGGAGATAAAAGCTTTTATAGGTACATTAGGAACCAAAGAAAAACCAAGGGAGTGTTAGTGAGGTTTAATAAAGGGGAGGGTGTGTGGGCAGAGGGTGACAGTGAAAAAGCAGGGATACTGAACGAATATGTCTGCTCAGTATTCATAAAAGAAGAGGAGGGGAGGTACCTAATCCAATCAGTAGAAGCACTCTGGATAGGGGGGTCGATACTGTCACAACCCCACTCAGCAGGTCAGGCCCTCTGCTCCCACAGTGCCAACCTCCGAGCACAGTATTGTGAACAGGAACAGAAACAGGGTAACCCTCCTGTCTGTTTTGTGTGTTCGAATCAAACTTTGGTCTCAAGTTCTGGAGGGATTCAAACTGTGAACCTCTTGCTAGAGTACCCAATGTACAGGCCTCAGATAATTCTGCTCTTCGGGGGGGGGCAGATATCTTTCGCCTACGGGCACCTAATCAGGTGTACAAAGTGAACCCTTAAAAACTCTTATGAAAGACCTCAGAATAAACTCTTACCTTTTTTCAATTTGGTAAACCAGTAAGCTTTTGCACAGTGTCAACTTTAACCAGATATGCTTCCCTTGTCAAATAAAGAATTTCAAAGGCACACCAAATAGTCTCTTAAAATAGAGGTTTACTTAAAAATAGATAAAAATGTATAAAATGTAAATACAGAACAATATATCACAAAACATACAGTCACTGAAAAAAAAAGGTTAAAAAGTGCAAAATGTCTACCGCCAATTAGACTTATATATCTAATGTATCTCTTCTAATAGTGCTGCAGTAGATGTTTCTTCTTCAGAGTCAAAACATGTATATCTCTTAAAGGTCAGTCACAGCATAATTAAAACACTGTCTTGAACCTGCCTGCTCCCTGATGTTATCATCTAACTCCTCCTTTTCAGGATATATAAAATACACACACATATATATATATATATATATATATATATATACACACACAAAACAGGAAAGTCCCATCAAGAGGTATTCAATTCTGTGATTTCAGCAAAACTCATTTTCCAAATGATGACACTCTTAATTAAGACTGTGATTTCTCAGTGTCTTCTTTCATCCAGGAGCAGTTTCCTGCTTTCACAAAGACATCAAAGAGCTTTTACAACTCGGCAGTTTTCTCACCTAGCTGTAACATAGTTTTTCCAGCTCCAGTTGAAATTAACTGCCCTTCCTGAGGACGTCATAAAATAGATATTTTAGTTCTTAGCGTCAAACAACCCAGATCCTAAATAAGGGTATAAAATGCAAGTTTTTGCAAGTTAATCACCATACAGAGATCTGCTGTTTAACGTATATCCTGCCCATTGAAGTGAAACCTGGGGGGTCATCCAGGAGCACATAATTTCTCATGACAGACAATCACACTATATTTTTATTTTTCAAAAAATCATAGAGTAATCAGAACCAGCTGTCCAAGCATCACAGATACTTGTCCATTCACAGAAGAAAGGATTCTGAAAGAACTCCTAAAACTGAAGGTGAACAAATCAATGGGCCCGGATGGATTCACCCCAAAATTCTAAAAGAACTAAGGGGAGAACTAGTGGCACCACTGACTACCCTTTTAACAAATCATGGGAGGATGGTGTGGTACCTAAGGACTGGAGGAGGGTGGATGCAATTCCCTTTCACAAAAGTGGGAGCAAAACAGAGGTAGGAAACTACAGACCTGTTAGTTTGACCTCAGTGGTAAGGAAAATGATGGAATCACTTCTGAAAGAAAGAATTGTTGAGTACCTAGAGGCCAGCAGGGCACAGGACCCAAAGCAACATGGATTCACAGCGGGAAGGTCATGTCAGACAAATCTAATAGATTTCTTTGACTGGGTGACCAAAGTAGTAGACTAGGGAGGGGCTGTGGACATGGCCTGTCTAGACTTTAGCAAGGCATTTGACACAGTCCCACACAGAAGATTAATAAACAAATTAGCCAGCCTGGGAGTGGGTCCCAAGATGGGTAGCCTGGGTAAAAAATTGGCTGGACAACAGGACACAGGGTAATAGTAAACAGAGTCCACTCTGGAGAAAGGGGGTTCTAGGGACGTGGTTATGTTGTTCAATCCACACTTGTTGGCAGGTACCTTGCTGCTTTAAGATGTGCCGGAAAGTCTTCAAGCTGGCTCCTTCCACCCAACCGGGTGGTAAAACCCTCGGCTCCACCCCATGATGCCAGATCTTCCTTACCGCTTGGAAGCTCAGGTTCCCTCCTTAGCGCTCTTGCGTCTCTAGGCCTGGATCCTAAACCTTTGGTTTTACCAAAAATCGTGCTTAAATTCACAAGACTTAAGTCTTCTCCTTTCCTCACGGCTGCGATGGATTCTAAATCTACTCCCGGCTTCAGTTTGTGCCCTTGCAGGCAGAAGATGTCTCAGACCGACCCGCACACCACGTGCATCTACTGCCTTGAGCTTGGCCATGATCCGCAGGCCTGCGATCTTTGCACGTCCTTTTTGGCTTCAGTTCTTGAAGACCGTGCTGCCTGACTCCAACTGGGGCGCCCCGAAAAATGGTTTCCGCTGGTGAAGTCGAAGGAGGCCCATTGGGCGGTGTCCGTGGCTGCAGGCTCCACAGAGCAGCTGGAGCAGTTAATCACCTTCGAAGAGGAGGCGGCCCAGGCCGCTTCTTCTTCCTTGGCATCGGCGTTTATCCTGCTATCCTTGGGCTTCTCCTATACTGCTTCCTTTTGAACTTTGTCAGTCCCTCTCCACAAGGTAGAGGGGTCCTCGGGGACTCACTTCAGTCAGTCAAAGAAGAAGGAACTGAAAGGTAAGTCCCACCATCGGCGATGGGAGGCGGGGAGATCTCTCACTCCCTCAGAGGAATCTCTTATTGACCTTGGCGAGGTTGCGGCTAAGGCGCCAACGCTATCTGTGCCGTCAGGTCACGGCCGAGACACCTGTCGTCTGAGTCGAGATTTTCTTGACCTGTTGGACGGGCTGTTGACTAGAGAGGCCGACAACCCCCTTTACCCCCAGTGCTTACCGAGGACTTGCCTCAGCCTCCTGAGCCGAAGTCTCCAGTCAAGGACCCTGAGCCGGGGGATGAGCGGGTTTCCTCCGCCCCCTCTTCGAGCCACCGTCGGCGATCCTGACGGTCTCGGTCTTGGTCCTCTTCCGTGTCGGATAAGTCCCGCCGACCTCGGCGGTCTCGGTCCCAACATCATGGAAAGCAGCGCATCCTCTTCGGAGGATAGGCTCCGGCGCCAGTGCGTTGGCGCTATGAGGATATGATGTGGCAGCAGCTCTTACTGGCCGGCAACAAACTAACTCCGTCACCTTCCCTGGCAATTAAATGGCTGTCGCCCGAACGGCCGGAGCAGCCTCTTGCTTTCGGCTCTTTGGTCGAGGAGCCGACTCTGGCACCGATTGCTCGACCAAAACCAGCTGCTCCACCCATTGTAGTGGAACCACCACCCCCACAACCGAAGACTGGGACCCCAACCAAGGATTCTAGGCCAGGTCATGGCTTGCCCCACAGGTTGTCGGTCACCCTCACCCCCGATCGGCCTTGGCAGGTGGAGGGTGGCTCAGACGCTTAGCAGCTGTTCATGAACTCCTTGGAGTCTGATGCCTCTTCCCTGTATTTCAGGCCCCTCGACCAGGAATCCTCCGGGGGTCTGTTGGTGGACGCGAGCCCATCCTCGTTCCTTGGTATTCTTTGGCTCATCTCAGAGTCTACTGGGATGCAGCTCGAACCTGTGCAGAAACAGGCCAGATATCCCCTCACGGAGATTTTGGACTGAGGGGATTCCCCCATGGAGGCCTTCCCTGTGGCTGAGGCCATTGTTGTTCCGGCCTTGGCGTTGTGGCAGCGGCCTGCCTCCTGTCCTGTGCCTATGGCCAGGATGGTCTGCAAGTTCATAGTCCTGACCAGTTCCCTCTCTGGTTTTTCAGAGCACCCATCAGCTGAAGGGCTGGTAACCGATAGCATTTTCTGGTGCTCCGGAAACACCAGGGACGTAGAGAAGCCCCCGGACAGGGAGTCCAAAAAGCTGGACTACTCCGGGTGCAAAGTTTATGCTGCCTCCTCCCTAGGCCTTCAACAGGCTAGCTTGGCTCTACTGATGGCACACTTTTCACACTCCCTTTTGGGCTCCCTGAATGAGGTGCTTCCTCATCTCCCAGCTGACCTTCAAACGACGGTCAAGCAGGTGCGGGATCAGGGAGGGGCGGTGGCCAAGCAGCAGCTCCAGACTGCTTTGGACATCGGAGACTCGTGCCCGGTCAGTAGCGGCTGCAGTAGCTATGCGCCACAGAGCTTGGCTGCGGATCTCTACCTTCATGGCAGATACCCAGCACAAGCTGGAAGACGTCCCCTTCTTGGGCACCGACTTGTTCGGGCCTGGGGTGGAGGGCCATCTCCAGAGGATCGAGAAGTCCAATGCCACCTTGGACTCAGTCACGTCTGCCCAGAAGGACAAAGGCTGCCAGCAACAGTGTAAGCCCTTTCGCCCTTCCACCCCATGCCATGTCCAGCACAGCAGCAGCAGCAGGGCCAGCAGGCTCACGCTTGGCACCCCAGGGCCAAGCCTGCTGCTTCCTCCAACAGGAAGCCTGGAGGGAAAGGTCCAGGTGGCTTCTTGGCCGGCCCTTCCTCCAAGCCTGCCCAATGACGGGTTGAGGGATGCCTCCCCAACCTCGTCACTCCTCCCCTGGGTCCCCCCTTTGGGGGACGGCTCAGCCACTTCCTTTCCACCTGGTCCACTATCACCACGGACCATTGCGTATTGGAAGTGGTCGGCAGGGGTCTGCCTCTGGAATTCGAGCAGATCCCTCCCTTTCGAGCCGTTGCCCCTCGAGGGGCTACCGGTTCCGCAGCCTCTCTTGTCGGCTCATTGAGCCGACATAGCTCTGCTCCTCCAAAAGGAGGTGATCAGCAAGGTGACGGATCCTCCTCCAAGTCCAAGGTTTGTGTCCAGGTACTTCCTGGTCCCAAAACGGATGGGGGGGCTGGTGCCCTATTCTCGATCTGCATGACCTGAACAAGTTCCTAAGGCTGCGCACCTTCAGGACGGTCACTCTGGCTCAGATCATACCATCCTTGGAACTAGGCATGTGGTTTTGTTCTCTGGATCTCCAGGATGCATTCTTTCATGTCCCAATCTGTCTGTCACATTGGCGATTCCTCCGCGTCAGAGCAGAGGGATCCCTCTACAGGTTCTGGGCCTTTCTCCAGCTCCCAGGGTCTTCACCAAATGCATGGCAGTGGTGACAGCATTCCTGCTGCACCAAGGGGTCCAGGTGTACCCATACCTGGATGACTGGCTGATAGCAGCCCCCTCCAGGTTGGAGGTGGAGCGGTCCAGAGATCTGGCCTGCCAGGTCTGCTCTCAAATTGGTCTCCTGATCATCAAGGCCAAATTGGAACTCGTGCCGTCGCAGGTGATTCAGTTAATCGGGGCAGAGCTCGACTCTCTTCGAGCCAGAGCCCGGCTCCGGCAGACAGGGCAGAGGTCCTTTCCTCCTTTGCCCAATCATTTCAGGTTGGGCAATTGCGCTCTGTCCAGGACTTCCTGTGCCTTCTGGATCTCATGGTGGCTTGCACCAGCGTGGTCCATTGGGCCCGCTGGCATATGCATCCCCTGCAATGGGAGCTGGCCAACCAGTGGTCTCAGCGCTCCGGTCCTTTGGACCAGCCAGTAACCGTGACCCAGAAGATGTGGGACGGCCTGCAGTGGTGGCTCATCCCAGCTCATCTGCAGGAGGGTATCCCATTTGTCTGCCCCGAGCTGACGGTCATCCTTACTACGGACGCCTCTTTGATGGGTTGGGGTGCCCATCTGGGGGAGCTCCGGGCCTATGGCCTCTGGTCCCTCAGGAGTCCTGATGCCACATCAACCTGCTGGAGCTTCAAGCGGTACGGCTAGCCCTCACCGCCTTCGCTCCATTTGTTCAGGGTCAAGTGGTTCAGGTCCAGACGGACAACACCACGACCATGTATTATCTCAACCGTCAGGGTGGGACGCACTCCTTGCCTCTGTGCAAGTAAGCTCTTCGCATTTGGTCTCCCGTGATCAGCCTGGAGGTGGATCTCCTAGCCATCCATGTGGCAGGAGCCTCAAACAGTCTGGCCGATGCCCTCAGCTGGATAGGCGCTGCATCTCACGAGTGGTCTCTCCTGCCAGAGGTAGTTCAAGACCTGTTCTCCCATTGGGGCACCCCTCAGGTGGACCTGTTCGCCTCCAAGAAGAATGCAAAGCTGAGGCTGTTTCATGCCTGCCCCCCTCAGCAGGGCTCGCTGCAGGGGGATGCCTTCTCAAGGCCATGGACCCCGGGCCTCTTCTATGCTTTCCCTTCATTTCCTTTGGTCCACAAAGTGCTTCACAAGGTGAAGAGGGACAAGGCGCAGGTGATTATGGTAGCCCCAGACTGGCCCCACCAGTTCTGATATCCAGATGTCCACAGCCTCAGCTCCAGGCTCCCGAGGCGGCTTCCAGCCCGCCTGGACCTGATTTCAGTCAATAAGGGGAAGGTGCTCCATCCGGACGTTCAATCCCTGCACCTGATGGCCTGGTTCCGGAGCAGCTAGAGTTCCAGGCCTTGGGTCTTTCCAATGAGGTCCTCAATGTTGTTGAGGCATCCCATAAGGAGTCGACCAGAAAATGTTATGCCTTTAAATGGAAGAGATTCTCCATTTGGTGTCAGGGCAAGGGGTTGGACCCTTCTTCCTGTCCGTTGGCTAGCATTTTGGACTACCTGGGGTCGCTTTCTCAGCTAGGGCTTCGGTCGACGACCCTTAAGGTGCACCTGGCAGCCATCTCTGCTTACCGGGTGTGGGCCGGCAAGCAGTCGGTGGCGCAGGAGAAGGTGGTCTGGCGCTTTTTCAAAGGCCTCAATCACATATCCTCTTCGGTGCGAGAACCTCCACCTCCATGGGATCTACTGCTGGTATTGGTCAAGCTTATGGGCAAGCCATTTGAACCGATGCACAGGTGTGATATCTCCCACCTGTCGTGGAAGACCGCCTTCTTGGTGGCTATAATGTCAGCCAGTAGGATGGGAGAGCTCCAGGCGCTTTCCATTGAGTCTCCTTATCTGGTCTTCCACAGGGAAAAGGTTGTCCTTCGCCCCCACCCGAAATTCCTTCCAAAGGTGATGTCGGAGTTTCACCTGAATCAGGTGTTGACTCTGCCGGTGTTCTACCCCAGTCACACCTCGGAGGCCGAATATAGGCTCCATACTCTGGGCCCTAGAAGAGCGCTCGCTTATTACAAGGAGCGGACGGCTGAAGTTCAGGGAGAGGTTCGCCAGCTGTTTGTCACCTACGCTGAAGCCGCACCTGGCAGACCTGCAGCCAAGCGGATGATAAGCAGATGGGTCACCTCCTGCATAGATCTCTGCTATAGGTTGGCGGGCATGGAGCCACCCAAAGGGATAAGAGCTCATTCAACCCACCATACCGCTGCTTCTAGGGACGTCCCTATCCAGGAAATCTGCAGGGCTGCTACTTGGTAGTCAGCACACACCTTTATTTCCGATTACCACATTGACCTAGAGTCACGCCGGGATGCTGGTTTTGGGACTTCGGTTCTCCAGTCCTTATTCCCCAAGTAAGTATCGGGGGTGCGCGCCTTGCCTCCCTCCTCCTGGAGAACTGCTAGGAGTCTGCCAACAAGTGTGGATTGAACAAGATATCCACGTCCCTAGAAATACAGGTTACTCACCTGTAACAGGAGTTCTAGGAGTGGTATATCTTGTTCATCCATACAACCCACACAACCTCCCCGGCTTCAGTGCGCAGTCTGGCTTCCAGCGGGCTAGATCTGGTGTCATGGGGCGGAGCCGAGGGTTTTACCACCCGGGTGGGTGGGAGGAGCCAGCTTGAAGACTTTCCGGCATCTTAAAGCGGCAAGGTACCTGCCAACAAGTGTGGATGAACAACATATACCACTCCTAGAACTCCTGTTACAGGTGGGTAACCTGTATTTACTAGCGGGGTACCACAGGGTTCAGTACTGGGTCTGGTCCTTTTTAATGTCTTTATAAGTGACATTGCGGAGGGACTGGAAGGAAAAGTATGCCTCTTTACAGACGACACAAAGATCTGCAACAGTGCTGATACACAAGGAGGGTGGAAAGGATGAGAAGGGACTTGGCAAGGTTGGAGGAATGGTCAAAAGTATGGCAGCTTAGATTCAATGAAAAGAAGAGCAAAGTAATACACTGGGAAGCAAAAGCCCAGGGGAAGAGTACACGGGTGGTAACAACAACAAAAATGGAAAGGGACCTGGGGGCAGTCTTATCAGATGACCTAAAGGTAAGCAAGCAATGTAAGAAGGCAATAAGGAGGGTTGGGGGGTACTGTGATGTATAGGAAGAGGCATCACCAGTAGAAAACAGGAAGTTGTTATCCCTCTAAACAGACAGTTGGTGAGACCCCATCTGGAGTACTTTGTGCAGTTCTGGAGACCCCATCTCAGTAAGGATATAGACAGGATAGAGGCAGTCCAGAGGAGGGCAACTAAAATGACGCGTGGTCTGCACCAGAAGCCATACGGAGAGAGATTAAAGGAGCTTAATATGTATACCCTCGAGAAAAAGAAGGAGAGGGGGGACATGTTAGAAACTTTGAAGTACGTGAAGGAAATCAACAAAGTCCATGAGGGTAGCATATTTCAGAAAAAGAGATGTGCAAGAACAAGGGGGCACACTTTGAAGATAGAGTGGGGACGGCTCAGGAGCAACGTGAAGAAGTATTTTTCATGGAGAGGGTGGTGGACGCATGGAAAGGCCTTCCTGAGGTGGTCGTGGGGTCAAAAATTGGGGGAATTCTAGAATGCTTGGGACAGACATAAGGGAATTCTGGTGGGGGGTAGGAAGAAGTAGGCTGTTGGTTAACTAGGATCTGCAGCTTATCCAGTAGGTAGGGAAGTGGGCAGACTGGGTGGGCCAAGCGGTCCTTATCTGCCATCAAGGTCTATGTTTCTAATTATACAATGGCAAGGAAATTTCCTGTATTCTGATTGGTCAATGGGTGCCTGAGACAGTGATGTTATTACACAATAACATCACTGTATGGATCACCACATTGATGACCTATTCTCTTAAGAAATACTGCCATACTAAAAATCTTCTAAAAAATATTTTTAAATGTATTTTATTTTGTATAACAACGAGCCATTGTATAATAGCAATAAGGCACTCCAGTGTGTGTGTTATCGTGTAATAACGTCACTCCTGGGGTGGTGGAAGCACTCGGCTTCGCCTCGTGCTTCAACCCACCCCAGGAGTGATGTTATTACACGATAACACACACCCTGTCGTGCCTTATTGCTTAAGTAATGCACATCGGGGAAAGGAACCCAAGTGTGCAATATGAAATGGAAGGGGTGGTGCTGGATAGCACTGCAGAAGAAAGGGATTTAGGGGTGATGATACTGGAGACTGAAAACATCTGCACACTAGAACAGGGCAGTAAGCAAGGCAAACAGAATGCTGGGATGCATAAGGGTGGGGGTGAGGAGTAGAAGACAGGAGGTTATCCTCCCTCTGTACGGGTCACTGGTGTGGCTACACCTGCAATACTGCACAAGGTACTAGAGTACACACACGTGGAGACTGCAGCAGGTGGAGACAGTACAGATTTTCGGGCTTTGGCAGTCTTAGCAGAACACCAGGCGTAACAAGACAAGTCAGAGTTGCTTGTTGTGGTGGAGCAAAAATTTGTGGGCCTCACCTAGGCTCTGTCCACATTACACCTGAAAAATCTATAACGTTTTGAAAACATTACAGACTGAAAATGTTACAGTGTGTCCACACAATATGTGAAAAAGTTTTCAAAACATTACAGCCTGTCCACACTGCAGATGGATCTGTAACTGATACCAAGCTGTGTGGAGCTGGGCACATCCCATGATGCAGTACTTGCAGAGCACCATTCCCATCCCCAGTATATCCTCCCAGCACAATGTCACTACTGAGTCCCAAGCATGTGAATGCCATAGTACTATGCTGAGGTTATGGGTCCAGCTGCTGCAGTGAAACTCCTTGGAAGCAGAACTTCCAGTACTTCAGTTCTGTGGGCTGCTATGGTCACAGCTCCACTGCTTCAGGCACCACTAAATGCTGCCACAGGACGTCTTGCAGATAAGTTATTATTTGTAAGTGCAGACAATAAACAGTCTGGAGCTCTTATGTGGTTTGGGGCACATCTGCACCTTTTTGCTGCAGCTCCTCTGCCACAAGCTCTGACAATAGTCGCGATCCACACTGCTCCACACTTCCATGAGCTTGTGGCAGAGGAGCAGCAGCACAAAGTGCCGAACTGCCCCACACCACATAAGGGCACCTGACTGTATATTGCCTGTACGTACAGATATAGACTTATCTGCAAGACATCCCATGGCAGCATTGGGTCCATGACTATTCGCTCACGTCTATTTGCTCCCCGACTACCCACTCCTGACAATTCGCTCTGGCGCTAACTCACTCCAGTATGTTATGCACTGGTCAATATGCTCCTGCAGAAGTTGTGCAGAGAGATAAAGAACTTACTGAGCTGGGCTTCCAGGAGGTCACCGTGCTAGCTGTATGTCCAGTTCCCGTTTCTCCCCCGCTGGCTCCTGCCTACTCTTTCTCTTCCCCCAACCCCCCTGTCCTTGGTCACAGCTGCTGCAAACTTCCTTCCAACTGTGTCATCCTTCCCAGGCTGTGGTTGCTGGAACATGGGCATGTATGCTCAGCATGTCTTTCCTTGTGAAACCGAGTACAGTTGCCTACCGGAGTGAGAGCTGCAACACAGAGGCAAGGATTGTAGCTGTGTAGTTAGTTTTGTAATGTCCCCAACATATACCGTTTTACCTTTCATCCGAACTCAGCAGTTGTGTGTCAGTATCGAACTGAAACTGTAGGGGACATATTCACGGTGGCGGATCGACAGGGAGTGGATAGTCACGGCTCATCTTCTGTAGGGTTTTTGGAGAGCGTCATTCTGTTGTTTTGATATATGTTATGAGCGCCACCACCAGTGAACACAGACTGGCATACAGAGACAAACAAAGGGCATAATAGCCTAGGAGAGTGAGAGGTGTTAGGGAGCAGCAGGTGGTTGTCTGTCCTATGTGGCATGTGTTGTATATGTGTATATATATATATATATATATATATATAATATAATTAGAGTTGCAGCAGTAACTGTTGCAGCAATTCACGGGACGGGGTTGACGGGTGGATTGCCTGAGGTGTGTGCATCATGTGGAGTGAATTGTCAAGAGGGATTGATGTGCTCCCTTCTGTATTTGCCTCCTGAGCTGGGAGCTGCCATCATGGAGCTACAAAACATTACGGTATGCTGGCAGACTGAGGGAGCTGGAGGCTACAGGTTGTGCATTTACACGGAGCTCTGTAACGTTACAGTACTGAAAATATTACAGAAACCATTGTTGAAACCACCTACTAACAGGTTTCAACAACGGTTTTAAAAACGCCTTCTGTGTAATGTTACCAGTGTAAGCGCTAACTGTTGCGGTACCGTTATAGGCACTCTGTAGCGTTACAGAGGGTGTTTTCAGGTGTAGTGTGGACAGGGCCTTAGTGACAAATAAACAAGAATGAATGCTATTCAGAATTCTGTCTGTGCCACAAGCAAGCACTGCCTCTTTACCAGTCCACAGTACAATCCATAGAGACAGTATTTTGACTTTGGCTGCCGCTGTTAGATTAGTCAAATTTGTATATGTATATAAAATCACTTTGGCTGGAATGAATAGAATTTTTCTCAGCTCTGTTGGATAACGCAGGTTTTTTTTAGGGGCACTATATTTTTTGGGTTTAAACAGGCTGGGGTCATCATGACAGCACTGATTGCTGAAATTTGAACATGATTGGATTTTCTTTATGTTTTGGGCTGACTACCCATTTCTTGTAGGGTGCAGCTATTTGATTTTCTCTGTTGAGACTTTTATATACCCCACCTCCACTTTGTAACTTTCAGTGTTTAGACTGCATAAAACTGTACCATCTGATGGCTCCTTTGAACAATCTGATGTCTAACATTTGGAGTTTGTATGGCATGTTACATTGATGATGCAATAAATACACAGTTTAAAAACTTTGTAGGGCAAACTGCCAGTGCTTTGCTTATTTTTTTTAGATGTTTAACCAGGAGTAGCACACTAAGCTGAACGCTTTTTACAGGTGCGACCTGGGAGCACAGGAAGTTAAGTAACTTGCTCAGGGTCACACAGTATGTAAGTGGAAGCTGTGGGATTCAAACCCAGGTCTGGTCTGCTGGATGTCACCAGATTTGCAGCTCAGACCTTTAAACCACTGCGCTATACTGCCTCCCATTATTAGAGCCCAAGAATTACTGAGGCTTTTTTCAAAGATGGGGCCTGTAATTAATTTACTGTATAGTCCATTAAAACAAAAAAAAAACTTTGTTTAGGGACAAACTACCCATGCTTATTAAATTAGAGGCTGTCCTAGAACCCAAGAATTATTGAGGGCTTTTTCACTCAACCAACCGACAATAATCCATACCTTTCCAGAAGTGGTGGTGGTGGGGGTTGGGTAGGAATGGGGTGGGGTTCTGTCCCTTATTTTCAAATCCAATGTTGGCAATCCAAATACTCAAAGAAGACATTGCGATCTAGTGGTTAGAGCAGTAGATGGGTAACTACAGGTTTAATCCCCACTAGAGCCAAATGTTTTGTGTGTGACTGTGGGCCAGTGACTA
Source organism: Neoceratodus forsteri (assembly GCA_016271365.2). NCBI lineage: Eukaryota > Metazoa > Chordata > Ceratodontiformes > Ceratodontidae > Neoceratodus > Neoceratodus forsteri. Next base: position 492,286,152 of record CM057451.1, read on the forward strand.
AACCTCCCACTGCTCCAGTCCAGCTACTTGGGGAAATGTATAGAAACAGGACCCCACAAAAAATATTTTATTTATTTGCTCTCGGATTAACACCTTTGAACGCAGGCGCTCATTTAAAAACGGTTCCACGTCAATGGTGGGAGGGTAACATACAGACACAGGAATATTACTGTAAACTAAAATGACGAAAAACAGCAGTCTAACCAAAATTATACATTGATGAAACGAGAGGAAAAATACAATTTAGTTAATGATAACAGTAGCAGAAATGACATAAGCAACAGTACCTGAAATTGATAACAGTGTTGGATTCTACAGTAAAAGAAATAGTGGATGAGAGAGAAATAGAGGGGAGTTATGATAGAGAAGTGCATAGGAAGGAGAGGTAAGGGAGGTGCAGCCAGCATAAGAGAAGCGTGCATACTTTATGGGTGGTATCGAGGGAGAGAGGAAAAGCGTGGGTTACTGTCAGAGAAAGGGGAGGTAGGGAGAGTGGGCATAAGGAGAACCAAGGTCAGGATGAGGCAGCAAGGTCACTGAAAAGTACTAGGCAGACCCTAGGGGTGCAAGGGGTAGATATCAAGTGAAACCGTCACAAGAACTGTTAGCCACGAGGGTCAGTTTGAGCTTGGTCTTGAAGGCACCCAGTTTTTGCAGTGTTGAGTCTTCATAGTCATGCGAATTGAACCGTTGACGAGCTCTGCAGGCGAAGGAACGCTGGCCTTGTGATGTCCCTCATCTAGGAACTAGGAGAGACGGGTAAGCAGCTGATCTGGTGATCCTAGTGGGTTGGGAGGGGGTTAGCAATGCCGCCGTCCCAGGTGGCATTAGACCTAGGAGCGCCTTTTTGACTAGTAGGCAGGTTTGATATTTAATCCAATTTTGCAGTTGAAGCCAGCCCTTCTGTTCGTATAGATCACAGGTATGAGTAAAGCAATCAGACCCTGTGATTAACCTGCAGGCTTTATTTAGTGCAACAGTTATTCTGTGAATAATCAGTGGCTGAGAGGATGGAACTATACATTGCCAGTTTGAGGGCTTCAGGAGTTAGATTACACCTGATGTGATATAGTAGACCAGTTTTTATATTTACCACCTTTGCTACAGCTTCAATATGGTGTGAGAAGGAGAGGTGTTTGTCCAGTGTAACCCCTAAATATTTGAATTGTTCCACTACATCAAGGGGGGCACCTTGTTGATTTTTTATATTGAGTGCATGCATTTTAAATTTGTTTCTCGTGGAGCTGAACAACATAACTTTAGTTTTGTGTAAATTCATCACATGCTTTTGATTGGAGAACCAGGATTCAACTTCATCAAAGCCACTTTGAAGACGAACCTCAAGTAGGCGTGGCTAGATTGGCTTGAGTAAATAACAGCATCATCGGCATATAACAGTATGTGCTGGTGGCAATGGAGGAAAGTTGTTTACAAAAGTACTAAAAAGTAGAGGCCAAGGATGGAACCTTGTGGCATGCCAGAGCGGACATTTCGTTGGCCATACAAGACGTTTGAAATTTTTACACACTGAGTTCGATCATCCAGGTAGTTTTGAACCAAAGCATCACTTCTTTGACATGCCAGTGTTGGTTAATTGTTGCAGAAGCAGAAGGTGGCTGACAGGGTCAGAGCATTCGTTAGGTAAATGAAGCTGCACCCACAAGATTCCCTTAATCGAGAGCATGGTGTATGTACCCAGTAAATTCCAGGAGGGCAGTTGTAGTGCTGTGCCTTTCCTGAAACCCAGCTGTTCGGGCACTGAATGAGTATTTTCAAGGTATTCAATTAGTTGATCAGCAACCATAGCTGCAACACTTTGGACAACGGGGAGGATGGAAATAGGTCTATAGTTGGTATGGGGGTCCAATCACCCGATTTGTGAATGGGGGTAACTTGCACTGACTTCCAAACGAGAGGGAATTGGGATAGACTTAGGGAGAGGTTGAAAATACTTGTGATGGGGGCAATAACCTCATCCAGGGTAAGAGCAATACATTTTAAGTCAAGGGAATCGCCACTGTTCCGAGACTTACCTAGGACCTTGAGCATGTGTCTTTTAACAAGGAGGACAGTCACTTTCTTAAAGTAGAAAGGTGGGATAGGGTTTCAGTTCCCATCGTGTTCATGAGAGGCCCCAACTTTCGATTGCTCAAGTGGAGGTGTGGATTGATTAAAGAAGTCAGGTGGGAGGACACCAGTAAGGTCCGTGAAAGCATTATTGAAGATATTTGCGATGGTGAGGGGGTCCATAGTTGAAAAACCATCTGTTGCATCACAAATTTGCTATCCTGGGCAAACAAATTGAAATATAAAAATAGTCCTTTTATTTTTGTGTAATTTTTCCTGTTATTGTGCTGTATACTTTCTCTGATTTTATATGTGTCATTTTCATTAGGCCTTTGTGTGTCAGCTAACACTTTTCTGGCGCCATCTGTTGGTTATACATAATTCATAAATGTAGCACAGTACACACTTTCATTATGTACACTTGCACCTTGTGAATAGTTTGGCAGATGACACTGACTGTCATCCTTGTTCCTTATGCACTTTGTAGTCCACCACACAGTCTCATAATGCACAGTGTGTACCTTGTATAATGGTAGTTGTAAGTAGTGATTACTGCATAGTTTTATTTTTGGTTTTTAACTCTGCCAGTGTCCTCTTTCCCGGGATGCACATGAAAATGAACTTTGCCTCGGAGTACCTTTCCTGGTAACCGAATTTTAAATTAAATAAAAATGAAGGAAAAAAAACGCTCCTGCTGGTTGGTATTACAGCTTGTTCAGAATGGTACATTCAGTTTACTGCTGTTGGAAATGTAGAGATATGATCGTGTTACACTCTCTTGCTCTGAACTCCATTAGCTGCTCATTCCATATCATATTGATTTTAAAATGTTATTAATATTTGATTGTTAACTTGGAACTTCTCTCCCCTGTCAGCCCAATTTGATTTTGAGTTATTACCCTAAACACACACTCAATTTTATATGGTATGTGTCTTTTCATGAGGCCTTTGCATATCAGCTAACACTTTCTGCCACCATCTGTTGGCTAGATACTACTCAGTACAAAATATGATTAAGCTATCAAGTAACCTTCCCAAGGAGGGACTTAAATCCAGTCCAGGACTCAGAACAGGGTTTCGCACCACTGTCTGTAATGCACCTTTTTATTAAAGGGGAACGTCCATCTTTAATAAGCCCCACAGCTTAGTGCGGGGCTGCTCCCAGTTAGCAGTTTGAGTGCAAAACAACATTTTTATCTTATGTGGTTGCTTACATCCCAGCAGTTTGACATTTTAGCTACAACTCTGCAAGGGGCGTATCACAGAATCTCCTGCAATGATCCCAGTCCTGAGATCTGCCAAGGCGGATTCTGGGAAGTTACCTTAGTAGCGCTGCAGCTGTTATGTTGTACCACAGGACAGCAGGACCAATCAGATAAATACATTTATATAAACAACTACATGACCTAAACTTTTGTAGCACCTGAGTGTTAATGGAGGGCAGCTACACATTAAGGTGTGAGGCTTATTAATGAGGCTCCAGTAGTGTGGACACCCCTCCCAATTGCCTCAGGGGGTGAGACACCACTAACTTACTTACACTGACACCAGGCTGCAGTGGATGTTTGCAGTGGCTCCTGGGTTCTTTTGTCACTCAGAAGTGGCGGGGTCCCCTATCCAACAGAAATGTAATGTGCTGTGCACCTGTCTTAATAAAGACTGAAGTGGGCTAGATCTTGTAATAATATAACCCCCTGGGATTTTGTATCTGCCCACCTCCCACAGACCTCTCAGAGGTGCCATAGTTTCCCCCTGTAAATATGCACAGTATGATTGCAGCAAATAATAACAGATTTAAACAGCAAAAACTCAGCTTTATTTAACACGATACCCTGCATGGGAAAAAGGTTAGAGCAGGCCTCCACAGTACCTGGCGTGGATTAGCCACCCTTCTAAGCAGTCTCAGCTATCACCCGCATGCAGACCAGTGATAGTTAAGCCCCAGGAAGGTATGGCATACTGTTGGCAATGAGGCCGCCAATAACAAGGCCTGACTTGCTAGGGCTGGCTTCTGAGTGGTCATTAGGATGTGTTGTTGGCTCTTTGTCCTGTCCTGCTCTTTCTCACAGCTGCTGAGGAGTGGTGGAGCCAGGTTTGGGAGCATTTGGGAGTTGGGGGGGCCATTCATGTTAATCACGGGCTCCACAATGGGCACTAAACAGTGAATAAAGATGGTGGTGGGCCACTACTCACATTAGGGCAGCCAGGAGGCGACCGCCCCCAGCCCCCCTCTAGCTCCGCTTAACCTGCACACCTCTTGGCTTCCAAACCCTTAGGCCAGAGGAAGCTACCTGACACCTGGTTGTGGTGCCGCTACGGGACCTGAATCAGCAGCCCTGGACTGCAGTTAGTTGCTCTGCATTGGCTCTTCAGCATTGTAATTGTCCTGGTTTGCGCACAAATGTCGCTCTCTTCTGTCATTGGAATGCAGCATTTTTGTTTTGATTTTAACAAAGCCCAAGGCCCAACATTGCACAGCTCGACTTCTGCAGACCCATAGCAGGTCCTGTCTCCTTGAGTGATTCCCTAATCTGTCAGCCTCCAGCAGTCCCATTTTATCAGCACTCCTTCTAGCCAGCTCCCATTTGCTCATCCTGCTTTCACTCCAGTCCCTCAGTGTTCCATAGGTCTGAGAAAGGTTGCCAGAATTACAGTCCTCCCTCCTCCCAGAGTTTAAAGGAGCCTTCTGAGAGCCCTTGTTTCCTGATTCAGGGGTCGGGTTTACCAAGATGCGGTGACCTTGAGGGTTGGGGACACTGATCCCAACTGATGCTGCCAAAGGGGCCCTACCACTGTTCAGCAAGACCACCCCTTGGTTTTGGTGGGCCATGTCCCTCCAATGATGGTGGGGCAGCTGCCAGAAGATAACTCCACTGTGGTGGCAGGTCACCTTTGATATGTGGCTGGAGCCACAGTACAGACTGTAAACACACCTGTTTTACTTGCCCAGGAGGTGCCCGCAAATCGTGGCTCCTCTTAGGTCATACATGCTCTGGCCAGTTCCCCTTCCACAAGATTCAGATCTCGGGACTGGAGCAGTCTCAAAATGATAGGGTTAATTGCCATTTTGGAATGGCGATGAGGTAGCTACATTTACATTGTTGATGCAGTGCATCTGTGTTCTGTGACCCGAAATCTGTGGTTGAAGGCATTAGCTGTAGCTCTGGCACCAATGGCGCAGCCCTACCGGATAGCCGTCAGTCGGCGGCAGCGGGCGCAGGCGGGTGGATGCTGTCGCCACCGCCGCGGGGATGTGGAGGGGCTGTGGGTGGGGGGACACTGACACCAGGGAGATGTTTGGGGGTTCTTGCCGGTACATTCTGCCCGCGATCGGGTTTACGTCCATCAGACCACCAGGGAGTTATTCGGGCTGGGGAGGTTACATTCTGCCCGCCGATCGGGTACTGGGGGTTTATATAGGTTCTGCCCGATCGGGTACTGGGGTTTATACAGGTTCTGCTCGCGATCGGGCTGTGGGGTGATGTTGGGGGCGAATATGTGTTCTGCCCACGACCGTGGGCTGTGGGAGGTGTGGGGGGCATGGGACCTGGATGCCCGTCGATGGGCTGGTGGGGGGCACAAGGATCTGAGTTGGGGCCATTAGGTGGCAGCTGCTGTGTTGCGCCTTGCAATACAGCAGCTCACCTGTGTGGCCCTCAATTGATCCTTTTTTGGCTCAAGTTGTGTAGTGCGGGTTGGGGTTGCGATGCACAACTCTGCACAACCCGACTGAATATCAGGTTGCGAGGTTATGCTTTGTCTCCTCCCTCCTGTTGAGTATGCATTCATTTGCATTGCTCTTTGCGCAACCTGTTGCCAGTGGAGCAACTGCCTCCTGCTGAATATCGCAGAATGGCGCAATGTAGGACTTGCGCATGTGCAACCCTGTTGCGCATGGAGCAACCCTTTTGAATATCTGGGCCCCTGTGTTTTTAACGCGTTGAATTATTGTAAAAGTGCCCTGAGCTTGAGAAGGGCGCTTGAAAGAAATACATTTTACTTACTTACTTACTTGCTTGGCAGCTCATCACAACCCTATCAGCTTTGGCCAGAACTTATTATGGATGGAATATACTGTACTACATTCACAAGGCTCAGGAAATTTGATAAGACAGTACAATTATGCGAAACGGTGAAAAATATAGACAGCCACCAGACTATGGTTATATAAAAATATGGGCAGAAATTCTCTCTGGGCCTGGTGCTTTATTAACTCTTTGTTTATCTAGTGTAGTGTGAATTTCTAGACATTAAATGTATGACAGAAGTGGCCGAACAGAATTAGCAACTAATTCTAAAACCGATACTTCAACTCCAATCCTTAGTTCTTCTGCATTTTATAAAAAGTTCCATTAATTCCTAAAATGATTTTCCCATGCTGCAGGGGGGGAGTGATACCTCCAAAACTTATGAGAATTGACTATACCCCTTTGTCATTAATATCCAGAAAGTTTTCATATTGTTAGCAATTACAGATTTTTCTGGTTCCTGTCATTTATTTTGCTGGTGTCTTAATTTCTCTTGCTCTTAACATTTTTATAATGTTTTCTTCTTTGATTCTAATGTGCTGTATTTTGTTTAGTTTTGTTATTTCTAACTTTTCCCCACAAATTGATTTAGTCTATATTTTCCTTTCTGCAGTTTTGGTTATACGTGGTTTCCCTACAGCCTCATCTGACATACAGTGTATAAAGATTTGGTGAGAATTGCTTGTTTAGTTACCATGATTCCATTAATGGAATAGGAGAAACACAGTAGCATAGAATTTGCCAGCAGATAAGGGCTGCTTGACTCACCTAGTTGGCTCATTTTTCCCTGCCTATAGTATCATTGCAGAACCTACTTGATCTCCAGCACATTCACTCACCCACCTTCCCTTTCCCCAAGATTCCCTAAGATCCCATGCATTCTTGAACCCCACCATTGTTTTCACCCCACCACCTCTGCTGGAAGACTGTTCCAGGAATCTGCCACTCTTTCCACGAAGAAGTATTTCCTGACATCTTTCCTGAATAGGGCTGTGTGGAAAGCGAAATTCCCCCATTGGAACTGCTGCATAGTGGCATCTGCACTTCTGAAAATGCTTTGTGGAATTTCTTTTTAAATTCCACAGAATTTCAAAAAGCACTTCTGTGCAAACAGCAGAATAATTTTCCACAGATCATGTAAACCATGGAATAATTTTTTGCGGATTATGGAAAAAGAATCCAAGGTTTATAAAAACTGTGGAATATTATTCTGCAAAAACACTTCACATGCAGAATGTCAGAATTTCACAAATGATGGAAATCCATGGAACTTCAAAAATTATGTGGAATTCCGTTCTGTCAGAAATTCAACATTCTGCACAGCCCTTCTCCTGAATCTGTACCTTTAGCTTCTTATCATGCCGCCATGTCCTTGTGCACTTTTTTTTCTAAAAAATACTTCCCTCTTGTACCTTATTTACCCCATGGGGTATTTAAAGCTCTCTATCATATCCACCTACTCTCCTCTCCTCTCTTCAGCGGGGTGTATATACTCAGGTCCTTAAGTCTCTTCTCATATGGCTTCTGATGCAGACCTTGCACCATTTTAATTGCCATCATCTGGACCACCTCCAGTCTCTCTATGTTTAAATATAGACAACTGCTTCCACTTCTGCCTAATCCCCCCCCCCCATTCACACAGCTATTCTCGTGAGCCAGCTAACTGCAAGGATAATTAACAGCTCCCTTCTCCCACCTCAGAGTAGCACACTAACTACTGTGTTTTTGTTTTCACCCTGACTGAAAGTCCCAATTTGCCCTGTAGATGCTACACTTTTCATAAAGTATCTTTCTGCTTACCCCCAGTTAGAATTGTTCTAGCTGCCTCAGTCAGCTGCCTCCTTGCGTTGACAGCAAGATTGCAATGAGAATTTGCTTCCAAGAGTTTGTTCCTTGAAGAAATGATTGAAGGCTTTGATAAAATGTTGTATAAATCTTCCACAAACTCATAGGACCAAGTAATCTTTTTAAGGTTAACTAAACTGACATTATGCTGATTCTCAGTTGATGGAGTAGTATACAACTAATCTGTATTCAGAACCAAAGAAACCAGTAGATGTTCCATTTCTGGCCTTGACAACACTGTGAGATCTATGATTGATTTAAGAACATCCAGATAAGACCATATCAAATCAATAACTGAAGTTCCAGAGGGTTCAATGAGTGCTCCCATTCAGTAAGATGAGGTCTTCCTCCTGCATTATTTTAAGTAACATCTTCCCAGGGCTCATATTCCTGTAATCTTTATTTATTTATTTATTGATAACTAGGATTACACACCTTTGAACCAGAAGTTCTTTTACAAAGATTCTGCATCAACAAGATAATGCAAAGTGACATAATACTGAGGAAACTCAACTCAAATCAACAATAATAATAACAATAATGACATTACAGGAAGTAAAGCCTGTAAGGCACAATGCTTATAAATACAATATCAGTTAAAGAAGATAATCCAGGTAGAGAGACACGTATGGCCCAGCTTGAGCATACAAATTAAGAGAAAGAAGCAAAGCAGTCGAAAAGGTAACTTTGTCAGTAAGTGCTTAGGAGGAATAGATTAGTTGGGAGGTAGGAAGTGAATCAATAGGAGATGAAGGAAGAGACAAGGCAATAGAGCAATAGGGGAAGTGTGCTGGAGGGTAGTGACAGCAAGGGGCTATGGGAGACAATGTAAGGGGCATGAGAGGTTGTGGAAAAGTGAGTGTGGCAGGGAAGTAGGCAGAGGAGAGGGAGAGGTGGCAAGTAGCAGGGTATCAGGTGAGAGAAACAGGGAAAGCAGGCTTTGAGTAGGAAAAAGATGCATGAAGTGGTGACCTAACTTAGGGCGGGCAGTCACAACTGCTGAATGCAGAGAGTAATTATAAGATTTAATCTGCTTATATTAATTAGACAAGTATGGGCCTCCATAGCTTGTAATTCAGAGTCAATATCTAGGTAATATTACCCTCCAGTTCTTGAAATAAAGCCTCCCAGAACTGTGAGTTTGACTACATAGTACTTTGGTCAAACTAGAACTGAGTGCATGCCATCATGAGAGATTATACCTTGATGATTTCTCAGGAGGAATATAAATATTTAAGATCACAAAATTTATTATGGGCCAGTCACTTTGATTTCTATGATATTAACTGAAATGAGAGTGAGAGATTCTACTGTCACATTTAAGGAAAGTTAGACTGCAAAAAGTAAATATCCTTTGGATCTTCCATTGCTTTTAACCTTTATGCTGGTTTAATAATTACTTGAAACCCTGGTATTCGAAGGGTATCCTGTGAACACAGTGATCACAATTGAGTGACTGCAAAAACAGTGACTCAGTCATGGCATGTGTCCTGGGCTACCTGGCAGGGTAGTGACAGGGTACCATGGTGGGTGAAGGAGAGCAACAGGATATATACACATGCACGGAGGGGAGGGACCACACCTCGCGAGGGGTAGAAGGGGAGGTAGTGTGGTGGTCGGCTGCCAAGCTGGTCGTGTGGTGTGGTGGTGAGGGTGGTTAGCTGGGATTGGAGGGGTGTGGGGTTTGGTTCTGGGGTGGGCGTTGCTTTTTTACGTCGGGGCAAATTCTAAAATATTTTTTAAGTTTTACACACACACCCTGACATGCACCTCCTGGAGTCGAGAATCTTTAGTTATGGTGTGTGTGTGTGTGTGTGTGTGTGTGTGCATGTGTATGTGTTAGAGTCCTGTCACCTCATTTGTAGTCACCACGAGTGTACACTGCCATCATTTATTTTTGGTGATGTATACTTGGTGATCGCCATTATGACATGGAACCATTCTAAGTGAGTCAGTGCACCACCTGGTTACATGAAAAGCCACAGTCCAGTGGAAATGATTTTATAGTCATGATCCACTAACTTGGATTCTGACCCACCTACATTCCATGATAAAATAGTTACATTATTTTGAGTAGGACTGATAATAAAATGATGCTGCTTTATCCAAGGGAGTTCAGAGAGTCAATTACCCTGTAAAGTATTTAGAGATTTAAAGTGATTTTTGAGTGGGGGGCCTATGATAACTGGGAAGTAGTGCATCTATTCCTACATCCTGAGCCCTCATTTATGTATCAGATGGACTATAATGATCCAAAGTGGACTACAGCTAGTTAAGCACAGCTTGTTCTTCCATGACTGTTCAATGTTCCATAAAATAGTGGCAATGTAGTAACAATATATGGCAGACTTAATCATCTAATCGCTGGATTGCTTCCAGCTACAGGTAAGCCCCATACCTCATTTAAAAGAACACATCATGGGCTTTCAGGGTATGTGGATCACTGTACTGTACATTAATGTTTCCCTTCAAGGATGTATTTACAGTAATATCTTTTTCACAGGTATCAGAAACACTTCCATTCTTTTGTAGGCCAATTCCAAATCCCGAGCTCCCTTTGCTGTAAGTATCAAGAGTGTATTCTTAAGCTTTCTGTCTACTCATGCCTTCAGTAAATGTATGTGATATACCTTTGAAGGACTTCTTTTGTCAGGTATCTTGATTACATAATTAACCAACATGGGTTTTTTTAGTACCTTGTAGAGATCTTGCCATTTTATTAGCAATTTGCTTTCATTAGATGGTAACAGTAAACCCCATCACGTGGCTCAAAGGATTTCTTTGAACACCTTTATCATACTGGATTTTTTTGTTTTGTCTGTGTCTCCTGCCAATTTCCGTAAGACAATTAGCCAACCTATTCCTTAATGCAAATACAAAAGATGCAATGCTTGTTTCTGGTTGAGGTTCACTTCCCAGCTCTCTCTGACAATTGTCAAACGACCCTAGGATGCATCTTATAAAGTAGTTCCAGTGGAGAGAATCCAGCAGTGATTAGTGAAACTTCCCGGTAGGCAAACAAAAGACAGGGTAAAGACTTATCTCAGTTTTTTCCTTCCTTCATTTGCCTATACAACATCCTCAGAAGTGTTTGAAGTGTTCAACCAACTTATCTGTTTGAGGGTTGTATGGGGAAGTCTGAACAGCCAATACATCATACAATCAGTATAACTCTTTTAACAAGGCAGAATTGAAGTTACAGCCCTGATCATTGAGAATTTCACATAGAACACCCACCCTTTCAAAGATATGTTTCAAATTCACCAGCTAGTTTTGGATCTGTAACAGTTCTTAATGTGACTGCTTCAGGATATTGAATGGCATTAACTGCACACCACTAAGATAAAGCTATTCACTTTTTTGCTTCTCTTTAGTGGTCTAATGATATCCCTAGCAATGTGATTAAAGGGCTTAACAACTAAGGGTAGGGGGCCTGATTACAAGAAGCATGGTGCAACTCGCGGGCATATGTGAGTTGCACCATGTGGTGCTACACCGGGGACCCTATGCCATATTGCAGGACAAGCAGGGTCCCCAGCAGCTGGGCCTGCAGCTTGCAGCAGCTGCAGGCTAATGCCAAAGGAATGTCACACTGGACCAGGGTGCTGCAAGTCACGGCATGCAATCTGCTGTCCCCCCGGAGCCTCCTGCCCTGAAATGCACCTGCATGCACCTGGGAGCATTGGGGGGGCTAGCCAGTTGGCACAGGTGATGGGGGGCACATCTGACAATGGACCTGGGGATCCACTAAGTGTGGGGGGATGGAGAGCAAGACAGAGCGGGAGGGGCATGGGGAGCACATCCATGTAATTTCCAAGGTGCTGCAGGGGGCATCCATTGCTGTGCCAGGATGGATGCCCTTAGACCACCTCCTAGCTGGTCTAACCTCACTACGCCATACTGGGTCCTGGAATGGCGTAAGTTGGTTAAGGCAGCAGCCCTTCCGGAATAGGGTGCAGTTGCAGCTGTAATCCACCCCTGTGCCATGCTGCTGTGGGTTGCAGGTGTAGTGGGTGGTGTAGTCCACCTTTGGTGCATCCCACATACAGCATGGCACAAGGCACCTTCTGGAATTGCAGCTTGCATTATGCCTGGCGTAAGGTGTGATTTGTGCCATGGGGTTTGGAGTACATCACCCTGCACCAGGCGTAACATGTCTTGGAATCAGGCCCAGGGTTACCAGAAGTACCTTATCCTTTTTTATTACCTCAGATACCTTTTAACAGTAAGCACAGAGGTAGTAATAATGGTAACTTGCTCATTAATACCAGTCCACTAAAATGTGTACAGAAGTCTAGAAAGAGTGCAATGCTGGCAGGTCAAGCAGATGGAGACCACATAGACTGGGCAGAGAACCTTATTTAAAAATTCTGAAGAACCCCAAAAATATAGTTTAGTAACAGGCTTCAGATTTAAAATTTATGATGGGAAAAACTTAATGTTTAAACAAAAATTAAATAATGTCCAGTCCCCTTATTGTAGATGTAACATAGATGAACTGAAGCATGTAGTACCGTTGTACCCAATCTTTCAGAGACACCATAAAGGGTGATTTGGGCTTGTTTTTGAAGAACTCTTGTTGTCTCCAGAAGAGCTAATATTGTACCTATTCAATGCAACAGATGAACAAGTTATAATTATTAAATATAAAAGTTGCCAGCAGCAAAAGGCCATCCAAATAACTCTTCACTTATATTGATGTGGCTCAGTGCAATAACCCTGTTCTATGCAGTCCTGTAAATGCTCCTTCTGGTTTTTTTCTTGAGATTACCTAAAGGGCGTCAGGTGTGTAGGTAACCAGACCCAAACCATTTGTCAATATAGGGTTTAATATCACTTATTAGAGTGGTCAATAGGCTTATGTCTCAAGCCACATCTCTAATGCCTAAAGATCTACTTATTTAAGGATTCAGTAGTATGCTATGTAAGCAATAAGACACAATGGGGTGTGCATTGAATAGATATTACAGCATGCCCAGGGGCGTAGTAAGGCACAATCATGCACACCCCAGAGTGTATTATTGTGCTTATAAAATGGGTTCCTTTTTTTTATTACTTTTACAGTTCAAAGAGTCATGTTTATATAAAGAAAAAAAATATTTGCTTAAGCATATTTATAATAAAATAGTCCTTCTGCCTAAAAAAAATGACATCATTGTTTTTGGCCAGCTTGATGCAGGAGCAGTACCCACGTGCTGTGCCCCTGCACCCCTGTGTTCTTTTGTGTGGAGTTGTATTTATTTTAAATAGGGCAGAGGTCCGACTGTGACAGGAAAGAGAGAGGGAGAGAAAGAAATGTTCTTTTTTAAAAATCTGCGACCGATACAGCATTTGCACAGCAAAAGTGGTCAAGCAGGTACACACACATCAAGCTGATAAGCATCAGCCATAAGACAGGTCCATGTACTTCCCAAAATAGGCTATTGTACTGGGGAAAACACAACCTTTAAAAAAATGTTTCTATTACGAATGGAGAAGCCATCAGCCTTAGTAGAGGTGTATGTACTCCCCCCAACACACAACAGAGGCTGTTGTAAAATGAGAAGGAAGACTGGAAAAGATGGAGACTACCTTAAAAAAATATGTTTACATCACGGCCACACCAAGCAGCTGTCAGCCATAGCAGAGGTCCGTATATTGCTTCCCATAAGCAACGTGGAGAGCTCTGCAAACCTTTAACTCTACAAACTAGTGCTCCGATTGGGAATCTGAAACAGCAAGCTACTCCAAAATAATGTCATTGCACTCTAAGTTTGACTGAGAGGACAGAAATAACTCCATTGTTTTCAGCCACTATAGAGGAAGTTAACAAATGCTGATTTAAAGAAAAACACAAAACCAAACAGTATGAAATTTTCAGAAAACACTAAACATGACACAGGGACTTGAATTTCAGCTTTTCAAGCTTTTATAAAAAATATGTAAAAACTGTTGCACATGATCTTTAAGCAGGAGCCTATCTAACTTTATTATTTTAAAGGTGTTAATGGAGCCCACTTCCACTACCTCTCTGGGAAGGGAATTCCCTAAGGGTACAATTATCTGTGTAAAGTAACTTCTTCTGGAATTTATTTTTGGGTTTGTTAACATGAGCTGACAATCATGGCATCTGAGGGAGAACTCCCATCGATTATATGTGAGACCCAAGTCAGACATTAATGAGGTATTCCTGGAAATTCTAAACATCTGCAATAGGTCTCCTTTTGTTCTTTTAAGTTCCAGTGAGTAGAGATTGAGTTCCCTCACTCTACTATCATAGTCCACATATTGGAGGCCCTCAACCATTCTAGTAATTCTCCTCTGAACCGCTTCCAGTTTATTGACATCTTTACGTAAATATGGGTTCCATAATGGAGAGCAATAGTCCAGATGCGGCCGGACATATGATCTATACAGAGGAATAAAACAAGCCCTATTTCTAGATGTAATTGATCTTTTTATGCAGCTGATAATCTTGTTAGTTTTTTTAGACACTTCAGTGCAGTGTTGACTGAATTTTAGGTCATTTGTAATAAGAGTACCCAAATCATTTTCGCTATCAACAGACTAGGATTTTTCCTTCTGACGTATAGGTATTAGAAATATTTGTTTCTCCCAAGTGCATTACAACACATTTATTGGCATTTAATGCCATACCATTTGTATTAGCCCAATGTTCTAATTTGGCAAGGTCCTTCCTTTTTATTTTATTTATTTATTTTTATTTAGTTTTTGTTGACTGGGTAAATGTACTAGACAAATCCTGCCTATTTTCAGGCACGACCCGGGGGAGGGGGATACAGATGAATGCCAACTGACCTTGAACCAGATTAAGCTGTTGGTGGTATTTTTAGTGAATGAGGGAAATTTGGCCAGGACATAGGGGAAATTCCCCTACTCTTTGGAGGGGGAACCTTTGGTGGACGGACGCAAGATGGCCACTACTACTCAGACTTCAGAGAGGATGGAGGTGGCAGAGATAGGGGAGTGGGCTTCCTCCCTGTACCAGAAGAGTCAGAGGCTTTGAGTTTGGTTACCGGTATGCAGGATGCCTCTATGCCAATGAATTCTTTGTCTCGAATGAAGTGCTATTGAATAAGACTTCTGACATGCACAGCAGAAGTACAACTGGGATGGACTAATGCACTTATGCAGAAGGATCGCTTGCTCAATAAATTGATTGCTGAAGTTGAAAGCTGCAAGCAACGTAAAGAAACACTAGTGAGGGAAATTGCTGCATTGCGTTCTGATTCTCCAAGTTTGGCCACTTTGGCTGCCTGTACTTCCTGGTCGCGATCTAGTGACGCGGTTTCTGGGGATTCACCAGGTTTGTCTGCACCTCGGAGGCAGTCTGAATCAAGTTTGCAGCCTCCGGTTTTGAATCCAGCATGTTTTTTGGACCCTGATTCGGTAACGGGTAATCGGACTAAGGGGGAGACGAATTCCCGGAGTAAAGTTCCTTCGGCTGCACCACGGTCCATCAAATGGTTAGGTATGTCTATGATAGTATTGCAGGGTGCTCTATTGAAAACTGACTCGTTGGATTCAACTAAGAGGGGAAGAGCAGACTATAAGGAAGTGGGAAATGTTTTGCAAAACAGTGAGAAATTTATCTAAAAGCCTGTCTCCATGTGTGTCCCATGCAATGAATGTTTGCCATCAGTTCAGTATACTAAACCTCTATGGCTTCCATAGATACCATAAGTTGGTCACCTGAAAAAGCAATTGCAGCTGCAGGGTGGCTGCAAAATCCATCTGGTGACTTGGTGCCAGATCCTACTGATACCACAGTGCAGCGTTATAATACACCTGCTAATGCCTCAGAGGCTTCTTGTTCTTCACAGTGTAATACCTCAGGAACTGTTTCTTCGAAACAGACTCTCTCCACAGACTCTATTACTACAGTTCCTATACCTGTTGCTCATGTCTCCACTATGAATGTACCTCCTAAAACATCAGTTTTGGATCCTGTGCAGACTGATGGGGATCCCCCCCCAATTTAAACTCTCAGACCTGTTTTCTAATAAGGGTGAGCCTGCTCCCCGTAGGAATGCGGTGCGATTAATTTATAAAGGTGGTTTAGAAGAACTCCCTGATAGGCTCTACATTGCAAAAGTTTTGCTAAAAGGCTCCATGAAATTTGTGTCTACAGACATTTATGCTCTAATTCATTTGGGTAACGCTAATTATGACATTAGTTTCAAATCCCCTGCAGGTCTGGAATGTTTTTGGACAGTATTTCAGGTTGTCAAGAATTCTCCTCTCTGGATACCTTTTTTTGCAGTACCCCTTACTAAGCCATCTGTTAAGTTGGTTACCATTTTGTTTCGTAATGAGGGGGTACATATAGAAGATATTCTTTTTTGGTTACGGAGGAGGTGTGAAGTTCTAGACAAACCAGTACCTATTCTAGATAGTGAACAAATTTGGAATGGGGGTTGGAAAGTAAGAGTTAAATTGTTTGCTTCTAATAATGGTCCACAGCATTTACCAAATAGTTTTTTTTGGGTAGGGATAGGGGCAGCTTGTTTATGTTGGACAGCCAAAATCATGCTTTAAATGCGTTCAAGAACTCATCTTAATACTGCTCATGTATACTCCTCGTTGTTCTCATTGTTTCGAATTTGGTCATTTTAGCCGCTAAGTATCTAAATTTATTTAAATGTAATTTATGTGAACAGACTGGCCATGGATATGCAAATGTCCTTGGGCTTCCTATAATAGGATGATTGTCCTCATGTGAAGAGTTGATCGGGTGCTCAACATGCTGATTCGTTCCAAACAATCCCTTCTATTGTCTTCTCACTCCCTCGGTCATCATTCCCGTGTAGAATCTCATTCAGTTAAAGACACAGGTCTAAGATGATTCTGTATCGGTGGACATGCAGGTCACCATGACCCAGTCTCCCTTGGGGTGGTTCCCTCTGATGTTTCCTTACTCACTAAGCCTGATCTACCTTTAAATGATAAGTCGGATGATCCAGAGATGCCCCCTCCTTTGTCCCAAGTACTTCCTTTTAAAAAAGTAACGGCAAAAAAATGCCACAGATCAGGGAAGCCAGTTCCAACTCAGCAGGTACCTAAGGCCTCTACTAGTGATATTACTCTGAGTTATGGAAACTAGGCAACAGCTTTGCTGTTTTGGGATCGAAGGAAAATTCTGATGGTGAGGAATCAGACCGTTCTTCCAAAGCTTCAGTGGTTACTGACAATTTTTCAGAAGGTGACGAAGGTGACATAGTACAGGTTGAAAGTCTTCCTAGACGCTCGCAGCGAAGACGAGTTTCTAAAGTTACTTGATTATATTTATTTACATGGGTACTAAATCTTGGCTTTTTTTTTCTGTCTTAACATTATAATGACTTCTTTAACGATTACCACAATTAATGTTAATAGTATAAAAAGCCACAAAAAGATGGTTACTACTATGTCCTGTTTGCAACAATTAAGTAGTGATGTCATTTGTCTCCAGGATACGAGGTTAAAAACTATTTGTGAAGTGCAGCATGCTCGTAATCTTTGGTCTTCAGGAATGTCCTTTTGGTCGAATGGGGAAACTCCTTGTGATGGAGTTGGGGTGTTATTTACGAATCCGGCATTAAGAGTTTCTAGAATGGTGGACATTTGTCTGGGACGTGCATTACTATTTGATATTAATTTTGAGGGTGAAAGATTTGCTTAATTACTTATATATGTCTCAAAACCAAAGCACTTAGAGTTGCACTTCTAAATGACATTCATCCCTATTTGTATACTTCTTGTTTAATTGTCTGGGCTGGTGACTTTAATTGTGTCCTTAGTGTTAATGATAGGGGTATGAAGATGTCTAAATTGTTTTGTGATTCTCAAAAGTTGGTACAAATTTTAGATACTGCTCAACTTAAGGATGCTTATCGTAGCATTCATTCTGAGGGTGGTAGGACGTTTTTTTAAAAATACGTTGTCTACCAGGATAGATTTCATTTTTCGTTCTGTCCTTTACATGTAACCCAAGTTAATTTAAGAGTTTGGGAATTTTCAGATCACAAGTCTTTAACAGTCTGCTTGGTCGTGGAGGGTGCTCCTCGTTGTAAAAAGAATTTGTGGAGACTGAACTCCTCCCTATTGACTGATGAATCTATTAAAATAGCTTGAAGTCGGAATTGTATGCAAGAATGTCAGTTCTTGATTTTTATGATGATGCTGCTTCTGGTGGGAGGATACTAAGAAGGATTGGAAAATCTTTTTCCAGTCATATTCTCGATCTAAGATTAATTTACAATATTTAGAGTATTTAAGACTTAGAGCACAGTTGCAAAAATTAATTTCTTTAACAGAAACTGAAGGGTTAGATTACAGTGTTCAAATTAGTAATGTGAAAAACCGTATGAGTATAGATATGATCGAGCAAAATCTTTAGACCATGAACATAGGTTTGGTTTGAAATTACACAAGGGTGCGTTAGACCCCTTTCAAGATTGTAAAGATAGGGTAGGTAAACATGTCATTACGGAATTAACAACGGACTCAGGAGACTTAGTAAAGACTCCTTCAGCTTTACTGGAAGTCGTTGGTCGTTATTTGAGCAATTTGTATCATGTAGATGAAAATGTTCAGAGTGAGATACTGGACTTTGATGGCTTAAAAATACCTCACTTAGATGCAGTAGACAGCCAACAGATGTTGTGTGATATTTCTGAAGCGGAAGTAAAAGATGCCATTTTTTCACTAAATGTAGATTCTACACCTGGTACGGATGGCTTTGGGGTTACATTCTATCGGTCTTTTCATGATGATTTAGTCCCCGCTTTTGACTAAATTGTTTAATAATATGTTGTCCTCTGCCCAGTTAGCCCCTTCAATGAATCAAGCTTTGGTTATATTACTTTATAAAAAAGGTTTGAAAACAGACTTACGTAATTGGAGAACGTTAAGTTTATTGAATACAGATCTAAAAATCTTAAGTAAAATTTTATTGTGTAGACTAACTCTGGTAGTGGATTCTGTGATAAGTCCTTATCAAACCTGTTCAATACCGGGTAGAACCCAAAATGATAATTTATTGGTAATACGGGAACTTTTTTCAGCATCTCAGTCGGGTTGTTTAAACGGTTATCTGCTTAGTTTGGATCAAGAAAAAGCATTTGATCGAGTTTCTCATAAATTTCTGTTTTCTGTATTGAATGCTTATGGGATACCAAGGGGGTTTTATTGAATGGATACAGTTATTATATCAATCTGCTTATCTTATTCCGAATGTTAATGGTTGGTTTGGTACTCCAGTGGCGGTACAGAGAGGGGTTAGGTAAGGCTGTCCATTGAGTCCAATATTATATGTGTTTTTTATTGATGTATTTATCCGTATGGTTAGTGTTCACAATGGTCTAGCAGGTGTATGTCTAGCAGAGAATGTCTTACCTATAAAAATTCTAGCATATGCAGACAACTTAGTTGTTTGTTTATCTGAGATTACGGAAGAGCCTACGATTAGTACTGCATTAGATTTGTTTTCTAAGGCTTCAGGTTCTAAGATTAATTATGGGAAAAGTAAGGGTTTCCCTTTTGGTTCCTCTCCAATCCCTGAATCTGGCACACTTGCTGGTATACCCATTTCTAAAGATCCAATAACCATTTTGGGGATAGAATTTAGTGATGGTGACATGATGTATACAAATTGGTTCCATAAATTGAGTTTAGCTCAGTCAATGGTTGCATGATGGAAGGGTAAACAAATAGCCAAACGAAAACGTGTTTTGCTTATTAAAACATTACTATTACCGATTTTTTTGTATATTAGTTATGTGTTTCCTCCACCAATGTCTCTCTTTACTTCTGTATATAGTATATTTTTTCTAGCCTTTTGGGGGAGTAGACTGAATCCCATAAAAAGGGGTTTCACGTATAGGAGTGTACGACAGGGCGGAGTTGGTATGGTCCACCCTATAGCTTTTTTTCTGAGTATTTTTCTTTCTTATAATTTCAGTCCTCTTTTACGACCTGGTATGAAAATTTGGTTTCCTTATGTTAGGTTATGGTTTTTGTTAGGTTTACCATTATGGAAGCAAGGTAAATAATCTTATTTTAATAAGCTTCCCAGATTTCCTAAGTATGGTAAAGAGGTTTTTTGTCTATTGACAAAATGGAAACTTACAGTTTCTAATTTGGAAACATTGAATAGGAAGCAATTGTATAGTTCTATTGTTTTATTAGATTTCTCAGATACTTTACTTTTTCCTGATTGTCCTCCCCAGTCTCAAGAAAGAGTTTTAATGTTGCTCTCTCATAAACGCTATCGGCCTTTATATGGGATAGTGTTTGTTGTTCTTATGGCAGATTACCTGTTGGTACACACATAAGCACAAACAACTTCGTGATAGATGGTGTATGAGAAATGTGTCTCTATGTTGAGACACAGAAACATCTCTTTTGGATTGTTCTTATATTAGACCCTTTTGGGTTTGGTTGGCAACTAAATGGAAAGAGCCTTTATTTTTCAATTTCTTATGAGATTCTAATGTACGGTTCAAATAGGGATGAATGGTCCAAGTATCCTGCTGACACTTTATTATTAGTTTTCTTGTTATTCGCTTTTATAGTTGGCAATCTAGATGCTTTTGTCTACTCAACAGCGTATTGTTTCATTTGATGAACTCTTTTTTAATGTAACTACTACGATGCAAACAATTCATAACTCGGATATGAAGTTATATGGTCAAGTGAAATGTTCTTCTTTATGGGTGAATTGTGATAAATGGTTGAGTTGATTGTTTATTTGTTTTTTTCTGTTATGATGTTCTCTGTTTTATTTTTGTACGTTTTTTGTTTTTCTGTAATTGGTTTGTAGATTGTCTGGAGTCCTCTTCTCAATAAAAATTCCCCTACTCGTAGTCTGTGCGAGGATTGTCATGGAGGAGGACGTGCAGGCAGAGGCTCTGCCGATGGATCTAAATGAGGCTAGGGTGCAGGTGTGGCCTGCTACGGAGCTTACTGAGGAGTCGTCTTCTGGAGAAATGCAGGCTTTTAAGCGTGCAGTTGGGAGTTGTGATGTGGATGTTGAATCGGTGCCTGGAGTTTCACCTACGGATGCCATTGCTGCTTTAGCTGCTCCTGGGTTGGATCTTGGTGGGGATTGTGGTCCCATTTTGCTGCCGGAAACACTACGGACTGCTGTACAGATGGAATCTTCAGCTACTGTGAGGGCAGCATCAGTGACAGAGGAAGTGGTGGAGTTGGTTGCAGAAGACAAACGCACTGGTGGTACGAGCATGGCTACCGTTTCTGCAGCTGAGTGGTCCGAGGATATGGCCTTATCGCAGGCTGGGTGGATTCAGCAGCCGGATGGTAGATGGTTGCCGGATCCCACCTGGCTGTCCTTTTCACTGATGGAATCGGGTCCTCCCCGAACGATTGTGAAGGTGGGTGAGTCGCCTCTTTTGGGAACTCAGTCAGAGATTGTACACCCTTCTGTATTGAATGGGAGTTCTCGGTCTGACAGTATTTTGCGTGCGGGGACAGATATTCTACTGCGGCGTTCATCTGTACAGTTGCCAGATGACCAGGAGACTAGGAAGGGTCCTCATTTTTCAGATCTCTTCAAACAAAATAAGTTGGAACAAGCCCCGAGATGGAATGCGGTCCATTTGCGTTATAGGGGTGGTTTACCTGAACACCCGGACAGACTTTATGTGGCAAGAAAACTATTATTGGACTTGATGCAGTTTTTGCCAGTGGATGTTTATGCTTTGATTAATATTAGGGGGGAGGATATGTTTGATATTAGTTTCAAACAAATGGCTGGTTTGGATAAATTCTGGCATAAATATGAGAGCTGTAAGTCTTGGCCCCTATGGCTACCTTTCTGGGCTATTCCTATCACTAAACCTCTATTTAAAACTATTAACGTTATGTTTAGAAATGAGGGGTGAATGTGGGAGATATTTTATATTGGTTGAACACAATGCATGGTTCTAGGCCCTCCTGAGCCTATCCTTGATACTGAAGGGATTTGGGCTGGGGCCTGATGCTTTTAAAGTTAAATTGCATGTAATAAATAATGAAGTCCTACATGTTCCAAATAGCTTTTTCTTAGGCAAAGACCGGGAGTGTGCTTTTATCCGGACAACCCAAAGCATGCTATCGCTAGGTAACCGATGGCATTTACAGCATGTGACAAAGTTAATGCGTACATGTGGGGAATTTGATCATGATAGTGAGGTCTGTAGAAATGTGTTTAGATGTAATCTGTGTCAGGAGTCTGGCCATGCATATCATCAATGTCCTTGGGCAGGCCAGAATAGACAGGGGGGTTTAAATAAAGAAGAATTGATATCCCAGGCTCAGGGTAGATGTCAGTCTCATCCAGCCCTTCCTCAGAGTAAGGAGTCTACTCCTACTACTAGTCAGGGTCAGGCGAAGGTCCCTGAAGTCCTTGTTACGAACCGAAGTATAGTAGATAATACCGGGGACCAATCTGTAACTCTGGTTTCACAACAGGTTTCAGACCCCCTTCCACACAGCTCTGAGCCTCTGTTTTGCATCCCTGTAGGGGACCCTTGTGGTGCTGCTTCAGACATTCCTTTCCAAACTCCTGAGGGTTACACGAGCCAGCAGTCACACGGTGGGATGGGGGTCTGCCTTTTACTCAAAATTCCTTTCAGCATTATCTGACCTCGAGGTTGAGGGAGGCCCTGAGCTGCTGAAGTCTGATGAGACCTCTAATATGGAGATTGAAGATGAGGGGGCACGGATTTATTGAGGTGAAAAAGAAAAAGGGTAGAAAGCGGAAGCAAGATAAACCCTGAATTTCCACCTTTTTGTTTTCATGGCCTGTTTGAACATTGTATCTCTTAATTGTTGTAGCATAAAGAGCTATAGAAGACGCTTAATTTGTCTGCAGCAGTGTAGAGATTTGAAAGTAGATATCATCTTTCTACAGGAGACACATTTGTCTTCTCTGCATGAGGTGACTCAGGTAAAAAAGACTCTGGTGGGATGGCCCTTCCTTTTGGTCATTTGGGGAGGATGCTGCAGATGGAGTGGGCATTCTTTTTTCCCATCCCTCTGTTCGCATCACACGGTTGGTAGATGTTCAGCCTGGAAGGGTTTTAATTTTGGATTGCTTATTTCGGGGTTTTAGTTTCAGACTGATTAATACCTATGCTCCACAAACGAAGACATCTCGAATTGCTTTATTCAATCTACTTAAACCATATTTATTCACCTCTAAACATGTGGTTTGGGGTGGGGATATGAATTGTAGTTTGGATATTCGTCTTAAAAATGATATTCGGCAAAAGACGTATTGTGATGCTCATGCTCTCTCACAGACAGTAGCGGGTGGCTAAGTTGAAAGATGCTTTCAGAGGATTACATACATCAAATGGCTTTACTTACAGAAGGGCTTCTTTTCAAACTAGAATGTATTACCTTTTTCTTTCCCAATATTTAGTCTCTTTGGTTTGTTTAGTACTACCTTGTGATTTTTCGGACCACAGGTTTTTATATGGTAAACTCAGTTTACATCAAATTGCTACTTTTTTCCCTGCCTTTGCCAGTAGATGGATGTTGAATTCCCTCTTATTGTCTGAGGCAGTTTTTTTGGCCCAGCTGAAGGATTTTATGATCCTTAGGAAATCGGTGGCTGTGTTTTTCTCTGATTGGATCACATGGTGGACAGACACCAAGTTAGCAGTCAAGGATTTTTTTATTGCTTATGGTAAACGGAAATGTTCTTCAGAATATTTACAATATTTGGACTTTAGGAATCAATATTACAAACTGCAGTCACATCCCCGGTCTCGGGATTTGGAGGTTCAGTCTCAGATGAAGATTGCTAGGCAAAATATGCTTCAGTATTAATACCAGAGGGCTGCTTCGATTCATGCTGGACTGAAGTTTGGTACCCATCAGCAACCTTTTCAGGACCCATACATGGCATGTAAACATAAAATTGAGAAGAAGCTTATGACAGGGCTTTGGGATTCCTCTGGACAGGTGAAAACTTCTTTAGCAGAAATGCTGGAAGTTGCTGAACGTCAGGTTTCTTCACAGTTTGGTATGGGTTTTATTCCGACTGTTTCTTGGGATGAGGTTTTGCATTTTCCTGTTCCTGCTATTTCCCAGGCAGATGCAGATCTATTACAAGGGCCCATTACCCCACTGGAAGTGCAGGCAGTCATTGGCTCCCTTCGTACAGGGGTTTTGCCAGGTTTAGATGGACTAACAAATGAATTTTATAAAGTTTTTCAGGACGACATGTGTGTCATATTGGCCGCTGTCTATAATGATATTCTTTGATTTGGTTTCGGTAATTTGAAGTTTAATTTGGCTATTTTAACTTTCATTTATAAAACAGGTGATGTTTCGGATTTTGGTAATTGGAGACCAATTAGTCTCCTGAATACTGATTACAAAATTCTTTCTACTATATTGTGTAAACGGCTTCAAGTGGTGGCGCAAGAGGTGCTGCATCCTGCACAGACGTGTTCTGTCCCCCACTGTTCGATTCAACAAAATTTGAAACTCCTTAGGGATGTGTGTGAATTTGGGGCTCAAAAAAAGCTATCTGGTTTTGTTCTGGCTCTGGATCAAGCAAAAGCTTTTGATTCTGTGTCCCATGCTTTTCTTTTTCAAGTGTTAGGTAGATATGGGTTCCCTAGGCCCTTTATCCAATTTCTTAACACATTATACTCCAAGGCTGGCTCTTGACCACTTATTAATAATTATTTGGACTCAGAAATTCAGTTAAATCGAGGGGTTCGGCAGGGTTGTCCTGTCAGCCCATTATTGTATGCATTTGTATTGGACCCCTTTTTACGGGAGATTGAAAATAATAGGTCCATTCAGGGTTTATCTCCTTCGCTTACCTTACCTGCCCAAAAAATTTCGGCATATGCAGATGATATATGTTTATTGGTTGTAGATGTCCCTTCAGGATTAGAGGTACTACAAGTGGTTACCCATTTCTCTGCTCTAAATGGCACTAAGCTGAATTATGGGAAATGTAAATGTTTGGCAATTGAGACGCCCATTACTTCCTGATATTGGGGTATTTTAGTCTCTGATTCCCTTACCATTTTAGGTCTCCATTTTGGAAAAGGGGATTTAGCCTTTTTCAACTGGGAGAAGTGTCTTGTTACAGGAGAACGGAAAGTACAACAATGGAAATCCTGGGGATTTTCTAAAAAGAAACAGGTGTTAATTATTAAGAAATTCTTAGAGTCCATTTTTTTACATGTATGTTCGGTTTTTCCAGTACCTATTTCTTTAGAAACTAGGTTATATAGTTGTTTTTTTCAAATGGTGTGGGGTAGTCGGTTAAACCCGATAAAACGTGCTTTTACTTATTTGAAAATTAATCAAGGGGGTTTAGGGATGATAAACCCTATAGTGTTTTATCACTCCTTTTTTATGATAGCCTCTTTCCAAAAAATGGTCCAGCCTCGGGATCATCCATGGTCGGCTTGGACTCAGTTTTTCTTTTCTTCAATTTTTGTCACATTGGGAAGGAGGAGGTGTTCCTAAAAGGAATATGGCAGCTGCGGGTCCTTCCTATGCAGATTCAGCAGTTAGAAAACTGAGGGAATGGAAATTGGGCAAGGCACAATTGCGTGAGGTTTCTAGAAAAGATTTTTATTTGGAAATAATAAGGAATGTTTTCTATGTTCAAGTGGATTTCTCGTTTTTCTGTTACTAAACTCTCACAGGCCCTTCGTCTTTTAATGGATCATAGGGTACCACCTAGTATGTGGGATATACAATGGCTTTGCTGTCATGGGAAGTTGGGGGTCCGGGGTAATTTAAAACATAAACCTATTGCTGACAGAGTGTGTCTCAGAACAGGTTGTGTGGAACAGATTGAAACATTAGAACATTTCTTCCTGCTCTGTCCTTATATTATTTCCTTTTGGTCGGATTTGGCCATTAGGTGGGGTTGGAGTGTTATGAGACACATTACCTATCAGAGTTTGATTTGGGGGGATTATTCAGGTTTTCTAACGAGGTATCATCCTAGTACATTGACTGTGATTTTTGCATGTGTTAAATATCACTTATGGCAAGCTAGATGTCAGTTCTCCTTACCATACACCTCTTCTTCCTAATAGTGTTATACTTAATCGTATAGAACTAGCGTTAGGAAAGCAAAAGAGTTTTGAACACCGAACCTTGATAATCAAGTTTTTCTCAGTTATTGGAAATATATTACTTGGATTTTGTGAATGCTGCATGTCTTTTGTTCTCCTATCCCTCTTTTTGACCTATAATGTAGGAATTTTCTGTTGTGAATTTTCTTCCTGAATGTATCATAGGTCCTTAGGAGTTATAATTTCTGTTTACAAATGATGTTTTCTTTGGTTTTTCCTATTTTTTTTCTGTTGTTCTATTTGCTGATGTATGGTCTGTTTTCAAATAAAAATTCCCCTACTCTTTTCGATAAGTGCCATGGGATCTTTAACATCCACCTGAACTACCACAAGTCCAGGCAGATGGGACCTCGGTTTAACGTCTCATCTGAAAGATGGCACCTCAGAAGTGCAGCACCCCTCTCATGCTGCACTACAGTGTCAGTACTGGGATATTAACCCAAGTGCCAGATGTGGGAACTGAACCCACAGCCCTCTGATCTCCCGGCCTCGGAGGAAAGTGTGCTACCTACTGAGCCACTGACACTGACACATTCCTTAGCATAATGATTCCATGGTCAGTGCTTACATCCACAACAAGTTTAGTACCGTCATTGTCATTTGTATTAGTCAGTTGCCGTCATTAATATTTTGACCAAAGACTCTTATAAGTTGTCTGCATGGTGTATACAGTATGTGCATTCATTTTTTTGTATTCATACTGTTATTTTCTAATGATAGTGTAATGGCCACACCAATCAAATAACTTAACTTGAACTTGAATCACACAGCAGAACCCACTAATTTGACTGTTACCTAAAATCTTATGACTAAAGGGATCTACAATAGGCATAAGGTGTACAACAAAGAACTAAGTGGACAACTTATCATATCCTTGTCCTAAAGGTCATACCAGTGACAAGCCATCCATAAATATCTGGGATAACTGTTGCATGTTTATAAAAAGGTTTTAACAACTTTAGAAATACTGACAGGATGCCAGTTTTTTGAGAATGCTGAATAGGAATTCATGCTGCACCTTATCAAAAGCTTTATGAACCTTCAATGATAGCACATAGCCCTCCACATACCCACAGTTTCCATGTTCTTCAGTTTCTCTTAACATCCAATTATCCTATATCTTAAGTTTTTTTTTTTTTTGAAATTCAACTTTATTGGTTTTTCGATTATAAGAGACGTAACAAATAAGCCACACACAGGACAATAAAATATACAATAATATAACATAAGACAAGATGAACTAAAAACAACAATCACAAATAACATCCCTCCCCCCTCCCTTCCCCTCCCAGGCATCACCCTTAACAATGACCTTCATGGGAATGTGACCTTAAAGACTGTATAGCGTATAGAGGGAGTCCCATCTTTCCTTATATCTGCGCATTCAGTTGCATAGACTTGCAGTCATTTTTTCCTCCCACAAATTGGCTAACAATTCCAGGAACCACGCCATATAGGAAATGGCTGTGTTCTCTTTCTAGTGATGAAGCGCCAGTGCCTTAAGGGAAAGGGCTATCATGGCCATATGAAAACGGGGTTGTTTATTCTTAACTCCAGTGAAGTCACCTATTAAACATATTTCGGGGGTAAACAAATTTTCTAGACCTAAGAGAGGGTCTGGTCTTTGTTTGATAGTTTCCCAAAGTACCCCAATGGTAGGGCATTCCCAGAAGATGTGATATAGGGTACCCTCAGCTTACTTACAGCGACTACAAGTTGAGAAAGGGAGTTTACCCATTTTGTGCAGCTTCACTGGAGTCAAGCACATGTTTTGAAGGATTGAATATTGCATGAGATGCAATCTATCCTATGTGATATAGAAATGACAGGACCTCCAAATTTTATCCCAGTTAAGCTCCCTCTGAGGGAACACATCCGACCAGTAGAAGGAGGTCCCAGCTTCCTGGATATAAACCAAATCATATAGAGAAGCATAGATAAGGGAAGCCAAATGGGGCTTGTGGGACAAAGCAATTAGGGGATGAAAAATCTCACTTACTCCTCTGTCACTACCCAGCAAAAGCTGCTTAGAAACCAATAAGTAACAAATCTGATAATACTTAAAAAAAAACCCTGGTCCTGCTGGGAATCTGTGCATCATATCCCCGACCAAAAGGTAGGAGTCCCTGGATGAGCACTCTTGTGGACATTTCTCTTTTAGAAATGGGAGCCACCCCTCCAGTAGAGGAACACCCCCAATGAGAAAATTAGGGTTCTGTAGGATTGGTTGTTTGAGGTCACAACTGGGGTTATATTTCAAGACTTTACATAACTGAAAATGAACCTTCATAGAAGTGAGGGAACACATCCGACCAGTAGGAGGAGGTCCCAGCTTCCTGGATATAAACCAAATCATATAGAGAAGCATAGATAAGGGAAGCCGAATGGGGCTTGTGGGACAAAGCAATTAGGGGATGAAAAATTTCACTTACTCCTCTGTCACTACCCAGCAAAAGCTGCTTAGAAACCAATAAGTAACAAATCTGATAATACTTGAAAAAAAAACCCTGGTCCTGCTGGGAATCTGTGCATCATATCCCCGACCAAAAGGTAGGAGTCCCTGGATGAGAACTCTTGTGGACATTTCTCTTTTAGAGATGGGAGTCACCCCTCCAGTAGAGGAACACCCCCAATGAGAAAATTAGGGTTCTGTAGGATTGGTTGTTTGAGGTCACAACTGGGGTTATATTTCAAGACTTTACATAACTGAAAATGAACCTTCATAGAAGTGATCATTTATTTATTTAAAACTGGTGACTGGGAAAGGCATGCTGAGCCGAGGCTCATTTCCAGGTGCGACCCGGATACAAGGTATTCACAGAAAACTAAACAGAGAAAATACAACAAGTTCTTGTTACAGATGTATAGTACAACAGCAGTATGCAGGACAGCACAGCTAATTTCCTGTTCAGACGTGGGATTCAGCATCCAGGACATTTCGTGTCTAATGATTGCATAATCAGCATAAGTCAGAAGTTGGTGTATGCAGCTTACACAACTGGTGTCAAGATAGAGTGGACTAGCACTGGGATTGGACAGTAAGATTATCAGTGAATGAAAGGTGGGGCTGACTGGAGCATAATATTACCATCAGGGGCCAGCCATAGAAGGCTAGGCCTGAGTCGGGGTGGGATCAGCTGAGCAACTGGGGCAAGAGGAGGAGGGGAGAAGCCTGAGGAGTAGTTTTATGGCTGCGAGGAAGGGGGCCTGATGAAGATTGGGAGGGAGATTGTTCCAAAGAAGGGGGAGATGATAGGAAAAGGCTGCCTGTCCCGAGGCAGAGAGGGGGCATGTGAGGTGGAACATGCATGCATCTCTGTGTCGGAGAGGGTAGCCAGAGTACCTGGCTGGTGAAAGTTGGGAGGAGAGGTAGGAAGGTAAGGAGCCTAGCCAGTATTTACTAAGAGGGAGGCACTGTGGTTGATCCTCCTGTGTGAGAGAGGGGTCAAGGATAGAGAAGAGTAGAGGAAGCAGTGGTGAAATGACAGAAGGGTGTCTAGCTTTGAGAGGGATGAGACTGGGGCTGTGCCGTAGATGATGTCTGCATGGCCCAGGACAGGTAGGATGGTTTTACGTATGAGTTCACTAGGAGTGGGAAGGGGAAGGCTGGCTTTGTGGCAATAGAGGCTGGCCAGCTTGGATCGGAGTTTGGTGCAGATAGCCTCGATGTGGACTGAAAAGTTGAGGTGGCTATTCAGCCAAACACCCAGGTACTTGAAGGCGGGCAGCATCTCGAGGGGAGAGCCTTCCAGGGTGCAGATTCATGAGGGAGTGGGTAGGGGGGTGAGCTTTTGTCTTGTACCGAATACCATGGTTACCATTTTTTTTGTGTTTAGTTTGAGTTAGTTTTTTTTTGAACCAGGTTTGGACCCTGTTAAAGTAACTTTGAAGATCTGGAAGCACACTATCATGGGAGGGGCCTGAGGCAAAGATGATGGTGTCATCGGCATATAGATGCACGTTAGAGGAGAGGCAGGTGGAGGGGAGGTCATTTATGAAAAAGCAGAAAAGGATGGGGCTGAATATAGAGCCTTGGGGGATGCCTGAAAGGATGGGTAGTGGGGGGGGAGAGCGAGTGTCCCATATTTGAACCGACTGCTGCCTGTTCTGGGGTAAGAGCGGAACCAGTAGAAGGCAGGCTGAGCAAGGCTGAAGGAGCTTAAATTGCAGAGTAGCAGGGGTTGGGAGACTGAGCCAAAGGCTTTCACCAGGTCAATAAAAATGGTGGCGGTGGTTTGGCCTTTGTCCATGGAAGTGAGAATAGAGTCAGTTGCACATAGCAGGGTGGTGATAATGGAGTGCTGTTTTCTAAAGCCTGATTGGAAAGGGGAGAGGGAGCTATTTGTGGAGAGAAACGCTGATAGTTTGGAGAGCATGAGGGATTCTTGGAGTTTGGCGAGGGAGGGGAGGAGAGATATGGGTCAGTAGTTTCCTGGTTGGGAGGAGTCTCGACCTTTATGCAGGGGAAGGATTTTGGCCAGTTTCCAGGTTTTGGGAACCGTAGCTGTTGAGAGAGAGAGAGGTTGAGTAAGTGTTTTAAGGGCACGGTTATGGCTGAGGCAGAGATGTGGAGCATTCTCGGGTGTAAGCCATCAGGGCTGGTTTTGGACTGGTTTAGAGTGGTGAGGGCAGAGTAGACCTCCAGGGGTGTGAAGGGGGGAAAGAGGAAGCCAGAGTCAGAGGGGGAGGGAATTGTGGAGTTGGGTGGAGGGGCTGAGTCTGGCAGAGCACAGAAGATGAAAAACAAGTTAAAGAGTTCAGCTACAGAAGTAGGATCAGATATGGTTCTGCCATTTAAGCTGAGGACTGGGCTGGTTTGCTTAGCAGGTGGGTCTATAAGGGAGTTTAGAACCTTCCAGAAGGATGCTGGGGAGGCTTGGTTACGGGTAAGTTGTGTTTTGAATTATGAGGCTTTAGATTTCCAAATTGCATTGGTGCATTTGTTTCTGAGGTGTTTGGAGGTTTGGAAGTCACAAGGGGTAAGGGAAGCTTTATACAACCTCCATGCCTTGTCCCTGGCCTGACATAAGGAGATGAGGTCCGAGGTGATCCAGCGGTGATGGTAACGCTTAACTCTGGCTTTCTTGGGGGGACCGTGGCGGTCCCAGGTGCTTAGGAGGATGCTGCTGAAGTGGGATGGGGTGAGATCAACATCTTGGGAGGCAAAGACTGGGAGCCAGTCTGCATTAGAAAGGTCATACTGTAGGGCAGATTTGTCGAGGAGGTGTAGCGGGCGAGACCAGATGAATTTGGGACTGGATTGTGGTGAGTGGATTTTGCAGATGCAGTAAGAGATGCAGTGGTTGCTAAGGGCATCAGAGAGGATGCCTGAGGCAGTGATCCTGTGCAGATGGGAGGTTAAAATCCAGTCCAGAAGGGAGTGATTTTGAGACCGGTGGTTTAGGTGGGTGGGTTCCTGGATTAGTTGGGAGAGGTTTAGAGCTTTGATCCTCAGAGTGTTGGTTTTGGCAGTGGAGGAGAGCCAGTTGAGGTTGAAATCACCAAGTAGAATGAGTTCGCCATTTGTTGCAAGTTAGGAGATAGCAGTGATCGCCTTGATGAGGGAGTCAGAGGAGGTCTTTGGGGGGGGCGTATAGGACCCCAATGTAAAGGGGAGAGGACGAGGGAAAGGAGAGGAGGGCTACTAGAGATTCATGGGAGGCTGGGCAGGATTCCTTGAAGCTGATGGAGTAAGTTAGGGAATGTTTGACATACAGCGCTACCCACGCCTCGTTTGCCATGGTTCTGCCAGAACATGATGTAGTTAGGGATAGCAAGCGAGGAGTTGGAGATTTTGGCAGATAGCCAGGATTCTGTGACACAGAGTATGTCTGGTTTGTACTGGTTTACCCAGATGGAGAGGGCATCTATTTTGGGGAGCAAACTCCTAGTGTTAATATGAAAAATACGGAGGCCCTTGGGGAGAGAATCTGAGAACTGAGCTGATAAGGGAGCAGGAGCTGGCTGGTTTGACTAGGTGCTAGGGGTCCCAGGTTGGGGTGGGTGTTGCCTGCCAGGAGTAGTAGTAGCAGGGGAAAGGAGAGGGGAGAGGATTTCTTATTGATTTGTGTACTGCACCTGGGGGGGTGGAGTACTTAGGTTTAAGCATCGGAGAAAGGCCTCAAGGTTCAGCAGGTGCGAGTGAAGCAGTGAAGGGTGAATGGTTGGGGAAGATGAGTGTGGGTGGGAAAGGTGAGAGGATGAGTGAAAGGGGAGGGGGAAAGAATTGAGGTTGTAAGGTGGGAGTGTGCCAGAGAGAGGTTTGAGGAGGTATTCCTAAGGGAGGGGATGAGAAAGAGAGAGGGGTAGTCAAAGGGGTGCTGAGATAGGGAGGAGGAAGATAGACAGGCATGCTGTAGGAAACAGGAAATTGAAGTAGTAGGCACAAAACTGGGTAATGCAGCATTGTGGCTGGGAGGTTGAAAAAGAAGCTAAAGGTTGCAGTAGTGGCCTCTAGTGGCGAGAAATGATAGCTTGCTAATGGGAAACTCGGCTGATTGGTTTCAGTCGTCACATGTCTGCAGCTATATAATGCTGAGCAGACCAAGGGTGGTGGTGGGGGCGCAAGGGCATCCCTCAGTCTGGAGCCAAGAGCTTTGGTCCCGGTCCCACGCTATGGTGCTCCATGTGTGACGACCTTGAAACTGGGGTAGGGGACAGCTGCTGTGGGGGAGGGCATCCGTCTGCCATCTTGGACCCTAGGGGAGCCACCGGAATTCTTTCTGTGGAGGTGAGAAAGAGAAAACATATTAATCACAAGGAACTTTTGGGAGGGGCTGCCGGGAGGGGGGAGGGAGACTAGCTGCGTAGTGGAGAGCGATTTGGATTACAATTGGAGCACGGCTGTTTCCACTTTACAAGCTAGTTTTGGATAGGGCTACGATTTAACTCTGGCTGCTGGCATTACAGTTTAGCATACATTTCAGAGGCAAAAAAGTTGCAAGTTTATAAGCTAAATTAGTCAAGGTTGAGAACTGCTCTGGCTACAGGCAGTAAAAAAAGTGCATAAAGCAGGTGGCTGTGAAAGTCAGGAAGAAAAAGATAGCATTCCAGAAGTATAAGGAAACACAGAAGGAGCAGGACAGAGAGCTGTACCAGTTAAGGCAGAAGGAAGCAGGGAGGGAAGTCAGAATAGCAAAGGCCCAAACTGAGGAAAAGATAGCCAACTCAGTTAAGAAGGGGGATAAAACCTTTTATAGGTACATCAGCGAGCGAGAAAGACAAAGGAGGGATAGTGAGGCTGAATAGAATGAACGTGGGTGGGCAGAGGGGGACAGTGAAAAGCAGGATACTGAACGAATATTTCTGCTCAGTATTCACAAAAGAGGAGGGGAAGTGCCTAATCCAATTAACAGAAGCACTCTTGATAGGGGCGCCAATCCCAGTCCTTTCACAGAAGAAAGCGCTCTGCAAGAACTCTAAAACTGAAGGTGGACAAAGCAATGGGTCCTGATGGAATTCTCCCAGAATTCTAAAAGAATTAAGGGAGGAACTAGTGAAACCACTGGCTACTCTTTTAATAAATCATGGGAGGATGGTGTGGTACCCGAGGACTGGAGGAAGGCGGATGTGATTCCCTTCACAAAAGTGGGACCAAGACAGAGGCAGGAAACTACAGACCTGTCAGTCTGACCTCTGTGGTAGGGAAAGTGATGGAGTCACTCTGAAGGAAAGAATAGTTGAGTACCTAGAGGCCAGTGGAGCACAGGACCCAGGGCAGCATGGATTCACAGCGGGAAGGTCATGTCAGACGAATCTAATAGATTTCTTTGACTGGGTGACCAAAGTAGTAGACCAGGGAGGAGCTGTGGACATGGCCTACCTAGACTTTAGCAAGGCATTTGACACAGTCCCACACAAAAGATTAACAGTCAAATTAACCAGCCTGGGAGTGGGTCCCAGGGTGGTAGCCTGGGTAAAACATTGGCTGCACAACAGGACACAGAAGGTAATTGTAAATGGAGTCCACTCTGAAGAAAGACAGGTTACTAGTGGGGTACCGAAGGGTTCAGTATTGGGTCCAGTCCTTTTTAATGTCTTCATCAGTGACATTGCAGAGGGACTGGAAGGAAAAGTATGCCTTTTTGCAGATGACACAAAGATCTGCAACAGGGTTGATACACAAGGAGGCGTGGAAAGGATGAAAAGGGACTTGGCAAGGTTGGAGGAATGGTCAGAAGTATGGCAGCTAGGATTCAATACAAAGAAGTGCAAAATAATGCACCTGGGAAACAAGAACCCAGGGAAGAATACACAATGGTGGGAGGTAGTAACAACAACAAAAAGGAAAGGGACCTGGGGGTAATCATATCAGATGACCTTAAGGTTAGCAAGATGTGAGAAGGCAGTAGGGAGGGCTGGGGTATACTGGGATGTATAGGAGAGGCATCAGCAGCAGAAAACAGGAAGTTGTTATCCTCTGTACAGACAGTTGGTGAGACCCCATCTGAGTATTGTGTCCAGTTCTGGAGACCCCATCTCCGCAAGGACATAGACAGGATAGAGGTAGTCCAGAGGAGGGCAACTAAAATGGTGCAGGGTCTGCAAGAGAAGCCATATGAGGAGAGACTAAAGGAGCTTAATATGTATACCCTTGAGGAAAGAAGGGAGAGGGGGGACATGATAGAAACTTTTAAGTACCTCAGTGGAATCAACAAAGTCCAAGAGGGTAGCATCTTTCAGAAAAAGAGACTTGCAAGAACAAGGGGACACAATTTAAAGATAGAAAGAGGGCGGTTCAGGGGCAATGTGAGGAAGTATTATTTCACAGAGAGGGTAGTGGATGCATGGAACAGCCTTCCTGAGGAGGTTGTGGGGTCTAAAACTGTGGGAGAATTCAAGAATGCATGGGACAGACATAAGGCAATTCTTGTGGGGGGTAGGAAGAAATAGGCTGTTGGTTAACTAGGATCTATGGCCTATCCTGTAGGTAGGGGAAATGGGCAGACTAGATGGGCCAAGCAGTCCTTATCTGCTGTCAAAGTCTATGTTTCTATGTAACAGATAAATGAAGCTAATTTGGTCAAGGCTAAGAACTTGCTCTGATTGCAGGCAGTTAAGCAAAGTGCATAAAGCGAGGCATTTGATATCTGACTGGCTAAAGATGAATTAAAGCAGCAGAAGAAAAGAGTAAATTAAAGCAGGCATTTAGTCTTTTATGAGGAAAAGAAATCTATCTTCATTTGTATGGCAACTTAATTGTCCAGCCTTTAATGGTGCTTCAGTTTAGTAGGTTTGAAAATGGCGCCAAGTCCAATCCTCAGTGGGGAGCCTGGAGCGCTTGGGTCCCGGTCCCACGTTAGTGGTGCTGCTGTGTGGTGTACTTTGAAGTCAGTAGGGGAGACCTGCTGTGGGGGAGGGCATCCATCTGCCCCCATGGACCCTCGGGGAAGGCGCTGGAATTCTTTCTTGAAGTCAGTAGGGGAGAGCTGCTGTGAGGGAGGGTGCCCATCTGCCCTCTCGGACCCTGGGGGGAGTCACTGGAATTCTTTCTTGAAGTCAGTAGGGGAGAGCTGCTGTGGGGGAGGGTGTCCGTCTGCCCTCTCGGACCCTCGGGAGAGCCGCCGGTATTCTTTCTTGAAGTCAGTAGGTGGGAGCTGCTGTGGGGAAGAGTGTCCGTCTGCCCTCTCGGACCCTCGGAGGAGCCACTGGAATTCTTTCTTGAAGTCATTGAAGAGCCATTCCATACTTTAGGGAGATCCCTAATCCGGGTATGAAGGAGGTCATTTTGAGAAATGCCACTTGAGTCAATTAACTCTTGTTCAATGGTAAGTCAGAAAGGGACATAGGGAAAGGTGGGTGGTTCTCTGCTGGTCACAGCCACTTAAGGTATTTATTGAGATGGCTGATTCAATAATACAATCCAAAGTGAGGGAGTTGCAGACCCCCCTTCTCCTTGGGTGTGGCCAGTTTATGGTAGGCGCTCTTTGCAGGTTAGCTGCACCATAAAAATTTGGAGACTACCCCATGTTATTTCTTGAACCATGTGAGAGGCGGCCATAAATTCAACATACTCAGGGAGTAAAATAAACTGGGTAAAACATTCATTTTGATCAGACTAATCCTCCCCCAGAGAGAGATAGAGGCATGTCCCTCCAATGGGATAAGTCTAGTTGTATCTTGGAGATCAGGGAGTCAAGGTTGAGAGCCTTTAATTGGGTGGTGTGTCTAGCTAGGAGAATACCTAGGTACTTAAGACTGTCTTGGGACATATACTGATGTGGAATGCCAAACTTAGTTAAAACACTAAACATAAAGTTCCAGTTTACTCTGTTAAAAGCTTTTGCTGCATCCAGGGACACCAGGACCGCTGGATGGACAGAGTCCCTGGATGCGGAAAAAATGTGGGCCAATTTTCTTAAGTGATCCTGGGGTGATCTGCCCACTGTAAAGTCAACTTGTTCAGGACCTATGAGGACAGGGAAGCACCCAGCTCAGTCTGGTGGCTAGCAATTTGTCTAGAATCTTAATGTCATTGTTAATAAGGGAAATAAGTCTATAACTCGTGACATTATCTTCAGGCTTGCCAGGCTTGTGGAGAACTACAATAAGAGCCTCTAGAAGGTGAGGGTCAGATGGGGTCTCTGACAATATAAAATTGAAAAACCTGTATAACTAGGGGACTAAATTGTCCTGGAACTTCTTATAGAAATTAGGGGAGAATCCATCTGGACCTGGGGCCTTATCTAGAGGGAGCTCTCTTACTATTGTTCTCTCCAAAGATGATAAGGGAAGAGAGGCAAGATATGTCTCTATTTCCTGAAAAGAAGGGGAGACTAACCTGGGGCTATACAGATCCTTATAGTAGGACTCAAATTCCGATATTGTCTCCTAAGGGTGATTTTAATGGAACCATCAGCATTAGATTTTATGGTCTTTACCAATATGGCAGACTGTTGATGCTGTTATCCGAAGGCTAATAAGTGACCTGCTTTCTCCCTTGATCTGTGTATATCGACTGAGATTTGAGGATGGCATGTTCAGCCTTTTCTCTCAACAACTCGCTGTAAGAGTTCCGGAGTTTTAATAGAGAAGCTTTGGTAGTGTTATCTCCAGTCAAGGGGAGACCACTTTCCATTTGCCTAATTTGTGCCAATAGGTTGGAGATTTGCTCTTCTTTTTTCTACTTCTTGACTGAGGCTAGCTTGATCAGCTCTCCCCTAAGAGAGCATTTCAGTGCACCCCATTCGATGTCTGGCTTCCCTGTGGTATTCGGATTCTCTCTTGTGTACTGCTCAATGTGCCGAGTTATCTGTTTAATCAATTCAGGATCTTTCAGTAGCTGGTTGTTAAGCTTCCATAGGGTATCTTTCTGTCGGGGAGGAGCCAGGGAAGCCAAGCACCAGACAGGAGAGTGGTCCAAAATAACTCTTGTTTCTATGCCACACTCCCAGACACCCGGGAGAGAGCTCTTAGATATTAAAAAGTAATCTATTTTGGAAGAAGAGCCGTGTACTGGGGAATGAAAGGTGTAAACCCTAGAAGATGGTTTAAGGGTCCTCCAGGGGTCACACAATCCCAGGTGGTTTACAAGATCCCTTATGGCCCTTTGAACTGGTGATAACCCCTAGGTCCTACGGTATGTCTTGTCCAAGTCGGATGTGAACGGAAGGTTCCAATCACCTCCCAAAAACATTGGGAGGTTGGAGAAGGGAGTAAAAACCTGTGTTTTTTCAGTAAAAAAGCTGGTGAGTCAACATTTGGGCCATAAAAACACCCAATTATTAGTTAAGTTCTATCTATGACTCCCTGAATCACCAAGTATCTGTCATCAGGGTCACTTAAAGTTTGTAACAATTGAAAACCAGCCAACGTGCAATAAGGATAGGTATGCCATTGTTTTGCGTACTAGGTCAAGCTGTGTAAGCATATCCCACATTTTGCTTCTGGAAGAACCCCTATTCTGAGTTCAGCAGGTGGGTCTCCTGAAGGCACATCATGTCGGCCTTCAAGTGGCCCAAGTGCTTCAGTAGTTGGTAACATTTTGTTTTATTCCTGGCCCCTCTCACATTCCATATCTTATGGTTTTTAATAGTGCATGTTTGTGGAAGGGGGCAATATAATGCCTTACCTAATCACAAAGCTAATATATTTGTCAAACTTTAACAATTATGATTTAGCAAGCATATACTGTAGGCCTCAATTTTGAATGTCACTCTTGTCCCTTTCTTGTATGATACAGTGAGCAGGGCATTGTATTGATCATTAGACAATGTAACCATTTGTAAAGCCTTATCACACACCTCCACCAACTCTACAACACATAAATCACACGCACTTTTATATACTGTAGCTCAGCAGTGAGCCCAACAGACAGAACAACATTCAAATTCAATTGTATTAACCCATAAACAACTTCCTCCTCCATCATAGGCTCCAGCAGCACCTCTAGAATGACAGAATGAAGATTAGTAATCTCAGGCTCTGCTAGAAAATCTTCAACATTAGACAGACCTTTCATACTATCATGAAAGACAATATGCTTGCTTAATGTTATTGTGTTGAACTGCTGTTATTTACTTCTGTGACGTGGTGAGCTACCCCCTCCCTGTCAACTGTTATTAACCTATGTTGAATGTATCATTCACTCCATGTAATAGCACTTACTGTGATTGTTTGATGATGTAATTGTCTGCTATGAAATGTTACTCTAATTGCATACCTGTCATTAATTCTGGGTCACCCTGAAAAAGGACCTTGGTCTCAGTGTTTTCACCCAGTTACCAAATGAAATACATACATACGTAAATAAATAAATAAATGTAGTACGATGCAAATGTTGGTTGCATTATGTCTTCTTTCTTGTTATATATAGAACTAGCCTCATATTTTAATTGTCTCATAATTTTATTGTACTTTGTTTTGCAGTACCCATACAGATATTTATCTGAAGAATACCCTGAGAAGTATAATACTGATCAGATATTACAGAACGTGTGGGTGGTCAGCAATGTGGAGTGACTCATGTCTGGGTTCCTACTGTTTCCTGACTGCCAGCACTGCCTCCTGGTCACAGTCTGACCTGTCTGCCTTGTCATTAGCCGCATTTCTGCTCCATCTGAGGTCCCACTAGTTTAGTTTACCATCTCCCACTTTATAACTTATTAATGGTTGTCTTTCTGTTTTGCTGTGTGAAGGACAAATGAGTCCGGATTGCACTTGTCTCTGCACAGGGGTATTGTTTTGGGATGATAGCACACTTAATCCACGGTCAGGTGATGCTTTTAAACCAATTTTGTTTCTTGCTTTTTGCAGCCTATGATATAAATCACTTTAAACACATCCAGTTTTAAATATGCAATTTTTCTAATGTTACCGCCCCATCTTGCAATTGTGATATCTGCTGCCATAATTGTATTCTCATGTCTAAATGAGTTTTATAATATGACTTTGCATGTTGATGTACAGAAGGCTTAAACACATTTTTTAAATCCTTTTGGTGTCTATCCACCAGATAGTGATGCCATGATATAGAAATTTTCACAGACCTTCTAATTTAATCTAATCTAATCTAATCTAATCTAATCTAATCTAATCTAATCTAATCTAATGCTCATCCCATTTCAACAGTTAATAACCTGAAATGGGTACAGAATACAAGAATGGGGTGAGCATTAGGGTTTGCAACTCCAATACACACCTATTCCTGCATGCAGGGTGGAGGTGGGGCCTTAGGGTTAGAAGTTGAGGGTGGGGGTGTCGTGTTCTGGTTGGAAGCTGAGGGTGGGGGCGGGGTCTTGGCTTGGGAACCTGAAGATCTAATTTCCTACTATTTAGGCTTCAACCCTAATAGTGCATTAACAAATATTTTTTCCAGTGAATATATATATATATATATATATATATATATATAATATGTGTGTGTATGTGTATAATGAATTGCAAAGTGTTAATGCTCTCTGTAGGGTCAAAGCCACACACATAAGGAAATGCGGCATTAGGGCTTCCATTCCTAACACCCCACTTCCACCATGCACACACCAACAGGTGTAGGGGGGTGCCTTGGGGTCATCAGCCCTAACACTCACCCCATTCCATTAGAAAATAAGCTGAGATTGGTTAAGTATAGGAGAATGAGGTGATAATTAGGGCTGATGACCCCAAGATACACACCCCAATGCCTGTTGGTGTGTACAGGGTGGGGTTGGGGCATTAGGGTTGGAAACCCTAATGCCACATTTCCTTACTTTTGTGGCTTTGACCCTAACTAGAGCATTAACACAGTTTTTGAGATTTATTTCCTTACTTTTTGAGATAGTACAATAATATCTTTATTTGCTGTGGAGTGCAGGATCCAAAGAACCCTGAACTCCCATACCTCCATAGCTGAGTATATGTAAATAGCTGTGGAAGCATTAGGGCCCTTCTGGGCACTGCATTTCCATTTATAGTACAACAGCAGTGTTCATGAAAATATGCTTTGCACCTGTGGCATGTAAATGGTGTTGCAGTTGGGCAGAATTATGTTTTAGCATGGATTTTGCAATTTCTCTATACCAGGGTACAAGAGATGGGGTAATAAGATGGCTATGCTGACAATTTGGTCACTGTTGTCCTAGAAATGGAAGTGCAGGGCCAGGAGGGCCTTGTGCTGCCACACCTACATACACATGCACATCTATGGAGGGATGGGGTGCAAGGCCCTCACATACAAATAAAGATATGATTAAAAAATCTGAAAAAGTCAGGAAATTCATTGCAAAAACATCATTAATGGATCTATTCAGCTTCCTACTAAAGCGACAAAAGCAGGGAAATGGGGTGTTAGGGTTTCACCCTAACTGCCCCACCCCACACACACTGGCATCAGGGGTGTACCTTGGGGTTGTTGGCCCTAACACTCACCCCATTCTCCTATACTGTGCCCATCTCAGCTTATTTACTTATGGAATGATGTACGCTTAGGGCCGATAACCCCGAGGCACACCTCCTGACTCTTGTCAGTGTCTGCAGGTTGGGGTGTTAGGGTTGCAAACCTTAACACCTAATTTCCCTACACCTTTACACTCAATTGCAAACCTATCTCAGATATCTTCTTTAATCAACCAAAAGGATGAACTTCATGCCTGCCCCCATGAGTTTAGGAAACTTCTGCAATATTTGACAATCTAGTTTCTTAAATATATTGCAAATGTGTAGGTTACCAAGCATTATTATGTAGATTTAATACTGTAAGTGTTATTGATAGCATGTCTGGGAATGTCTCCTCTTGCTGCTATTGGTTTATCCTGCCTGATAAAAGGGATAACAGATGAAAAACCCAACAGATTAATGTCAAGGTTAGAAGTGACATTCTTCGACATGCTGCCGATGCTACTAGAAAATCAGGTGTGAACTCTTTCAGTATCCACCATATCCTTTCAGTCTCTGATGAAAGAGAAACTTGCAAGAACTGAACAGAGGAGACATCTGAATCTTCCTTGCCATCAGATTACCTCCCATCTCTGAGGAGTGCTAGGATGCAACATGATTTTCTAGGGGATGGCTGTTTCTGGCCATCCGATCTCAGCTGAAGATTTTTTTTTGAGACTTGTCCTTCAGTTTCCATGTTTAACTAATCACCACCATATCAGTGACTGGAGAGACATTTTAATGTACTCTAAAGGTTGAGCAGAGGCACCCATGTCTTCTACAAGTTGTAATGATGTGTCTAGAAATGGGAGATTACATGATTAGTATTCAAGGGCATAGCATTAAAATCCCCTTCTGCTCATGCAGTGGGATCCTATCATGTCCAGAAATTTTGTAACTTCATCCGGCTGTTGTGCTGGGGGATGCACTGTTAGACATATAGTAGGAGGGTCTTTAACAGCCACAGACACTTGCATATTGCAGAACACATGTTTCTTTTAGCAGCTGTCAGCAGAAATTTCAAGTTAACCACACCTGTTGACTATACAGTGCCCACAGGCAATGCTTATAAGAAATGTCATTTTATCATAGAGATTACATTTAAGATTATTTTATAGTTATGCTCACATACCCAAAGTCTTCACACAAACCGCTCTAGCACTGCTCAAATGAGTACAGGTCCCACATCCATGGCAAACGTTTGACCCACAAATGTTATAAAAATTAATACCTTTTTGGTTGTTCACTGTCCCCCTCAGTTCCTCATACAATGCCCTCAGAAGTCACATTGATGTCTTTTGGCCTGTCCCCATCCACTTGATCTCACAACCCCCTCAAATTATTTCCATTTAAATTAATATTTTAGGCATCTATGATTTTATTATAATATTAACTCTCGGTGGAAAATGTAACTACATTTGCTTGTTTCCTGTTTCTACCCTGATTGACTGACTTACATCAGTGGTGATGGACCTGACAAGGAGCAAACACTTTTGAGAAAAAATCAAAACCTGTATCACGCCTTGATAATGAAATAAATCAGAAAGAAAATGGGTACTGTGTGTTGAGGTATTTTGTTTGTTTGATCTGCTAACTGTGTTACTTGTGGAAAATTAACTACATTTTTGTAGATGCCTCAGACGTTAGTGACTCAAGCAAGATGTGAACAGGTGAATGAACGTATCACTCAGGTAAATAACACAATCAAGCACTGAGTAGACAGAAGAACAAGTACAATGGCCAATTTTTCTATTTTTAATTTCTGTTTATACAGATTAAGCATTAGGTACAGCCAGCCTGTTTATAATGAGGCCCCTGTTCTGCCTGCATTGTGTTGTGGTGTTGCTTCATTCAATCCCCTGAAAGGGGATATGTCTTATTAAGAGCAGCTTTTAAACAAGAGTTGCCCTTTCTCTTAGAAAACACTGCTCCATGTTATAGGCAGTCCATACATATCAGCTTTCCATGAAAACAAGTCAGTGGAGAAGAATGGCAAACATGACATACTATTCACCTCCTTATTACAAATAGTCAAGTCATTGTGATGGATTTAGTACTGTAGTGTTAACAAAGTTAAGGTACTGCCTGGGAGAGACTAAATCTGTTTATTTATCCTCGGTTCAGGTATAGTGGGACTTCCCATTGGTCCACCAGTGAGAAGGATTGAGCCTCATCTAATAGGGGTAGGAGGGCAATTTAGTCCTTGAGGAAAATAATAGCAGCAGTTACATGAAAAGCAAGGGTAAAGTGTGTAGATGAGTGTGTGGTTTTAGAAACCCTGTCACTACCTTTTAGTTTCAGAGTAACTTATATTTGATCATTTCACTGACATTCATAAAAGCTCAGTATGAATCACTGTCTCTAGAGTCCCACTATCCATATCTGATCTGATATGCCCAAATAACAGCACATTTTTGGGGGATAAGCACAGATAATCCCAGTAATGTGTTTTATAATGACCTGGATATACCTGAAACCTGGCAAAAAATATGGACCCCAAAACAGACGGTATCCAAGAAACCAAAAAGTCACCATGGACTAATTGCTTAAGCATCTCTAGTGTTGATTGCAAGGTAGCTCCCCCTCCCAACCAAATACAGTGAGTGTGCACTCTAAGCCCATCCATGTACATCAGTTCACATTGTACTGTCTTGCGTACTGCAGTCAGTGATGGCTCTGCACCTGGACACACTAGTGCATGTGCCCTGGTGATAAAATGCTGTGCCATGGTTTTTACCTCATGTAATACAGAACTACACTCACAGGAACAATATGAGCACTTAGTATTTTTTTTTAACCTGGACTATCTGTGGTTATCCCTAAAAATGTGCTTTTATTTGGGCCTATTGAACCAGATATGGATATTGTCACTATAGAGACAGTGATATGGACATTGGGGCTATTGGAACAACCCTG
The DNA here is from genome assembly GCA_016271365.2 of Neoceratodus forsteri. Taxonomy (NCBI): domain Eukaryota; kingdom Metazoa; phylum Chordata; order Ceratodontiformes; family Ceratodontidae; genus Neoceratodus; species Neoceratodus forsteri. The sequence goes on from CM057451.1 coordinate 492,329,959, forward strand.
GTTGCTAGCTATTGTGTCCCAATGTGCCCTGGTAACCATTAGTGTCTGGAACTGCTACTGGCAGCAGTTTGCGATGCAGGCTACTGCTTACTGGGGACCAGGTTTAAGCCAACCAAACTCCTTTCACTTGTCACATGACATGGAGTCTAAAATCCAGTCAGTGGATATGAAAGTGCCATGGATGCATATCACTTTACCTTTTGCTTTTGTAGGGCTGCATGAACTCATCTGCCAGAGATCACCTTTCTGTCAATCTTTATGGGTTTACCTCTCACAAGTACAGTAGAACTGAACATGTAAAAGAAAAGTGAAATAGAAGCAAACAGAAACCACACTGGGCTGGGGTGCCTGGATAAATATAGAAGTCAAACTGCAGTCAAAATCCCGCACTCACCATCCATAAATGAAGAGCTGCTCAACGTGGTATCCAAAAGTGAAAACGTTTATTTAAACGTGTTGTGCTAGTGTAAAATTACACTTCCTCCTAATGTTTGCACTTTTGGATATCATGGTGAGCAGCCCTTCATTTATGGATGATGAGTGCAGGATTTTGACTGCAGTTTAAAAGAAAAGTGACTTAAGCAGCTTGTACACCCTGTGAAAGTACTAATAGTTTTTATAAGTACCCAGCTGCTACTTTTTTTATCGGTGACATTTTTAGACAGTTTCATTAATTGTGATCAATCTCCAAGATCTACCAAAAAGGAGAGGCACTGTTTAATGCTGGCTGACTTTGACATGTCAAGTAATGACAGCAATCATGGCTGCTCACAGCAAATAATGGCTTAGGAAAAATACCTTTGTGATTTTTTTTTCATTATTATTTATTTTTCTATAACTTTGTTTATTGCCTAGCCACAGGTGGATCCTCCTTCCACCCCCTTCCAGGTGTTCATTCCCACTCTTTGAGGTTCTGACAGCCTGACACCCTGGGACCCACAGCCCACCTGTGACATACTACTGCACTGCCCTCCGGCTTACCCCCCTTGGGTACGCCTACAGCCACTTTGGTATTTTTTACCGTGCAGTCCTGACTGCCCACAGTGGAGGTGAAGCCCAAGGTTGTCCCTGGAATGCAGTGGCGGTAACCCTACACTGAGTGTGGGGAGCAGGTAGGGGTTTCATCTGTCCTAGACTGCACTATTTTCTCCCCTTAAATGCCATCTACCCCTAAAGAGCATGCCACATCACTGGGTGCTAGAAAGTCTGACACACCTGGCCGACATTGATGCACACTGCAACATCCCCTTCTCATGCTGATCCCCTGCATGGCCACCTGTGGTCACTCAGGTGGCAGTAGAGCAGTAAACAGTCAAGACCCCCTTCCCTGGAGGAGGAAAGCATCCAAAGGACACTCAATCCTCCTCCCCCAGCTTGCTGTCTGATGGCCTGGGCTCAATCGAGAACCTGGGTCATTAGCAATGTGATAGCATTACTGCTGTGCCTGTGGGCACAACAGGAAGGTCCTGTCAAACGAATATCATAGATTTCTTTGACTGGGCAACCAGAGTGGTGGATCAAGGGGGAGCAGTTGATGTCACCTACCTTAACTTCAGCAAAGCTTTCGATACTGTTCCACATAGAAGATTGATTAATAAGCTGGGTAGGCTCGGGGTGGGTCAGAAGTTGGTCAACTGGGTGGCAAACTGTTGACAGGCAGAAAACAGAGAGTAGTGGTAAATGGTATACAGTCAGAAGAGATGCAAGTCACAAGTGGGGTACCTCAGGGATCAGTTCTGGAGCCAGTCCTCTTCAATATTTTTATCAGTGACATTGCAGATGGACTGGAGGGTAAGGTTTGTATGTTTGCAGATGACACCAAGATCTGCAACAGGGTACATTATCCAGATGAAGTGGGAAGAATAAGAAGAAATCTGAATAAACTGGCAAAATGGTTGGAAGAGTGGCAACTGGGGTTTAACGCAAAGAAGTGCAAGATCATGCACATAGGGAAGATAAACCCTGAACCCACCTACAGGTTGGGAGGGGGAGTTGCTGGCAGTCACAAGGGAAGAAAGAGACTTGGGCATCATCATCACGGATGACCTGAAATCATCCAAGCAGACCACTAAAGCAGTAAGTAAGGCTAGGGGGATGTTGGGGTGTATTAGTAGGGGTATCACATGTCATAAGAGGGAGGTAATAATCCCTCTTTACAAGATACTGGTTAGGCCCCATCTGGGAGTACTGCATGCAGTACTGGAGGCCACACCTTCACAAGGACAACAACCAAATTGAGGCAGTCCAGAGAAGGACAACCAAAATGGTGCAGGGACTGCATCAGAAAACATATGAGGACAGATTAACAGAACTCAATATGTATGCCCTGAAGCAAAGGAGGGAGAGAGGTGATCTGATTGAAACATTCAAATACCTATAGGGCATTAACAAGGTGAAAGAGTCTAACATGTTTCCATATAAGAAAAATAGCAGGACAAGAGGACACATCATGAGATTAGAGGGAGCCCGATTAAGGGGTAATGTGAGAAAGTTCTTTTTCACAGAAATGGTGGTGGATGCATGGAATGGCCTACCTCAGGGAGTGGTGGATATGAATACAGTGCACAGCTTCAAACAGGCATGGATAGGCATAAGGAACAATACAGATAAGTATGAATAGATAGGTCATTGACAGAGCAAATGACAATGGCACATTCTGAAGGTAGAAAATAAATGGGAAGACTGGATGGCCTTGTGGTCCTTATCTGCCATCAACTTCTATGTTTCTATTACTATTAATATTATTACTATTTTATTTTAACTTTTTATTTGTAGTATTTTATCAAATACATGACAAGCATCAATACTAATTACGTTTAATAGAAGCAATTCTGAGTTACAAAGTACATTAAGCAGGATTAAAGAGTATCTGTTCAATTTGTACAGCACTGGAGGAAACTTATTATTTGTTAAGCAATGTATCACTGCATTGTAAGCCTCATTACAGTCTATGCCCATTAAGTTATTTCACAGTACATAGTTATCTATGGCTTGTATCAACTTTTAAAAGCAGGTCCTTTGGTCAGTTTTTCTGAAGAAAATTAACATTGTTCTTGAGCCCCTGTTAGCCTTATACTGCAAAAACAGGGGAAAACGTTTTAGTACTACTTCAAGGAAGAAGCTTTCCAAACCTTTTGGGGGCAAGCCTATACCCTGAGGAGGCCTGAATCTGAGATGTAGGAATCGATTTAATGATTACCCAGATGAAATATATGATTTTTGATGGTCAGTAGTGATTGATAATTGTCAGTTATCAAATTTCATCATATGATCTCTAGGGAGATTATGATAAAATATTATCATCTAGATCATGATTTTATCATAAAAACATAACTTTCAAACCACCAACTGATAATTATTGATTATTTCTATAAGCTTAAATTTGCATGATGATTTTTGATGATATGCTAATAATCAAGTGATAATCAATGTTAATTGTAGCAGTTCCATGATATGAGTTTATACCTAAATTGTGAATATTAAAGTTTTATTAGAAACAGAAACATGGACAGTGTCTTTCCAGTTTGTCCTGTTTTACTCTATCATACCCGATAATCTATTGTCTGGCAGGTTTTTACCCCAATGCCCCCCTTTCCCACTCCCTGCTTTACTTTTATGTCCCTGAGTAATTATTAAGTCTTTGACTCTGTCCCAGCTATTCATGAACCCATTAATGGTTTTTGCACCCACCACCTGACCTCAGTCATTTGACTGCTCCATGGCTAAACCAGTCTCCAGTCTCTTCATAAAGTAACACATTCTCACATTCCTCCAAAATGCTCCCCTCTCGCTGGTTTCCATTCATGCCCCCTTGTTTTTGGCCCACCATTCCTTCTGAATAGTTTCTGCAGTTTACCCGTTTATTCCTTTCAGGAACTTGAAGGTATCCATTATGTCACCCTCTCCCTTCTGGTTTCCAGCAAGTACATGTTCGGTGTCCTAAACCGATCCTCTTAGGATCTGGCCTGTGAGCCAAGAATCATTTTGGTTGTCCTTTGTTGCACCATCCCTAGCCTGTCTCCACCTTTCCTTAGGTGGAGACTCCAAGGCAGGGCCCAGTATTCCAGATGGGGTTCCACCAGTGATTAATAGAGATTCAGTATTATCTCTTTCCTCCTGTTATTGAACCTGATCCCAATTCCTACCGGGTCATAATATCACATGCTTAATAGCGTATGGCATTATGACGAACCTGGACTTGTGCGATCCCCAAGTTGGACCCCCAGAGCTGAGAATCTTTAGTGGGGAGGTACAGTGGGCACAGCCCCCAGTAGTGAGGGTGTGGGGGGGTGGAGCCCCCCACAGAACAAAGACATATGCCTCATGGCATAAATCGCAGCGATTGTGTTATGCGGCATTATGTCTGCGATATCGACTTGTGCCATCCCAATCTACCCTAGCATTTTGATTACCTTTTTATAGCCTAGTTGCAATGGCTTGTTTGTTTGTTTTAGGAGCCGCTATGACTCCCAGGTTTCTTTCTTCTGAAGTAGTGCCCAACTTAACTCTTCCCATGCGGTATTCTATTCTGGGGTTCTTGTTTCACATGTGTATCGACCTGCTCTTTTTGGCATTGAATTTCAACTAAACCAGAACTGAGGAACTAAATCAACCAATGAATCAGGAAATATTTTTCAGATCTTCTGATAATTATTTAACGCTTCTTGCTTGGCCACCAAACTTCACATGCCCCAACATTTCACTGGCAACTCCTGCCAGCTTTATCAAGGGAGTGGTCCTAGAAATACATAATGAAGCAATTTTTTAGAATGTGGATAAAACCCTTAGAAATTGAATACTAACGTGGTGAGCGAACATTTACCAGATGTAAGATTTAGAGAAATGCATTATTAATAGAATATAATGAACATTGTCAATGAAATTTAAGACACAGTACTGGATTTTCAAAGAGTGGTGCAGGGCTTGCATTAATCCCTGCACCACAGCACTTTGTTCCTGTAATTATGCCATTCTCATGTATTGCAAGTGCACCCGCTTTTCAAAGCTCGGATGCAGTTGTGACAGTTTTCTTGCTTTATGTCAGCTTGCACCAAATCCCAGGCACAAGCTCCATAAAAACAGTCCTGATATTGATGCAAGGTAGACCACAAGAACATTTTTTAACTTGCATCTGTTGCTGCATGGGATAGAAACTCCCATTAGATTCTGCAAGCCCTGGGGGCACCATATCTTTAGCAGACCTGGGGCTTGCAGTAATCTTGGGATTTTGGAAATCCAACCCCTAATGTTTGAAGTGCAACATGATGTCCACACTCTAAAAATAGCTTATTAATTATATAATTTAGGACCACCCATTGATAAAGCCAATGGGAGTGCCATAAAATATTGAGGCATGTGAAGTTTGGTGGCCAAGCAAGAAAGTAACATAAATATCAGAAGATCTGAAAACTATTTTCTGGTTAATGGTTGATTTAATTCCTCATATGAGGTTTGCTGGAATTCTGTTGAACCTCAAATCAACTTACAATCAGCTTTAGCTAAGGGCGAGACCACCACATGATCTCACAGTTTGTAACTGAATTTCAATTGCCAAACACCAAACTTTGGGCTACCTCTCTAACCTTTGAAGATCCCTCTGCAACTCCCTTACCCCCTCCTCATTCTCTAGCCTGCTACAGCACTGAGTGTCATCTGTGAAGAAACACATCTTGCCATGCATTCTTTTTTCCTATGTAACTGATGAACATATTGAAAAGGACATTTGCCAGGACCAAACACAGTGGTACCACACTTGTAACCTCTCTCACCCCTGATTTGACCCCATTTACCACTACCCTCTGCTGTCTCCCCCCAACCAGCTTCCCAACCATATAACTAGGCCCTTTGCAGGTCCAAGATCATCTAACATCTTCAGCAACCTTCTGTGTGGTACCTTGCTAAAGCTGAAGTAGAGTAAATCTACTGCTTGTCCATTATGCACCTGCATTATTACCCAGCCAAAGAATACTATCAGGGTAGTCTGAGAAGGCCTGCCTGCACCCAACTGAGATTGCTTACTGTCTTGGAGCACATGGGCTCAAGTTTCAAAGCCTCTAATTACTGCAAGCCTCAGGTGCACCGAAGATATGGCACATGGGACTTGCAGCAATCACCTGGCCAGCGATCAAGAGTTTCAACCAGTACACCAGGTGCCACAAGTTAGACCAGCTTTTTCTGGTCCAGCTTGTGACATTCCCAGGGGCTGTTTTATGGAGTTTGCACCAGATATTTAGCGTAAGCTGCTTTAAAGCATGGAAATCATTACCATTGCGCCCAATATTTGAGAATTGGGCACAGTTGTGGCAAAGTGGTTTAGCGCACTGCCAGAAGCTAAGTGTCATGGCACATGGCTTGGCATATGCCCTGCACCACACTTTGAAAATCAGGCCCTGTTTCTCTCTAGGTAGTTCATTAGGTCCTCTTTTACTATTGCCTCCATCACTTTACCTACAATGGATGTAAGAATGATGGGCCTGTAATTTCCCCATTCCTTCTTGTCTCCTTTCTTTGTGGAGCGGCACCATGTCTGTTGTTCTCCAATCTCTTGGAACCACCTCTGACTGTAGTGAGCTACTGAATAGCCCTGCCATGGGTCAGCCAGTTCTGATGTCAATTCTCTGAGCACCCTTGGGTGAATCCCATCTATCCCTGGATCTTTATCTATTTTCATGTCTGCAAGCCCTTTTCTAACCCTTCCTCTTGTAATTACTACCTGCCCCATTTCTTGAATTCCCCTTGCAGCAAACTTTATAATACTTTCTGGCAGAGGCCCACTATCCTCCACTATGAATACTAATTATACTAATTATTTTTTATTAAAGCAGCAGTGCATGATAGTTGTGAAAACTGTAACTGTGACACATATGCAATGTATTTTTTGTTATCATCTGTGCCTCTATAAAGTTTTTCAGCTGAGGTGGGAGAACTGGTGGAAACTGAAAATTACATTCTTCTGTAAATCAAGCCTCTGGGTGCTTAACTGAGAGTGGCTTTTGTTTAAGCAGTCTTTTCCTGTTCTTTAAAGACCATGGGCTGGATATTCAAACTGCGCTATTCTGTGGCGCAAGCCCTTGCGCTGCACAAAATAGTTGTGCAGGGTTGTGGCTGGGGTGATATTCAACAGAGTTGCGCTATTGAGCAACTCCTTTGAATGTCACCCCAGCCACAGCCACTGTGCATGGCGCAGTGGAACTTGCGCCACCGCAAGTGGTCAGAGTGGAGCATTCAAGATGCGGTGGTGCAAGTACCATTGCGCCATGTGCAAATTTCCGATATTCAAAAGGTGACATGCAAATGGGGCCATAATTCATGCAAGGCATGGGGCCATTTGCATCTATTTGTGGCCCCATTTGCATGCCATTAGCATGCAGGTGCGCCGATCCCGATTTCGCAGGCGCCTGCCAGGCAGCAGCCATCAGGGACCGATGCCCCTGCAGCCCGATCGCGGGCATAAGTTTAAAATCCCCTCCCCAACTGGCCTGATCGCGGGCATCGTTTAAAAATCCCCCTCCCTGACTGGCCCAGTGCGGGCATAAGTTTAAATCCCCCTCCCCGACTGGCCGATTGTGGGCATAAGTGAAAAAAAAACACCCCCACTTGCCCGATCGCGGGCAGCAAAGACCAACCCCCAAGAACATATCCCTGGTGGTCGAGTGGCACCCCACCCACCCACGGAGACTCCCACCACCCCACTCCCATCAGCGGCGGGCGGCAGCATCCCACCCGCTTGTCGCCCCGCCCACCAACTGGCTGCTCGGTAGGGCTGCACCCATAGTTCAGAGCAAGAGCCAATGGGCGTAGCAGTCCATACCGATACAAGGCAGTCCAGATATGTGAATGAATTCATTCATATATCTGGACTGCCTTTGAGTCGGTATGCCGCACGCCCATTGGCTCTGCTCTGAACCAATGGGCGGCAGCCCTACAGGGCAGTCAGTTGGCGGGCGGCAGGCGGTGGGATGCTGCCGCCGCGGCTGGATGGGGGAGCGGGTGGTGGGGCCCGTGGTGGTGGGTGGGGGCCACCAGATCACCAGGGTAGGTGGTCCTGGGGGTGTTTGACCCTCTTGCTGCCCACAATCAGGCTTCGTGGGTCCACTGGACCACCAGGGATATGTTCTTGGGGTTTGACCTCTTTGCTGCTGTGATCGGGCTAGTGGAGGGTGTTTTTTTTTTCCACTTATGCCTGTGATCGGGCCAGTCGGGGGGAGGGGGGATGTTTAAACTTATGCTCATGATCGGGCCAGTCAGGGGAAGGGGGTTACTATATGCCCGAGATTGGGCTACAGGAGGGGCACAGAGAGTACGTTGATGGCCACCCACAGGTGGCAGCTGCTGTGTTGCACCCTGCAATGTGGCAGCTCACCTGTGGGTGGCCCTTGACTTACTCCTTTTTTTTTTTGCTCAAAGTTGTGCAGGCGCAGGTTGGGGGTTGCACCTGCACTACTCTGCACAGCCCGCTGAATATCGGGCTGTGCAGTTTATGCATGGTTCCTCCCCCTCCGGTTCAGCATGCCTTCATTAGCATAGCACTGCCTCCTGCTGAATATGGCAGAATGGCACAATTTCAGACTTGTGCAGGCACAACCCTATTGAGCATGGCGCAACCCTTTTGACTATCCAACCACATTTGTTTTACTTAAACATCAAAGAGCTGCTCCCCTTTTCATGTAAAGAGGCTATGTTTTGACTATAAACAAATGTCTGTTACACTCAGACAGCACTCTGCTAAGTAGTCAGCCATGATAACTAAAGGACCAAGCTCTAATCTACAAAACCAATTTGGACCCTTTCAGGGAAGAGGTGATCCCCAGAGATCAAAGGAAGGTTCATGGTATGATGTCAGAAAGGCAAGTCGAAGGTATTTCTGTCATATGTTTGCTCATAGAATTCAGTAATGTTAGGGATATTGGACTGGTAACATCACAGGTTTGAGTCTGTCATAACTTACCAGCTGCCTATGGGGGTAAGCTTCTTCTATTCTTCTTAGAAGTTTAGATTAGTTGGTTTAAGTTATGTTTTCTGTGTGATCCCTATCTTTTCACATGTATTATTTTATATTTTCTGTAGAATACTGTATTCCCACAGTCTTCAGGGTGCATAATTCTGTAACATACATAAATATTGTGAAGTATTAAATGTAGTGCTGTGTGGAATGTTCAAACACAAGGACTTTTGAAAAATCCCACAGAATTCTGTCAGTGGTGGAATTCTGACATTCTGCATGCAAAATATGTTATATGGATTAATAATCTGCAGTTTATATAAATTGTGGACTCTTTTTCTGCAATATACAGAAAAGTATGTCACAGTTTACATGATCTGTAGAAACTATTTACATGGTTCATGCAGAAATGCTTTTCAGAATTCCTTGGAATTTAAAAAGAAATTCTGAAAAGCAATTTGGAAGTGGAATTGCCATTCTGCATGGATTCCGTAAGCAGAATTCAGAATTTTGCACAGCCCTAATTAAATGTTATTTTTATATACTTCATGCTTTCTGTGACTGAGTCTTTGAAGGTATAAATAACTCAGGGTAAAGTGTCAAGTGTATGATTCATTTCCAAAGAGACAGACCACAAAACTACAATATCTAAAGCAATGTGTTTTAAGCTGTGACAAAAGGGGTTGGTCATTTTCCTTGTGGGAAAGGGCACTGTATTGTATAAGCAGTGGCTCTTGTGGGATTCCAGTCTAATGATACCCCAAAAGAGAGTCAGGTTGAGAGGTGGCAATATACTTATGTGACTGTTCCAGTGTCTGAAGGGTTGTGAAAAATTGGTAGCAGTGCAGACTGAGCTCTGGGAGATAAGTCTGTGACAAAATGACTAGCAGAGTTTGGAATCTGAAACAAATTGTCAGTCACAGAACAGTATATAAAAGTGGAAACTGTATATACTACCATTTTTATTTTATTGTAAGTCAGAATAGATAGCTAGAGGACACTATTTCTGAGTCATACAAAAAAATGAAGCTGTGAAAAAGAAGAGGGCTTGTCTTTGAGGAAGGCCAGCAATGGGCAGTCCTTATAGATCTCCTCAAAAAATGTCACTGCTATCCAAAGTTGTGAGATGAAGGCTAGGGAGTGTACAAGTAAACCAGATCCAAGAACTGGGGCAGCTGTACAAATAGAGATGATGCAGCTGGAGCTCACCCTGGTAAAGGCAAAGGCAGAGGCTGAGTGACAAATGGCTGAGTCTGAGACGCAAAAGGCAGATGCAGAGCTGTAGAGGACAAAGATGGAAGCTGAGGAGTGAGGGAAAGAAAGAGTGGATGGAGAGAGAGAGAGAGAGAAAGAGAGAGAAAGGAGCGAGTGAGAAAAACATCACCAAGATGAGATCCAACTGAGAGAGGAGCTAGAGCTTGAACATGAGGGAGATGGATTCTGCGTCAGAGGGCACTGTAAGTACTGGCATCAGGGGTTCGACCCAAGAAGTCAAAACTAATTCCAAAATATTTCCCAAGTATCAGGAAGGGGATGATCTGGATTTGTTTTAAAAATCATTTGAGAGAATTTGAGGGCAATTTGAATTGTACAGGTGTCTTGGGGAAACTCACCTTTTGCTACTTCTTACAGGCAGGGTGTAACAGGTTCCACCAAGCCGGTTCAATAGTAAAAATAGTGATGATCATCACAGCAGCAACATCGCCGTGACAGCCCCTTGGCAGACAGCCAACAGCACCGAAACACCATGGCACTGAAAACAACTGCTTATCAAACACCACAGTTCACCTGTGAATATGATGGGCACAGCCACTTGCACCCCTCCTTGTGGGGGGCTTCACCATTCACACCCCCCATAAATTAATATAACAAACTCCATGGTGCATATACCATGGTGTAAAGGAAAGACCCAGTGCACAGAAGTAGCTTCCTGGGCCCAGGGTATTGTCCACAAACCCAGCAGCATTACTGCACAAACTAACAAACAACAACCCAGTTGATACTCCACTCTCCGCTGCAACTCCACAACACAATGCCCCCACACAGCGCAATCATCCAACCCATATATGGCCATCCCCCACACCTATCCATGGAAATATAACACCTGTCAATGGCACAAACAGCTCAATGACACTGCAGTCGCAGTCCTTCAGTCACTGTAATTGTGTCACTGTTACAGCATCACTGTAGCAATGGCATACCGTGTGACAGAGGTAACACCCAGGAAAGGTTTTCTTTTATCTTACTAGATATGTTGCCTGTAAAATATTTTAGTTGTGTGAGCAGTCCTGGATTCCTGCAAAGGTTGGATGAGGACAGCAATAGTTTCTGTCTTGCAAAGGCTATTTTGTTTTACTTAAACATCAAGAGCTGAGCCACCTCCACATCATCTAAAATGTTTTTAGTTTTGGTAAACTTCAAAGGGATGAATCCCTTAATAACAAAAGACATGTTTTAAGTGTAAACAGGGCTAGGCAGAACAAGATGGAACTCACTGATTGAGCCAGCTGGAGAACAAAGGGCCAAGCTCTAAATAACAAATACAGTTCAAACCAATTCCCAAAAGGGTAGTCCCCAGACATTAAAGAAATTTTCCTGGCTGTGATGTCAGAGGGGCATGTATGATGGTCCAGGTGTGGTGGGCCCAGCCAGCTGAAGATATTTCTGTGTATGTTGCACTTAGACTTTATTTATGTTCTGGGATTCTAAAACCAGCATCACTGTTCGAATCTGCTATAACTTACCAAGTCCCTGTTGGGGGTGCTTTTTACTGTTGTTAGAATTTAGATACTGTAGCTTTGAGTTAGGTTATTCTGAGTGTCCTCTATTTTTCAAATGTGTTTATTTTTATCTCTATTGAAATAATGTGTTCCCATAGTCCTTGGTGTGTATTATCTTGTAACATATGTAAATATCACAGAGTATCAAATGTCATTTTTATGTACTTCATGCTTTCTGTGATTGAATGCGGTTCAAGCACAGATATCCAGGCAGGGGAAATCAGCAAGTCTGTGATCCATTTCCAAAGTGGCAGGCTGCAAGTTACTGTATCTAAGGCAAAGTGTCCTCAGCTGTGACAGAAGGGGTAGGCCATTTGCCCTTTGGAAAGGAGCACTGTACTGTGTGAACAGTGACTCTGGTGGGATTCAGACTTAGAAATACCCCAAGTGAAGTTGTGGCTAAGTGATGGCAGAATACCAAGGTAACCCTTTACGGTGTCTGAAGGGCAGTGAAAACTGGTAACAGTCACAGGCTAAGTTCTGGAAAAGAACCAGTCTGTGACAAACTGGCAGTGGTTTGAATCTGAAATGGATTGTCTATAAAATGGTTATCTGTCCAGCCACAGAACAGGATTTACAAAAGGGGATAATGTATACACTACCATTTTTTATTTTGTTGCAATTAAGAGTAGATAGCTAGAAGACACTGGGCCCAATTTTCAAAAGGGTCTGTTTGATGCAAGATGCCTTCACCAAAGCTGTATGATACAAGTGGCACCTTGCATCAAACTTTGTGGCAATCCCAATTTTTGACCACATCTGCATCAAAATTGGGATGCCTTGCACCCAAGCCACCCTTGGGACAGAAGCCCCCATGCACTAAAACACAAGGCGGCTTGCACCACAGTGGGGCTGCAACATGGAGGGAGGGGAATGCAGGTGCTATATTTGGTAAAAACAGGGACACCTGTCTTATTACTGTCTAAAAAATATAGCAAAAGGGATGAGTGCAGCTGGAGGGGTAGTTATGGAAGCTTCTAGCAGCCAGTGAGCTGTACCCAGAGTGCAGTTCCCACTGACTCCACTGTACACATGAACCCTGTGTTAGTAAATGCAGTGGTAACTCAGGGATTGAGGGACACTGGGGCCTCCTTTCAATGGTAAAACAGAATTTGATTCATGAGGAATGGATTCTGCATGGTCAGTTTTCAAGAATTAGAGGGAGTGACAGGTACCGAGGTCTCAGTACTAATGGCCCAGTTCTTTCCAAACTGGGAAGGTGTACAGGGTATACGGAGGTGGATATTGTACTGGACCTGCCCATTGATCTAATTATGAGTAATGATTCTGACAATAGAAGAACATTGTGTGTGTGTCACCTACAATAAGGCTAGGGAACTGACTCTTAAGGACATAGAAGGGTAGTGCAACTGGAAGCAACCCCACCTTCAGCAACAGGGGAATTTGTAGTTGAAGAATAAGCTGGGAGCAGCAGTTCTGAACCACAGCTACAGACAGAGAAGAGCCCAGCCATGGGTGGCTGTCCCACTGGTGTGAGTGTGTTGTAGGGTTGGTCAGGTGTGTGGAGCTGAGGATAGCTCAGCAAGCTGACCCATCCTCATAGAAATTAAGGAAGTTAGCCACCAGAACAAAAGGGAACTCCTGGGATTCAGAGAAAATGGAGGAATACTGGGAGAATGGACTCCTATATTGTGAGTAGATTCCAAAAGGAGGCCCGGAGAAATGGCTACTTCAATAGGTAGTAGTTCCTAGGGAATATAGGAAGCAGCTTCTGGCTGTAGCCCATGATATATACTTTTCTGAACACTTAGAAGTCAGCTGTACAAAAAGGCATCTGAATACCACTTTTAAGTGGCCCACTATCTCTAAAGATGTGGCAAACTACTGCTGGACTGTCTGAGTACCAGAGGATAGGAAAGGGTTTTGAACAAAGCTAAGATGGATTTGATTCCTCTGTCTATAATTGAAAAATCATTTTAGTGAGTTGCTGTGGACATTATGGTGCCACTAACACCCTAAGTTACACAGGCAAGAGGCACATTTTGGTAGTTGTAGATAATGCCATGAGGTACTCATAAGCTGTGCCCTTGTCCTCCAGGTAGAAGAAGTGGCCAATGAACTTCTGAGGATATTTATCATGATGGGTTTTCCACAGGAGATTCAGTCTGACAAGGGCACCTAATTTCTTGTCTGCCCTAAAGGCTAGACTTTGGGAGAAGTATAGGATGAGGCAGTTCAGGGCTTCTAGTAAAATTGGTAACAACGATACTATAAAGCCAGTAATATATGAGAACTGATAGAATTTATTTTATGTCCAACCTGTTACTGAATTTGCCATTTCACTGGTGGACTGGCTTTATCAAGGCAAAACAGGATCTGGTCAATACGTTTCTTTCCCTATATTATAAGTCCATGTTAGATTTATATCTGTAATAGTATTCTTTTTCCCCTGGGTTCCAGTATGCAGGTTATCCATTATTAATTGGTATTAAATGGTCTTTCTCACCACCATGGTGCAATGTCCGTTATTCGCTGCATCATCCCTACCCAGGGGTTGTGTACCTACCACCTCCTCTATCCTATCCTTTACCTATCTTATCCTAACCTAATCTAAATGCCCTATTTATACACTCCTTACCCATCAGTTACATAGAAACATATAATTTGATGGCAGATAAGGACTGCTTGGCCCACCTAGTCTGCCCATTTCCCTACCTAATGCATAAGGCTGCAGATCCTAGTTAACCAACAGCCTACTTCCTCCTACCCACCGCTAGAATGGCCTTATGTGTGTCCCATGCATGCTTGAATTCCTCCACTGTTTTTGAGTCCACTATCTCCTCAGGAAGGCCATTCCATGTATCCACAACCCTCTCTGTGAAAAAATACTTCCTCACATTACCTTCGAGCCGTCCCCCTCTATCTTCAAATTGTGTCCCCTTGTTCTTGCACATCTCTTTTTCTGAAAGATGCTACCATCTTGGACTCTGCTGATCCCCTTGATGTACTTGAAAGTTTCTATCATGTCCCCCCTCTCCCTCCTCTCCTCGAGTGTATACATATTAAGCTTCTTTAATCTCTCTTCGTATGTTTTCTGGTGCAGACCCTGCACCATTTTAGTTGCCTCCCTCCTCTGGACATCTTCCATCCTGTTCATGTCTCCAGTGAGATGGGGGTTTCAGAATTGGATGTGGAATTTATGGGGTTTCGCCAATTGTTTGATCTGCAACAGGGTTGATACACAAGGAGGCGTGGAAAGGATGAAAAGGGACTTGGCAAGGTTGGAGGAATGGTCAGAAGTATGGCAGCTAGGATTCAATACAAAGAAGTGAAAATAATGCACCTGGGAAACAAGAACCCAGGGAAGAATACACAATGGGTGGGAGGTAGTAACAACAACAAAAAGGAAAGGGACCTGGGGGTAATCATATCAGATGACCTTAAGGTTAGCAAGCAATGTGAGAAGGCAGTAGGGAGGGCTGGGGGTATACTGGGATGTATAGGGAGAGGCATCAGCAGCAGAAAACAGGAAGTTGTTATCCCTCTGTACAGACAGTTGGTGAGACCCCATCTGGAGTATTGTGTCCAGTTCTGGAGACCCCATCTCCGCAAGGACATAGACAGGATAGAGGTAGTCCAGAGGAGGGCAACTAAAATGGTGCAGGGTCTGCAAGAGAAGCCATATGAGGAGAGACTAAAGGAGCTTAATATGTATACCCTTGAGGAAAGAAGGGAGAGGGGGGACATGATAGAAACTTTTAAGTACCTCAGTGGAATCAACAAAGTCCAAGAGGGTAGCATCTTTCAGAAAAAGAGACTTGCAAGAACAAGGGGACACAATTTAAAGATAGAAAGAGGGCGGTTCAGGGGCAATGTGAGGAAGTATTATTTCACAGAGAGGGTAGTGGATGCATGGAACAGCCTTCCTGAGGAGGTTGTGGGGTCTAAAACTGTGGGAGAATTCAAGAATGCATGGGACAGACATAAGGCAATTCTTGTGGGGGTAGGAAGAAATAGGCTGTTGGTTAACTAGGATCTATGGCCTCATCCTGTAGGTAGGAAATGGGCAGACTAGATGGGCCAAGCAGTCCTTATCTGCTGTCAAAGTCTATGTTTCTATGTAACAGATAAATGAAGCTAATTTGGTCAAGGCTAAGAACTTGCTCTGATTGCAGGCAGTTAAGCAAAGTGCATAAAGCGAGGCATTTGATATCTGACTGGCTAAAGATGAATTAAAGCAGCAGAAGAAAAGAGTAAATTAAAGCAGGCATTTAGTCTTTTATGAGGAAAAGAAATCTATCTTCATTTGTATGGCAACTTAATTGTCCAGCCTTTAATGGTGCTTCAGTTTAGTAGGTTTGAAAATGGCAAGTCCAATCCCTCAGTGGGGAGCCTGGGAGCTTGGTCCCGTCCCACGTTAGTGGTGCTGCTGTGTGGTGTACTTTGAAGTCAGTAGGGAGACCTGCTGTGGGGAGGGCATCCATCTGCCCCCATGGACCCTCGGGAAGGCGCTGGAATTCTTTCTTGAAGTCAGTAGGGGAGAGCTGCTGTGAGGGAGGGTGCCCATCTGCCCTCTCGGACCCTGGGGAGTCACTGGAATTCTTTCTTGAAGTCAGTAGGGGAGAGCTGCTGTGGGAGGGTGTCCGCCTGCCCTCTCTCGGACCCTCGAGAGCTGCCGCCGTATTCTTTCTTGAAGTCAGTAGGTGGGAGCTGCTGTGGGAAGAGGTCCGCCTGCCCTCTCGGACCCTCGGAGGAGCCACTGGAATTCTTTCTTGAAGTCATTGAAGAGCCATTCCATACTTTAGGGAGATCCCTAATCCGGGTATGAAGGAGGTCATTTTGAGAAATGCCACTTGAGTCAATTAACTCTTGTTCAATGGTAAGTCAGAAAGGGACATAGGGAAAGGTGGGTAGGTTCTCTGCTGGTCACAGCCACTTAAGGTATTTATTGAGATGGCTGATTCAATAATACAATCCAAAGTGAGGGAGTTGCAGACCCCCCTTCTCCTTGGGTGTGGCCAGTTTATGGTAGGCGCTCTTTGCAGGTTAGCTGCACCATAAAAATTTGGAGACTACCCCATGTTATTTCTTGAACCATGTGAGAGGCGGCCATAAATTCAACATACTCAGGGAGTAAAATAAACTGGGTAAAACATTCATTTTGATCAGACTAATCCTCCCCCAGAGAGAGATAGAGGCATGTCCCTCCAATGGGATAAGTCTAGTTGTATCTTGGAGATCAGGGAGTCAAGGTTGAGAGCCTTTAATTGGGTGGTGTGTCTAGCTAGGAGAATACCTAGGTACTTAAGACTGTCTTGGGACATATACTGATGTGGAATGCCAAACTTAGTTAAAACACTAAACATAAAGTTCCAGTTTACTCTGTTAAAAGCTTTTGCTGCATCCAGGGACACCAGGACCGCTGGATGGACAGAGTCCCTGGATGCGGAAAAAATGTGGGCCAATTTTCTTAAGTGATCCTGGGGTGATCTGCCCACTGTAAAGTCAACTTGTTCAGGACCTATGAGGACAGGAAGCACCCAGCTCAGTCTGGTGGCTAGCAATTTGTCTAGAATCTTAATGTCATTGTTAATAAGGGAAATAAGTCTATAACTCGTGACATTATCTTCAGGCTTGCCAGGCTTGTGGAGAACTACAATAAGAGCCTCTAGAAGGTGAGGGTCAGATGGGGTCTCTGACAATATAAAATTGAAAAACCTGTATAACTAGGGGACTAAATTGTCCTGGAACTTCTTATAGAAATTAGGGGAGAATCCATCTGGACCTGGGGCCTTATCTAGAGGGAGCTCTCTTACTATTGTTCTCTCCAAAGATGATAAGGGAAGAGAGGCAAGATATGTCTCTATTTCCTGAAAAGAAGGGGAGACTAACCTGGGGCTATACAGATCCTTATAGTAGGACTCAAATTCCGATATTGTCTCCTAAGGGTGATTTTAATGGAACCATCAGCATTAGATTTTATGGTCTTTACCAATATGGCAGACTGTTGATGCGTTATCCGTAAGGCTAATAAGTGACCTGCTTTCTCCCCTTGATCTGTGTATATCGACTGAGATTTGAGGATGGCATGTTCAGCCTTTTCTCTCAACAACTCGCTGTAAGAGTTCCGGAGTTTTAATAGAGAAGCTTTGGTAGTGTTATCTCCAGTCAAGGGGAGACCACTTTCCATTTGCCTAATTTGTGCCAATAGGTTGGAGATTTGCTCTTTTTTCTACTTCTTGACTGAGGCTAGCTTGATCAGCTCTCCCCTAAGAGAGCATTTCAGTGCACCCATTGATGTCTGGCTTCCCTGTGGTATTCGGATTCTCTCTTGTGTACTGCTCAATGTGCCGAGTTATCTGTTTAATCAATTCAGGATCTTTCAGTAGCTGGTTGTTAAGCTTCCATAGGGTATCTTTCTGTCGGGGAGGAGCCAGGGAAGCCAAGCACCAGACAGGAGAGTGGTCCAAAATAACTCTTGTTTCTATGCCACACTCCCAGACACCCGGGAGAGAGCTCTTAGATATTAAAAAGTAATCTATTTTGGAAGAAGAGCCGTGTACTGGGGAATGAAAGGTGTAAACCCTAGAAGATGGTTTAAGGGTCCTCCAGGGGTCACACAATCCCAGGTGGTTTACAAGATCCCTTATGGCCCTTTGAACTGGTGATAACCCCTAGGTCCTACGGTATGTCTTGTCCAAGTCGGATGTGAACGGAAGGTTCCAATCACCTCCCAAAAACATTGGGAGGTTGGAGAAGGGAGTAAAAACCTGTGTTTTTTCAGTAAAAAAGCTGGTGAGTCAACATTTGGGCCATAAAAACACCCAATTATTAGTTAAGTTCTATCTATGACTCCCTGAATCACCAAGTATCTGTCATCAGGGTCATAAAGTTTGTAACAATTGAAAACCAGCCAGCGTGCAATAAGGATAGGTATGCCATTGTTTTGCGTACTAGAGTCAAGCTGTGTAAGCATATCCCACATTTTGCTTCTGGAAGAACCCCTATTCTGAGTTCAGCAGGTGGGTCTCCTGAAGGCACATCATGTCGGCCTTCAAGTGGCCCAAGTGCTTCAGTAGTTGGTAACATTTTGTTTTATTCCTGGCCCCTCTCACATTCCATATCTTATGGTTTTTAATAGTGCATGTTTGTGGAAGGGGGCAATATAATGCCTTACCTAATCACAAAGCTAATATATTTGTCAAACTTTAACAATTATGATTTAGCAAGCATATACTGTAGGCCTCCAATTTTGAATGTCACTCTTGTCCCCTTTCTTGTATGATACAGTGAGCAGGGCATTGTATTGATCATTAGACAATGTAACCATTTGTAAAGCCTTATCACACACCTCCACCAACTCTACAACACATAAATCACACGCACTTTTATATACTGTAGCTCAGCAGTGAGCCCAACAGACAGAACAACATTCAAATTCAATTGTATTAACCCATAAACAACTTCCTCCTCCATCATAGGCTCCAGCACCTCTAGAATGACAGAATGAAGATTAGTAATCTCAGGCTCTGCTAGAAAATCTTCAACATTAGACAGACCTTTCATACTATCATGAAAGACAATATGCTTGCTTAATGTTATTGTGTTGAACTGCTGTTATTTACTTCTGTGACGTGGTGAGCTACCCCCTCCCTGTCAACTGTTATTAACCTATGTTGAATGTATCATTCACTCCATGTAATAGCACTTACTGTGATTGTTTGATGATGTAATTGTCTGCTATGAAATGTTACTCTAATTGCATACCTGTCATTAATTCTGGGTCACCCCTGAAAAAAGGACCTTGGTCTCAGTGTTTTCACCCAGTTACCAAAATGAAATACATACATACGTAAATAAATAAATAAATGTTGTACGTATGCAAATGTTGGTTGCATTATGTCTTCTTTCTTGTTATATATAGAACTAGCCTCATATTTTAATTGTCTCATAATTTTTTATTGTACTTTGTTTTTGCAGTACCCATACAGATATTTATCTGAAGAATACCCCTGAGAAGTATAATACTGATCAGATATTACAGAACGTGTGGGTGGTCAGCAATGTGGAGTGACTCATGTCTGGGTTCCTACTGTTTCCTGACTGCCAGCACTGCCTCCTGGTCACAGTCTGACCTGTCTGCCTTGTCATTAGCCGCATTTCTGCTCCATCTGAGGTCCCACTAGTTTAGTTTACCATCTCCCACTTTATAACTTATTAATGGTTGTCTTTCTGTTTTGCTGTGTGAAGGACAAATGAGTCCGGATTGCACTTGTCTCTGCACAGGGGTATTGTTTTGGGATGATAGCACACTTAATCCACGGTCAGGTGATGCTTTTAAACCAATTTTGTTTCTTGCTTTTTGCAGCCCATGATATAAATCACTTTAAACACATCCAGTTTTAAATATGCAATTTTTCTAATGTTACCGCTCCCATCTTGCAATTGTGATATCTGCTGCCATAATTGTATTCTCATGTCTAAATGAGTTTTATAATATGACTTTGCATGTTGATGTACAGAAGGCTTAAACACATTTTTTTAAATCCTTTTTGGTGTCTATCCACCAGATAGTGATGCCATGATATAGAAATTTTCACAGACCTTCTAATTTAATCTAATCTAATCTAATCTAATCTAATCTAATCTAATCTAATCTAATCTAATGCTCATCCCATTTCAACAGTTAATAACCTGAAATGGGTACAGAATACAAGAATGGGGTGAGCATTAGGGTTTGCAACTAATACACACCTATTCCTGCATGCAGGGTGGAGGTGGGGCCTTAGGGTTAGAAGTTGAGGGTGGGGGTGCATGTTCTGGTTGGAAGCTGAGGGTGGGGGCGGGGTCTAGGCTTGGGAACCTGAAGATCTAATTTCCTACTATTTAGGCTTCAACCCTAATAGTGCATTAACAAATATTTTTTCAGTGAATATATATATATATATATATATATATATATATATATATGTGTGTGTATGTGTATAATGGTGCAAAAAAAAGTGTTAATGCTCTCTGTAGGGTCAAAGCCACACATAAAATGCGGCATTAGGGCTACATTCCTAACACCCTTCCACCATACACACACCAACAGGTGTAGGGGGTGCCTTGGGTCATCAGCCCCTAACACTCACCCCATTCCATTAGAAAATAAGCTGAGATTGGTTAAGTATAGGAGAATGAGGTGATAATTAGGGCTGATGACCCCAAGATACACACCCAATGCCTGTTGGTGTGTACAGGGTGGGGTTGGGGCATTAGGGTTGGAAACCCTAATGCCACATTTCCTTACTTTTGTGGCTTTGACCCTAACTAGAGCATTAACACAGTTTTTGAGATTTATTTCCTTACTTTTTGAGATAGTACAATAATATCTTTATTTTGCTGTGGGAGTGCAGGATCCAAAGAACCCTGAACTCCCATACCTCCATAGCTGAGTATATGTAAATAGCTGTGGAAGCACAGGGCCCTCTGGGCACTGCATTTCCATTTATAGTACAACAGCAGTGTTCATGAAAATATGCTTTTGCACCTGTGGCATGTAAATGGTGTTGCAGTTGGGCAGAATTATGTTTTAGCATGGATTTTGCAATTTCTCTATACCAGGGTACAAGAGATGGGGTAATAAGATGGCTATGCTGACAATTTGGTCACTGTTGTCCTAGAAATGGAAGTGCAGGGCCAGGAGGGCCTTGTGCTGCCACACCTACATACACATGCACATCTATGGAGGGATGGGGTGCAAGGCCCTCACATACAAATAAAGATATGATTAAAAAATCTGAAAAAGTCAGGAAATTCATTGCAAAAACATCATTAATGGATCTATTCAGCTTCTTACTAAAGCGACAAAAGCAGGGAAATGGGGTGTTAGGGTTTCCAACCCTAACACCCCACCCCCACCCTGCATACACTGACAGGCATCAGGGGTGTACCTTGGGGTTGTTGGCCCTAACACTCACCCCATTCTCCTATACTGTGCCCATCTCAGCTTATTTACTTATGGAATGGAGTGAGCGCTAGGGCCGACAACCCCGAGGCACACCCCCGACTCTTGTCAGTGTCTGCAGGGTTGGGTGTTAGGGTTGCAAACCTTAACACCTAATTTCCCTACACCTTTACACTCAATTGCAAACCTATCTCAGATATCTTCTTTAATCAACCAAAAGGATGAACTTCATGCCTGCCCCCATGAGTTTAGGAAACTTCTGCAATATTTGACAATCTAGTTTCTTAAATATATTGCAAATGTGTAGGTTACCAAGCATTATTATGTAGATTTAATACTGTAAGTGTTATTGATAGTCATGTCTGGGAATGTCTCCTCTTGCTGCTATTGGTTTATCCTGCCTGATAAAAGGGATAACAGATGAAAAACCCAACAGATTAATGTCAAGGTTAGAAGTGACATTCTTCGACATGCTGCCGATGCTACTAGAAAATCAGGTGTGAACTCTTTCAGTATCCACCATATCCTTTCAGTCTCTGATGAAAGAGAAACTTGCAAGAACTGAACAGAGGAGACATCTGAATCTTCCTTGCCATCAGATTACCTCCCATCTCTGAGGAGTGCTAGGGATGCAACATGATTTTCTAGGGGGATGGCTGTTTCTGGCACATCCGATCTCAGCTGAAGATTTTTTTTTTTGAGACTTGTCCCTTCAGTTTCCATGTTTAACTAATCACCACCATATCAGTGACTGGAGAGAGCATTTTAATGTACTCTAAAGGTTGAGCAGAGGCACCCATGTCTTCTACAAGTTGTAATGATGTGTCTGAAATGGGAGATTACATGATTAGTATTCAAGGGCATAGCATTAAAATCCCCTTCTGCTCATGCAGTGGGATCCTATCATGTCCAGAAATTTTGTAACTTCATCCGGCTGTTGTGCTGGGGGGATGCACTGTTAGACATATAGTAGGAGGGTCTTTAACAGCCACAGACACTTGCATATTGCAGAACACATGTTTCTTTTTAGCAGCTGTCAGCAGAAATTTCAAGTTAACCACACCCTGTTGACTATACAGTGCCCACAGGCAATGCTTATAAGAAATGTCAGTTTTATCATA
This sequence comes from Neoceratodus forsteri, assembly GCA_016271365.2. Classification (NCBI taxonomy): domain Eukaryota; kingdom Metazoa; phylum Chordata; order Ceratodontiformes; family Ceratodontidae; genus Neoceratodus; species Neoceratodus forsteri. The sequence goes on from CM057451.1 coordinate 492,352,711, forward strand.
GAGATTACATTTAAGATTATTTTTATAGTTATGCTCACATACCCAAAGTCTTCACACAAACCGTCTAGCACTGCTCAAATGAGTACAGGTCCCACATCCATGGCAAACGTTTGACCCACAAATGTGTTATAAAAAAATTAATACCTTTTTGGTTGTTCACTGTCCCCCTCAGTTCCTCATACAATGCCCTCAGAAGTCACATTGATGTCTTTTGGCCTGTCCCCCATCCACTTGATCTCACAACCCCCCCTCAAATTATTTCCATTTAAATTAATATTTTAGGCATCTATGATTTTATTATAATATTAACCTGCGGTGGAAAATGTAACTACATTTGCTTGTTTCCTGTTTCTACCCTGATTGACTGACTTACATCAGTGGTGATGGACCTGACAAGGGAGCAAACACTTTTGAGAAAAAAAATCAAAAACCTGTATCACGCCTTGATAATGAAATAAATCAGAAAGAAAAATGGGTACTGTGTGTTGAGGTATTTTGTTTGTTTGATCTGCTAACTGTGTTACTTGTGGAAAATTAACTACATTTTTGTAGATGCCTCAGACGTTAGTGACTCAAGCAAGATGTGAACAGGTGAATGAACGTATCACTCAGGTAAATAACACAATCGAAGCACTGAGTAGACAGAAGAACAAGTACAATGGCCAATTTTTCTATTTTTAATTTCTGTTTATACAGATTAGCGCCATTAGGTACAGCCAGCCTGTTTATAATGAGGCCCCTGTTCTGCCTGCATTGTGTTGTGGTGCTGCTCATTCAATCCCCTGAAAGGGGATATGTCTTATTAAGAGCAGCTTTTAAACAAGAGTTGCCCTTTCTCTTAGAAAACACTGCTCCATGTTATAGGCAGTCCATACATATCAGCTTTCCATGAAAACAAGTCAGTGGAGAAGAATGGCAAACATGACATACTATTCACCTCCTTATTACAAATAGTCAAGTCATTGTGATGGATTTAGTACTGTAGTGTTAACAAAAGTTAAGGTACTGCCTGGGAGAGACTAAATCTGTTTATTTATCCTCGGTTCAGGTATAGTGGGGACTTCCTGACATTGGTCCACCAGTGAGAAGGATTGAGCCTCATCTAATAGGGGTAGGAGGGCAATTTAGTCCTTGAGGAAAATAATAGCAGCAGTTACATGAAAAGCAAGGGTAAAGTGTGTAGATGAGTGTGTGGGGTTTTAGAAACCCTGTCACTACCTTTTAGTTTCAGAGTAACTTATATTTGATCATTTCACTGACATTCATAAAAGCTCAGTATGAATCACTGTCTCTAGAGTCCCACTATCCATATCTGATCTGATATGCCCAAATAACAGCACATTTTTGGGGGATAAGCACAGATAATCCCAGTAATGTGTTTTATAATGACCTGGATATACCTGAAACCTGGCAAAAAATATGGACCCCAAAACAGACGGTATCCAAGAAACCAAAAAGTCACCATGGACTAATTGCTTAAGCATCTCTAGTGTTGATTGCAAGGTAGCTCCCCTCCCAACCAAATACAGTGAGTGTGCACTCTAAGCCCATCCATGCACATCAGTTCACATTGTACTGTCTTGCGTATGTGTCAGTGATGGCTCTGCACCTGGACACACTTATGCATGTGCCCTGGTGATAAAATGCTGTGCCATGGTTTTACCTCATGTAATACAGAACTACACTCACAGGAACAATATGAGCACTAGTATTTTTTTTAACCTGGACTATCTGTGGTTATCCCTAAAAATGTGCTTTTATTTGGGCCTATTGAACCAGATATGGATATTGTCACTATAGAGACAGTGATATGGACATTGGGGCTATTGGAACAACCCTGGTTGCTAGCTATTGTGTCCCAATGTGCCCTGGTAACCATTAGTGTCTGGAACTGCTACTGGCAGCAGTTTGCGATGCAGGCTACTGCTTACTGGGGACCAGGTTTAAGCCAACCAAACTCCTTTCACTTGTCACATGACATGGAGTCTAAAATCCAGTCAGTGGATATGAAAGTGCCATGGATGCATATCACTTTACCTTTTGCTTTTGTAGGGCTGCATGAACTCATCTGCCAGAGATCACCTTTCTGTCAATCTTTATGGGTTTACCTCTCACAAGTACAGTAGAACTGAACATGTAAAAGAAAAGTGAAATAGAAGCAAACAGAAACCACACTGGGCTGGGGTGCCTGGATAAATATAGAAGTCAAACTGCAGTCAAAATCCCGCACTCACCATCCATAAATGAAGAGCTGCTCAACGTGGTATCCAAAAGTGAAAACGTTTATTTAAACGTGTTGTGCTAGTGTAAAATTACACTTCCTCCTAATGTTTGCACTTTGGATATCATGGTGAGCAGCCCTTCATTTATGGATGATGAGTGCAGGATTTGACTGCAGTTTAAAAGAAAAGTGACTTAAGCAGCTTGTACACCCTGTGAAAGTACTAATAGTTTTTATAAGTACCCAGCTGCTACTTTTTTATCGGGTGACATTTTTAGACAGTTTCATTAATTGTGATCAATCTCCAAGATCTACCAAAAGGAGAGCACTGTTTAATGCTGGCTGACTTTGACATGTCAAGTAATGACAGCAATCATGGCTGCTCACAGCAAATAATGGCTTAGGAAAATACCTTTGTGATTTTTTTCATTATTATTTATTTTTCTATAACTTTGTTTATTGCCTAGCCACAGGTGGATCCTCCTTCCACCCCTTCCAGGTGTTCATTCCCACTCTTTGAGGTTCTGACAGCCTGACACCCTGGGACCCACAGCCCACCTGTGACATACTACTGCACTGCCCCCCGGCTTAACCCCCTTGGGTACGCCTACAGCCACTTTGGTATTTTTTACCGTGCAGTCCTGACTGCCCACAGTGGAGGTGAAGCCCAAGGTTGTCCCTGGAATGCAGTGGCGGTAACCCTACACTGAGTGTGGGGAGCAGGTAGGGGTTTCATCTGTCCTAGACTGCACTATTTTCTCCCTTAAATGCCATCTACCCCAAAGAGCATGCCCATCACTGGTGCTAGAAAGTCTGACACACCTGGCCGACATTGATGCACACTGCAACATCCCCTTCTCATGCTGATCCCCTGCATGGCCACCTGTGGTCACTCAGGTGGCAGTAGAGCAGTAAACAGTCAAGACCCCCTTCCCTGGAGGAGGAAAGCATCCAAAGGACACTCAATCCTCCTCCCCCAGCTTGCTGTCTGATGGCCTGGGCTCAATCGAGAACCTGGGTCATTAGCAATGTGATAGCATTACTGCTGTGCCTGTGGGCACAACAGGAAGGTCCTGTCAAACGAATATCATAGATTTCTTTGACTGGGCAACCAGAGTGGTGGATCAAGGGGAGCAGTTGATGTCACCTACCTTAACTTCAGCAAAGCTTTCGATACTGTTCCACATAGAAGATTGATTAATAATAAGCTGGGTAGGCTCAATTGGGTCAGAAGTTGGTCAACTGGGTGGCAAACTGTTGACAGGCAGAAAACAGAGAGTAGTGGTAAATGGTATACAGTCAGAAGAGATGCAAGTCACAAGTGGGGTACCTCAGGGATCAGTTCTGGAGCCAGTCCTCTTCAATATTTTTATCAGTGACATTGCAGATGGACTGGAGGGTAAGGTTTGTATGTTTGCAGATGACACCAAGATCTGCAACAGGGTACATTATCCAGATGAAGTGGGAAGAATAAGAAGAAATCTGAATAAACTGGCAAAATGGTTGGAAGAGTGGCAACTGGGGTTTAACGCAAAGAAGTGCAAGATCATGCACATAGGGAAGATAAACCCTGAACCCACCTACAGGTTGGGAGGGGAGTTGCTGGCAGTCACAAGGGAAGAAAGAGACTTGGGCATCATCATCACGGATGACCTGAAATCATCCAAGCAGACCACTAAAGCAGTAAGTAAGGCTAGGGGGATGTTGGGGTGTATTAGTAGGGGTATCACATGTCATAAGAGGGAGGTAATAATCCCTCTTTACAAGATACTGGTTAGGCCCCATCTGGAGTACTGCATGCAGTACTGGAGGCCACACCTTCACAAGGACAACAACCAAATTGAGGCAGTCCAGAGAAGGACAACCAAAATGGTGCAGGGACTGCATCAGAAAACATATGAGGACAGATTAACAGAACTCAATATGTATGCCCTGAAGCAAAGGAGGAGAGAGGTGATCTGATTGAAACATTCAAATACCTATAGGGCATTAACAAGGTGAAAGAGTCTAACATGTTTCCATATAAGAAAAATAGCAGGACAAGAGGACACATCATGAGATTAGAGGGAGCCCGATTAAGGGGTAATGTGAGAAAGTTCTTTTTCACAGAAATGGTGGTGGATGCATGGAATGGCCTACCTCAGGGAGTGGTGGATATGAATACAGTGCACAGCTTCAAACAGGCATGGGATAGGCATAAGGGAACAATACAGATAAGTATGAATAGATAGGTCATTGACAGAGCAAATGACAATGGCACATTCGTAAGGTAGAAAAATAAATGGGAAGACTGGATGGGCCTTGTGGTCCTTATCTGCCATCAACTTCTATGTTTCTATTACTATTAATATTATTACTATTTTATTTTAACTTTTTATTTGTAGTATTTTATCAAATACATGACAAGCATCAATACTAATTACGTTTAATAGAAGCAATTCTGAGTTACAAAGTACATTAAGCAGGATTAAAGAGTATCTGTTCAATTTGTACAGCACTGGAGGAAACTTATTATTTGTTAAGCAATGTATCACTGCATTGTAAGCCTCATTACAGTCTATGCCCATTAAGTTATTTCACAGTACATAGTTATCTATGGCTTGTATCAACTTTTAAAAGCAGGTCCTTTGGTCAGTTTTTCTGAAGAAAATTAACATTGTTCTTGAGCCCCTGTTAGCCCTTATACTGCAAAAACAGGGGAAAACGTTTTTAGTACTCACTTCAAGGAAGAAGCTTTCCAAACCTTTTGGGGGGCAAGCCTATACCCTGAGGAGGCCTGAATCTGAGATGTAGGAATCGATTTAATGATTACCCAGATGAAATATATGATTTTTGATGGTCAGTAGTGATTGATAATTGTCAGTTATCAAATTTCATCATATGATCTCCAGGGGAGATTATGATAAAATATTATCATCTAGATCATGATTTTATCATAAAAAACATAACTTTCAAACCACCAACTGATAATTATTGATTATTTCTATAAGCTTAAATTTGCATGATGATTTTTGATGATATGCTAATAATCAAGTGATAATCAATGTTAATTGTAGCAGTTCCATGATATGAGTTTATACCTAAATTGTGAATATTAAAGTTTTATTAGAAACAGAAACATGGACAGTGTCTTTCCAGTTTGTCCTGTTTTACTCTATCATACCGATAATCTATTGTCTGGCAGGTTTTACCCCAATGCCCCCTTTCCACTCCTGCTTTACTTTTATGTCCCTGAGTAATTATTAAGTCTTTGACTCTGTCCCAGCTATTCATGAACCCATTAATGGTTTTTGCACCCACCACCTGACCTCAGTCATTTGACTGCTCCATGGCTAAACCAGTCTCCAGTCTCTTCATAAAGTAACACATTCTCACATTCCTCCAAAATGCTCCCCTCTCGCTGGTTTCCATTCATGCCCCCTTGTTTTTGGCCCACCATTCCTTCTGAATAGTTTCTTGCAGTTTACCTCGTTTATTCCTTTCAGGAACTTGAAGGTATCCATTATGTCACCCCTCTCCCTTCTGGTTTCCAGCAAGTACATGTTCGGTGTCCTAAACCGATCCTCTTAGGATCTGGCCTGTGAGCCAAGAATCATTTTGGTTGTCCTTTGTTGCACCATCCCTAGCCTGTCTCCACCTTTCCTTAGGTGGAGACTCCAAGGCAGGGCCCAGTATTCAGATGGGGTTCCACCAGTGTTAATAGAGATTCAGTATTATCTCTTTCCTCCTGTTATTGAACCTGATCCCAATTCCTACCGGGTCATAATATCACATGCTTAATAGCGTATGGCATTATGACGAACCTGGACTTGTGCGATCCCCAAGTTGGACCCCCCCCCCCAGAGCTGAGAATCTTTAGTGGGGAGGTACAGTGGGCACAGCCCCCAGTAGTGAGGGTGTGGGGGGGTGGAGCCCCCCACAGAACAAAGACATATGCCTCATGGCATAAATCGCGCAGCGCGATTGTGCCATGCGGCATTATGTCTTGCAACATAATGACTCTGTGCCATCCCAATTCACCCTAGCATTTTGATTACCTTTTTACAGGCCTAGTTGCAATGGCTTGTTTGTTTGTTTTAGGGAGCCGTTTATGACTCCCAGGTTTCTTTCTTCTGAAGTAGTGCCCAACTTAACTCTTCCCATGCGGTATTCTATTCTGGGGTTCTTGTTTCACATGTGTATCGACCTGCTCTTTTTGGCATTGAATTTCAACTAAACCAGAACTGAGGAACTAAATCAACCAATGAATCAGGAAATATTTTTCAGATCTTCTGATAATTATTTAACGCTTCTTGCTTGGCCACCAAACTTCACATGCCCCAACATTTCACTGGCAACTCCTGCCAGCTTTATCAAGGGTGGTCCTAGAAATACATAATGAAGCAATTTTTAGAATGTGGATAAAACCCTTAGAAATTGAATACTAACGTGGTGAGCGAACATTTACAGATGTAAGATTTAGAGAAATGCATTATTAATAGAATATAATGAACATTGTCAATGAAATTTAAGACACAGTACTGGATTTTCAAAGAGTGGTGCAGGGCTTGCATTAATCCCTGCACCACAGCACTTTGTTCCTGTAATTATGCCATTCTCATGTATTGCAAGTGCACCCGCTTTTCAAAGCTCGGATGCAGTTGTGACAGTTTTCTTGCTTTATGTCAGCTTGCACCAAATCCCAGGCACAAGCTCCATAAAAACAGTCCTGATATTGATGCAAGGTAGACCACAAGAACATTTTTTAACTTGCATCTGTTGCTGCATGGGATAGAAACTCCCATTAGATTCTGCAAGCCCTGGGGGCACCATATCTTTAGCAGACCTGGGGCTTGCAGTAATCTTGGGATTTTGGAAATCCAACCCCTAATGTTTGAAGTGCAACATGATGTCCACACTCTAAAAATAGCTTATTAATTATATAATTCTAGGACCACCCATTGATAAAGCCAATGGGAGTGGCCATAAAAATATTGAGGCATGTGAAGTTTGGTGGCCAAGCAAGAAAGTAACATAAATATCAGAAGATCTGAAAACTATTTTCTGGTTAATGGTTGATTTAATTCCTCATATGAGGTTTGCTGGAATTCTGTTGAACCTTACAATCAACTTACAATCAGCTTTAGCTAAGGGCGAGACCACCACATGATCTCACAGTTTGTAACTGAATTTCAATTGCCAAACACCAAACTTTGGGCTACCTCTCTAACCTTTGAAGATCCCTCTGCAACTCCCTTACCCCCTCCTCATTCTCTAGCCTGCTACAGCACTGAGTGTCATCTGTGAAGAAACACATCTTGCCATGCATTCTTTTTTCCTATGTAACTGATGAACATATTGAAAAGGACATTTGCCAGACCAAACACAGTGGTACCACACTTGTAACCTCTCTCACCCTGATTTGACCCCATTTACCACTACCTCTGCTGTCTCCCCAACCAGCTTCCCAACCATATAACTAGGCCCTTTGCAGGTCCAAGATCATCTAACATCTTCAGCAACCTTCTGTGTGGTACCTTGCTAAAGCTGAAGTAGAGTAAATCTACTGCTTGTCCATTATGCACCTGCATTATTACCCAGCCAAAGAATACTATCAGGGTAGTCTGAGAAGGCCTGCCTGCACCCAACTGAGATTGCTTACTGTCTTGGAGCACATGGGCTCAAGTTTCAAAGCCTCTAATTACTGCAAGCCTCAGTTGCACCGAAGATGGCACATAGGACTTGCAGCAATCACCTGGCCGGCGATCAAGAGTTTCAACCAGTACACCAGGTGCCATAAGTTAGACCAGCTTTTTCTGGTCCAGCTTGTGACATTCCCAGGGGCTGTTTTATGGAGTTTGCACCAGATATTTAGCGTAAGCTGCTTTAAAGCATGGAAATCATTACCATTGCGCCCAATATTTGAGAATTGGGCACAGTTGTGGCAAAGTGGTTTGACGCACTGCCAGAAGCTAAGTGTCATGGCACATGGCTTGGCATATGCCCTGCACCACACTTTGAAAATCAGGCCCTGTTTCTCTCTAGGTAGTTCATTAGGTCCTCTTTTACTATTGCCTCCATCACTTTACCTACAATGGATGTAAGAATGATGGGCCTGTAATTTCCCCATTCCTTCTTGTCTCCTTTCTTTGTGGAGCGGCACCATGTCTGTTGTTCTCCAATCTCTTGGAACCACCTCTGACTGTAGTGAGCTACTGAATAGCCCTGCCATGGGTCAGCCAGTTCTGATGTCAATTCTCTGAGCACCCTTGGGTGAATCCCATCTATCCCTGGATCTTTATCTATTTTCATGTCTGCAAGCCCTTTTCTAACCCTTCCTCTTGTAATTACTACCTGCCCCATTTCTTGAATTCCCCTTGCAGCAAACTTTATAATACTTTCTGGCAGAGGCCCACTATCCTCCACTATGAATACTAATTATACTAATTATTTTTTATTAAAGCAGCAGTGCATGATAGTTGTGAAAACTGTAACTGTGACACATATGCAATGTATTTTTGTTATCATCTGTGCCTCTATAAAGTTTTCAGCTGAGGTGGGAGAACTGGTGGAAACTGAAAATTACATTCTTCTGTAAATCAAGCCTCTGGGTGCTTAACTGAGAGTGGCTTTTGTTTAAGCAGTCTTTTCCTGTTCTTTAAAGACCATGGGCTGGATATTCAAACTGCGCTATTCTGTGGCGCAAGCCCTTGCGCTGCACAAAATAGTTGTGCAGGGTTGTGGCTGGGGTGATATTCAACAGAGTTGCGCTATTGAGCAACTCCTTTGAATGTCACCCCCCAGCCACAGCCACTGTGCATGGCGCAGTGGAACTTGCGCCACCGCAAGTGGTCAGAGTGGAGCATTCAAGATGCGGTGGTGCAAGTACCATTGCGCCATGCGCAAATTTCCGATATTCAAAAGGTGACATGCAAATGGGGCCATAATTCATGCAAGGCATGGGGCCATTGCATCTATTCTCTTCATTTGCATGCCATTAGCATGCAGGTGCGCCGATCCCGGTTGCGCAGGCGCCTGCCGGGCAGCAGCCATCGGGACCGATGCCCCTGCAGCCCGATCGCGGGCATAAGTTTAAAATCCCCTCCCCAACTGGCTGATCGCGGGCATCGTTTAAAAATCCCCCTCCCTGACTGGCCCAGTGCGGGCATAAGTTTAAAATCCCCCTCCCCGACTGGCCGATTGTGGGCATAAGTGAAAAAAAAACACCCCCACTTGCCCGATCGCGGGCAGCAAAACCAACCCCCAGAACATATCCTGGTGGTCCGTGGCCCCACCCCACCCACCCACGGAGCCCCACCCCTCCCATCAGCGGCGGGCGGCAACATCCCACCCGCCTGCCGCCCCCCCCACCAACTGACTGCCGGTGGAACTGCACCAGTGGTTCAGAGCAAGAGCCAATGGGCGTGCAGCCATACCATACAAGGCAGTCAGATATGTGAATGAATTCATTCTATATCTGGACTGCCTTATGCGATATGTTGCTACGCCCATTGACTCTGCCTCTGAACAAAAGTGCCGACCCACAGGGCAATCAGTAGCCGGCGGCTGGCGGTAAGGATGCTGCCGCCCGCAGGCTGATGGGGGAGGCGGTGGTGGGCTCCGTGGTGGGTGGGGTGGCAACCAGATCACCAGGGTAGGTGGTCCTTGGGGGTGTTTGACCCCTTGCTGCCCACAATCAGGCTTCGTGGTCCACTGGACCACCAGGGATATGTTCTTGGGGGTTTGACCTCTTTGCTGCTGTGATCGGGCTAGTGGAGGGTGTTTTTTTTCCACTTATGCCTGTGATCGGCCAGTCGGGGAGGGGGATGTTTAAACTTATGCTCATGATCGGGCCAGTCAGGGGAGGGGTTACATGCCCTAGATTGCCAAGGTGGAGGCACAGAGAGATGTTGATGGCCACCCACAGGTGGCAGCTGCTGTGTTGCACCCTGCAATGTGGCAGCTCACCTGTGGGTGGCCCTTGACTTACTCCTTTTTTTTTTTGCTCAAAGTTGTGCAGGCGCAGGTTGGGGGTTGCACCTGCACAACTCTGCACAGCCCGCTGAATATCGGGCTGTGCAGTTTATGCATGGTTCCTCCCCCTCCGGTTCAGCATGCCTTCATTAGCATAGCACTGCCTCCTGCTGAATATGGCAGAATGGCACAATTTCAGACTTGTGCAGGCACAACCCTATTGAGCATGGCGCAACCCTTTTGACTATCCAACCACATTTGTTTTACTTAAACATCAAAGAGCTGCTCCCCTTTTCATGTAAAGAGGCTATGTTTTGACTATAAACAAATGTCTGTTACACTCAGACAGCACTCTGCTAAGTAGTCAGCCATGATAACTAAAGGACCAAGCTCTAATCTACAAAACCAATTTGGACCCTTTCAGGGAAGAGGTGATCCCCAGAGATCAAAGGAAGGTTCATGGTATGATGTCAGAAAGGCAAGTCGAAGGTATTTCTGTCATATGTTTGCTCATAGAATTCAGTAATGTTAGGGATATTGGACTGGTAACATCACAGGTTTGAGTCTGTCATAACTTACCAGCTGCCTATGGGGGTAAGCTTCTTCTATTCTTCTTAGAAGTTTAGATTAGTTGGTTTAAGTTATGTTTTCTGTGTGATCCCTATCTTTCACATGTATTATTTTATATTTTCTGTAGAATACTGTATTCCCACAGTCTTCAGGGTGCATAATTCTGTAACATACATAAATATTGTGAAGTATTAAATGTAGTGCTGTGTGGAATGTTCAAACACAAGGACTTTTGAAAAATCCCACAGAATTCTGTCAGTGGTGGAATTCTGACATTCTGCATGCAAAATATGTTATGCGGATTAATAATCTGCAGTTTATATAAATTGTGGACTCTTTTTCTGCAATATACAGAAAAGTATGTCACAGTTTACATGATCTGTAGAAACTATTTACATGGTTCATGCAGAAATGCTTTTCAGAATTCCTTGGAATTTAAAAAGAAATTCTGAAAAGCAATTTGGAAGTGGAATTGCCATTCTGCATGGATTCCGTAGCAGAATTCAGAATTTTGCACAGCCCTAATTAAATGTTATTTTTATATACTTCATGCTTTCTGTGACTGAGTCTTTGAAGGTATAAATAACTCAGGGTAAAGTGTCAAGTGTATGATTCATTTCCAAAGAGAAGACCACAAAACTACAATATCTAAAGCAATGTGTTTTAAGCTGTGACAAAGGGTTGGTCATTTTCCTTGTGGGAAAGGGCACTGTATTGTATAGCAGTGGCTCTTGTGGGATTCCAGTCTAATGATACCCCAAAAGAGAGTCAGGTTGAGAGGTGGCAATATACTTATGTGACTGTTCCAGTGTCTGAAGGGTTGTGAAAAATTGGTAGCAGTGCAGACTGAGCTCTGGGAGATAAGTCTGTGACAAAATGACTAGCAGAGTTTGGAATCTGAAACAAATTGTCAGTCACAGAACAGTATATAAAAGTGGAAACTGTATATACTACCATTTTATTTTATTGTAAGTCAGAATAGATAGCTAGAGGACACTATTTCTGAGTCATACAAAAATGAAGCTGTGAAAAGAAGAGGGCTTGTCTTTTGAGGAAGGCCAGCAATGGGCAGTCCTTATAGATCTCCTCAAAAAATGTCACTGCTATCCAAAGTTGTGAGATGAAGGCTAGGGAGTGTACAAGTAAACCAGATCCAAGAACTGGGGCAGCTGTACAAATAGAGATGATGCAGCTGGAGCTCACCCTGGTAAAGGCAAAGGCAGAGGCTGAGTGACAAATGGCTGAGTCTGAGACGCAAAAGGCAGATGCAGAGCTGTAGAGGACAAAGATGGAAGCTGAGGAGTGAGGGAAAGAAAGAGTGGATGGAGAGAGAGAGAGAGAGAAAGAGAGAGAAAGGAGCGAGTGAGAAAAACATCACCAAGATGAGATCCAACTGAGAGAGGAGCTAGAGCTTGAACATGAGGGAGATGGATTCTGCGTCAGAGGGCACTGTAAGTACTGGCATCAGGGTTCGACCCAAGAAGTCAAAACTAATTCCAAAATATTTCCAAGTATCAGGAAGGGATGATCTGGATTTGTTTAAAAAATCATTTGAGAGAATTTGAGGGCAATTTGAATTGTACAGGTGTCTTGGGAAACTCACCTTTTGCTACTTCTTACAGGCAGGGTGTAACAGGTTCCACCAAGCCGGTTCAATAGTAAAATAGTGATGATCATCACAGCAGCAACATCGCGTGGACAGCCCCCTTGGCAGACAGCCAACAGCACCAAACACCATGGCAATTGAAAACAACTGCTTATCAAACACCACAGTTCACTCTATGAATATGATGGGCACAGCCACTTGCACCCCTCCTTGTGGGGGGCTTCACCATTCACACCCCCCATAAATTAATATAACAAACTCCATGGTGCATATACCATGGTGTAAAAAGGAAAGACCCAGTGCACAGAAGTAGCTTCTGGCCCAGGGTATTGTCCACAAACTCCAGCAGCATTACTGCACAAACTAACAAACAACAACCCAGTTGATACTCCACTCTCCGCTGCAACTCCACAACACAATGCCCCCACACAGCGCAATCATCCAACCCATATATGGCCATCCCCCACACCTATCCATGGAAATATAACACCTGTCAATGGCACAAACAGCTCAATGACACTGCAGTCGCAGTCCTTCAGTCACTGTAATTGTGTCACTGTTACAGCATCACTGTAGCAATGGCATACCGTGTGACAGAGGTAACACCCAGGAAAGGTTTTCTTTTATCTTACTAGATATGTTGCCTGTAAAATATTTTAGTTGTGTGAGCAGTCCTGGATTCCTGCAAAGGTTGGATGAGGACAGCAATAGTTTCTGTCTTGCAAAGGCTATTTTGTTTTACTTAAACATCAAGAGCTGAGCCCACCCCCCACATCATCTAAAATGTTTTTAGTTTTGGGTAAACTTCAAAGGGATGAATCCCTTAATAACAAAAAGACATGTTTTAAGTGTAAACAGGGCTAAGGCAGAACAAGATGGAACTCACTGATTGAGCCAGCTGGGAGAACAAAAGGGCCAAGCTCTAAATAACAAATACAGTTCAAACCAATTCCCAAAAAGGGTAGTCCCCAGACATTAAAGAAATTTTCCTGGCTGTGATGTCAGAGGGCATGTATGATGATCCAGGTGTGGTGGGCCAGCCAGCTGAAGATATTTCTGTGTATGTTGCACTTAGACTTTATTTATGTTCTGGGATTCTAAACCAGCAGCATCACGTGTTCGAATCTGCTATAACTTACCAAGTCCCTGTTGGGGGTAAGCTTTTTTTACTGTTGTTAGAATTTAGATACTGTAGCTTTGAGTTAGGTTATTCTGAGTGTCCTCTATTTTTTCAAATGTGTTTATTTTTATCTCTATTGAAATAATGTGTTCCCCATAGTCCTTGGTGTGTATTATCTTGTAACATATGTAAATATCACAGAGTATCAAATGTCATTTTTATGTACTTCATGCTTTCTGTGATTGAATCGGTTCAAGCACAGATATCCAGGCAGGGGGAAATCAGCAAGTCTGTGATCCATTTCCAAAGTGGCAGGCTGCAAAGTTACTGTATCTAAGGCAAAGTGTCCTCAGCTGTGACAGAAGGGGTAGGCCATTTGCCCTTTGGAAAGGAGCACTGTACTGTGTGAACAGTGACTCTGGTGGGATTCAGACTTAGAAATCCCCAAGTGAAGTTGTGGCTAAGTGATGGCAGAATACCAAGGTAACCTTTACGGTGTCTGAAGGGCAGTGAAAATGGTAACAGTCACAGGCTAAGTTCTGAAAAGAACCAGTCTGTGACAAACTGGCAGTGGTTTGAATCTGAAATGGATTGTCTATAAATGGTTATCTGTCCAGCCACAGAACAGGATTTACAAAAGGGGATAATGTATACTACCATTTTTATTTTGTTGCAATTAGAGTAGATAGCTAGAAGACACTGGGCCCAATTTTCAAAAGGGTCTGTTTGATACAAGATGCCTTCACCAAAGCTGTGATGTACAAGTGGCACCTTGGCATCAAACTTTCGTGGCAATCCCAATTTTGACCACATCTGCATCAAAATTGGGATGCCTTGCACCTAAGCCACCCTTGGGACAGAAGCCCCATGCACTAAAACACAAGGCGTGCTTGCACCACAGTGGGGCAACATGGAGGGAGGGGGAATGCAGGTGCTATATTTGGTAAAAACAGGGACACCTGTCTTATTACTGTCTAAAAATATAGCAAAAAGGGGATGAGTGCAGCTGAGGGGTAGTTATGGAAGCTTCTAGCAGCCAGTGAGCTGTACCCAGAGTGCAGTTCCCACTGACTCCACTGTACACATGAACCCTGTGTTAGTAAATGCAGTGGTAACCCAGGGATTGAGGGACACTGGGGCCTCCCTTTCAATGGTAAAACAGAATTTGATTCATGAGGAATGGATTCTGCATGGTCAGTTTTCAAGAATTAGAGGAGTGACAGGTACCGAGGTCTCAGTACTAATGGCCCAGTTCTTTCCAAACTGGGAAGGTGTACAGGGTATACCGGAGGTGGATATTGTACTGGACCTGCCCATTGATCTAATTATGAGTAATGATTCTGACAATAGAAGCAACATTGTGTGTGTCATTACCTACAATAAGGCTAGGGAACTGACTCTTAAGGACATAGAAGGGGTAGTGCAACTGGAAGCAACCCCACCTTCAGCAACAGGGGAATTTGTAGTTGAAGAATAAGCTGGGAGCAGCAGTTCTGAACCACAGCTACAGACAGAGAAGAGCCCAGCCATGGGTGGCTGTCCCACTGGTGAGTGTGTTGTAGGGTTGGTCAGGTGTGTGGAGCTGAGGATAGCTCAGCAAGCTGACCCATCCTCATAGAAATTAAGGAAGTTAGCCACCAGAACAAAAGGGAACTCCTGGGATTCAGAGAAAATGGAGGAATACTGGGAGAATGGACTCCTATATTGTGAGTAGATTCCAAAAGGAGGCCCGGAGAAATGGCTACTTCAATAGGTAGTAGTTCCTAGGGAATATAGGAAGCAGCTTCTGGCTGTAGCCCATGATATATACTTTTCTGAACACTTAGAAGTCAGCTGTACAAAAAGGCATCTGAATACCACTTTTAAGTGGCCCACTATCTCTAAAGATGTGGCAAACTACTGCTGGACTGTCTGCAGTACCAGAGGATAGGAAAGGGTTTTGAACAAAGCTAAGATGGATTTGATTCCTCTGTCTATAATTGAAAAATCATTTTAGTGAGTTGCTGTGGACATTATGGTGCCACTCAACACCCCAAGTTACACAGGCAAGAGGCACATTTTGGTAGTTGTAGATAATGCCATGAGGTACTCATAAGCTGTGCCCTTGTCCTCCAGGTAGAAGAAGTGGCCAATGAACTTCTGAGGATATTTATCATGATGGGTTTTCCACAGGAGATTCAGTCTGACAAGGGCACCAATTTCTTGTCTGCCCTAAAGGCTAGACTTTGGGAGAAGTATAGGATGAGGCAGTTCAGGGCTTCTAGTAAAATTGGTAACAACGACACACTAAAGCCAGTAATATATGAGAACTGATAGAATTTATTTTTATGTCCAACCTGTTACTGAATTTGCCATTTCACTGGTGGACTGGCTTTATCAAGGCAAAACAGGATCTGGTCAATACGTTTCTTTCCCTATATTATAAGTCCATGTTAGATTTATATCTGTAATAGTATTCTTTTTTCCCCCTGGGTTCAGTATGCAGGTTATCCATTATTAATTGGTATTAAATGGTCTTTCTCACCACCATGGTGCAATGTCCGTTATTCGCTGCATCATCCCTACCCAGGGGTTGTGTACCTACCACCTCCCTCTATCCTATCCTTTACCTATCTTATCCTAACCTAATCTAAAATGCCCTATTTATACACTCCCTTACCCATCAGTTACATAGAAACATATAATTTGATGGCAGATAAGGACTGCTTGGCCCACCTAGTCTGCCCATTTCCCTACCTAATGCATAGGCTGCAGATCCTAGTTAACCAACAGCCTACTTCCTCCTACCCACCGCTAGAATGGCCTTATGTGTGTCCCATGCATGCTTGAATTCCTCCACTGTTTTTGAGTCCACTATCTCCTCAGGAAGGCCATTCCATGTATCCACAACCCTCTCTGTGAAAAACATTTTCACATTACCTTCTTGTCATTCTCTATCTTCAAATTGTGTCCCCTTGTTCTTGCACATCTCTTTTCTGAAAGATGCTACCATCTTGGACTCTGCTGATCCCTTGATGTACTTGAAGTTTCTATCATGTCCCCCCTCCCTCCTCTCCTCAGTGTATACATAATAGCTTCTTTAATCTCTCTTCAGTATGTTTTCTGGTGCAGACCTCTGCACCATTTGATGCCCTCCTCTGGACAGCCTCCATCCTGTCTATGTCCTTGCGGAGATGGGGTCTCCAGAACTGGATGCAGAACTCCAGATAGGATCTCACCAACTGTCTGTACAAAGGGATAACAACTTCCTGTTTTCTACTGGTGATGCCTCTCCCTATGCATCCCAGTATCCCACCAGCTCTTCTTACTGCCTTCTCACACTGCTCGTCCACCTTAAGGTCATCTGATATGACTACCCCCAGGTCCCTTTCCATTTCTGTAGTTATTATCTCACCCCCCATTCTGTACTCTTCCCCTGGATTTTTGTTTCCCAGGTGCATTACTTTGCACTGCTTTGCATTGAATCTAAGCTGCCATATATTTGTCCATTCCTCCAACCTTGCCAAGTCCCTTTGCATCCTCTCCACCCCACCTTCTTTATCTACCCTGTTGTAGATCTTTGTGTCATCTGTAAAGAGACATACTTTTCCTTCCAGTCCCTCTGCAATGTCCCTTTTAAAGTCATTAAAGAGGACCGGTCCCAGTACTGAACCCTGCGGTACCCCACTAGTAACCCCCCTTTCTTCAGAGTAAACACCGTTTACTATTACCCTCTGTATCCTGTTGTCCAGCCAACTTTTAACACAGGCTACCATCTTGGGACCCACTCCAAGGCTGGCTAGCTTGTATATTAATCTTTTGTGTGGGACTGTGTCAACTGCCTTACTAAAGTCTAGGTAGGCCATGTTCACTGCCCCTCCCTGGTCTACCACACTGGTCACCCAGTCAAAGAAATCTATAAGATCCATCTGAAATGACCTTCCCGCTGTGAATCCATGCTGCCTTGGGTCCTGTGCCCCACTGGCCTCTAGGAACTCAACAGTTCTTTCCTTTATAAGTGATTCCATCATTTTCCCTACCACTGAGGTCAAACTAATAGGTCTGTAGTTTCCTGCCTCTGTCTTGCTCCCACTTTTGTGAAGGGGAATCACGTCTGCTCTCATCCAGTCCTCTGGTACTACACCATCTTCCCATGATTTGTTAAAAAGGGAAGTCAGTGGTGTCACTAATTCTACCCTTAGTTCTTTTAGAATTCTTGGGCGAATACCATTAGGCCCCATTTCTTTGTCCACCTTCAGTTTTAAGAATTCTTTCAGGACCCTTTCTTCTGTAAATGGACTGGTATCGACCTCCCTATCCAGAGTGCTTCTATTCTTTGATTTAGGTACCTCCCCCTCCTCTTCTTTTGTGAATACTGAGCAGACGTATTCATTCAGTATCCCTTCTTTTTCACTGTCATCCTCTGTCAACCCTCCCTTCCCTTTAGTAAGCCTCACTGTCCCTTCCTTCATCTTTCTTCACTCCCTGATGTACCTATAAAAGGTTTCATCCCCCTTCTTAACTGAGTTGGATATCTTTCCCTCAGTTTGGGCTTTTGCTATTCTGACTGCCTTCCCCACTTCCTTCTGCTTTAACTGGTACAGTTATCTGTCCTGCTCCTTCTGTGTTTCCTTATACTTCCTGAATGTTACCTTTTTCTCCTTAACTTTCCCCGCCACCTCTTTTGGGAACCATAGTGTTTTTTTCCTTCATTTTGCTGTGTTGATTTGCTTCACACAAAGGCGGGTTGCCTTTGTGATGGCTGTTTTGATTTTTCCCCATTGTTCCTCCACCCCTGCTTCTTGCCAGTTTGCCAGCGCTTTTCTGAGGCACTCTTCCATTTTCCCAAAGTCAGCCCTCCTAAAGTCCAACACTCTTGCTTTTGTATGGCTCGACTCTATGACTGTGTTTATTGTGGTCACTTGTTCCCAGATGGCTACCCACTTCTAGATCTGAGATCCTTTCTCCATCCCCATTTGACAGTACCAGGTCTAAGATTGCTCCCTCCCTAGTGGGTTCCACCACTAGCTGTCTGAGGCATGCCCCCTGCAGGGCATCAAGAATAAACCTGTTTTTTGATGTGGCTGCAGCCAGGGTGCTCCAGCTAAAGTCTGGCATGTTCAGGTCCCCCATGAACAATAACTCCCCTTTTTCTGACATTCTAAGGATGCTTTCTATCATTTCCTTGTCCATTGCCTCCCCCCTGAGATGAGGGGCTGTACACCACCCCTGTGTGAATAGTGGTGCCATATCCTGTTTCCAGGGTAACCCACAGTGCCTCCTCTACTCCCTGTTTATCCTTTAGTTCTGTTACTTTGATCCCTTCCCTTACATAGAGAGCTACTCCTCAACCGTTTTTACCCTCCCTGTTCCTCCTGTACATTGTGTATCCTGGTATGTTAACATCCCAGTCATGGTTCTCAGTGTACCATGTTTCTGTGATTGCCACGATATCCAGATGTCCCTCTTCTGTCAAGGCTACTAGTTCAGGGAGCTTGTTACACAGACTACGGGCATTGGTACTCATCACCCTCCATTTGTTGATGGCCTTACACCTTTTAGCCCCATCCCTGTTCTTACTGCCTTTTTCTGCATTTATCCCTGTCCTGCTCCCCATTAACTTCTCTACCTTGGTGTTTACCTTTATATTTATTGTGTATTAATCAGTTTAAACACTGGTGCCCATGTATTTTCAGATTTATTCACTGTATTCACAACTGTGCAATGTTGTCTTTCCAGGTGAATGCATTCCATGAAGAAATTTCTCCAAAGAGTAAATTCTAGTGGAGTCTCACTCTTCCATAATCTTGCAATGCATCTTCTAGCATTTATCAACCCCATATTCAAGATTTTTTTAAGTAGTCCTAAAGGTAGTTTTTGACCTTGAAAGGGCATTTATAAACCAATCTCTGGCTCAAATTCTGTGTCTATACCATGTATTTTATTTAAAGAATAATTTTGTTCAGAAAGGTTGTATTTTGCAACACATGACAATTGCATGTCTTAAAGTGCCTCTTTGGACCTTACATCTATTACATGTTAGTGAAATATTATAATTCATTTTATTAAGTAAATGAGACATATAGTATATTCTATGCAGAATATTAAATTTAATTTGATTCAATCTTATAGTAATAGTCAGCTTCATCAATTTTAAGATTTCCAACCATTTTTTATCTGAAATCCGGTATTGTAGTTCTTTTTCCCAACTTTGTTTGAGTTTTTAATGTTGGTTTGTCTGAGTCAGATTCAGAGTCTTATAAATTTTGGAAATCAATTTAAAGCTTTGATCTTTTATCAACTATCCATTGCTGTAAAGAAGTAGACTCAGGAGTGTTTACATTTCTTCCCAAGCATTTTCATAAATCAGATGTGTTTCAGATATAATTAAATTTCTCTGATTCTGGAAGTCTATATAAGTTTTTCAACTCTTCAAAGGAAAAAATTCTCACTTCTATATAGGTCCTGACAGAACCATCACCATTTTAGCCTGAGTTGACACACCGGCAGCAAAGAAAGCAAATCAACAAAGAATATTCATATATTGTCTTTTACATTTTAACTTCTCAAGGCATTTTAAATTAGTAAAATGACCAGAAAGAGGCTAGAATAAACAAGTATTACCCCAAGCTGGGGGCTTTAACTAAAGCCAGAGCAGTAGCAAGAGTAAATTTAAAGTTAAAAGAGGCCCTGTTAAAATCAGGCAGCTCCTCAGGCATACGGAAAACCCTATCCTTTAACTCACAGCAGATTAGGTTGACTCTGGCTGATGATGCGAGAGTGTATCACCAGCACAAAGATGCAATTTTGTTTCTCTTAGGACACAAGAATAAGAACTTTCTGCTGAGACTTTGTCAGAGGCCCTGAAAGTGGACCAAAGTGTGGTCGAGGTAGCTGGAGCAGCTCTCAGAAGGAACATCAGACCAGCTCTTGCCCCCCCTGGATATACCTCGGACACATTCTATCACAGAGGTTTTTGGGTCAGACTTTTTTTTATTTCTTGGGCTGTCTCATCATTCCTCTCTATGATTTATATCTCCATTGACAGATTCAACCCTTAAAAGGTTTTTGAATTGGCCCTTTAGTCGAAGGACAAAATGCTAATTTATTACCTGAGTGATTTATTTCCACAGAACATTTTAGGGGGACTAAACAACTAGCCAGTTTCTGGATAAATATTCTGCTCCTTAGTCTTTCTTTGGAACTTTGGGACTAACACAAACAATACTGTTTTGTGTCATATGGTCTTTTATGGTTGAATGGTTATTGATGTTTATTCTTGTAACTATATTCTATTGTATTCTTCCCTTATAACACTTTTTTTACTTAAAAACCTTATTTTCCAATTATAGGACCCATTATAGGGTCCCTATAAATGGGTGTCATAACTAGAGGACAAGCTGAGAAGGAAGCAAAGAATCAGCTAATTGCTTCAAGCAAAAATAATAATATGGAAGGAAGGGGAAAGCAAAACAGACAAGGAAAATCAATACAGAGCTCTCTGATAACAAACAATAATAGCAATGATAGCCAAACTCCTAAGACCATGAGGGAGTCTAAAGAAATACCCAGGGAATATCAGGAGATCAGATTCAAAGGAAAACAAGTAACAATTGAAAACTTTCTTTGCACTTCCACTTCACAATTGAATAGAGAATCCATAAAGAACCTCAATAAAAGTCCAGGGGAAATCTCTCCCACATTCACTGTAGAATCAACACCCACATAAAAGGGAGAAAATCAGGGAAAATTAGTCCTAGAAGCTGAACAAATATTTCACGATAATAGTATTTCACTTCATAACTCAACAGAGTCTGAATGGGAACCCTTCCCCAAATCCACCACCAGACTGGATTACTGTTTAACTCCCTTGATAATTCACCTACTTTTGGATTTGTGTCTAGCAGTAAAGATCCCCCCTTAGAGAAAGGCCTAACTTCAAACCATCAGGATGTTATAACGGACCTCATAGCACATTATCCCACCCCTTTCACACATAGACTCATTAAGGAACTGCAAGATCCGCATATGACTAATGTGCTCATGTTAGTACAACTCTTCATTTTAAGAGATGAAGTGACCACCTTGATTAAGCTTGAGCTGGGGTCTGAAGGGGACTCTATGAACCAAGGGCCATTAAATAATACAAAAAGTAGGAAAACTCTTTACTTCCAGAATGGGGTTCTATAGTTCAAAACAGAAAAAGGGGAAAAAAGAGAAGAAAGAGAAAAATAAATGGGTGGCACAGCAGAAAAGGGTAACAGAGGGGAAGGACCTGGATGTGAAAGGAAAGGTAAAATCCAAAATTTTGAAAAAGACAAACTTAGGTAAGAAATCAAAGAGAAGTAATTTAAAAGAATTAAGACCCAAATAGAGAACACCAGTTCTGGTTATGGAAACTCATTTGCAGACCCACAAGAAGAATTTACAAAATGCGAGTCACACTCTCAAGGAAGTGAGGAAAAAGAACTTAGGTAATAAGGGAATCTGGTTAACTTGAAATGAAGCTATGTTGAATATTTATGGATTACACCAAACTACCATTGAGACCAAAATACAACTGAATAACCTGGTAACCCAGGTTTTAGAAGCAGAACTAGGGATCTCACTGGGAAGAAATAACCTGGTATATATAGATAGGAATATTCAGGATGAGAAGAAACCAGTGCAAGTTATATTCTCAGATATGCAAATAGCTAAATGGGTTTGGATGCAGAGCCCATTACTAAAACTAAAAGGTGTTGAGTTTAGGGATTTGGTAACCAATAGGAATGATTCTGAATTTAAAACCAGCTGATTTTGTTTATGGCAAATTTATATCAGCGTGAAAATTACAGACATACATAAAGAACACACAGAATAACAAGTCAGAAGTATATCTAAAGGAAAATAAATAATACATCCTTACAATACATGGGGCTGAACAGCAACAAGCAGAAACTAACAAAACCTTAATGAAAACCCTTTGCTATATATTAGAACCAGCCAACTCTGTCAATGGTAAATTTATATTATTATATTATATCAGGTCCATCTTGTAAATGAGCCTTGCTCAATGATGCTACCTGAATAAATAAAGATTTGATTGATTGATTGATTGATATTAGAGTTAAAATTACAGACATAGGGCCGGATATTCAAACTGCGCCCAAAATGTGTGCAACAGCAGGAGCAAGCACAAGTCAATTGCGCACATGCGCAATAGACGCGATATTCAAACATGGAGCAAGCCAAATTGCGCAACCAGCCAACTTCTGAATATCGCACAACCTGCGCTATAGCGCAACCAGGAAGGGGAAGCTGAGCAGAGACGATATGCCATAGCGCAACAAAGGCAGCCCAGCTGAACAGTCCAGAGGCCCCATAGTGCAAGCAGAGAGACCCCCAGCAGCAAAACAATGGAACTGCACAACCAGGGAGGTAGGCAAGGGGCCCACCACCCATGCCACAGATGGGCACAGGGACACACTGCAGAACCAACAATGTACCCCCACACCCCAAGCACAGCATAACTGGGGGAGGAATGGAATAGCCACCGGACCATGGGGACAAGCAAACAAAGCACATCCCGGCCGTGGTACCGCAGCACACCCACTGGCAAGCTGAGACTGCCACACAAAGGGGGCGGACTACCCCAGTGTACAGCAGCCCCCCCCTTTTGCACAGCACACCCTGCACTGTGACCCCAAGACACCACCCATGAGCAGTGACCAGCACTACAGGAATCCCCAGGCCCCCCGGCACACTGCAACCTCGTGAACCACAGAACCATACAAGCCAAACCCACCATGAGCACCCAGCAGTGGGTGGCAGCACATGGCAATACTGACTGAAAGCCACACACACCACCACACACCCACACACACACGCGCACACACATACCCATGACCATACCACCCCAGATGCCATGCACACCACTGCAACTGAGCACCTATAGCCAGCTGCAAATCAGAGACCACCACATTATACGTATCAAAATATATAAATGTAATAAACAAGAATAAGAAGAACAACAAAACAACTATGTAGACATATATACAAAGCAGGGGTGGGGGTATGGGAATAAGGTAGGGGTGGGTGGGGCGGGGGTGAACAACAGGGAGAGGGAAGGTGGGATGAGGTGATGGGAAGCTACTGCCTGCCAGCCTGCTCTCCTGCCACCTGCTGCTGGGCCATGGGCCTCCTCCTGCGCCGCACTCCATGCCACTGTAGGTCCAAGAGGATGGCAAGAGAGTCAATGGCCACCTGTGTCAGCTGCTGCAGTGTGTGTTGCATCTGTTGCAGGATCTGGATACCTAGGACAAGGGATCAGAGTCAATGGCTGTGACTGTCCACATCCCTGAATCCCACCCATCATGCATGGCATACGGCCAAGTGCCCCACTCCTGTGATGGACTGCACCCACCCACAGTGACCGTGCACAAGACATGCCCAACCAGGCAGCAACAGCCATGTGTACCACTGCACACATACACCGCCCATGTCCATCACAGCACAACCAAGGCTGTCCGGGGATGTGGATACATGGTGGGATGCTAGTGCCACAGCCATGTGCCCAGTGCATGCATGGACCACCAGTGATGCACACACAGACATGCAGTGCCACTGGACAGTGATGACTGTCACATGTTGCGTGCATGGTAGTGTTGTCCATGGATGGTGGCCGTGCCCCCCCAGCATGCAATAGCATCCATGATGTAATGACACTCACCCTCATCAAGCCGCTGCTGCTGTTGCTGCTGTGGCCCACCACCTATGCCACCTCTGCCAGCCACTCCAGCACTGCCATTCCGTGCCTCAACCTGGGCCCGCCTCCGCTCCTCCATGCCTGTGGGAGACAAATGAAGAGAAACACATCAGTGAGATCCCAAAGCAGACAGCCCCTTGCCCTATTGAGTGTGCCTGCCCACACAACCAGACCCATACAGCACACACCTTCACAGCAAACCATAGCCCAACCCACCCCCATGCGCAGGTCACAGTACACAGTGTCACCCATGTGGACAAAACAGGTGCATACACAGCACACCCACCTGGCCTAGGCACAATGCCCCTCCTGGCATGTGACCTGAGGTGATCCAGCAGTTCCCGCTCCCTCCTGCGGAGGTCACCATAGTGGTGTCTGCACTGCTCTGCGGTCCTCCGCCACCCAGTGGCCTGCTCCAGACTTGACACCACCTGCTGCCATACATGGGTGCGGGCCATGTGCAGGGGTTCTCCCCCATACAGTGACCCATGGTGTGGCTCCACCACAGCCACCAGGTTTGCCAACTCCACCACACTCCACTGTGGAGCTCTCCTGTGTGCCATCACTGCAGTTGTATAGTAGGCAATAGCTCATGGCCTTGGCTGTAACCCAGTAAAATGTTGCGCAATACAACTCCATCAGTCCCTAGCGCTGTTCATATAGCGCCATCGGTCCACATCGTGCTGTTACCGAACAGCGCGATAGAGCCATAGACATGCCAGACGTACAGCACCAGGGGGCAAAGGTCGTGCACAAGGTCATGGGTCTGAGGTGCAAGGCTATGCACAGCGCCATCGGACATCTACACGTCCAGCGCGATTGGTCACCTGCGTGCCAGTGCCACAGTGTACTATTGCGCAGGTGTGCCACAGCGCTATGTGGTGCCCAGCGCTGTAGCACCACTGGCACAATAGTGGCCGTGTCCTGTATTGCTGATCACGCACAGCATGTCATCAGCACGGCAGACACCTGTGTCAGCTACCTGGGCATGCGCAATGCGGTGTACTACGCAGTCATAGAACCGCACCATTGGCTCAGCCGGCACAACCGTATTGCGCAAAGCGCAACAGCGCAATATTCAGCCGACATATGTAAATCATCTGATCAGCCATTCAAAGGTGCATTGGCGTGATTTGCATCTCATTACAGTTGCTCCACTCCTAATTTGCATGCATTGCGCTATAAATGTGCGACAGTGATCTGCGGTGACCAGAGTCGGTTACTGCAGGTGAGAGGTGAGTTGCATGCTGTGTGATGTTCTGGGCAATGGTCATGGGATAATGCTGTATACTGCACAGTGACAGGTGTCCACTTCCACCCATTCAGACCGACATGGCCGAGCAAGGACTGGGTGAGGAGGATGATGGTGGGCGAAGGAGGAGGCCCAACTTCACGAAGTCTGAGACAGAGGCACTTTTCCAGGCCTACCTGGATGAGGAGCCACTACTTAGTGGACGGCGGGGCACCCCTCAGGCCTATGCTGCTGCATGGGAGGGGGTTGCTCACACCGTAAACCTGCACGGAAGCCACCAGCGCTCCATGCAGGAATGTAAGAAAAAGATTGGGACAGACAGGAGACGGGTGAAAGAGAAGGTGACAGCCCTCAGGGCGGCACGCGCTGCCACAGGCGGGGGCCAGCCAGAGGTGGCGCAGCTGACCCCGGCAGAGGACCGTCTGGCTGCATCCATGCAGTGCAGTGCAATCGAGGGCATTCCAGGAGGTGGCTTCCAGACAGGTGGAAGCCCATCACTGCACGGTATGACATGGTGGGGGGGGTGGTTGATCCCATGCACTAACATGTTCTCACTTTCTGTTACAGAACCTGTGCATCTGCAGGGGACAGTGGTGGTGGGACCATGCAGTGTGGACATCCAGCCAGAGTTGGACGAGGGTCCATCCACCTCTGCTGCCAGCCGGCATGCATTGCACCAGTGTGCACGCCTGGCTGCCATCTCCGAAGTCGGTGAGTCAGGTCTGGGGGGTGCCCATCCTGTGTCACAGCAGTCTGGCATGCAAGCATGCCAGCATGCTGTGACTGTGGCTGTTGCACAAACCTGCACCACTGATGATGCAAGGACCGCAATGGGCAGTGACACGTGTGTGTCTCATTGCAGACACACAGCAGGATGGCACGTGCCCCTGGGCCTAACTGGTTCCAACGTGTGTGCCAGCACATCAGCACAGTCCCAGGCAGTACCTGGCGGCACCGGTGGGGCAGCACCAGTGGCTGTGCAGGTCTCTGGCACTGTTGCAGACACAGCTGTGGAACGACTGGTCCCTGGGGCACAGCAGTTGGAGGGGCAGCAGCAGCAGTCACCCACCAGGTCTGGGGGTACAGGGTTCAGCGGTGGCACATGCACACCGCCTGTTGACTTGCCCATACCTGGTCCTGATGAACAGCGCCCACCCTCAAGGGGTGTTGAGCATCAGGCCCTTCCATACCCTGGGGGTCAGGTTGCCGAAGAGGCAGACTACCTGTTAGGTGAGCACACCCGCCTGCTGCGGGCATCAGTACAGCAGCAGATGCATGTTGCAACATCTGTGGAGGCACTGTGTGTGGCTGTGGAGTGGCACATCAGGGACACTGCAATGATCCATGCAGAGATGGTCCAGATGCGGATGGATGTGACTGCTGCCATTGACAGGCAGACCCAGACATTGGTCGCTGTCGTGGCCGCATTGGGCACACAGTCAGGTGCCCCTGTACCGCGCACCCCATGCAGTACGCTCTCCACTCCCCATTCCAGGCATCATACAACACCCAGCCTGTCGACACCGGGTTCTGCTGTGGGCATCCCAAGCACCCCTGGTGCAGGTATGTTCGGCATGCTGCAGACTCCTGTGCATACAAAGTCACACTCGCACAGTGGGACCCCTGGTGGTACATCGGTGCCACCCCATGTGGCCCTTGCTCAGCCTGCCAGTGCTGCTGGGTCATGGCGGGGCCGCCCACGCATCCGAGGTGGCCATGGCACTGTGCCACCTGACTGACCTGTCTCCCAGTGAGGGCTCTGTCTGGTGCTGCCCTGTGTGCAATGTGTGTCATGGTGGGCAGTGCACTGGTGGGTGCCCTGCCCAACACGGCAACACATGGACTACCTGCACACCCACCCGACTGCTGTCCACAGGTGCGTGTGCATGATGATGCCTGCATTGTACTGGACACCAAGGTGCAAGGGTGCCCAGCATCTGACACATGTACTTGGACAGTCCAGGTGGTGGGGGTGGTCTGTGGATCTGTGTGTTTCACATGTCTGTTCCTACTCTGCTGTGCACCTGCCCATGTACGGTTTGTGCCTGGTGTGTGTGCATGTGTCCATATGGCATGCAACTATTCACCCCTCCCTGATGGTGTGTTTGTGCGCATGGACCCTTCCACTCCCCTTGTCATCATGCACCCCTGGTGTGTTACCCTGTGTGTAGTTTTTAAATCATATGGCACTGCAAGGTCATAGTTGACCGAATTGCCTGTGGGTTGCGCCTAGACATTGTTGGTTGCACATGGCCCCATGACTTACCTGTGTCGGGCGAAATGCTCCTCCATGATGTGTCCAGGTGCAGCTGGGCCTGCCGGATCAGTCGGGGGTCCCGCCATCCACGGGGGGGCTGCTCATCCCCATCATCACTGGCGTCCCCATCGCTGTCCCCCTCCTCGACCTGTACGG
This sequence comes from Neoceratodus forsteri, assembly GCA_016271365.2. Classification (NCBI taxonomy): domain Eukaryota; kingdom Metazoa; phylum Chordata; order Ceratodontiformes; family Ceratodontidae; genus Neoceratodus; species Neoceratodus forsteri. The sequence goes on from CM057451.1 coordinate 492,380,572, forward strand.
TTATCCCACAGTCTTTGGCCATGTTGTGCAGGATACAACAGACCAGGAATATCCCACAGGCCTTTGAGGGGCTGTACTGTAGGCACTGCCAGAGGTGTCTGGGCATCGAGCGTGCCTTAAGCATCCCAAACACCCACTCGATGATGTTGCATGTGGCGGCATGTGCCTCATTATAGCGTTGCTGCGATGGGGTCGTGGGGCGCCGGTAGGGTGTGAGCAGCCAGGGACAGAGTGGGTATCCGCTGTCACCTGTGTGGAGATAGTGGAGATAAGTATCATTTTCAGGTCCATATTGCCCATAGCCCTGTGTGCCACTACCATGGAACCTGTGGCTTTCCCACCCTTGCCCCAACTTTGCCACTCCTACATGCATACTCACCCACTAGATGTCCTGTGGGGATGTCCCCACTCTCGAATCGATGGCACAGTGCAGTTTGGTACCATATGAAGGCATCATGTGCTCCGCCAGGGTGTGTGGCACAGACATTGATGATGCGCCCACTGACATCACACACCACCTGGCAGTTGACACTGGTGAACCCCTTCCGGTTTTGGTATGCAGCCCCATCGGGGCCAGGTGGTGTGCAAATAGCCACATGGGTGCAGTCTATCGCCCCTAGCACGCCAGGCATACATGCTACCCTGTGGAACTCCTGCATGTTTGCTGTACGCTCTCCCGCATTGCTGGGGAAATGGATGTACTCCGCAGCATGTGGCAGCAGTGTGCTGAGGAATTGGGTGAGGATGCGTGACGTGGCCGACTGTGTTATGCCTGTGGTGTCCCCTGTTGGCCTCTGGAAGGTACCCGTGGCGAGCAGGCACATGCAGGCTGTTACCTTTGTCTCCACTGACAGAGCGTGACTCCGTCGTGAGGGTGCCTGCATCACATCACTGCACAGCTCACAGAGCCGCCTCAGTATTGCCCTGTTCAGGTGGTACCGGCCCACAATCTCAACATCCGTGTACAGCTCAAAGCTGATGTGGGCATGGTACTGCCTGTTGAGCCACCACCGCACGGCCTTCCGGCCGTGCCCTGCAGCATGCCTTCTCACCCCTCATTACAGCTTCCATGTGGAAGCTGGCACTGTCCATGTCCCTGGCTTGTGTTCCCCCGGCTGTTGTTGCTCTGTTCCCCCCGCTGTCCTGACTGCTACCTCCACTGCACCGGGTACACCTACTGGCCTCTGCAGTCTGTGGCCCCACACACCTTCCCTTGCCCCTATTTTGTCCTGGGATCTCCCTGGCCTGCCCTCTTTGTCCCTCTTGCCTTGTCTCACTCCCTGCCTCATGTGGCTTCCCTGTAGCGTTCTTGCGCCTCTTCCTTGAGCCTTTTTATTTTGGCTTATTTCCGACGTGGTGCACCTTCCGGCTGATCTGCTGTTGCGCATTGCGCAAGCCTTTCAATATCGCATTGCGCTCTTTATGCATGGTTCCACCCCCTTTGGTTGCGCATGCCTTCATTTGCATTGCGCTGTTGTTCAGCTTGTTTTCGGTAGCGCAACTACCTCCCGCTGAATATTGTAGAATGGCACATTTTCGGACTTGCACTAGCGCAACCTTTAGTGCGCATGGCACAACCCTTTTGAATATCTGGCCCATACAGTACATAAAGCACACACAGAATAACAAGTCAGAAGTACATCTAAACAAAAATAAATAATACTTCCTTGCAATACGTGGGATTGAACAGCAATGGGGGAAACTGACAAAATCTTAATGAAAACCATTTGCTATATATTAACAGAGGTAATGGGAATTAAACTGGGTTAACAAGGAGTATTATGAGTAAAAAGGAATACTGGTTATATAAGCCAGGGACAGATTTCATTTGTCATAAGAGACCACATTTTAGATCATCTGATTTACAAATCAGCACAGAAACTGGATGATCTTGGTATACTCCTCTGTAGGTGGGAGGCTTTAGGTAGTTTATCAGAAGGTTATGAACCCCCCAAAAAGGTGGCAAACAGTAAGGAATTTTGAAAAGTACACTCAGTCACAGATACAGGAGTTCAGTATCCCCATGCATAATCGATTTCAGGTTATAGAATATGAGGAACAACAATGTCTTGAGGCTATAGGGGAAGACTTAGACAAAACAAACTTAGATGTACATGGAAATACAGAAAACCAAATAATGTCATGGAATGTCTCAATCTTTTCAAAGAAATTGGTGGATCAAAAACTTGTAAGGTTCCTTTTTGCAAACTTAAAAATTTGTTTTACAAGAGAACTGAGCCTTGGAAGGCTTATGCATGGAGGGCTATACATCATTTGAGGCAAAAGCCCAGAAAACAGCCAAACTGGGCCACCCATCTGGTGGTATTGCAATTTTTATAAAAGTCAAGAAAAATATTAAAATTATTTCAACAATTCTAATCTCTCAAACATTATTACAGTATTGGTAGAAATTGGTAAATAACTACTTTTGATATCTAATGTATATACCACCAAGTAACTCAAAATATTAGACTGTACAACTATGGGAAAAATTGGAAACCCATCTGGCCACATCCATTGAAAAATTCCAATATGCTAGTTTATACCTGATAGGGGACTGCAATGCCAAAAGAGGCAATTTAACTAAAAGTCTCCTGAAAGAAACCTCCATATCACAGAATTCTGGTATGGCTAAAAAAATCAATATAAATGGGAAAACCCTTTATCAACTTCTAAGCAATCTTAGCTTGATTGTATGAAACAGTATTCCAATGGGTGCAAATTCTGGTTACTATACATTTTTGAATGATAAGGGAGTCAGTGTAATAGACTATGTCTGTGTATTCCCATGGTGGATTCATCATATTTTAGATTTTGATGTAGTTTTGTGCCCTGAGAGTGATCATTGCCCACTAATCACTAACATAATCTGAACAAAGAAAACAGGACATCACAAGCTGATAGAACCCCTACTATACAGTTAAGGAACCAGAAAAGAGTGCACCTCTCTCAAGAAGTAGAATTCAATATAGAATCAATCATAAAAAGCCTGGATATCCAAGCAATTTATAACAACTTTTAAAAGGATGATTCAGTAGAAGAAATTTATAATGCATTACAAACCATTACTAATAAAAATTTACTTGATTTATAAAAAAGTAACAAAACACAAAACCATGAGTCCTGATTTGACAAGGACTGCCAGAAATTTAAAAAAAAGATATACTAACTAATAAAAATAGTTCTAAAGAACAGAAGTAAAGAAAATATCAAACAATTAAACAAATATAGGAAAGCATACAAATCCTATTTGACAACTAAATACAATCTTTTCTGCCAGAACCAATGAAAATCCATGTTTGACACTATAGAAAAAGGTAATATCAAAGAATTTTGGATAAAAGTAGCTAAAGGAATTGGGAATTTTGCCACCAATATAGCTGCACACATTCCACCTAATAATTGGATAACTTATTATGAGAAACTATTTTATCAAAAACACTGACCAGAATAATTCTTATGATTTTTACTCAAACCTTATGGAAGCTCACATGGCTTTAAATATTACCCCATGGGAAATCTCCCAAGCTATTTCTATGACCAAATCAAATAATCAAATAAAGCCACAGGACCCAATCATGTTCCACCATTTTTATACAAGGTGGAGCAAAACTGGTGGTGCAACTTACTTGCTATACTTTTTAGTAAAATCATTGATGAAAACAATATTCCACTAACTTGGAAAGAAAATAAAATGATCCATATTCATAAAAAAGGAAACCCAAATTCCCCTGAAAACGATAGGCTGATGAGCCTTTTGGATAGTTTGAGTAAATTTTTTGCATGAGTAATATTAGCCAGAATTAAATGGTTGGTTAGAACAAATAAATATAATACATTTCAAGCAGGCTTAGGTCAGAGGAATTCAACAGTAGACCAATGTTTTATATTAACTCATATTATAGAAAAATACTATTATAAAAAGCAAATTCCTATTTATATTACCTTCATGGATTTCCAAGGGGTGTTTGTCAGAATAAAGACATTTATTGTGGCATAAATTGTTCAATCTTAAAATGAATCACACCATACTGAGGATAATAATACACTTATAGTCTAATAATAAGACATTTGTTAGCTATGATCTGGCAGGTAATTTAACACAACTATTTACCTCAAATCAGGGAGTAAAACAGTGCTGCATTTTAGCCCCTACACTGTTCAATGTATTTATAAATGACAACCCATAGCAACTTATCCCCAAATCAAATCATTCCCCCTCAGTAGGGGGTACTCTAATATCTATACTTATCTATGCTGATGATCTGGCTCTGGTATCTCTATATCCAATAGGACTAGGTAGGCAATTGAAGGTACTACAAACTTACTGTATACAGAATAAACTCAGTATAAACACAAAGCTCAAATCCTAGTTATAGGAAAATGCAAAGTCAAATATAAATGGTATATAAATAATATTCCATTAGCAATAGTGACAAATTATAGATACTTAGGAATTCAAATATCCCACAATGGGAAATACCATAAGCAAATAAATTATGTAATGAATAAATTAATTCAGAGTAAAAGTGCCCTGCTCAGATTCAGTGCCAAATTGGGAGGAAATACCATACTCACAGTTTTACAATCTACAGAAATGAAAATGAACCCAGTTGTCTTATATGCGGCAGACATTTGGCTTGATAGGCATTTTATAAAACTTGAAAAACCCTTCAATAGCTTATATAGATCCATACTAAACATACCAATGTCCACACCAGCCCAGGTGGCGAGGGCAGAGCTGGGCAGAACACAAATCAGATATTTGGCGATGATTACTAAACTGAGATACTGGATTAGATGTTCAAACCTAAAAGCAGATAGACTGGCAAAAATGTGTCTAGCAGAAAAAGTGAAATGGTTCACCAAAGGTTTTTCCTCTCCCTGGTTAGTGCAAGTCATTGAGTTATTAGAGAATATTGGACTCTATGATCTCTGGAGTGACCAGCAAAAAGGTATAAACATATCCCCTAGTTATAATAGAATTATTAAAGACAGACTCCAAAAAATGTCCTTTGAAGAGGACATCTAAAGAATAAGATATTTGAAACTCCATCACTGGCATGCCCAAAATAAAATCAACCATGTGTTGGAGCCATATTTAATATTTCTGGCAGCCAAAGAAGATAGAATTATTTTCACAAAGTTCAGATTGGAATAATATCCCTCAAAATTCAAGCAGTATTTATTTGCTAAAGACAAAACAGAATCATATGATATCAATTGTGATTGTGGTGCAAAAAAATTTGAAACATTAGAACACGTGATTTGACACTTCGAGGCAAGATTTTGACACCATATTTCCAAGTAAACACTTTATCTGAGTATGAAGTTTTAAGAATTTTGATGAATCTGACATTGTAGTACATAGCTAGAGATATGTCTGATTTTATTAAATGGATTTATAAGAAAAAATGTGCAATAAATCTAAAGTATGTTGAAAAAAGACACATTCATGTTCATACTGCCAACAATATGAAACACTTTTAATGTTACCTAGTACATAGAACTTTGCCTATTGTACATAATGAAATGAGCACAACACTATTGTATTTTTAAATGCATGATTTTATTATATGTCTGGTATATTTTATATTTTAAAATAGAATTCCATTTTTGTAATAGCTGGAAAGTTGAATAAATAAAGAATACTGAAAATATATAGGTCTCCAATATCCACTGTATCGTATTTTTCCCAGGGGTTGACTACTTTTCCTGATCCACTTGATTTCGCTTCCTCTACTAAATTAATGGGGCTATGTATCTTGATCCTAATGTTTTCTTTTCTCTCTTTATGGTAAAAATTCAATGCAGTTAATGTAGCTCTAATACCATTACATTTTATATTTCTTAAATCTATTTTGCTATATTCTCTACATAAATGGTCATATGTTTTCCCCTTTAATATAGTTTTTCTCATACTCTGTCCACCAAGGTGGCTTATCAGAGTAATATTCTTTCATATGTGAAAGAATTGCTGCATATTGCTATCTTTTAAAATCTGAAAGATTTAATCCTCCATATTCTTCTTTTTCCAATAGTTCTACCAATGTAAGTCTCTGTCTTTTATTTTTCCATGAAAACTTTTGAATAATTTTTCCAAATTCTTAATTTGTATGTTTGACAAAAGTAATGGTATAGCTTGTAAAACATATAATATTCTATGAAGAACAATCATTTTTATTGTTTGAGCCCTGCCCATTAAAGTTATTGGCAAGTGTACCCATTTGTCTAGGTCTTGTCTGATTTTATCTAAAGTGATTTTTATAATATATTCCAGTATTAAATTAAAATTTCTTGTCAAGAATATCCCCAAATATTTAATTATCTCTGTGTAAATGGCAAACCTACTGAATTCGGGGGTGGGGGGTAATATTTAACCTTAGTAATTTGGATTTTTTCCACTTAATTTAATATCTGGATTCCTCCCCCAAAAGATTCTACAACTTCCATAATTATAGGAATAGAAACTATTGAATTACTTAAATACAGTATAGCAAGATATAGACTGTGTACAATAACATTTTTATTATTGTGCTTCCTGTCTGAACCCCTTCAATTCTCCCAGTGCTTGAATTTCATTTGACAAAGGTTCTATTACTAAAGTAAATAATAGTGGGGGTGGGACAACCCTGTCTGGTTCCTCTGGGAAAATTAAAGTTTGTGGAACTATTCTGATTTGTCACAACCTTGGATACAGGTTTTCTTTACAACATTCTAATCCAGCCCAAAAATATATCCCCCATACCCACCAAATTCAGTACCTTAAATGGCTACTCCCACTCATAGTTTGAAAACAAGTTAAGAGAAACCAAGGTCCATGAATGAACTTGACACAATTCAATTTTCAAATGGTGGAACAAAAAACACTTTCTTTCAGCCATAAAAATATTAAGACCACTTTTGAAGGATATCATGTTTTCACTTATGACCACATGTCTGGGCAGCGTATTCCAAATGTTAACAACTCTTTGTGTAAACCACTGACTTCTTTTGACAGTTTTGTTATTTTCTCCAAACAATCGGAGGTTATGCAATCTTGTGTCTTTAGAATGTGTTATACTCTTATTTAAACCTATTAATTCAAATAATTCTGGATTATTGAATGCTCTGAATATCAAACATAATTCACACCTCATTCTTCTATATTCCATGGAGTAAAGCTGTAGATGCTTTAATCTGTCATGATATTGTAAACCTCTGACAGCCGAAATACATCTAGTGGCTTTTTTCTGTACCCTTTCCAGTCTGTTTTTTTTCCCCTGGACAGAGTAGGGGGCACAAAAAGGTGAACAATATTCCATATGCGGGCATACAAATGTTGTATACAAGGGAAGAATAACTGCAGAATTTCTACTGCTTATGGATCTCAGAATACAATGTATGATTTGATTGCATTTCCTAAAAATTATATCTGCATGGTAATCAAACTTTAGGTTATTGGTAACCCAAATCCCAAGATCTTTTTCATTAGTACTAACTTCCAGTGGAGAATTATTCATTTTACATGGATAATATAGGTTATGAATTCCAAAGTGCATAACTTTACACTTTTTCTCATTAAACTCAACTCTGTCAAAAGCCTTTTCAGCATCTAGAGACAGCAACACTGTATATGTTTCTTTACAGCTTTCAATTACATAAAAATCTTTTTTTTTGTATTATTAAAGCTTCTTCTTTGCTTAACAAAGACTGTCTGATCTTTTTTTTCCAATTGTTTAACAAAGTGAGACACACTAAGCTAAAAGTTTGTTTACAGGTGCAACCTGGGAGCATAGGGAAGTTAAGTGACTTGCTCAGGGTCACACAGCATGCAAGTAGGGGCTGTGTGAGTCAAACCCAGGTCTCCAGATTTGTAGCTCAGAGCCTTAAACCACTGCGCTATACTGCCTCCCATATCTTTATGAATTATACAGGGCAAAACCCTTTCCAACCTCAAGGCCATCATTTTTGTGAATATTTTATAATTGGAGTTCAGAAGAGAAATTGGGTGGTATGATGCACAATGTCTCAGAACCCTCTCATCTTTCAATAACACTAGTATAGCTGCCTCTCTGAAAGGTTCTGGGATTTGCTTGCTTTGACAAAATTAATTAAATAATTCAGCCAAAACTGAGAAGATCTTATTACCAAGGATTCTGTAGAATTTGATTGGTAGTCCATCTGGACCTGGAATCTTCCTATTTCCCATCCCCTTAATTGCCAATTCAGTTTCTTCTATTGATATTGGTTTATCTAACAACTATTTTTGAATATCTGTAATCCTAGGAACTTCTGTTGAAAATGATGTAGTCTTAGTTCCCTTACCAAATTCTGAGGTGCAAAGTGATACATAGAATTTTTCAAATTCCTTGTTAATAATCAAGGGTCATTTATGATTTTATCATCTGCCAAGATTTCTTTTATTTGCCTCTTACATCTTTCTTTTTGAAGCTGGTAAGCTAGTATTTTTCCTGACTTACCTGCCTGTGCATATCTGGCTTTAGTTCAAAGCATAATTCTCTCCATTTTACCATTCATTAATAGATTATATTTCTCTTTTAAATTATGTAAAGTAATTAAGTCTTTCTCTAATTGTGTATGTATGTGCCTCATTTCTGCCCTTTTAATTTCCTTTTTCAAAATTTGATACAGTACCTCCTTCTTTTCTGATTGTTCCATGCTTTGTATTTTATAATGTGTCCTCTCATATTTGCTTTCAGAGCATCCCAGGCAATATTTAGAGAGGTTTCCTTACCCCAATTAAATATGAGAAAAGTTTTCAGATGTTCTTTAATATATGGTGGAAATTTGGGTCTTTATTCGAAAGAGGATCCATTCTCCAACCATTACCTGTGAGGCTGCTAGGTAATTCCATATTACAGAATAATGCTGAATGATCTGAGATAAAAATGCCTTTGTAAGTTATTTTATTAATCTTTGAGGTGACACTCAAGGATCCCAACAACCAGTCTATCCTGGAGTGTACTTGAAAATGGTGTGAGAAATGGGAAAACTCCAGGCCAGTGGGGTTAGTGTAACACCATATTTCAAACAAATCCAGTGCCTCCATACTCTTGTGAATAACCTCTGATGACCTTGACAGAGCTGAGTGGGAGCCAGATCTGTCAAAAGCTGGATTCAGCACTGTATTAAAATCTCCACCAATAAGCATTGGGTGGGGGAACTGTGCCAAATTTGTGAAAAATTCAGTAAAAAAACACCTGGGTTGTCCTCATTTTGGCCATAAATTCCAGCTACCATTATTTCTTGATTATTAATCCTAGCTTGTAGAATTGTATATTTATTATTTATATCTACTACTTTTTTGATAGTTTTGATTCTATGTTTTCTAGAGAAATTAATTACCACTCCTCTTGATTTCCCATTAGATCCTTTATGAAAAGCATTCCCTTCCCAAAACTTACAATTTTTTTTAAATTCTGTATCTGTTAGATGTGGTATGTTATAATTCTTTTCTTTTAATAGAGTTTTTAGCACTATTTATATTCCATGTTACTACGTTAAATCCTCACATTAAAATTTTATGACAAACCTTAAAATGAAGTTACCCCATTTAAAATTATAGCTAGAACCTTGACCAGAGAAAATCAAATTTGTTTTTTTATTTTGTTCCTGGAATGCACCACTACCTTCCCTTGAACTTATCCTCCTATAGCTATAGCTATTGTTTACGTTCCCCCTTCACCCCAAGTTTAGTCTGAATAATATCTATTACTGTCCCTTCTAATCCCAGGTCTATCCCATTATAGACCCAAACTAGTTGATTTCCCATCAAAAATGGAATTAAAACTTCCCGGTCTGCAGCCAATAAGCTCTTTACCTACAAACTAGTGGTTTGTTCTCTATGCAACTTAACATTTTTCTAAAACCCTGAATACTTATTTTCCTATTATCGCTTTAACACTCCCCTGTGTAAACAGCATGTGTGTAAGATGCACAAGAATTTTTTATTTTTTGGTTTTGTTTTTCCTACTTTTTCTTTAAGAACTTTTTTTTTCTGAGCAGTGGGATCTAACACTTTCTTTTAATCATGTCTTCTTCCAAACCATTCATCTGCTATGCTCCATTATTGAGGATTTGTTGTAAAAAATCCTTACTTTCATGTTGGAAATTTCCATTAATAGTTTTCCCTTTATAATTTTTTTAAAGTGGCTGGAAATGGATGTGAAAATAGGATTTGCTTCTCCCATAAAATTAGTTTCACTTCTTTGTAGGCATTCTTTTTTCTTTGGATCACTGAGCTGATATAAGGAAAAACAGATACTTGGGAGATATGATGTAGCAAAGTTTTTTTTTTCCTTTTTTACCTCTTATAAGACCAGCTACCTTTTTGATATTTGTGAAATTTCACAAATATAATCCTTCAATATCTTGCATTTGGGATCTTCCTAGCTGGGGACCTGTGAGCCCTTTCAAGCTCAATCTTGTTCTCTGGATGTTTTCTCCCCACTAACTCAGAAAACCAAGTTTCACAAAATCCTAGCATGTCTTCCTTTTCTGTTCCTTCAGTGAGACCCAGAATTTTTAAATTAACCCTTCTGGAACACCATTCCAGATCCACCAATTTCTTTTGCATTTTCTCCATCTCCTCTTTTTGTTCTTTAATATCTTTTTTGATGTTAGGTACCAAGTCCTCAATATCAGAAATGCGCTTTTTATTTTCCATAATTATTTTATTTAAAGTTTGCATTTCACTTTCAAATCCTTTCATTTATTCCTGCACACATGATATTTTTGTTTCCAATAAGAAAGCCATTTCCAATTCCCTTTAAAATATATTTTCCAAAATCTTTTGGGTTTTCCTTCTATTCCTGTGTGTGTTGCTCTTGTTTTTTATTATTTCCCTTAGGTCTTGCCTCTAAGTTATCCAGTGCGTCATTGCTTGGAAAATATTTTCCTTTCACTTTATAACTTGTTCTCTTTGGGATGGTGGGGATGTCACTACTGCTCTTTCCATGTTGTACATTCTGTCCTTCTTTGGACTCTTCTGGCTGTTGACTGTCTGAACATTTATTGTGTACAGCCATTTGTTGAATCCTTATTTTGCTTAGAGTGGTGTTATTTTGTGTTAAGTTTGTAGTGGCACTAATTATAGTTGTGCTTTGATTTTCTGACTCTACTACTTCAGAGTCTGCTAGGCTGAGCACCATGTCCCAGTCCCTTAAATGTTTCTCTCCTCCACTCCTCTCCCCTTTACCTCATTCAGAAGCCTTTCTTTGTTCTCTATCTGAGCTTTGAATTTGTATATGTTTATTTTCACTTTTATTCCCCCTCTATGTCTTCTGAGCCCTGTTCCCAATCTTTTCTGTAAGGTGCCCCCATTCCCTGGGCTTCATCCTGACTAAGGTTGTCTTTGTTTGGCCCTGCTGCCCTTTCCTCATTTGGGAATTCAGCAATACTCAAGCCTGGGGAGCCTACATCCATTAATTTTTATTTTTCTGTCTCTTTTCCCCTAAGGGTTCATTCACAGAGTCAGCATTCTCTTTACTTAGAGCAGGTTTGAATAGGGCTGGATTAACCTCTGAGCGCCATGTAAAAACAGTTTCACTGGTATGTTTGGTGGGTTCCAACTTCTTACACTTAAGCATTCTACCAAGTCCTTTCCCTTGTGGTCTTACAGGGGGGACAAAAATGCCCAAAATGTTTTCACTCATTGCTCTATCTGTGGTAATTCAGGGTGCTAGGGGTTTTCCATGGATATGTTTTTTGTCCCAAGAAAGTTTTTTAGCCGACCCCTAGACAAAGTATGTTTTGATTTCTCTTATATTTTTTGGCTTTCCACTCATAGTCCTTCAGAGTTCTCCATACATAGTTACCATGAAAATAAAGGATTTACTTGCAGTTTCTCAGTTTTCAGGGAAAGTGTACAAGTTAGGCTTAGCAAAGAAGGATTATACTGTACCTCAAATTACCACAACTATTGCAGAGTGTTAAAGCACGTTGGAGCTCTATGCTGCAGCAGTTCAGCCTTGAGATGCCATCTTGGTCCTGCCCCTTGTCCAACAACATGGCTGTATTCTTAAGGCAATAGGTATTCAAGTTTAATAGTGTCTTGCTAAATTCTTCAAACTTTTAACAGTGGGAGTGCAAAATCTTTAACAGTGGGAGTGCAAAGGATTTGCATCTTCCCAGCTTGACTCCCTCACCCCTTTCATGGCTCCTACTGATATGGACTTATAATATGGGGATAGAAGCTCATTGTCCAGATCCTGTTTTGCCTTGATGAAACTGATCCACCAGTGAAACATTGACAAATTCAGTAACAGGTTGGACAATAAAAATAAAATCTGTCATACCCCATATATTACTGGCTTGAGTGGAACATTGTTTTTACCTATAGTACTAGCATCTGAGTTTGTGAGAAAAGGACTCCTCACATGTGAATTCTAATTCACAAGTCAGGCGGTCAAAACAGCAGATTCCAGCAGCTCAGGGTTTTCTCATACCACCCCAAGATTAATGGACTGGTTGAGTGATTTAATGCATCTCTTAAGGCTATGTTAAGGGCATCCATGAACCATCATGCGAGAGAGTGGGACAAGTACTTGCCACAACTCATATTTGCATATAGGTTAGTCCCTTAGAAATCCAGAGTTCTCACCCTTCAAGCTCCTGTTTGGCCATAGAGGAAGGGGCCCCTTCATTTGGTAAGGGATGCATGGGAGGGTGAGCATGCTTCCAAAGAAGAATCTGTTATGGAGTACATCCTGCCTTTCATGTCATGGCTCAAGGAGCTCATGAGGTTTGCCCAGCAGCACCTAGCCACTGCACAACAGAAACAAATGATGTAGTACAACCATGGAGCTTGAGCCCAGGAGTATGAATTTGGGTAACAGGGGATGGTACTCTTCCCTATCCAGCAGAATAAATGACAGGCAGCTTGGGAGGGTCCTTACTCGGTAGTCAGGAGTGTGTATGATGTTAATTACATGGTGAAGCTACCTGATAGAAGGTGCAAGCAGTGAATCTACTACATAAACATGATGAAGCCCTATCATGACCAACATGAGATGGTCCTGGCTGTGTTCAGCTATCCAGAGTGGGAGGCAGAAGCAGACCCACTTGTGGATCTCCTGGAAGAGGGGAAGGGAAAATTGTCAGTGGACACTGTCACCCTCTAGATGCAGTTGACAGTGGCCCAAGCTGATGAAATGCATGGGGTTATGCATATATTTAGAGGAACATTCACAGGAAACTGGGGTATACCATGCTGGTGGAGCACCATGTGGTTACAGGATCCCAGGCCTCACGGAGGCAGCCACCCTACAGATTTCCTGAGGGAATGAAACCTGCCATTGAGGGGGAGATCAAGCAAATGTTGCCTCTTAGAGTAATCCAGGAGCCCAGAAGTCTCTGGTCCTCCCCAGTGGTACTGATCCCCATGAAGGATGGGACGCTGAGGTTCAGCATTGACTACCACAAACTGAACAGCTGTATGGAATTGGATGCATACCCCATGTCCAGGACAGATGAGGTCCTAGAGAGGATAGGGGCAGCCATGTACATTACCACCACAGACCCAATAAAGAGCTATTAGCAGGCACCCTTGACCCTCAAAGCCAGAGAGAGGTTGGCCTTTGTCACTCCATTTGGCCTATTCAAGTTTTAAGTAATGCCATTTGGGATGAAGACTGCACCAGCCATCTTTTAATAACTCAAGGACCACATTCTGTCTGGGGAAAGAGACTTTGCTCTGGCACACATGAATGACATTGTGGCAGCTCCTGTGTTATGGAATGCCTTACCCATGAATGTTCAATCAGCTCACACAGTGGAGACCTTCAAGACCTTCATGAAAACTTACTTATTCATGGAAGCATCCCCAGACCATTTTTAGAATCTTACATTGGTATGTTGTGCATTTTACAGCTGTTTTATTTATAATGGTGCTGTAATGTTACATTGTGATAGTGAAGCATGTTGAGCCTTAGGGAAAGGGTGCACAAGTAAATTTGCCTTGCTATATACCGCCAGACATGGCAAGATTACATCAGGTATTTGCCTGTGGTGCTTTGATGACTGAAGGCTGCAGGGTTCGCAGTCAAGGTGGAAAAGTGGCAGATAGGGAGGGCAGAGGTGTCATACTGTACCTTGGGAACAGGATAGGGAGTGGGTACATCCAGCCTGAGCCAGTAGAAAACAAGGCCATACAGGGATGGCCCACACCCACAACAAAGAGAAAAGTACAGCCTTTATAGGGATAGAAGGGTACTATTGAAAGTTTGTGTCAAATTCAGTAGCATGGCCAAACCTCTGTCTGATCTCACAAGGAAGAATATGGCAGAAAAAGTTCAGTGGACAGATCACTGTGACACAGTGTTCCACCAGTTGAAGGATGCATTGTGTCAACCACCTGTGCTCATGAGCCCTGACTATTCTCTGAAGTTCATTGTGCACGTGGATGCATCCGATCATGGGCTAGGCATGGTTCTGAGACAGGTCATGCACATAAGGGTAGCAGCTCCCAGTTGAGTACCCAAGCAGGTACTGTAGCTGCTGCCCAGAGAGGAGGCCTATGCTACACCTGAGAAAGAGTATGGGTACTGTCTGGGCTATGCAAAAGCTGCAATCATATTCAAGGTTAAAGGTTCCTACTTCAAAGAGTAGCATAAACTCAAATTACTATTGCACTCCATACAAATAACATTTTTATTTGTTTTTTGTTGACCAGGAAATATGCTCATAAATACATAACAATAATACATTTGAACAAAAATACAAACACAGACAAGATAAAAACATTTTACATCCACAAAACACAGGATATAGACATTCACTATCTATTATGTTAGTTAATTTTCACACTTATTCATATTGAATATTAAATGTAGTAGAAAGAGGAAAGAATACATATTTCCTGTAAATAATGGTCCCGCTCTCGAACATCTTTTTAACAAATTTGATACATACCAAACAAAGCATGCAATTGCAAAATTGACATGTATTTTATTTAAGAAAAGCAGTGAATGAATCAGTTTCATTCTATGAACTGTGATATCAGCACCAATGTGTTTGCCATTTTCACCATAAGGCATCAAATCTTGGAGAATAAAGAACAATATGTGTTATTGCTCATGCATCTAAGACTTCATAAGAACAGTTATTTTTTTCTCATAGTTCTGCATTATTCACATAATTTGGAAGAATTTCACAAACCAATTCTATTCTAAAATACATATGAGTTTTTTATGGGGGCTTTTAAGACACATTTTCACATAAGGTGCCACAGATCAGACCAATTTACTGATTTTATGTAAATCAGACATTACTGATTCCCTAATTCTTGCAAATGTTTCTTGCCTACTAATATCACTAATTCTTTGGGCTGCCATTTTTAATATATTGTCTTGAATTTTCCAGTGCTTCCCTAGATCATAGCTCCACTAGGCCCATTGATATAACTGTATTCTTCAAGAATGAATACAAAACCATATTTTGCTTTTTCATAATCTCAGCAAAACACATTCCTGGGAGTCAAGAATCCTCTATAACACTAATTTAAGCCCAATAGCTTGTCATCCACTTAAGAACCAAACTTTGGATTGTTAATAAGCCTACCTCTGCTCTCACAAATGCATCTGGCATACAATACCTCTAGGAAGCCCTAATGTGGAGGGCAAAAATGTATACTGTATTGCCTCTGCTTCTTTTACATTACTCACATAGCCACAGACCTCAACCCCATACAGTAACTTGGCATTTATTTTTCCACAAAGCAATTTAGCAAGCTGGAAAATAATTACCTGCAAATGATCTGACTAACTGATGTATGCCCCTAGCCACTACAACAGTTTTATTTTTATATGGAGCTATCTTATGTTGCAGCTGCCATGTTGCTGCTCCACAGCACCCCCTCCTCCGGTAGCTTATCATTCTTATTTAGCAGGGAACTATTTATTTGAATTTTAACAGTAAGTGGAAGATGATCACTGTTACACCATTCTAGGACCTCAAACAATTTTACTGACTGAAAATGAAAAACATGCACTGTAAATAAATCAATAACTGAGCTGCCAAAGGTTGTAAGGAAAGTAATAGCACCCTCATAGTCTTCACTAAGTCTGCCATTTAAGAGTCTCAGATTATGTACATAAACCCAGTTCATAAAATTTCACCTTCTGTCATTTTGTTCAGTGTCAAAAGACTGGTGGAGAGGGATGGTCAGAGCATAACCAATTCCCCAGCTCTGATTATGTGATTCTTGCATAGATCCAATTCTAGTAATAAAGTTCCCCTCCCCAAAAAAACAGTTGGAATAGTTGCAAAATTGTCATGAAAATATTGCAAAACCTCCCCGAAAAGTTCAAATTGTTTGTCAGCTGTAGGTGGGTGGACAGTTTGCAGGGTGCCTCAGGGCTGTACTGGTGCTGGCAGAGTAACATGTTTACATACTAGCAAAAAACACCTGCACTGGAACTGCTCCCCACCAAAACACAGATCACACTTTGCCACAACAGAGTGACCTACAGTGCTCTGCATGCTATTTACATGAGCTGATCTGCACCAGTAAAACTCATCTGCACCGCTCACTACATTGCATATCAGGTTGTGTGAATGGGCCTTCAGATTGCCCCTCATCTCCTAACTTATATGATCCCCACCACCATTTTGAGCCCGCTTTACCACTTTTTTTTTTATAGTTGAGATAGTAAAAGGGGTGTTCCTTTTAATATGGCTTGGACTGGTTTTCATCAGTTCTCTGTTGTTTTTAAAAACCCATTGTTTAAGTTCATTTTTCTTGTGATTAAAATGAACTAGTATGCAACAGACACTGCTCCCTGTCCATATGGGACAATAGGTGTACAAAAACAGCTGGGAATAGTGATGAAAACCTGGTCTGAGCCATATTAAGATAAGTGCTCATTTTGTTATTTCAAGTGTAAAAAAACTGCTAAAGCAGACTCAAAAAGGTGAAAGAAGGCGATCATGTAAGTCAGGATTCCTAAAGTGCCCATGGTATCAACAAGTTAGACATAGATACCTGGGCCCACTGATGCAAGACTCAGAAAACATGTTTACTTGTCCCATTTATTATCTGTTAAACCCATTCACTCCAGAAATGACTGCAGCAGTGACTACATTTTGAGAGTATGTATAAAAGTAAGAAACAAGAAACTGGCCAGGTGCAATAACGTTTAGATGTGATTATATTAATGCATTGATGAATGTATTTTTTCAATGTATTGCTTTTATGTCAATGTATGTATTTGTAAAACGTTGAAATGACAATGCTGTTGATCAAGAGACCTTTTGAAATAAAAAAAAAAGTCAGGCTGTAAGGAGCAATCTAAAACAGAATAAAAAAGTATCGGTAAAAATGTTCACCGCTATCATGCAGTGCTACTAAAAATATGAATGTGCCAAATGTCTGCAAAAGAAAATGAATTATAAAATTAATTAGTTATGAAGTCAGTTTTTAAACCCTTTATAAGAAGAGTAAATGTTACATTTGGTATACTGTAGACCTTTGTATAACTAATTTGCATTTTGCAAAAGCAGAGTCTATGAACCAAAAACATGGCTATTTCCATTTTTAAAATAGTTTTGAGTGGACAATTTTTAGTTTGCAGACTAAAAGGAATGTTTTTGAATACAAACCAAGTACATGTAGGAACTCACCATTACAATGAAGGGTAACTCTTATTGAATAAATATAGCCAATTTGAGCCTTGAGTACCATGTGAGATGGAAGTATGTCCTATGTGTAAGTATAAATAAAAGCTGTGTGTTTAGATAAATGCTACATTGCAAATAACAATGTATATGTGAATGTATAGATAACAAGATGATTACCAAAGGAACAAGCTGAAAATAAATCAAATATTTGTTTTTCTAAACATATTACAGTGATCTTGACAATGGTGAATAATAAAAAATCATAATGATTAGAGATTAGCATTTTTCACAGTCATCATTTCCATAACGTTGTTTTTTTTTTTTTTTTGTGATTGACGGCCATTTAACAATCATGTTTAATAATTGTTAGATATGACCACACTGGTGGTTTATCAAGATTGACAATATCTAAAAAAAATATATATTTATGACAATTTGTGATACATCATGATTAGATCACCATCATTTCAGTAGGGCAGTTCCCGGATAGACATAGTCAGAAAGACTGAGACAGGATTCTGAAACTAAATATCTGATCTCCATGCTTAAGACTGCTCCAAAACTGCTGAACTCTTTTAAAGCATCCTGCTTGTACTGGACAAACATCAGTAAATAGTTGATGAAAATAAATTATACTTACACAATACCCTGTGAGTGTGGAATGAGTTACATACAGATGCAGTGGCATCATCTCTAAGGATACATATGCCTAAAGAAGAGCAGTTCCATATTTTCAAATTCCCCTTTCAACAGAACATTTGGGAAATTTCATTCTAATTCAGCAACATTCTGTCTGAAACAGAATTTTGAAATTCTGGAAATGGAATGTTTCTTTTTTTAGACTGGGAAACAGGGAGCTGGAGATGGAGCTGGAGTGACTGGAGTTGGAAAGAAAGACAAGGGAGCAGTAAGTAAGCAATAATACCTGACAGGGTGGGTGGTAATGTGGTATTCCAGATCGCCCAGGGGCATAATGACGCATGAAGTCACATATGGAGGGCCTTATAGCCCCTGGAAGGTCCGGTATAGTACAATACCTCCCACCCTAGAGGGTATTATTGTGCTTAGAAAATGGGCCACTGTATTACACATGTTGGGGAAAAAATAATGTTAACTCTTAGGTTTTTATTTATTTTATAGTAAAATAGTTCTTCCACCTATTTTTTTTTAGTTAGGCTCTTTTGTTCTAGTGGAGCTGCTGTGGTTTGACTTTGGAGCAGGTTGTCATGGTTAACCCCCTCCCCCCCAAAACACACACACACACACACACACAGAGTGGTCCTGGTGCTGAAGCAAGTAGTCAGCATTTCTAGCCATTTTTTGCCACAGTGCAAATGAAAACAAAAGACAGAAAAGTGTACTGCACTGCTGTGAGATGTTGCTCTGATCCCCATTTAGTGTCCTAATTGTCTGTCTCGAGTCTGAGTGGAGCGCAGTTCATCTAGGCATAGTGTGTGGCATGGGGTACTGCTGCTGTGTTTGGCTGGGGAAAAACAGGGAGAGGATCACGAAAAGGACTACTCCAGGATCAGGCAGGATGGCTGCCTGCAGAGTTGCTGAGAGGGAACAGAAGGTTGGAAGCTGAAAATCGAGCAGGCAGCATGGAGAACAGTAAGCCTGTAATAATAGGTAGATTGTTGTGTTTTGTGTTGCTTTCCTATGCAGCATTGAGTGGGGTTACCTGGCAGGGAGGGCTCCAGTTTTAAAGCTGACATGGTTGAGAGAATCAGGCTGAGGAGCACTGACAGGCTTTCCTTGGTTGAAATCCCCAGAGATATAGATGTGCTGCCGGCTTTCAGCAGCTACTCTCTCGGGAGGTCTTTGAGGCAGTGGGGGACACGAGTAGCTCTCTCATTTTGGAGCACTCTACTTTGCCTGAAAAGGTTATTTTATAGAAAACATGTCTTTTTGTTTGAGTGGGTGATGGTTTGGTAACATTGACTGAGGTGGGGGGAGGAGGGTGGAACTGTCCGATATCTTCGGTGGACTGGGAACACGTCTGCACTCTTCAAAGCCAACCGCGAACTGAGGAAATGCTGGTAAGCTGTATAATGGGATAGATAGGGTCGGTGTGAGAAATCAATGTATGGGACACATTAAGAAAATCACAGTGACACAGTTCATGAGCAGAGGTCTTAAAATGGCTATGTTGAAAATTTGGTGAAAAAATTCCTAAAAATGACTGTTTTACGATGGTTACAGCGTTCTCACATGCGCTCGTAAGTTCACAAATTTTCAGTATTTTCACTCCAGATTTTCAACACTGCCATTTTACCACACCTCCTTATGAGCAGTACAGTTGTCATTTTTCACATCTCACCCACAACGTGTTTCTGCCCATGTAGCACACAATGGCACAGTCGGTGTGCGAAATCAATGTATGGGACATGTTAAGAAAGTTACGGGGTCACGTGATGGCACTGGGCCAGGCTGCTGCTTGAGTTCTGGGCTCTCCCCTGCAATCGCCATTTTTGCTATTTTCTTGGATCATCAGAGCACCAATTAAACAAATTTTTCAAGTAAGTGCTTAGATATTGTGCCTGCTAACATCTAATCCGATCGACTCCTGAAGAAATCGAGTATTTTGATGGGATGGAGGTCGATATGAAGCAGGCCTCGGTGAAGCACACTCCCCCTACCTCTCCCAACAAGGCCTCCAAGCAGCGTAATCAAGGACCGGTTAAAGCGGATCAGAACGATGATAAATCGCAAGCGACTACCCTCCTGACAGAGGATAAATTCCTGCAGGAACTTACCCCTATCAAGTATATGCTAAAAGAGATGGCTGCTGAATTTAAATCGCTGTGGGGGGATCTATCGTCTGTCTCCACCAGAGTAGCCGATGTTGAAGCCAGAATGTTTTCGTCGGAACAGAGGCAAGATAAATCGGAGGTCCTGATTGCTGATTTAAAGCAACAATTTAAAAATTACAAGCCAAAGCAGAGGATTTGGAGGGTCGCAACCGTAGGAACAATCTCCTAATATTTGGCCTGCCGGAGATGGAGGAAGGCCCTGACCTAATGGCCTTTTTACAGAAGCTTCTAGTGAAGATTGTTGGCCCATCTCCTATTAGTCCCACATATCATTTGGAGCGAGCTCACCGTTCACTAAGGCCCAGGCCCCCAGCTGGTTCTCCTCCGCGACCCATTATAATAAAATTTCTGAGTTATATCGAGTGCCAGCATGTCTTTTCTAAATCCCGAGATCTTAAGGAAATCTTATGGGGCTCATCCAGGCTTCGAATTGCACAGGACCTCCCTAAAGAGACTAGAGAAAAGCGGGCAGCCTACCACCCTATCGTTCAAAAGCTGATAGCTGCTTCCATCCCTTTCAAGATGTCGTACCCAGCTACTCTGAAGGTTACGATTGGGGGCTCTGTCTGCAGTTTTAGCACATCAGAAATGGCTCTAAAAGAACTCACTGCAAGATTACCGGATCTCTTCAAGACGGCTGGCTGATGGACTTGTGCTCTGCTAAGATTCCCTTTCCTCTTTTATTAATGTTTAGATGATCGGTGACTGGGGTTGTCTTATCTCCCCTTTTTCTTTTGGGCTGACCAGTGGGGTTAAGTCGGAGGGGGGGACCCGGCCTTTCCTTTGCTGGGTCGTGGGGACGGCTGGGGCTACTCACTAAATTTCCCTTCTATTCTCCTCATTTCTGGACTTTCTGTGTCCTTTACCCTGCTAACTTACTCCTCCTCTCCCTTTCTAGTTCTTTTTTCTTCCCTTACCTGGCTCCTTCGCGATGACTGGGCTGGATGGGTGGTAGCTTCTGGGGGCTGAGGGAGTCCTCCGTGCTGGGCCTGACTGCTCGGGCTCGAGGCGGAACTTCCTTTCCACGGATGATGTTTTCCGAGGGGACTTCCTGGTAAGAGGACTGTTTTTGGTCCGGTTGTTTTTTCGGTCTCCCCGGAAACAGCATCCCAACACCGGAATCTCTTTAGGAATTAAGGCCTCTGCTGCTGTCTCTATTTTCTTGGGCACTTGGATGTTGGGTAAGTTACCCTCTTAGTTTTGCCTCCTTGATTTATGGAGGGGATGGACTTTCTGCGGCTGGCAGCTGGGGGAGGAGGGGCTTTCTTGTTATTATGGGTGGTGCCTTTTCATTTTGCACGTCTCTGTTTGCCATGACTATATTATATCTCCTCCACCCAAGATATGTAAGTTATTTTCTTAGGGTATATGGTGTGTTGGTGATAATAGGCGATTGGGGAGGGCTCGAGCTATGGATGCCTGTTCACCAGATGCGATATTGCGAGCCAAATGAGGGGGTCTGCTAACTCTCCCTGGTGAATGAGTTAAGATATTTACGATACAGGGGTTTCGGCTATATGTTTTTGCTGGTGTGGGCTTGGAGTATTTACTGTATGGATGTCTGTATTTAGCACTGGGGATTCTGGGGTTCGGTTGGGGGTTGGGTGGCCAGAGTTTGTGTGCTTTTATTTGAGTGAGGGATCCTTTTTTCTCTGGTCTTCCTTTGTAAATAGTTATGTGTTGGTTCTGGGGCTTTTCTTGATTTTGGGGGGGGCAGGGTGGTTCCACGATCTTCTTCGATGCTGTTTTTTTGGAGTTGGAGTGTGGGGGGTGGTTTTCTTATTGCAGGGTCTCTCTATGATAATATGGAGGCAGGTCTTGGTTGGGTTGGTAGGGATGATGGGGTTATGGGTTGCTCTCCCCTATGCACTACAAGAATTCTGCTTAAGTAAAAATTACTGTTTTGGGGAGGTACTTGCTCTAGGTAAACTCGGTTCGGGGCTGTTTTGGGTATGGGTATATGCTGGACGTAACAATGTCAAACTTGGAAACTATGGATGGGTTAGTGAAATTCTTTCTTTTATATTCCTAAATATGCCTGGATATCTGGTTTTGTTTATTGTTTCTAAAATGGTTATGAACACTCTTAAAATAGCTTCCTGGAATGTGCGTGGACTTCGGGATCAGGTCAAGCGCTTGCAGATGTTTAATCACTGTTCGTTATTACAAATTGACATTCTCTTTTTGCAGGAAACGCACCTCAGCCAAGGAGACGCTAAGCTTTTACCTCGTTCGGGCTTTTCCCAACCTTATCTCGCTGGTAATTCTTGTTTTAGTAGAGGGGTGGTGGTTCTTGTTAAGAAACACATCTTATTTACTAAAGAGGTGGCTGTGTCAGACCCAGAGGGGAGATTCATGTTGGTTAAAGGAACTCTTAATGGTGAGGAGGTTGTCTTGGGTTCGGTATACGCTCCGGTTGGGGGTGATTCTGGGTTTTTCATGTCCCTTGCTGAGAAACTGGCTAGGTTTCTTCCCGCTCAGTTTATATTGGGTGGAGACTGGAATATTCCCTGCTCGCCTGTCCTAGATAGAGACCCTCAGGATAAACGCCCACTCTCTCCAGCTCACAGAGCCTTCACGGATTTGAGAGCTTTACTTGGTTTGTGTGATCCTTGGAGACATGCTAATCCGTCTCTCCGGGCCTTTTCCTTTCTCTCCCAGTCCCACGGTACTAAATCTAGATTGGACATGGTCTTGGTCAGTGTTTCTTTTCTCTCAAGTCTCTGTTTAACTGGCATTGACCCGATCATTCTTTCGGACCATCTGCGGTTGTCTGCGTTAGCTTTCCTTATCTTGAGTTCTCTCGGGATTCGGTCTGGCGTGACACCCAATTGTTGAAAGTTCCAAGAACGTGTCTGATATTAGTTCTCTGGTCTCTTTATTTCTGGCAGAAAATCTTAATTCTACCTAAGGTTTGATATGGTGTGGCGCCTAAAGTGTTTTCTTAGGGGTGAGCTCATTAAAATGTCTTCCTTTAAGAAAAAAGGGGCTTGCTAATTCCCTATTTTTGATGGGTAAAATTCGGAGCTGGAGGCAATATTCTTCAACCTCTTCCTTAAGTGATCTTAAAGAGCTTTTATCAGCTAAGAGTAAATATCTGGATCTCTTGAGGGAAAAAACTGAATATTCATTGATTAAAACTCAAGCGAAGTATTTTGATCAGGGGGAAAAATCCGGTAAGCTTCTGGCTTTGCATTTACGGGCATTGGAAAGCTCCAGAATTATTCCCTCTCTGCTCTCCCCATCCGGTGAGGCTGTTACTGCACCTAGAGGAATTGCTCATATCTTTAAAGAGTACTATCAGGACCTATATAGCAAACCGACGATGTCACATTCCACTTTGGAAATAGATGAATATTTGAGGGAGATCGATATTCCCTGTCTTTCAGAAACCCAGCAGGCTATCTTATTGGCGCCTATCTCGTCAGAGGAGGTTGAGAGATCTATAGCCTCTCTTGCCCCTGATCGAACACCGGGTCCTGATGGTTTCCCGGCTAACTTTTATAAGACTTTTGCCAAGGATCTGATTCCTACCCTTCTCAAACTGTATGAATATTTATCAGTATCCCCAGAGGTAGATCCTTCTTTGTTTGAGGCTATCATTGTCTTAATTCCCAAACCTGATAAGACCCTTACTGATCCGGCTAATTATAGACCTATTTCACTTCAAAATTACGATATGAAAATTCTTGCCAAAATATTAGCGGAGCGGATCAGGAGGGTTTGGTCAGGGCTGTTGAGTCCTGAACAGGCCAAATTTGTTCCTGGAAGATCGGCGGCCGATCACTTAAGGACCTATCACATATTTCCCAACATGCCCAATCCTTTTCACATCCGGCTGCTCTGGTTTCTCCTGACGCCGAAAAGGCCTTCGATCGGGTGGACTGGTCTTTTCTTTGGGCCGTTCTGGAGAAAATGGGTTTTCCATCTGCTTTTGTTAACAGGATTCGTATATTTTACAACTGCCCCTCTGCCAAAATCTATTGTAATGGGGTTTTTTCCTCCCTTTTTCGCCTGTATGCGGGTATTAGACAGGGATGTCCTCTCTCCCCTTTGTTATTTAACCTATATTTGGAACCGTTACTTATAAGGATTAAGACCTCTGCTCAGGTCAAGGGACTTAGAATACATCAAAAGGAACTGGTTCTTTCTGCGTATGCGGATGACATTCTTTTGCACTTGGCGGACCCGGCTGAATCGTTGAAAGAGGTGGTTGATCTTATTGAGAGGTATGGGGTTTTTTCTCGCTATAAACTAAATATTTCCAAGTCAGAAATTCTCCCCCTTAATATATATACCAATAAATCTGAGTTTTCCTCTTTTGGTATGAGATGGGCTCCTAGATTTATTAAATATTTAGGGATCCTTTTCTCACCGACCCTTCCTTCTGAAGAAACTTTAATTTGGATAGACTTAAGGACTCGGTTTCTCAGGATCTACAGCGTTGGTCAGCTCTTCCCATCTCACTCTGGGGTCGAATAAATATTCTTAAAATGAACGCCTCCCCCAATTTTCTATCCACTGAATTTGGTTAACCTCGGGCTTCCTATCTCTTATATTCAACAGTTTCATGTGCTCTTTTCTAACTTTGTCTGGTCCAGGAAGGCAGTTAAGCGCTCTTACGCTAAATTATCGCTTCCTAAGGAGAGGGGGGGTCTTAGGTTACCCAATCTTCTGCTATATTACTGGGCGGCTCATTTTTCTAAGTTGGGAAGATGGTTCTCTGCCGAACCAGATTCATCCTGTCCAATCTGGCTCCAGCTCGAACGCACCTCCCTTACCGAGGTTAAATTCGACAGGTATGCTTTATTTTATCTATCTCCGAAGGTACTCTCCAATTGGATGTCGGACAGTGTTATAAAGGTTGCCATTAAGTTCTTTATGCAATGTTTAAAGTACTTTCATATTCCTGCTATTTCAGACTTGGGGCAGCCGGTTGTCTGTAATCCTAATGTTAAATTGGGCACCTCATGGATTAATCCGGATTGGCTTCTACAAGTTAGAGAGGCTAGACTTGAGCAATTTTTTAATAATGATTCACTTCTTTCTTCTGGTGATATTCTCGAGAAATTTGACATATCGAAAAGGGTTATTTTCAGAGTTTATCAGATGAGACACTTGATTAGTCAAAGATTTGGTACCACTCCTAGGGAGTCAGCTGTTTTCCCTTTTCTTTCCGAAATCATTAATATTGCTTCCCAACCACATTCTATCTCCTTGATATACTCTTTTCTTCTGAATTATAACTCACCGGAAGGGACGGCGGTTTCCGAGGTATGGGCCCATCTATTGCCTGATAGTCCCCTGGATTGGTCGGGTGTATGGAGGATCTTCATAGATACCATACCCAGGACAGGATGAGATTAACACAATATTATATTGTTAACAATTTATATTATACTCCAATCAAGCTTTTCCAGCTCAAAAGGGTCTCTCAACCAAACTGTTTTAGGTGTTTACAAGCTGAGGGCAATCTTCTTCATGTGTTCTGGGACTGCCCTAAAGTTGCCCCCCTATGGTCTCAGATTAGGGATTATCTTGATCCTCTTCTGGGTCTGTCTGGTTTTTTCTGTCCTGAGGTGTGTATTTTAGGTGAATTATCCCGTGTAGACTATGTCGAACGTAGATATTATATGGCTTCGGTGTCTATGGCTGTTAAGAAACTGGTTTTAAGACATTGGACTGACCAACTGACACTGTCTTTTGCCGAATGGTTAACTGAATTAATCTCATACTTCCAATCTGAGAGGTTGGTTGCCAGTCTTAAAGGGCATTTGGATCTGTTCCAGAAGAGGTGGAATAGGCTTCAAACTATCTGTCTGGCTTAATTTACATTATTTCTTGACCTGATCCCGTTGGTCCGCGCGCTATGTTTGCCTGTTAATTTGTGGCCTCTGCAATCCCTGTTCTCAAGACTGTTTGATTTCTTATTGATGTCAGGGTCTGTATTTTTGGGTTAAGTAGCTGATATGTCCAGGATATGCTTGATCTTTGGTTAGGTGCACCCTGGGGAGGGTTGGGCTGTGGGGGGGTGGGTTCTCAATGCTATGTAATGGATTATTTTCTGTAACTGAAGATTGGGGGTGGGCGGGTTAGTGGATGGGTTATTTTTGTGTTTAATTTTCTTTTGTTTCTTCGTTGAGGGGTGGGGTGGTTTTGGGGAGTTGTATTTCTTCTGCTTCTTTTGGATGTGCTGACTGTTTTACTGCTGTATTGCTTTTTCTTGGTGTATACTGTGTTGTTGTTTGTTTCTTAAAACCAATAAACTTAAATTTCAAAAAAATGTTAAGAAAGTTACAGTGACACTGGTCATGAGCAGAGGTGTTAAAATGGCTATGTTGAAAATTTGGTGAAAAAATTCCCAAAAATGACTGTTTTAGGAGCGCACTTTGTGCAGTTCCTACGCACGCTGACAAGTTTGCAAATTTGCACTATTTGCACACCAGATTTTCAACAGTTCCATTTTACCGCACTTCCTTATGAGCAGTACAGCTACTATTTTTCACATCTCGCCCAAAATGTGTTTCCGCACATGTAACGCACAATGGTACAGTCGGTGTGCGAAAACAATGTTTGGGACAGATTAAGAAAATCACAGTGACACTGGTCATGAGCAGAGGTCTTAAAATGGCTATGTTGAAAATTTGGTGACAAAACTCCATAAAATGTCTGTGTTATGAGTGAGCATTGCGCAGTTTCCATGCACCCTCGTAAATTCATGAATTTGTAATATTTTCAGTCCAGATTTTCACCAGTGGCATTTTTCCACACCTCCTTATGAACAGTACAGCTGTCATTTTCCACAACATAGCCAAAATGTGTTTTCACACTTTCAGCACAGAAATGCGTGATCGCGGTAGGAAATCATTGTTCGGGACAGATAAAGAAAATCACACTGACACTGTTCATGATCAGAGGTCCCAAAATACCTGTGTTAACAATCTGCTGTAAAAAAAAATCCCCAAACTAGTTACATTACGCGTGTGCATTGCACAGTTTCTATGCACGCTCGTGACTTCACCAGTTTTTTTAAGATTTTCACAGCAGATTTTCAACATTGCCATTTTTAATGTTGCTTGCACGCATGTGCAAGAAACATAGTGCCATCATCAGAGATTTCGGAGGTGTGTCACCTCCTCCTCCAATTCAGTCAGTGAGCTGGCAGGCGCGGCCCCTGTAAGCCAATGCATTTTGGAGCTGTCTATGGCATGCTCCAAAATGCAGTGGCATACAGTTGAAAGGGGGAGCTATGCTTCAGTGAGCAGAGATAAGAAGCGTAGCTCCCCCCCACATGCAGGTGTGCGTGCCCCCCCATGTACTGTGTAGCAGATGGGTGCCAATCCCCGTCAGCTGAGCTGCATCTCTCCCCCCCCAGTTGTAGGTCCCATGCTCGGAGCCCACCCCAGCGTGGCAATCCAGTCCTTTGGCCGACGGGTGCCCAATCCCCGTCAGCTGAACGCCCCAGCGTCTTGTGCCACACTGGGAGTCCACCCCAGCATGGCAAACAGTTCCACAATGTCTTTTTTTTTTTTAACCTGAAAACGAAATGATCTCATGGAGCGACTCCCGACCCCCTCCCACAACACGCACTCCACCCACTGCACACCCATCCTCCCCACACCCCCACCCCATACTTCTACCTCCAGACCGCGTGATTTATCTTCGTGGACGGGAACACCTCTGCACTCTTCAAAGCCGACCGCGAACTGAGGAAATGCCGTAAGCTGTATAATGGCCTAGATTGGGGGTTTCAACTTTGTTGCATATCTCAGGTAGTTTTGTTTCACCAATGAATTAGACATTTACCTTCGATGAATGATGTTACTGGCATGATCTGGTTCAAGCGGTGATTTATGCAGTGACTGCAAAATCACCCTTTGGGCCTGAATACCACCATGACAGTGACATCATTCATGAGAAGGGTCCCAAACCCCATGTTGAAAATTTGTGCAAAATTCCAAAAATTACTGTTTTATTTAACGCAGTGCTATGCAGTTCCTACGCAGGCTCAGTAAGTTATGAATTTCAATATTTTCACTCCAGATTTTCAACATTGCCATTTTAACACACCTTCTTATGAGTAGTACAGCTGTCATTTTTCACATCTCACCCAAAATGTGTTTCCGACCATGTAGCACAGAATGGCGCAGTCGGTGTGCGAAATCAATGTACGGGACAAATTAAGAAAATCACAGTGATACTGTTCATGAGCAGAGGTCTTAAAATGGCTATGTTGAAAATTTGGTGAAAAAATTTCTAAAAATGACTGTTTTACGAGCGTGCGTTGTGCAGTTCCTACGCAGGCTTGTAAGTTCTCAAATTTTCAATATTTTCACTCCAGATTTTCAACTTTGCCATTTTACCACACCTCCTTATGAGCAGTACAGCTGTCATTTTTCACATCCTGCCCAAAATGTGTTTCCACCCATGTAGCGCACAATGGCGCAGTTGGTGTGCAAATTCAATGTATGGGACACATTAACGAAATCACAGTGACACTGTTCATGAGCAGAGGTCTTAAAATGGCTATGTTGAAAATTTGGTGAAAAAATTCCTAAAAATGACTGGTTTACGAGCGTGCGTTGCGCAGTTCTTACGCACGCTAGTAAGTTTGCAAATTTTCAATATTTGCACTCCAATGACTTCCAAATACCTAAACAGCACATAGAAGCAAGCAACATTCGGCATTGACAAATGCTTGTTACACCTCCCATGAACAGTACCGCTGTCATTTTTCACATCCTGTTCTGAATGTGTTTTTGCACGTGTGGTGCCAAATGCCATAGTCACTGTGCAAAAACAGTTTTCGGCTAACAAACTAATATTGCCACTGTTCATGAGGTGGGGGTCACAAAAAAACCATGTTGAAAATTTGGAGTGAAAATACCAACGAATGCCTGAGGCGTTAGGGTTTCCGACCATAACGCCCCCACCCTGTAGAGAATGACAGGCATCAGGGGTGTGACTTGGGATTCTTGCCTGTCATGCTCATACCATTCCACCCCCACCCACACCCTGCAGCCAGTGAGAGGCATCAAGGTGTGCCTCAGACTCTTCGGGCCCAAACTTCACCCCATTCTCCTATACTGCACCCATCTCACCGTATTTCCTGATGGAATGGGGTGCGCATAAGGGCCAAAGACCCCAAGGCACACCGTGACACTTGTCAGTGTCTGCAGGGTAGGGTGTGGTGAAATGGCGTGGTCGTTATGCCTGATGACCCAAAGGCACACCCCAATGCCTGTCACTCTCTGCAGGGTGGTGGTGGGGTTGGCTTCAGTTCAATACTTCGCTGCCATTCCTATTATGCAGCTCTGTAACTTCTACACTACCAATGCCAATGCCAGCAAGCAAACATTCGGCATTGACAAATGCTTGTCAAATATAGGTATTTTAGGTATAAGATGCCAGAGCTGGACGGATGCATGCAAGGTGTTCAGGGGAACTGGCATTGGAATTAGCCAAAACTATGGTAGGGTTATTTAATAGCTCTATTCAGACAGGAGTGGTTCCTAAAGACTGAATATAGTTTTATAATGTACGGCAGAATGTTGTTATATGTAGAAATCTACCTTTTTATAATAACATTTTACAATCAGTGTGATGGCACGATGTTGTTAATCCATAGATGGTACGTCACACTGTTGGGTTAACAACTGGGAATGGTCTGCGCATGCATGCACCTTTTTTCTCATGAACCGACAGCCTTTCAGAAAGGGGTGCAGTGGTGAGGGCATAACCTAGAATGGGCATGGCAATGACTGAAACTTCAAGAGTAAGAATCCTTCTTCATGACAATGTAAACCTCTCGAGCTTCACGCTTGAGGTTTACATGGTCACCCTGACAACCTCTTGATGGTTAACAAACCAGTTACTGATAGAGGACCATACATTATCCTCTGTGTTATACAAGGGTGGGGACAAAGAGCAGCAGGGTAACTACAGACCCATGAATCTCGCCTCCTTTGTGGGTAAACTGATTGAGACACCAGTCAAAGAGAACCTAGCAGTCTACCTGGAGATAAATGAGTTTTGGGATAGTGAACAGCATGGGTTTGTGGCAGAGAGGTCTTACCAGATCAGCCTGACAGTATTCTTTGACTAGGCAACTGGGACAGTGGATAATAGTTATTATGCAATGGATTTATTCTATTTTGACTTTAGCAATGTATTCGACTTGGTGCCACAAAGAAGGTTGCTGAAAAGCGAGAGGATCAGGGCGCAGCAAAGGACATAGTAAGATGGGTGAGATGTTGGTTGGAAGGGAGACAGCAGAAGACAGTGGTCTGTCTCCAGGGGACTGCATGGCCAGAAGGACCCTCTGGATTGGTGTAAGGCAATGGCTCCATCCTGTGTGAATGTTACCCCTAGATATTCATAAAAAGGTTAGAACTCTTCAGAAGCCTGGGGATTTCTGAGCTCTGTCTGAGGTTTCAATGCTTAGAAGAGCTTAGACATTTTAAGAGCATAGAAAGTCTTGGACCTCCAGCTTTTCTGAATCTTGAGTGCTTAAGAACAAACTTTTTTCCTGGAACCTTTTGGACTTTGAGTATGTAACAACTGGAGGGTGGGAGTAGCAAAGAACCATGTGGGCAATGGCATTTGTACTTTAGCAGTTATGAGAAATTTAGTGCAAGATGCTAAGAGATAAAATGATTACAATAATGAAAAAAGATGCATAGAATAGAATTCACAGGCAATGAGAGATGTAGAGTTTGACCAGCTGAAAAATAAAAGCTATTATTATAACTATTTTTAAAACATTTAATCAGTCATTGTTCATTTCTGATTATATCTGTTTTCTGATTATTCTCAAATGCACTTTAATATCACAAGTCTCCATCACAATTTTATGTTGCTGTTATGGGCTTAAGGGTTAGAGTTGCTGCCTCTCAGGCCAGGCAAGGGTCTATCCCTACGTCTGACAGGTGCCTGTAATTTTACAGTTTGTCAGTTTACAGAAGATGTTACCCACATGCTGGGTAGGGTATTACAAATGCAGGTAGTTTAGGTTTCAAGACTCATTTGACAACAGGCCTTTGAAAAATATATTGCATATTTTAAAGATACGGGCCCGCATTTTCAAAGGAGGTGCACGGTGCATCTCTAGATGTGCCGGCACATCTCCAGACATGCATGGCCATCAGGGGCATTGCAATATTCAGAAGCCCCTGATGGGTCACGCAAGTCCAACTATTCCGTGGCACAGAATATTGCGATGCGGGCATGCAAATGAGGGCGCCCTCATGCTTACGGGGAGCTGAGAAACCAAAGCAAAAAAGAACAGCCAAAAGAGAATATGTCAGACACCTGCAGCAGGCCAGTCTCACTGACTCTAGATGTCTTTGGCAGTATATCAATGGTCTACTGAAAGGCAAGCATAAACCCCAGCAAGTATCAGTTGTCTCCAATGGTCACACTATTAGTGACAGTCTGGGGGCAGCCAATGCCTTCAACACATGCTTTACTGATCTGGAGGAATACAAGGCTAAATCCACCCCCAAGACCTCTGAACACTTGTGCCCCAGCAGACCACTACATCTTGAATTCCATCTGAAAAAGGTGAAGCAGAAGGATGTACTCTCTCTACTAAGGAAAATAAAGACCAGGGGAACTGCAGGGCCAGATGGCCTGGTCCCCAGATTACTGAAAGAGGCTGCCCCTGCTATTGCCTCTCCTGTTAACTGGCTAATAAACAGGTCCCTATTAGAAGGAGTTGTCCCAGCCAGATGGAAAGAGACCCATGTTTTTCCTGTACATAAGGGTGGTCAGAAGAAATCAACTGGCAGTTATAGGCCTATCTCGCTCATCTGTATCTTGGCCAAGATACAGGAACAACTTGTCTTTAATCAGCTCTGGGACTATCTCGATACACACCAGCTACTAGTACCAAGCCAGCATTGTTTCAGACCAAATCATGCTACTAACACCACACTTATTAAATTTACAACTGACACCCACAGGGCCCTTGACAATGGCTACACCACTGGAGCCATTTTCATTGACTTACAAAGGCCTTCAACTTGGTTGACCACAGCCTGCTGGCAGACAGGTTAAAGAACATAGGCATAGACCCCCACTCCCTGGCATGGTTTGAGAGTTACCTCTCCCATCAAACCCAGCAGGTTACGTGGAATGGATCATTAACACGTAGTCTACTTATCAAGGATAGGGTACCTCAAGGCTCTATCCTGGGACCCCTCCTCTTTTCACTGTTTGTCAATGATCTTGGCAACAACTGTGGTGGTAGCTCTGTAATACAGTATGTGGATGATACTGTACCATTGCTAGAATATCAGAATTGAAGCCTCTGCTACAGGAGGACTTTGGGACATTGGAAAAGTGGCTGCTGAAGAACAGGATGCTGCTGAAAGACAAAAAAACAAAAGTCATGGTCTATGGACCTAGGATACTAGGCTCAGACAGATCTCTTCTACTCTCCCTTGTCTCATCTTCAGGGATGCCCTTGGAAGTGGTGAGCTCTTTTAGGTACCTGTACCTTGTCCTCGACCAAGGCTTCACATTTACATACCAGGTGGACCAGGTCACCAAAACTATATGCCAGAAGCTTGGGCTGCTATACAGACTGAATTTGCAACTTATCCCTGAGACTAGGGTTGCAATCGCAAACAGTATCCTCCTGCCCAATCTAACCTATGCAGCTACCATCATCCAGGCCCTATCTAGTAAGGAGCTGGGCATGATACAAATTCTTTATAACAAAATTGTGAGATTTGCTACCAAATCACCCTGAGATGACACTACTGTAAGGTACTTGACTCCTGAAACTGGCCGTCCCTTATCCAAAGGCTCAAATTCCCTCTGTTGTGTACCACCTACAAAATAATAAATGGCCCACACCGAATTGGCCTAAGTGGGATACTGGTCCCTAATCACCCAGGCAGGCTGCTCTGCACCTCATCTTGGAAGCTACTGGAGGTCCCTAGGATATGAACAGCAGCAGGGAATAAGTCTTTCATCCACACTGCTTCTACCCACTGGAACAATCTCCCAGACCAGCTGTAAAATGCAGGCTCACTAACTTCCTTTAAAAAGGGACTCAGAGAGCTGCACAGGGAACACAGGCAATGCAGATGTCAAGGACAAAGTGTGACTCCATAAGCCCTAGTAGACTATCCTAATCTGGGTAAGTTGACCCCTATGTCCTATACCCTTGGCTACAGGTGCCAACACTCTACATGGGAAGGTGACCACTTACAGACTATACGAATGTGCTACAATAAAAGGTCTTTTTGTCCCATAAAAAATCTAGGTCTGCTCCTGATATGAGTCTACTCATTGTATTGCTGCATTTTGTCTGCAATATACTGTGATCGTACCTCAAAGCTGTCAAGAATCTGCATTGTATAATTGTTGTATTTTCGTCTGCTGTGTATTGTGATTGTACCTAAAACTGTCATGTATTTGAAATGTCCTGACCCAAAAATTTCTCTTTAACTAATTCTGGGTCACCCCTGAAAAAGGGACCTCTTGGGCCCAGTGGGCCTACCCGGTGAACAAAAGTAAATAAATAAATATTCCCCACATCGCAATATTCAATGATCCCCTGGGGAAGGCACACTGGATGTGCCTGCACAAAGTTGGGCCAAAGAAATATGGCCTAACTGTGTGCCAGGCAGGGTTGTGCCCCATGCAAGTGCCCTGCCAGGTCATATGGCCCCTATCCATGCCTGATCACAGTGTCATACTGACATATGCAGGTAACCTTATTGTCCATAGTGTAGGGTCCCCCCCCATCCCTGAATCATGGTCCTTGTAAAATAATGTCAGCCCACATTTTCAGTAGTGTAGGCTCCCCCCTTTCCATAGTGCAGTGGCCTCCCCCTCCCAGCCCCGATCCCTGATATAAGAGGTTCTGGTCAGAGCCGATATGGCTGTAGAGAGCTTTTAGGAGTGGCAAGAGCATGGAAAAGAATATGCAGTGCTTTTGCTGCACCCAGCCATAAGTAATACTGCAGCAATTACAGCACGTGCATGTGTGATACTCACAAATGTGAAGTTTGCCTTGTAGTCAGCCCTGCACAACATGGCAATGCTGACATAACTATGTATGCACGATAGTCATGCACGTGCAATTTAAGTCAACATCACCATGTTGCACATGGTGGCCATCAGTACTGAAGCTGCAGAACAGAAAAGTAGTGTGCCGGGAAGTGGGTATGTTTATGCGGCCTGTGGAGGGTAAGGGCTGCATAAACAGAATGATTGGAAACTATGTCAGAGCACAGTGGCAGCACATCAGACAGTGGTCCAGTTACATGCTTCCACAGTGCTGTTATATAAATCTGATGATGGCATAACATCCGTGGAGCTTGGCCCATGCAGTCGTACAAATCAGACTCAGGTGGAGACTATTAACAAACTACAGATCTGGTCTGGGACTCTCTCGTCATCACAGTCACTTTCTCATTCTTTTCTAAGCAGTAATTTCTGGCAAATGTGCCTTAACCATATTGATCTCAGTGCTGGTAGACCACTTCTTGTTTCCCCTGATTGTATTAGGCGGGGGTAGTATCAGTCTTGATGTGGTAGCTGCCGGTGGTGGCATGCTCTGGAAAAAGTGATCCCCATGCTCGTCTGCACATTTTAGAAATGATGCCTTTCCTTGTTTTTGAGGTAAAGAAACCGACCCCTTTAACATAAAAGCAAGGAGTCAGTTATGGCCTCCACTCCTCCCTTTGCTTCAAGTGAGGAACATCATTATGGGTTTACATCAGATGTGCAGTGACAGCCATAGATGCAAAATATTGTTAAACAGAAATCAATTGTATGTAAAAGATCTTTTTTTTAATGTGTGCTTTCTTTTTTTTTTTATATACTTCTTTTTTATTTTCTCTTATCATCACAATACATACAAATCTTTTCTGCATTAAAGTACACAGTTCAGTTTTTCAGTAGGTACAATCAATATACCAGTATTTTATTGTAAACAATAGGCCTACTCAACTCAAAAACTCTAGCCTAGTTTCTGTTTACTTGGTATCACCAATCATATTTAAGATTAGTTATCTTAAAAATGAAGTGCTTTCTATTTTATCTACATTTATGTAATAGTTCATTAGTATGTCAGCCACCTTTAATCTATAACTTCTTTTCTTTCTTACAGGTATCCTTCATGGACAAATCTCAAGGAGCCACTCTTCATTTCAGCTGAGACCCTCTCACCTGTATCTTTTCCCCTATTCTATTGACTCATTTGTTCTTTTCCTTTTCAATTATGTCACCCTTCAATAAGAAGAAATTGCCTTATTTGAGTGTCCTATTTCTAACTTTTTTATTCAGTTATCAAAAACCTCCTTCCTTGTTTATTTACTCCTAATTCCCCACATTTGGTTCGAAAAGGAATGGAGAGGGGGGAAATAACAGGAACAACCCTATAGATCCTTCTACCAATCACCCCAGTTCTCATATAACATCCTTATACTCCCGACCCTGTTTTGATGATATGTTTCTCTCTTTATTTTACTTTCCTAGTTATGAAATTTTAGGTCTCCTCACCCCTCTCTCCTTCAGTTAGGGACAACTCCCATCTGTTCCACCTGTTTTTGAACTGTGGTCGGCTTTGTCTAAGTGAGTAAGTGACCCTCTCAAGCATTTTTATTCCCTCGACTACCTCTCTCCACTCCTCCACCGTAGGGACGTTCGGAAAAAGCCATCTTCTGGAGATTGCCTTTCCAGCCGCGGCAATCAGTATGTTCCAGAGATACCATGCCTCCTTTCCCCTAAGGTCTTCGGGATACAGCCCCAAAATCACATGTTCTGGTCCTAGTAGGGACACTACACTGAACATCTCCCTCATGTGCTCTTGTATTTCCATCCAGAATCCCTTTAACTCAGGGCATTGCCAGAAAATATGTGTTTGATTGGCTACCAGCGAACCGAAGTTTCTCCAACAACTAGTGGTGTTAGTTTTATGCCAACTAGCTATCTGAGATAGGACCCTGAAAAATCGCACCCTTAATTTCCATAAAAATTCCCTCCACCCCGGAGAGGATGTTGTGCTCCATGTATTTTGCCACATTCTTATCCAGTCTTTATCACTTAACTTAATTTCTAACTCTCGTTCCCATTTTATTTTTATATATTCTGTTGTGTGTTGGAGATCTTTTATATCATTTTGATATAAGATGGAAATGGCTCTTTCCCCCCATTCGAGTTCCAGATTGACTCAAATATGTTCGGTACTGTGGAACCACACCCTCTCCTGGTTGAGATGTTCATTTCTTTTCCTATGTAATCTCTCATCTGATAGTAATAAAGTAACTCTCCCCTTTCCATCCAAATTTGGCTTGGGCTTCCTCAAAAGATATGACCCTGTCTCCTCCAAGCAGTTGCCACGAGGCCACACAACCCTGTCGTTCCTGTTTTTTATACCACAGGTTTGTAACTGCCTGATTCCTCTGTACATTTACGGACCACCAAGTATACTTCCATAGGTAGACTTTGGTTAGTCCTCTCATAAGTCCTTGTCTGTAGCCTTGTATAGCCATTTCCATCCCAAGATAAGGCGTATTCGTCCAGCCAACCCCAGGATTTAATGTCATGCACTGTGCCAATAAAGAAGGAGACAGGTTTACAGCTAAATCCAGCTCCTTCCATCTGACTGAATAGCTTGGATGTTGTAATAATAAAACTATTCTCGTCTGAGTTGCTATCCAATATCCCACCAGTAGGGGGACAGCTAGCCTTCATGCACTTTTGGGGAGATATAGGGTTTGCTTTTTAATTCTGGGTTTTTTAGTTAACCAAATAAAGTTCCCTATGATTTTTTGCCACTCTCCTATTTGTTTAGGTGATACTGGGGCAGGTACACACTGAAACAAGAATAAAAAACATGGCAAGACGTTCATTTTAATTGCTTGTACCCTTGTAGTTATGGACACAGGTAGAAGCCTCCACCTTCGTATATCCTCCTGTAGCTGTTCCACCAATGGGGGGGTAATTTAGTTGAACTAGTTGAGCAGTTGTTGTTGCTAATTTTATGCCCAAATATTTCATATGTGGAAGCTCCCACTTCATAGGGTAATGGGTTTTAAACTCAAGGGTTAGTTGAAAATTAAGTTTCAATACCTCTGTTTTAGTTTCCTTGAGGGTATATCCAGAAAGGGTTGAAAACTTCCTAAGGTGTTGAAATAAACTTGGCATAGACTTTTCTGGTTGGGTTAGATAAAGCAAGATATCATCTGCATATAGGGGTAGTTTTTGCTGGGTCCCCTCTATTTGCACACCTAAAATGTCTTGAATCTCCCTTAAGTCCCTGGGCCAGGGGTTCAAGGTATAGGGCAAATAAGAGTGGGGAAAGGGGACATCCCTGTCTAGTTCCTCTTTCTAGTACAAACGTATTTGAGTGGTGTCCATTCACTCTTACATATGCCTTGGGGGTAGCATATATCCTTTTAATTAGGGCCACAAACTGCTCCGGAAAACCAAACTGCCCCAGCACTGCCTGGAGAAAACTCAATGATACTTTATCAAAAGCCTTCTCTGCATCTAAGCTAAGAAGGATAGCAGGCTGCTTAGTGCAGTTTAGATGATCCAGAACATGTGCAGTCCGCCTTAGGTTATCCTGGGCTTGTCTACCTGGGATAAACCCTGTTTGAGCTGTTTGTATTAACATCGGTAAGATTTGTTGTATTCTGCACAATATTATTGCCATAAATAACTTGTAATCCGTATTAAAAAGAGAGATAGGTCGGTAAGATGGGCATAGTTTAGGATCCTTACCATCTTTGAGTATTACCAAAATGACCGCTTGTGACCATGATTCTGGGGGGAGACCTTCCGACGCAAGAGTTTCATTGAACACATTTACCAATAGTGGGACCAGCTGTTTCTGAAAATGTTTGTACTTCTCAGCGGGGTATCCGTATGTCCCAGGACATTTATTTGCTTTAAGCCTAACTATTTCCTCTCTTAATTCCTCACTGGACACAAGTTTCATAAGTTGACTTCCTGCAGACTCTGAGATTATAGGCAGGGAGATCTCCTTTAAATATTGCTCCATGTTCAACTCCTCTGGATGTGGGGGGGCCTTGTACAACTCCTTGTAGTAGGATCTGAAGGCTTCCGCTATATCCGGGGTAGTCTACAGAACATTCTTACTTTGTGGGTGTTCTACTTTGGCTATGTGGACCCTGGCTCTCTGAATACACAGCCTGGTTGCAAGGATCCTGGTAGCCCTAGGTCCACCTTCATAATATCTTCGTTTAATATATAGCAGTTTTTGTTCAATATAGTATTCCAGTTCCCCATATAACTCTTTTTTTAGTTTATTTAAGTTTTGAAAAGTCTTTTTGTTATATTTCTCTCTTAATTTTTTTTCCAAACTGTCTATTTCCCTCTTCAGAGATTTTTTCCCTGTTTTTTTTTTTTTTGTACGCTGCTACAGATATTAATTTTCCCCTCACTATGGCCTTTATCATATCCCATAGGAACGCCGAGGTTATATCTGGGGATGTATTTTCTTCTATGGCTTGTTTGATGGCGTCATGCAACTGTTGCTTTACCTCCTTGTTCTGCAACAAGGAGACATTCAGTCTCCAAAATGTTTTTTTCTGGAAACCCCCCAAGTCTAATTGAAGAAATATCGGGGCATGGTCAGAAATCACAGTACTCCCCATCCAACTATCCCTTACTCTAGCCATTAATTCTTTTGGTAAGAGAAAGTAATCTAACCTCAAGTAACTCTTGAGCGGAAGTGAGAAAAAGGTGTCGTTTCTTTGTTCGGGATGTCCCGCTCTCCACGTGTCCACATACCCTATCTCCCCCAGGAATTTAAATAGTTTCTTTGAGACCCCTCTCTCCCTTCGCCCACCCAGAGTCGTGCTATCCATACTTGTGTCCAGTGTTGTGTTTAAATCCCCCACTAATATAACTTGCCCTTCCACCCACTCCTGCAATTTGAGCAAAATGGTTCTGTAGGTTTGAAAATTTGTGTTAGGTGGTACATATACCGATGCCAAAGTTAACATTTTCCCCCTGATATCTACCTTTCAGAAACACATATCTCCCCTCCTTGTCAGTTTGTTTGTCTATTACTTCAAATATAATTTTCTTTGGTATTAATATTGATACCCCCCTCCGTCTCCCCCGCCCATAAGAGGCGCCAACCTCATAATTGAAACCCATTTTCCCCAATTTAGTATGTTCTAGAGGGGAGAGATGCATATCTTGCAATAAAATGAAATCAGGTATCTCCTTTCTGAGCATTGCTAGTACTTTGCTCCTCTTAATCGGGTTCGTCAGCCCATTGACATTAAGTGAACATATCACAGTTGTTTTATCCATTCTTATATCTTTTCATATCCTTCAATAGAATATCACACCCTTTATCCCTGTTCCCTTGTGGCATCTCATACAATGCACTATTCCAGTAGCTTAGTTGTAGCATCTTCTCTCTGATATTATTCTTATATGAATTAGGCTTATCTAACTTTAAAACAAACCTTAAACACATTTCAAATTCAACTGGGGTACCTCTTAACCCAGTAACCCCTCTAATCCTTATTAATCTAAGAATATAACCTATAAAAAGCTTAAGTAAGTAACAAACTTTTTTTTTTGGTTAACAATTTCGTTACTTCCAAGGTAGGGGCTCCCAACAATGTGGTGCCCTAGTTCTGCCCTATACTAGATTGAGATTCGGGCAGCTACGAGGGTTACCAATCTCTTTTGTTTAGAGATTTCCCTTGAGAGAAAGCCTCCAAAAAGCAGTGGCTTCGTCAATAAGCAAAATGCCACCATACAGTCAGGCAGCCCAAATGTATTTGGTGCAGAAAACATTATGCCCTTCCTTCACATCCCACCTCGCTTATTTTGAATTTCTGTAACCCCACCTCGGATCTTCCCATATT
This sequence comes from Neoceratodus forsteri, assembly GCA_016271365.2. Taxonomy (NCBI): domain Eukaryota; kingdom Metazoa; phylum Chordata; order Ceratodontiformes; family Ceratodontidae; genus Neoceratodus; species Neoceratodus forsteri. The sequence goes on from CM057451.1 coordinate 492,420,878, forward strand.
TTTCCCATTGTCACCTTGGATTCCTTTCACAAAGTTCTGTGGAGGTTCTGTAGCAAGTTTTTCTCTTGCTTTTCCTGAATTGAAGTCTTCCTCCTCCGCAGACAACACTATTCTCTTTATACCAGTCACCCTTGCTGTTCTGAGGCTGCCTCCCAAGCTCCCCCACCCACCCAGCCCCACCACTCTTCATTACCACACCCTCCCTCCTTGTAATATCAGCTCACCTAACCAATCCCTCTCTGTCTCCAAGTCCCCCCTGTCTTCATAGCCTCCCTTTGCTTTTTTCCTTTAACAGAAAGTAGCTGTACCATTTAAATCTATAGGCTTCTGCCTGACAGCGGTACAGCACATATCTCTTGTGCAGCCCTTATTTGGGAAGCATACAGAATCCTATAGTCTTGACAAGGAGAAGGGGAAAATGAAACAAGAGGGGAGAAAGGAGGGACGCAGAGGCACAAAAGACACGAAAGAACAGGCCTAACTGGAAGGGAGCTAGGAACAGGAGGGGGGGAGAGACAAACCAGGAGATATATATATATATATATATATATATATATACACACACATACATATCAGTCCACTCTGGTCCAAGGTGAATCCATTTATTTATAGCTGCAGTTCTAGGCATCTTAGGCCGTAACCTCAAAATGAATTTCCCCTTTACTCTGGAAAAAACATGTAGGGGAGCAGATCGAGACGAACTTGTTCATTAAACAGCCTCTATTCATCTCTCATTCCCTGGAGATTCAGGTCCACCACGCAATGTTCCTTTCTTTGCCATAGCCCTTATCTTCTCGAGGGACTCCTGGAGTAACTTTGTTGTAGCTCCTCTTTGCTGCATTCCTGGTTGAAACCAATCCGAGAGAAACACCTGCCTCCTGCCTATTCGTTCCGCATCATCAGCCGCCAGTGTGATTCCTCTCTGCTTCATTGCTTCCAAAGTCTTGTAGGGAGACCCATATATTTGTGTGCCTTCCTGCCAGAAGATCCTCAACGTTGCAGAGAAGGGGTCTGAAAACGGATCCCCTTCTCTCTCAGCGCACGCAGTATCGGAGTGTATTGTTGTCTGGCTTGCTGTATCTCCATGGGGTAGTCATGATCCAGTGTTAATTTAGATGAAAGATATGTAAGTTCTTTCTTTGCCCACGCTCTATGTAAAATATCTTCTTGTACTTGATAGCTCACCACTAGGAATATTATGGAGCATGGCCATGCTTTCGGGTCTTGGGGCCTTGTGCCCAATGCTCGATGAGCTCCTTCTATCTTTAGGTCATAGTTTGATGGAAGCTCTAAAATATCCCGGAGTAGATTTTCAATAAAAGCTGCCACCGGGGTCATCTCAGCACCCTCTGTTAGGCCATAAAGTCTTTGGTTATTTCTTCGGGATCTGCTCTCCAGGTTGATGGACTTGGCCTGTAACGCCATTGATTGCTGTATCAGCGCGCCGACCACATGGCCAGGCAAGTATTTACATCCTCTACCTCCGATATTCTAGTTTAGTTTCTGCCTCCTCTATTCTGTTGTCCAGCTTCGACAATTGAGCAGATAGCCCTTGTAGATCTTTTTTTGTTTCTAATCTGGATGAACGAATCTCCTGCAGAATTGTTTCATAGCGTGACCGAGTCAACTTATCCTGCTCCCCCTCAGTATCATAATCTGACCCTCGTGTACTGCTTGGCGAGCGACTTCAGCTGTACGGCCTGTGTACCTCAGTAATTCGCTCTGCATCTGCCGTTTTTTTCTGTAACCCAGCCTTCGAGGAACCAAGTTTGTCTCTCCTACGAGGATCCTTAGACATGTTTTGAGGCTTCTTCTGTTTTGTGCCGTCCGAGTGTTTTTTTTTTTATTTTAATTATCAACAGGCGAGGTGGAGAGTATTCCAATAGAGCTGTCTACCTGTCCGTGGTGGAACCGGAAGTCCCAATGTGTGCTTTCTTAATGTTGTCAATACCACTCCACCTATGTGTACTACTCTGCCCCTGAATTTCTGTACCCCAAGTGCATTATTTTACATTGTTGTGTTCAGGACAAAAATGCCTTTGAAATGAATGTAGTCACTTATCTAAATTCTTTCATTTTTTGTTTCCTTGCACGTATGCAAGAAACATCTTGTAGTAGAATGACATTTCGGAGGTGTGTCAGGGGTGATTCCAATGCACGACAATCTACAGTGGGCTTGATCCTGGCATGCAACCAGACTGTGACATCAGTCACCAGTCACCAATCACAGTTTCACAGCTGTAAGCTGTTCTGTAGTTGAAAGAAATAAAGTGCTCGAATGAGAGTGCTTCATTCCTTTCATTCATGCCCTTACTGATCTTACTACTTGTCTTCACGCCCATCCTGCAGATGTCTGGGTACCCAGCTATACACTGCATCCCCCCACTCTCTGTGCCATAAGCAGTAAACAGTCCAAGCAGTAAAGAACAAATAAATATTATTTATCCTTACCCAGACAGACACCCGCATTGAATTTGTTTGTGTCTCTGTGTGAATTACAGTGCGTGTTCTTGTCCCTGAGCTCCTCTCTCTCCAGTGCTTCATGTGTGCTACAATGCCCAATCTGAGCATTGCTGTCTGTGATGGTACCCACTCACCCACCCAGTGGATCTCCTGGTGTCCATGCTGCCTCAGTGTTCCCCCCACTCCGCCGCACAATACAAGGAGGAAGAGTGCTGAGAAGTGAGGCAGCATTGCCTGCAGAGTTGTAGCTTAACCCTGAATGGTGAGGAGAGAGAGACATGGGCTGCAGGGACAGACACCGAGAAGGAGAGGCAGAAGTGCCCCCCACCCCTGAAAGTGAAAGAGAGCACAAGTTCAAAAGAGGTGATGAGTGGTACCAGTGTCAGGAACAGAGCAGAGAGAGAGCCCCCAAACAGTGACAGCAACATGCTGAGTCATGGCAAGTAAGCAGAATGAGAGTAATCACCAGGTGACAGGCTGTCACCATTGCAGCACCACCTTGGCAGTGTGAAATTGGGGGCAGTGCAATGTAGTGACCATAACCACGATGACCAGTGCCTCCCAGACCTACACCTGAACAAACATTAATTTAATGTGTGGCCTGTCCCCTAGCAGAGTCTACTCCCCAATCCCCTCCCATCCCCCCCCCAAGAGACACACAGCAACAGCGAGATCTGCTTCCAGTGCATCATATATGTGAGGTCTAACCTGTTCCAGTCAGACACAGTGTCAACCCCCCCCCCCCAAACAGAGAAGTGGAGTACAGTGTGCGCCCGAGCTCTGTTGCCATCCATTTTATTTCCACTAACTCTTTCGGCACCTTGCTGTCAGTCTGACTCTCTGTTTGTCTTTCTGAAGCTCAGTGGAAGCAGACAGCACATACACAGAGGCAGAGAAAGTGGCAGCAAGAGTGCCGTAACTGGGACAGAGAGCAGTGCTGTAGAGTTTTCCTTTCACTGTGGGGGAGCAGACGTTAGAGAGAGAGTGAGAGACCAGGAGAGACAGTGTAAAACAAACTTGGTGCATCTATTCCACCACTACACAAAAGGAGCACCCAGACAGAGCCAGAGACAAATATTTGGGTCACATATCCTTATTTCCCTAATTGATCACTCTGCTGGGCCGGCGAGGGGTTGCTAGAGGTTCCAAGGGTGAATTTGAAATCCTAGGGCACTCGGGCTTTTTCGTATATGGTCCCCACCCTTTGGAACTCTCTATCCCATCAGTTGTGGGAGTGCACCTCTGTGGAGGGTTTCAAGAGAAGTTTGAAGACTTTTTTGTGGGAAACTGCATTTTTAGAATATTGACTAAATTAATTGTCCTGATCTAGCTGAATCTCTTTTAATGATTTTAACTGTTTTAATCTGTTATTTGTGTATGGTGCCTTGACAACTGAAAGGCGCCTTATAAATAAAAAGTATTATTATTATTACATATCTGCCCCTTCACATTGACTAGCACAGGGTGTGGTGGGCACTAGCTGGGCACCCCTGGGTAGTTGCTGCCCCCTATACCTCCAGCTCACATCAGCACATATGGAACAATCTGCAGAAGCCACAGACTGATGTAGGTTACTTATCTTCCCCTCCACACCCATCCCACTCCACACAGATTGGCACAGTGACAAGGTGACTGCCAGGTGGGCAACCCAAGGTAAATAGTGGACTATGGCCTGGCAGAAGTAGGTGATTGGTGTCCCCTCCACAACCATCCCAACACTGCACATGGGCTGCCCCAGAGAGACAGAAATATGAGTTGCACATCTACCATGCCACATCTGTTTCTATCTAGCCTGGTGGGTGCCACATGGGTGGAAATTAGGTTACGGTCCAGATCCACTGGGTGGCCCAAGGCCATTGGCACCCAACACATCTTTCCACATTTCTGCACATGTGAAGCATTTTCTCCTTCCATTCTACCTCCTGCATGTTAGGGACACTCTGCTGGAGCCAATGACAGATGTGGTTCACACAGCTGTCCATCTTTAACCATCTGAGTTCCATGAAAGCTGGCACTGGCATTGGGTTGGCTCCAGGCAGGTGGCTCTGGGAGAATGATACCCCATCCTCCCTTCCCACCTCCACACAAGGGTAGCACCCTGCAGCAGCCAGGGATAGAGATGCAAGTTGCACATCGGCCCCTTCGTACCCATCCCTGCCCCACCAGATCTAGCATGAAGGTTGGAGTGGGCTTTGGGTGACTGTCACTTCCTCACCATATGCCACACCTCTACACTTGCAGAACACTCTGCTTCCGACAGAGGCTCTCCCACCTAACGTTCTCTACCCATGAAGAGCACTCTGAGGTACTGACATATAACAATAGGAATCTTGTATCTGCCCCTCCATAACTGTTCACACTCTGCTGGGTGGGTGGGTGGGGGATACAGTGGGTGCTCCTGAGTGACTGGTGCCCCTCTTGCACCTCAACCTATCAACCCAATACTTTAGAGCAGCCAGAGAAGATGTGTGGATTGCACATCTGCCCCATCATAAACTGTGCCCACTCCAAAAAGTTTCACACACAGGCTGGAGTGGGGTCAAGGATGGTGGCCATTAAGTGACTGTCCTCCCCCATCCCATCTCCACACATGGGGAGCACTCCTCCCCCTCCATTACACATTTGCACATAGAGAGCACTCCTCCCCCTCCATTCAACCTCCACACATGGGGAGCTTTCCTCCCACTTCATATCAGCTCTGTATATGGTGAGCACTCCACCCCTTCATCCCACTGCCCCTACATGGGGGGCATTGCTCCCCATCCATTCCACTTCTACACATGGGGACACCTCCACACATTTGCATCACTCCTCCTCTACCACCATCCCACCTCCGCATATAGACTGTACTCCTAACCTCATTCTACCTTTGCACATGGGAGCACTCTGCAATAGCCAGAGACAAAGATGTCAGTCAGGCATCTGCCTTTTCACACCTATTCCCACTCCACATGATAAGCTCCAAGTTGGGCAGAACATCGGTGGGGTTGAGATGCAGTGACAATGGCTCAGCAGGTAGCACACTTGCCTCTGAGGCTGGGAGATCAGAAGGCTGTGGGTTCTATCCCCACACCAGGGTTAAATCCCAATACTGACACTGTAGTGCAGCATGAGGGGGGTGTTGCACTCTTGAGGTGCCGTCTTTCGGATGAGACATTAAACTGAGGTCCCATCTGCCTGTTCATATGGTAGTTCAGGTGGATGTTAAAGGGTAGATAATTGAAAAATTAGGTTTTGAATAATATTCCTACCCATGATTGCTCATGTCTGAAGTGGAAGAATCACCTTCTGTGTAACCTTTGCCAATCTGACAGTAATAATCTCGGTAAGACTCTTATAATCAGAGGTCAATAAAATAAGGGGCCACCAGATCTTGATATCCTGTGAGTCCCCTTTTTTATATAAGAAAATCATTACCTCATCTTTCATACTGGGCACTGATCTATTTTCATCCCATATGGCCGCATAAATCACTTGTAACCAAGGTACTAGAATATCTGCAAATGTCTTATAAAAGTCATTTGACAGTCCATTTCCAAGGGTAGTTGTAGCAGTTAAGTTACCCACTGCTGTCCTAATTTCTAAGTCTGAAAAGGGGGCCACTACTGCCTGTTTGTCCTCTGACAATAAGGAGGGAATTGTCAAGGAATGTAAGAAGGAACCCTGGGTCTCTAATCTAGGCCTCTGAAACTTAACATGTACATAATCCTGAACCACTTGCTGAATTCCCTACCTATCAGTTACCAAGTCCCCACTAGTAGTTCAAAGTGCCATAAATACCATTTTCTGGGCACCACGTATCCCCAAATCATATGGGTTGACCTGTTCCCTAGTTCCCTTGGTTTGAAATGTTTGTTCTTTAGCCAAGTAAGACGACTTCTCCATGTGAAAGGCTGATATTTCTCCTTCACTATCTGAAGTTGATCCTGTACATTATTCCCAGTCTCATAACTCAATGACAGTAATTTCAAATATTTTGTCCTCCAGCCCAAATATTGTATGTATTTGGACTTGGTTCTAGAACTGGTAGTTTGAATAAATCCAGATTTCAAATCTCTTAACGTATCTTCCCACCAGTCAAAGGGACTAGAATACAGGAAGCAAATATCTGCCCTGGCCTGTAAAAAAAACCAAAAACAACAGCCTCCCTCAGGGCTACCTCCTGTAAAATTTCCCCATTCAATTTCCAATACCCTCTCCCCATGGGAATCTTTTTCCATTTCCCAATCAAGACCTGAACTGCCATGTGATCAGAGGTTTCTAATGGAAAAATAGAAACATCAAGACTTGTCATCCTAGCTGATAAAAACCAAAAATCTATCCTTGAAGATAGATGGCCTTTAAAGAAAGTATGAGCAGGCACCTTGTGTAATAAATCATAAACATCCAGCAACTGATTACTGTCAATAATACGTTTCAAAGCATTGGTATCACAAAAAAGTTTTTGAGTTTTTCTTCCCCCATCCTGATATATAAGGCCACAATTAAAATCACCTCCCCATAGAACCAACAACGAGGTATGTAGGTAGGGGTCAATCTTGTGAAATGGAGCCGAGCATGCAGCTTTCATCTGTGGGGCATAAATATTTATTAGACGGTACCCAATATTATTAAAGACCACATCCAAAATTAATGCTGTACCAGGGCATACATCAAAAACTTGTAGAATTTTAACAACCAGGCCCTTAAATAAAAAACCCACACCAGTGCATTGCTCTTCACCCAGAGACCACAAGGAGGAACCCCACCTCTAATCTCTCTGAGCAGCTGTAATATCTGTTAAGGTATGTAACCTGGTATCCTGTAAAAATAACACCTGGCTTGCACTAGCCGCTAAAGATGCAAAAGTGACCCTACGCCTATCCTGGGATTTAATGCTGTTCACATTAGCAGTAAGGAAAGAAATATTCTCAGCCATAGAAAGGCAGAAAAATAAAGGGTGACACAATTAAGAACCAGTCAAAGTCACGGACAGACAAATCACTTTCTCTTTTTCCATTTCTTCAGCTTAGGCTTGACACCAACACTACTATCCTGTGGCAACTCCAGCTGAGAGGACGCAAGAGAAAATATGTCAGAGTCCACACTTTCACTGTCACCCACGTGGTCCAGGAGAGGAGCATATGAATTCTCCAAGAGAACAGGATCCGAATTCAAAGGAACTAGTGGAACATCCACTTTCGACTTCCCAGATCTGGATCTCGTGATTCAGTGGAATGATGAATCTATTACAGTCTCGGGGAATACAATCAGCTGTTTCCAATTCCTCAGGGTAAGACTCCTCAACTAAAATGGGACCATCGTGCCCTGAAATGTCAGTCAAGGCTAGGGGAGAGGGGTGAGGGGATACATCCACAACCTCTAGATCTGATATTTCCATATTTGTTGCAATGCCAGGAGTATCTACCAATGATATCTCAGGTAAAATCAAAAGGGCTGGCTGTGTCTCTAACACATCATCCACCACCACAGTATCTCAGCAAGATTTACTCCCTCTCTGAGGCTTAGAGGTGGAAGGTGTCATTTTTTTCTTTTTGGGCTGTGGCTACATATACATCTTGCTGTGCTCTAATAGCCTGGTCAGACTGAAGACTATTATGTGATGCCCAAGAACAAGTGCAGAAGCTATGTCCATGTTCTTCACATAAATTACATCTCATAGGTTGAAGACAGTGTGCTCCAATATGGCCCACCTCCCCACACAAGCTACACTTCTGCTTTTCACAAGCATTGCTGAGATGCCCCACATCACCACACTTAAAACAAGCTCTGGGCTGTCCCGGATAAAAAATAACCCCTCTATCCCACCCAAGAAAAAAACAGTTCAGTAGATGTTTAGGGAGACCATGTTCCATTTTGAGCATAACTTGATACTTCCAACCACCTGTCCACAGATGTTCATCATCCAGGATGGGCTCAGGATACCCCTTAACAATACAATGCTGTTGCAGCCAATAGGTGATGTTGGTAACATCCACCCACTCATTGTGAAATAAAACAGTATTTTTTTTTTGTCATGTGCTTAGTCTGGGGAATAGCCAAAAAAAAACCTTCCACAATGGGGTATTTTTAATCAACAAGTATTGTGTCCAAAAGCGATCAAGCCCAGCTGGGTGTTTGAAATTAACATCAAACAGGGAATCCCCTGACACATGGATCAGCACTTATATTTCGTAGGCATAAAACTTCATACTGCCCTTTAGCAACTCTTGCCCCACAAAATGCCTATCAAGAACCTCAGACATATCCCCTCTGAATTTAAGATGAACAGCATTCCACCTAGCTGCTGGTTCAGACTCACACTGGCCATCCTCTGGAAAAAGCTGCTTACTGACTCTATCATGCCAGACAGTATTTGACTTTTGAGGCACCTGTTCATTTCCAAAGAGGCTTCAACCACAGGTTGAGCCCCTGGTATTACATTCCCCTCTGTGCCCTCTAAGGGGATGGGAGCAGTCGACCCCTCTAATATAAGGACTTAGTGCATATTGTTAAATGACCTACAATTGACTGGTCTATATCAAATGAAAAGCACTTTGTGAATCCAGGCACCTGAAATAAAAACCCTTATATACAGCTAGAAAGTGAGGTTGTTGTTTCATTTGGGATTCATTAAGCACAATGAGTACAGAGCATTTTTTGGATTTTTGTTTCTGTCGTTTGGGGCCTGCAACCCCTCGCTCTGCACCGGCGTTTAATTGAGCACACATCTGCCGAGGTTTGGATTACCTCTAATATAGGTGCTTCTCCTTCTAACAGGACAAATTCTTTTAAGACAGGGTTCTCCTCGTGTGATGCTTTCAAATGTACAGGAGGGACAGGAGATTTTTGCCCTGGGATTAACTGAGACCAGACGCCCACAAGTGGAAGTAAAAGCCCAGACACTTGAGACAGGATCACTGGAGATAATGAGGTTCCCTCCTTGGGATCAGGCAAGTTCACATCCCATCCTGCTCCAGTCATATTCCTCACCCATCCTGCGGCTTCTAAAGCTGAAGTCACCCAGGCAGGTGAAGTACTAGAGGGGGCCAGCAGTATTAGCAGCATTAGCAGTATTCCCACCTGACTCTATAGTGGGAGGTCTCATGTCAGAATTGCTAGATAATCCCTGATTCATTTTTTCCCCAGCACCGCAGTCTCAGTGCTTTTTCGTCCTCCTACCCCAGTTGAAATCTCGATATTAAACAAAATCTGCTGGGAAGGAAAATCCTCCTCCCTCAGAGCAGAATTTTCTACAAATGGCTTCCTAGCCCCATCTGGAGTTTCTTCCTGATTCATCATCACACAGTCCTGCTGATTACCAGCCAGCATCTCCACTCCAGACTGCCCAAACAATGCTCCGGCCCCAATCATCGCTTTTTGCTGCATATTTATAAGAGTAACAGCCTCCTCCTGCATTTGTACATCTGTAGATACTGTACTTACGGCACCCGGACCAATAAGATCCATAATAGCTCTTGTTCGCGCTTCTTCCAGCTCAGAACTCAACAGCACAACTTCCTTATGCATCTGCAATTCCATCGCAAGATGCTGTCGCAACACCTGAAGCTTCTCTTCTTCCTCCATGATTGTCATCCGAATTTGCTGTTCTATCATCGGCAAACAAGGAACAGGACGCCCCACTGGAGCCTCAGACTCAGGTACTTCAGGGCAAGAGATGTCTGCAGCATCTTCCATCCATTCTGGCACCTCCACAAATATACCTTCCAAAGGAGGATCCATGATAAGAAATAGAAACCCAGCAAGAGAGAGAGAAAAAGGAGGCGGGGCAAGGAGGATCAGCTTCTCAGCCACCCAGACATCCAAACTTCTGCTCAGTCACTAGCACACTGAACTCCAAAATTTTCAGTACAGTGCCCTCTGCTGCCAAGTAGGGGAATTTGTTTTTATTGAAAAATTTAATCAATCACAAACACATCACATATACATCTCCTTTGGAATTTCTGAAAACAAAAACTATTCCATTTCACTTTGATTAACAATCTTAATAGGTGCATCTGAATCTGTTATCCAAGATAGATTCCTCCACACCTTCTGTATATACTTATCAGTTTGTTCTGTTTTTTGCTTGAAATAAATATTTTGGATTTCTTTTGTGATATCATTAAACAGTTCAACATACCCTATCTGTTTTTTCTTGTAGCGTAAATAAATAACAAGCATTCCAAATATACCATTTAAACACTGCAAATATTATATGTATGGTACTTCTTTCCCAATGTCTCCATTCAACACCATAGACTACATATATTAGATTTTCATAAGTTACTTTAGCAAAAACCTCATTTCCCACTGCAATGCTACATATGAGCAAACGTTTTTTTATATAAGAACACAACAAGAATAAATGCTCCATTGTTTCAGGCACTGTGATACATTGTGGCCTTGCACGATTCCTTTCATTCCCTCAGTTTATGGTTTTGATTTACTTTAACATTTAATTTTTCATGGCAACATAGCCACATAGTATCTTTATATTTCATTGGTATTCTTTTTTCTGCATTTAGTTTCTGTACACTTGATACATATTCAGCTGGACAAGTAGCAAAAGGTTTCAATTCTGTAAAATGTATGTCCATAACTTGCTGATACAGCTGTTTTTTTTGTTTTTGTTCTAATCATCACACTTGTAATGCTCCATTGTTTAAGCCTCATAAAGGTTTCTCTAAGATATTGTGATACAAACTTTACTGCTTCAAAGATTGTTAAAGTCCCATTACCCCACCCTGAGAACCATGCTTTAATAGCATTAGATAGCATTTTTTGTCCAACTTTTTATCTGTTGTATACATGTGGGCCTTAGATTATTATAAACAAAATTACAAAACAGAAACAGTATTGGATTGACCATGTTTAAGATTCCCTTTTGTTCTGGTAAATATAACACATTCCGTTTAATGGGGTTTAACCTACTCCCCCAGATTGCTTGAAAAAATAAACTAAGAATTATTGTCTCCCTTTCCTTGGGGAAGAGGGAACAGTACTTATATACAAAAACAAGGGGAGTAAGTATGTTTTTATTAAATACACCCTCTTCTGTTTATACATGGTGTGTCTGTTCCTCTTTTTAACCATTTTCTGTCCTTGATTTTTTTTTTTATCTCAATTATACAAATCTTGTCTGAGGGCACCATATTCTATCCCTAGTATTGTTATGGGTTGATCTGTTATTAAAACCCCTGCCACTTGTGTCTATGTGTTTATAGGATTTCCCAACCTTCTTCCTTTACATTTTTCCTTGTTTAATGAAACACCTGCTGCTTTGCTATAACAATCACATATTTGTATTGCAGTTTCTGCTGCAGTTGCACTGTTTACCATTAAACATACATAATCCACATACGCCACCGCAGAATAGGGTAGTTTATTGCTGGTGTTGTTATTGGTGTAATAAATGTGATACCATTTAAGAGTCTAAGCAATGGGTCTATACTGAAAATGTAAAGTAGCAGACTGAGTGGGCATCCCTGCCTAACCCTCTTTTAAGTGGCATCATTGCTCCCTTATACCCATTAATTAATGGTATTGCAACCACATTTTTGTATAATGTTTGTATCCATGATACAAATATACTTGGGACTCTGTATTTCAAAAGTGTTTGCCATAAAAAGTAATGGTTAACAGAATCAAAGGATCTCTTTCGGTCTAGTGATAGGATATATCCTTGCAGATTTTCTGCTTCCATCACCTCCCTGGTAAATAATAATTGATCTGTTATCACTCTTCCCGGGATGGCACATGATTGAGCTGTTGAAATTATGATTGTTGCTACTTTGAGCAGTCTGTTATTTAATATTTTTGCCAGTAGTTTGAAATTTATGCTCAGGAGACTAATTGGTAGAGGACATTCTCAAAATGGCTGAAAAAGGGAGATACTGTTGATGGGGGACCTGAATATGCCAGATGTTAACTGGATGACATGTACTGCAGCCACATCCAAGAGCAGGGTTATTCTCGATGCCCTGCAGGGGGCAGGCCGTAGACAGCGAGTGTTGGAACCCACTCAGGAGGGAGCAATACTAGACCTGGTACTCTCAAATGGAGAGAGGAGCACAAATTTAGAAGTCAGTAGACATCTGGGAACAAGTGACCACTGCACAGTGTGCTTCACAATAAGCACAACCATGGAGACAAGCCATACAAAAAAAACAAGGATACTTGACTTTAGAATGGCTGACTTTGGCAAAATGGGTGAATACCTGAGGAATGCACTAGCAAATGGCCAAAAAGGAGGGGTGGAAGAACAATGGAGAAAAATCAAAACTGCTATCATAGAGGCAACAAGCCTTTGTGTGAAACAAATAAAGAAAACAAAGCAGAGTAGAAAACCACTATGGTTCTCAAAGGAGGGTGGCAGGGAAGGTTAAGAAGAAAAAGGCTGCATTCAAAAAGTATAAGGAATCACAGAAGGAGCACGACAGGGAACTATATCATAGAAACATAGAGGTTGACGGCAGATAAGGACCACAAGGCCCATCCAGTCTGCCCATTTTTTCTACCTTATGAATGTGCCACACACCATTACACTGTCAATGACCTATCTATCCATATTCATCTGTATTGCTCACTTGTGCCTATCCCATGCTTGTTTGAAGCCCTGCACTGTATTCATAGCCACCACTTCCTGAGGTAGGCCTTTCCATGCATTCACCACTCTTTCTGTGAAAAATAATTTCCTCACATTCCCCCTTAATCGGCCTCCCTCTATTCTCATGCTGTGTCCTCTTGTCCTGCTATTTTTCTTATATTTAAACATGTTAGACTCTTTCACCTTGTTAATGCCCTTAAGGTGCTTGAATGTTTCAATCATATCACCTCTCTCCCTCCTTTGCTCAAGGGTATACATATTGAGCTCCATTAATCTGTCCTCATATGTCTTCTGATGCAGTCCCTGCACCATTTTGGTTGCCCTTCTCTGGACTGCCTCAATTTGGTTAATATCCTTGTGAAGGTGTGGCCTCCAGTACTGCACACAGTACTCCAGACGGGGCCTAACCAGTGTCTTGTAAAGAGGGATTATTACCTCCCTCTTCTGACTTGTGATACCCCTACTAATACACCCTAACATCCCCCTAGCCTTACCTACTGCTTTAGAGGTCTGCTTGCATGATTTCAGGTCATCGGAGATGATGATGCCCAAGTCTTCTTCTTCCTTTGTGACTGCCAGCAACTCCTCTCCCAGCCTATAGGTGGCTTCAGGGTTTTTCTTCCCTATGTGCATGATCTTGCACTTATTTGCATTAAATCCCAGTTGCCACTCTTCTGACCATTTTGCTAGTTTATCCAGATCACTTCTCATTCTGTCCACCCCATCTGAATCATCTACTCTGCTGCAGATCTTGGAGTCATCTGCAAACAGACAAGCCTTACCCTCTAGTCCATCTGCAATGTCACTAATGAAGATATTGAAGAGGACTGGCCCCAGGACTGATCCCTGAGGTACCCCACTTGTGACTTGCATCTCTTCTGACTGTATACCATTTACCACCACTCTGTTTTCTGTCTGTCAACCAGTTTGCCACCCAGTTGACCAACTTCTGACCCACCCCGAGCCTACCCAGCTTATTTATCAATCTTCTATGTGGAACAGTGTCGAAAGCTTTGCTGAAGTCAAGGTAGGTGACATCAACTGCTCCCCCTTGGTCCACCACTCTGGTTACCCAGTCAAAGAAATCTATGAGATTAGTTTGACAGGACCTTTCTTTTGTAAACCCATGCTGTCTTGGATCCTGTGCCCCTATGGATTCCAGGTGTTGCACTATCCTTTCCTTAAAGAGTGTCTCCATAATCTTGCCCACTACTGAGGTAAGACTGACTGGCCTGTAGTTCCCTGCCTCCTCCCTGCTACCACTCTTGGGGAGCGGGATCACATGAGCCCTTCTCCAGTCTTCTGGGACCTCTCCTGTGCTCAGAGACTCATTAAACAGTTCTGCTAATGGCTCTGCTAGTTCCACCCTTAGCTCCTTAAGTATCCTGGGATATATGCCATCAGGTCCCATTGCCTTGTCCACCCTGAGCTTAGCTAGCTCTTGTAGGACCCTTTCTTTTGTTAAGGGTGTAGTGCTCGCCTCCCTCCCTCCCCCCTGTGTCCATGGTGCTGAGCTGTGAGCCCTGCCCTACCTTCTCTTCAGTAAATACTGAGCAAAAAGTATCTATTTAGGATAGATGCTTCTACAGGGTCCTCCTCCTCACATGCCCCCTTTTCTCCTTTGAGCTTAACAATACCCCCTCTGGACTTTCTCCTTTCACTAATGTATCTATAGAAAGTCTTGTCACCTTCTTTTACTGTTCGTGCTAGTGTTTCCTGAGTGTATCAATTAAAGCAGAAAGAAGTGGGGAAGGCAGTCAGAACAGCAAAGGCCCAAACCGAGAAAAAAACAGCCAACTCGGTTAAGAAGGGGGATAAAACCTTTTATAGGTACATTAGGGAGCATAGAAAGGTTAAGGGAGGAATAGTGAAGATTAATAAAGGAGAGGGTAGGTGGGCAGAGGGAGACAGTGAAAAGGCAGAGATACTGAATGAATACTTTTGCTCAGTATTCACAAAAGAAGATGAGGAGGAGTTACCTAAACCAGACAATAGAAGCACTCTGGGTAGGAGGGTTGACACAAGTCCATTTACAGAAGAAAGAGTCCTGAAAGAACTCCTAAAACTCAAGGTGGACAAAGCAATGGGGCCTGATGGGATTCACCCCACAATCCTAAAAGAACTAAGGGAGGACCTAGTGACACCACTGACCACACTTAACAAATCATGGGAGGATGGGGGTGGTACCTGAGGACTGGAGGAGAGCAGATGTGATTCCCCCTTCAGAAAAGTTGGAGCAAGGCAGAAGCAGGAAACTACAAACCTCTAAGTTTGACCTCAGTGGTAGAGAAAATGATGGAATCACTTCTGAAAGAAAGAATTGTTGAGTACCTAGAGGCCAGTGGGGCACAGGACCCAAAGCAGCACGGATTTACAGCAGGAAGGTCATGTCAGATTAATCTAATTGATTTCTTTGACTGGGTGACCAAAGTAATAGTCCAGGGAGGGACTGTGGATATGGCCTACCTAGACTTTAGCAAGGCAATTGGAATAATTTAACAAACCCCTCACTTTCACTTGACTGTTGCTTATATAATTGCTGTAAGTAACTGGTTGCTACTTTTACCACATCTTGCAGTTTTGTTTGTACAACTTTCTCAGTGTCCATTATTGCCTCCACTGTTTTTTCTTTGTTCTTTCAGCACAACTTAACAAGCATTTGTCAATGCTGAATGTTTGCTTGCTGGCATTGGTAGTGTAGGAGTTACAGAGCTGCATAATAGGAATAGCAGTGAAGTACTGAACTGAAGTCAACCCCACTAGCACCCTTCCGAGTCTGACAGGCATTGGGGTGTGCCTTTGGCTCGTCAGGCATAACGACCACACCATTTCACCACACCCTACCCTGCAGTCACCGACAAGTGTCACGGTGTGCCTTGGGGTCTTTAGCCCTTATGTGCACCCCATTCCATCAGAAAATATGGTGAGATGGGTGTGGTATAGGAGAATGGGGTGAACTTCAGGGCCGAAGAGTCCAATGCACACATCGATGCCTCTCAGTGGCTGCAGGGTGTGGGTGGGGGTGGAATGGTATGAGCATTGTAGGTGACAATCCCAAGTCACAGCCCTGATGCCTGTCATTTTCTACAGGGTGGGGTATTATGGTCGGAAATCCTAACGCCTCAGGAATTTGTTGGTATTTTCACTCCAAATTTTCAACATTTTTTTTTGTGACCCCCACCTCATGAACAGTGGCAATATCAGTTTGTTAGCTGAAAGCTGCTTTTGCACAGCGACTATGACATTTGTCACCACAGGTGCAAAAACACATTCTGAACAGGATGTAAAAAATGACAGCTGTACTGTTCATGTGGAGGTGTAAAAAATGGCAATGTTGAAAATCTGCTGTGAAAATATTAAAAAAAACTGGTGAAGTCACGAGCGTGCGTAGAAACTGTGCAACGCACACCTGTAATGTAATTGGTTTGGGGATTTTTTTACAGCAGATTGTCAACCAGGCATTTTGGAACCTCTGATCATGAACAGTGTCACTGTGATTTTCTTTATCTGTCCCGAACAATGATTTCCCACAGCGACCACGCATTTCTGTGCTGAAAGTGTGAAAACGCATTTTGGCCATGTTGTGAAAAATGACAGCTGTACTGTTCATAAGGAAGTGTGGAAAATGCCACTAGTAAAAATCTGGACTGAAAATATTGCAAATTCATGAACTTACGAGAGTGCATGGAAACTGTGCAATGCTCACTTGTAACACAGTAATTTTACGGACTTTTGTCACCAAATTTTCAACATAGCCATTTTAAGACCTCTGCTCATGACCAGTGTCACTGTGATTTTCTTAATCTGTCCCAAACATTGCTTTCACACACCGACTGCACCATTGTGCGCTTCAAGTGCGGAAACACATTTTGGGTGAGATGTGAAAAATGGCAGTTGTACTGCTCATAAGTAAGTGTGGTAAAATGGCAATGTTGAAAATACAGAGTGCAAATGTTAAAAATTCGCGAACTTATGAGCATGCGTGGGAACGTAAAACAGTCATTTTTAGGAAATTTTTCACCAAATTTGCAACATAGGCATTTTGAGAGCCAACCTTATGAACACTGGCACTGTTGTTTTGTTAATCAGTCCTGAAAGGTGATTTTTTGCAGTGACCGCGAAATCACCCTTCGGGCCCAATTAACACCATGACAGTGAGAGAATTCATGAGGAGGGGTCCCAAAAACCCCATGTTGAAAATTTGGTGCCAAATTTCCCAAAAATGCCTGAGATATGCATCAAAGTTGAAAAAACCCTATTTATGGCATTATACAGCTTACTGGCATTTCCTCAGTTCGCGGTCAGCTTTGAAGAGGCAGACGTGTTCCGGTCCACTGAAGATCATTGCACTGGACCTGGAGGTAAGTATGGGGTGAAGTGGGTGTGGGGAGGCAGAGTGCACAGAGGGTGGGCACGGTGGGCAGGGAGACCTCCGAGGGAATGTTTTTGTTTACAGGTTTGTTTTTTAGGAAGATGAGGGATGTTTGCCATGCTGGGGTGGGCTCCCAGCATGGTAGCTGGAAGGCTGTTTGGGGGGTCCTGGGGCTGACGGGGGATAGGGCACCCCCATTGGAAATAACAATTTTTGCCACGCTGAGGTGGGCTCCCAGCGTGGCACCTGGAAAGCTTTTGGGAGGGTGTGGAGCCAACGGGGGATTGGGCACCCCTGTCGGCCATACAGTGTGTGCATGGGGGGGAGTGCATGAGCACGCAATATGCATGTTTACATGTGTGTATGAGGGAGCGCTGCTCACTGAAGTGGAGCTCTCCCTTTCAACTGTACGCCACTGCATTTTGGATCATCACACTATGTTTCTTGCACATGCGTGCAAGCAAACATAAAAATGGGCAGACCGTGTCTAGTGTCCCTTGAGTTCTATATTTTTGTTGAATTATAAAAGATTCTGTTTGTTTATTATGAAATTCTTTCATTAGCTGTTGTGTACTTTTTATTTGTGAATTAAAATTGTGTTTAGAAGTCTGAGCCAATGCCATCAGTTGTTGTAGTTGTTTGACATGTCTGATATTTTATTTTCTCTGAGTCTTGATTTTTTTTTACTTAATGTTATGAGTCAATTTCTGAGCTCTGTTTTTACCCCTTCCCACCATAAGAGTGGGTTCTCATATAATTCAAATGAAGTATTTTTGCAGATGATGAAATATAAGATTTGTTGTTTTATGTTTTTCATCTAAAGTAGTGAAGAATTGAATCTCCATAATCCTGGGCCTACCTTATTTTCTGTTGTTCCTATAAAAACATATAGCTCTTTATGGTCAGTATATTCTACAGCTTCTACTTCAACTTTGGAGACTGGCAATGTTTTATTGAAGAAAAATAAATCTACTGTATTCTGGTAGCTATATTTCCTCTGAGATATGTAGGTTCGGCTTGTTGCTTTGTACTATGAAATGCATCTACTAAATTAACCATATTGATTGTATTCTGTAAATAACTCATATCACTGAATACTTGTTATGTTTGCTTGGATGCATGTGCAAGAAACAGTGCCATCATCTGAGTTTTCCAGAGGTGCGTCAGCCTCTTCCAATTCAGTCAGTGTGTTTGCAGGCGTGGTCGCAGTGCGCCAATCACTGCTCCAGCTGTCTATGACAGCTGAAAATGCAGTGACATACAGTTGAAAGGGAGAGCTCCACTTCAGTGAGCAGAGCTCCCCTCAACACTCACACATGCATATTGTGTGCTGGCGATGCTCTAGCACATACTGTATAGCAGGCGGGGTGCCCAATCCCCGTCGGCTGCCGCCCAAAGCATCCAGGTACCACGCTGGGAGCTCACCCCAGCATGGCAAATTGATATTATCCTCTGAAGTGCCCAATCCCCGTCGACTCCAGACCCCAACAGCCTTCCAGCTGCCATGCTGGGAGCCCACCCCAGCGTGGCAAATGTCCCTCATAGTCTTCGTCCCTCGTAGTCTTAGAAAAAAACAAACCTGTAAATACAAAAACTGTCCCTCGGCGCTTCTCCCTGCCCCCTCCCACAACCCGCACCCACCCACTGCGCACCCTGCCTCCCCACACCCCCACCCCATACTTACCTCTGGAGCTCAGCGCGATGATCTTTGGTGGACCGGGAACATGTCTGCACTCTTCAAAGCCGACCGCGAACTGAGGAAATGCCGGTAAGCTGTATAATGGGATAGATAAGGTTTTTTCAACTTTGTTGCATATCTCAGGCATTTTGGGGAATTTTGGGCCCAAATTTTCAACATGGGGTTTTTGGGACCCCTTCTCATGAATGCTGTCACTGTCATTGCATTACTCGGGCCCGAAGGGTGATTTTGCAGCCACTGCGTGAAATCACCTTTCTGGAATGATTAACGAAATGACACTGCCAGTGTTCATAAGGTGGGCTCTCAAAAAGCCTATTTTGAAAATTTAGTGGAAAAATTCCTAAAAATGACTGTTTTACGAGCGTGCATTGCGCAGTTCCTACGCACGCTCGTAAGTTCACAAATTTTCACTCCAGATTTTCAACATTGCCATTTTACCACACCTTCTTATGAGCAGTATAGCTGTCATTTTTCACATCTCACCCAAAATGTGTTTCCACCCATGTAGCGCACAATGGCGCAGTCTGTGTGCAAAATCAATGTAAGGAACACATTAAGAAAATCACAGTGACACTGTTCATGAGCAGAGGTCTTAAAATGGCTATGTTGATAATTTGGTGAAAAATTCTAAAATGACTGTTTCTGAGCGATGCGTTGCAGAGTTCCTTGCGGCTACCGTGAAGTTAGCACATTTTCAATATTTTCACTCAGATTTTCAACATTGCCAATTTACCACACCCTTTATGAGCAGTACAGTTGTCATTTTCACATCTTGCCTCACAACGTGTTTCTACCCATGTAAGCATAATGGCGCAGGGTCGGTATAGCAAATCAATGTATGGGACATGTTAAGAAAATCACAGTGACACTGGTCATGAGCAGAGGTGTTAAAATGGCTATGTTGAAAATTTGGTGAAAAAATTCCTAAAATGACTGTTTAGGAGAAGCATAAGTTCGCGCCAGTTCCTATGCAGCTGGCAAGTTTCGCGAATTTGTGTTGCAAACCAGATTTTCAACAGTGCCATTTTACCGCACTTCCTTATGAGCAGTCCAGCTACCATTTTTCACATCTCGCCCAAAATGTGTTTCCGCACATGTAACGCGCAATGGTACAGTCGGTGTGCGAAAACAATGTTTGGGACAGATTAAGAAAATCACAGTGACACTGGTCATGAGCAGAGGTCTTAAAATGGCTATGTTGAAAATCTGGTGACAAAACTCCATAAAATGACTGTTATGAGTGAGCATTGTGCAGTTTCCATGCACCCTTGTAAGTTCATGAATTTGTAATATTTTCAGTCCAGATTTTCACTAGTGGCATTTTTCCACACCTCCTTATGAACAGTACAGCTGTCATTTTCCACAACATGGCCGAAATGTGTTTTCACACTTTCAGCACAGAAATGCATGGTTGTTGTGGAAATCATTGTTCAGGACAGATAAAGAAAATCACACTGACACTGTTCATGATCGGAGGTCCCGAAATGCCTGTGTTAACAATCTGCTGTAAAAAAATCCCCAAACTAGTTACATTACAGGTGTGCATTGCACAGTTTCTATGCACGCTCGTGACTTCCAGTTTTTTTAAGATTTTCACAGCAGATTTTCAACATTGCCATTTTTTACATCTCCCCATGAACAGTACCGGTGTCATTTTTCACATCCTGTTCGAATGTGTTTTTGCACCTGTGGTGCCAAATGCCAAGTCGCTGTGCAAAAGCAGTTTCGGCTAACAAACTGATATTGCCACTGTTCATGAGGTGAAATTCACAAAAAACCGTGCTGAAAATTTGGGTGAAATACCGCGAATGCCTGAGGCGTTAGGGTTTCTGACCATAAGCCCACCCTGTAGAGAATGACAGGCATCAGGGTGTGACTTGGGATTCTTGCCTGTCATGCTCATACCATTCCACCCCACCCTGCAGCCAGTGAGAGGCATCAAGGTGTGCCTCGGACTCTTCAGCCCAAACTTCACCCATTCTCTATACCACACCCATCTCACCATATTTCCTGATGGAATGGGGTGCACATAAGGGCCAAAGATCCCAAGGCACACCGTGACACTTGTCAGTGTCTGCAGGGTAGGGTGTGGTGAAATGGCGTGGTCGCTATGCCTGACGACCCAAAGGCACACCCCAATGCCTGTCACTCTCTGCAGGGTGGTGGTGGGGTTGGCTTCTGTTCAATACTTCGCTGCCATTCCTATTATGCAGCTCTGTAACTTCTACACTACCAATGCCAATGCCAGCAAGCAAATATTCAGCATTGACAAATGCTTGTTTTGTTCTTGTTCCTTGACCCCTATCTTTACTAGATAACCCACAATTAAAGTCCCCCCCATATAATATTTTGTGAAGAAAATAAATATGGATGTATTAGGCCAAATAAAGCAACTCTCTCTAGTTTTCTGTGGGGCATAAATATTTATTAACCTGTAGTAATTCCCATTGTATTTTATATCTAGTAATAAAACTCTGCCTGGGACTAAATCCAAAATTTTTATAATATTTACCAAAACTGTAAATAATATTCCTACCCCTGTACAGGTTTCTATCCCTATAGGCCAGTGTGACACTCCAGAGAACCATTCTACCCCTGCTTTCCCTATTTCTTTATTTGTATGTAGCCGTGCGTCTTGTAAAAAAATTATATCCACATTATTTGTTTTTAAGTGTGAGAAAACTCTTCTCCTTTTACCATCATTCTTTATGCTGTTAACATTTATAGTTAACAATTTCAGTTGTGAATGCAGAATTTAAACAATTTTTGTTTGGAAACAATTTTCCAATTGTTCATTACTCCTAAGGACTATTTGCAACTCCTTTGGTCTTTCCCAACTCATTTCTGAAGCAACACGTCCAAACAAAAAGTTCCCTTAAAATAGCACACTTCTAGATCTCATTTTAGTAAGCAATCCCCATATGTTTTCACATGCAGGAGTGTTCTTCTCGGATTTCAGTGACTACTGTATTATAGCAGGTGTAAGATCCGCCCCCCCCCCCAAACTACCATACCTTTCCAAATTCTCATTCAATAGGAAACGGCATAATTTTGACATCTACGCATTCCTCTCTGACTTGTGAGATTCCTTGAGATGGCAGTTTTACTTGATCAACTCAGTGCCTGCAGCCTATGATATCTTCCAGGAAATCGTGTTAGGGGCTCTGGATAAACATGCACCATTGGTCCAGATTCATTCTAAAAATAAATCATGTCCTTGGTTTACGGCCCAATTAAAGGCCTTCCTGTTGCACAGAGACTGGCTTTGGAAAAAAGCTCAGAAATCAAAACTTCCAGATGACTGGACATTATTTTGGAAGGCTAAGGCAAGCTATTTTCACAAAGAACTGGATGCTTCCACCAAGTGCTCGGCAAACTTCTGGAAAACGATCAAGGATATTCAAGGGCATGTGGCTATCAGAAACATGCCCACAAAAATCGCCATTGGCGCAACTTTAGTGTCGGATAAATTGACTATCCTTGATGCTTTTAATAACCATTTTGCTACTGCAGGTCTCACTTTTGATACCTCCCCTGCCAATAACCTCCGCTCTAGTCTAGGAGCACTGGACTTACCAGATCCAGTCACAAGTGCGGCCTTCTCCCTATAGCCTACCACCCTGAGAGAAGTTGAGGATCTCCTCCTACAATTGAATACCAGGAAGTGTGCAGGGGAAGACCAATTGGACCCACTCTTCCTGAAGCTTAGTCTTCACATCCTGGCTGTGCCCATAATGTACCTTTTCAACCTCTCCTTTTCACATGCCGATATTCATCCCATATGGAAAACAGCTCACGTAATCCCCTTTTTAAATATGGAGACCCCAGTGACCTGAATAACTATAGACCAATCTCCCTACTTCCCACCCTTTCCAAACTGTTGGAAAAAATAGTGAGTGTGCAGCTCAGGAACTACCTCAAAAGTGAGAACCTGCTCAGTCCTTATCAGTCAGGATTTAGGCATCATCACAGTAGTATTTCAGCCCTTGCAAAAGTCACCAACGACTGGCAGTGTGCCTTGGATTCAAAGAACTTTGTTTGCACAGTATTTCTAGACCTAAGCAAGGCATTCACTATGGTTGACCACGAGCTGCTCCTTGTCTCGCTCAGAAACATCGGCTGCGACCCGCCATCGCTGAGGTGGTTCTCAAACTATCTAACAGGGTGACAGCAGCAGGTCAAGGCTGAAGGGGAATTCTCATCCCTGAAACCTCTACTGAGGGGCATACCGCAAGGCTATATAATGGGTCTATTGCTTTTTGCAATTTACATTAACAATATTGACACTGACATCAAATCTGCTAACATCCATCTATTTGCAGATGACACAGTACTTTATATCGAAAGACCCTCTCCAGAAGCAGCTTGTAGGGATCTACAGTGGGAATTTAATCTTCTACAGCTTCAACTACTGCACCAGAAACTGCTCCTGAACACCAAAAAAACAGAGGCGATGCTTTTTTCTCCCTTTGCATACATCAATAACCCAACAACTCGAGGTAATAGTCCCCCGATCCACACTCTTCTTGGTGAATCGCTGGAATATGTTACTAAATTCAAATACCTGGGGGTGTGGATTGACCAAAAGCTTTCCTTTTGTGATCACACTGAGGATCTCTTAAAGAAGCTTAGGCAGAGGCTTGGCCTCTTCTATAGGATCAAAAATTTTCTAACACCGGATGCCAGGAAGAGACTGGTCCAAACTGCTTTCCTTACCTTATTGAACTATGCAGATTTCCTTTACAGCCAAGGTCCCGTATCTGCCCTGGCTAAATTAGACACACTCTACCATCGGGCCTTGAATTTCATAACTGGTCTCCTATATTGCACACATCACTGCTCCCTTTACCCTGCAGTAGGTTGGTCATCCCTTAAATACAGAAGACAGAGGAATGCAGCTCTCTGGATATTTAGGGCCATCATGAAGATGTTGCCTCAGTACATCTCAGATTGTTTTCCTCTAGGTGCGATAGATAAATATGTCTTAAGGAGTTCCTCCGTTATCTCCTTTACAGCACAGAAGTTCAAGTTGCACTTCGGCAGGTCTGCCATATCTCACGCTTTAACCTCTCTCTGGAACAACTTGCAAAAAACCCTGAAGTTGGCTTACCCAGTCAAACTATCAGCCTTCAAAGCACTTTATTCTCGCTCTATCAAGGAATCCTGTAACTGCTTCCCCTGATGTCACCTTTCCCTATCCTCAGCTCCATCTGCTCCAGTGCATCCCTTTACTGGTGCTTCTTTCCCACCCCTCTTGGGCAATGTTACAGCCTATAAGAACTTACCTGGCTGCTCCTTCTTTCCTGACCCTGTGTTTTTTTCCTTATTGTCAGTTCCTTTCCCCTGTCACCCTGGCTCCCACCTACACTCCTTGCTTACCCCCCATCCTTGACACCATCATGGTGTTTCACTTTCCACTCCTTAACTGTTGCCACCCTCACCCCTGCAATCACTACATGCCCGCAATGTACCTCTCTTACTCACCCTCTTGCGTCCCCCTCCCCACCACTCCCATGCCCCACCAAGCTCCTTCAATCAATAATTATGTTCAAGGATGCTTCAAATACACACTGTAATTATTGTTGCATATGTTTAACCTGTATATACTGTACTGCAGTTGCTATACTTTTTAGTTGCATACTCTTCATGGTCTTAGCTTAATGGCTCTTTTTAATACTCTATTTCATGTGTATTATAAACGTCCTGCATATAATTACTGCTCTATGTAAATACTATGTAATATTGTGTATATATTGTTTACCCAATTATGATGTAACTGAGTATTCCTTTGTATGCATTGTTAACCTCTCCTTTCCAGGTCCATCTTGAAAATGAGTTTGCTCAACAATGTTCACCTGGTTAAATAAAGATTTTGATTGATTGATTTGTGAGTTTATGATGGTTTTCTATTCTTTTTTGGTTTCATTCCTTGCCCTACTTTCTTCCTGGTGACTTTACTCCAGCTTTTAGCTCCTAAATCCCTGTTATCACCTAGATCGCTGGAGTCTGAATCTGTTTGTAGCTCTTTTTTTCCCCTGAGTCGCTTATTGCTGCCTCCGATTCATTTTCTGAACTTTCCTTGTTCTCTAATAGTGGTTGATACTTGTTTGAAGTGGAGATTTTAGGTACTTTGGGGGCAGGTTGCATCCAGTTCTGCCTCTTCCTAGTTACAATTTT
Organism: Neoceratodus forsteri; assembly: GCA_016271365.2. Classification (NCBI taxonomy): domain Eukaryota; kingdom Metazoa; phylum Chordata; order Ceratodontiformes; family Ceratodontidae; genus Neoceratodus; species Neoceratodus forsteri. Next base: position 492,446,177 of record CM057451.1, read on the forward strand.
TCGTTGCTCTAGGAGTGGAACTGGGGTGGGGGTTGGGGCATGCTATTTTCTTCAGTGATTTGCTTTTTCCCTTCTGGGTCTTCTTTATTTTCTTCCACAGCTAGCTCTTCCCTATCTTTTCCTTGTTTTACTGGGGTTACTTTTTCAGTTTCCATTTTTTCTGGAGAATGAGAGGGTCGTACTTCATTTTGTTTTTCTGTTATTCTTACAAGTTCCTCCCTCTGACTCATTACTTCTCTTATGTCCTGCTTTGCTTTTTCTCTTTGGGCTACTGCTATCCAAAGCCTCTGTTCTTCAAGGTCCTCTTGCCCTGCCAGGAATGAGCGGCTTGTTTACACTTATTACCTTTTTCCCCCCACATAAATTGCATACCCTTTCATTTTGGCACTGACTGAATACATGCCCCAACATACCACACAAAGTGCATTTAATTTTGTCACACGCATTGCTAATATGCCCTGGAGAATCACACTTGTAACAAGTTTTTGGCTGTCCAGGGTAAAACAGCACTCCTCTATCACCTCCTAGATAAAATGAATTGGGTAAATGCTGCACTTCCCCCTCTTGTGTTCATAGTATTACCCTTACCTTCCATACCCCTGTCCAAATATTTTCAGAGTCAAAGATTGCGTCAGGATGACCCATTACTGAACATTTTTGCTTAAGCCAGAAAAATAAAATCCATGACCTGAACCCCTTCATTTTGAAATAAAATTGTGACAGTCTTTTTTTTTTTTTTCCCTCTGGTCGTGCCTCCGGGTTTGCCACTCCTTCCGGATGCACATTGCCACTCGTGGCCCCCTCGTCCTGTCCCCCCTCCCCTCACATCGCAGCTGACCCAGGGGTGGCCCGGCATATCCCTTTGCCGGGTGGGTCCCCCTCCTCTGAGGGGAAAGACACTGAGGTGGGAGGCAGGCCCCAGCATACTAGGCGTCAGACCCTGGGTGCTGCTGAGGTGGGATTGGAGGGCACAGGATCCTCGGGCCAGCGAGAGCGGGCAGCCATCATCCGGCAAACCTGGGCTGGTATTCCACTTTTCTGGGGTGTGGTGTGCCCGCAGGCGTCAAGGTGGCCGGCGTTCTGCACGCCCTCCCCAGCGTCTGGGCTCGCTGCGACTAGACCCTGGCATCTGCCAGAGGGTACCATGCAGCGTTCCTGGATGCCCGCCCTCCCCTGGAAGGTGAGCAGTCGTGGGATGCTCCTAACCTACTCCCCCGGCCGGCTCTCCAGCGACCCGAGTCAGTTCCAATTTGGTCGCCCGGCGTCCACTGGCGAAATCCAACCGCTGCGCTGACGAGCCGGCTGTGACAGTCTTTGAGCTGGTTTTGTGGAGGGGATTACATCAAAAGCGGCCCATGTGGGGGAGTTTTTTTACTTTATTGTAGTGAACCCAGAATTCTTCCAGGGCATTATTACATTTGAAACTAACATTGAATACAAGTTAGCCAGACACATGGATCAAAGCATATAATTCAGATGCACTGAATTTTAAACTGTCTTTCAAGAGTACTTTACCCACATATACCCTATCTGGGAATTCATCCAGTCCCCCTTTGTATACTAGCCTCATGGCATTATGCCTCCTTGCAAGGTATACCGGCTGCTGAAAAAAGGAAGCATAAGGCCGTGACTGCCTTCCTTATTTTGCTTTTTATTTTCCTGTTTTTCATTTTTTTCCTGATTTGTGTAAATATTTTCTTGTGTTTGTTCTTTAGGCCCAATTTCTTGATTTTTCCTTGTTTCTAAAACTGTATTCTGAAATTTCTGAGTTGGGTTTTGTGTTAACTCAAGCTCTTTCGGAAGGATTAGAGTATAGTATAGGATTAGAGTTATAGTATAGATTAGAGTATAGCGTTCTGCAAGTCTATTTCTTCTGTTACATATCCTTTTTCTTGAACCTTTGCAGCATTGCACCCAGTGTCTGTTTTACTTCCTGAGCCTAACTGCACACCTGGAATCCTGACTGGTGCGAAATCCAAAGTCCACTGCCTTGATGTCAGGGATCGCACCCATCCAGTTGCTCTCAAAGAATGTTTTACCGTCCAGGGCTCATTATTTTCTATCTTTTAGCCCATGATTTTTTTGTGTCCCAGTCTTTCTTTTTCTCTTGTTTCTGCTGCATCCTGGCAGAAAATGAAAATACTGTCACAGTCCCTTGTTCCTTTGCATTTGTTTGGTACTCTGGGCCTGGGACTCCAGCTGCCATTTCAACCACTGCAAACAGCTGCCTATTCTGGGATGTCACTAGATGACTCCCACCAGTTGTGCTCTTTAATTTGCACTGATCATGCTCTTGCTCTGCAGCCTTTGCCACATTCAAAGCTTTAGTTAAAGCACGCTTTGTTTCTTTATACATCTTCTCCTCTTTTACAATTCATGCAGCAATAATTGATACATTAGGTTTTTTCTTTCATACCTGCTTGTCCCATATCTGAAGCTGAAGTCTTTAAGCTGTCTTTTTCTCCATGGCTTTTTGCTCCCTCAGTACAATCTTTTTCTTCTTCCTTTTCCAAACATCCTGCTGCATCATAAAAGATATCACCCACTGTCATTTCCACTGCTGGTACAGAGGCCTGCTCCTCATCCAACTTCCCTACCACATCAGCACTTCCTCCTCCTCTGTCCGGCTCCAAACTGGGCTTCTCCATTCTGCTCCCAGGAAGTCAAGCCCCCTGCTGGCAGAGTAGGGGAATTTCCTGTCATGGCCAAATTTCCCCCCATTCACTAAAAAATACCACCAACAGCTTAATCTGGGTCAAGATCAGTTGGCATTCATCTGCATCCCCCTCCCCCGGGTTGTGCCTGAAAATAGGCAGATTTTTTCTAGTGCATTTACCCGGTCAATGAAAACTAAATAAATAAATAATAATGAGTGGGTTGCCATGTGAGATGGTGCCAATACCCCTCACCACCTCTCTGAATGACAGAAGCCCCCCCTCACAGAATTAATCTTTATTCTTTTCTCCACTCACCACTTTTCTCCTGATTATCCTCCTGTTTGCTTGCCTTACCAGTCGGTCCCCTCCCAAGACAGGACTACAGGCCACTAGGCCAGGGCAGATTTTTCCTCAAACTCTCCTGTCTTCTTTTCAGACCACATCACCAGTCCAGCCAGCATCCAGCACAGTCAAGAAGATGTGCCATGTGTTACTCGTAGCTTGGCACTGGATAGGTCAGTTCTTTCTCTAGTACACCATACTTCAAGTTCTCCCACAGTTCAACTGAGGCTAGAGAACAGCAGCACACAGTCCCACTCTACCATCATGACAGTCAACAGGACACCACAACTTGCTCGGTGCTGTAAAGATGATGCAGCACAGCAGCACGCTTACTAGTCTGTCTCGACAGGCTTCTCCTGCTCTCTCTGTTGATGATGTCTCCATCTCCCCTAGCCGTCAACAGTCCTGTGTATGCACATTGTGTTGTAGCTAGCTCCAACCACAATGGGGACTGCTGAGACACTGAATTTTTTAAACAGCTGAACCTGAGCCAACCTGAAAATAAAATACAGGAATTTGAAATGTTCTGAGGTAATTTTGCGGGGAGGGGGGGTTGAAATCCCTGAACACCCCCTACCTATGCCCATGCAATACACAACAGTTCAGACACATGCAATGTTTACACTTAAAGGCATTCCTCCCAGCCCAGCCCCCCTGCCTACCTCAGCACACAAATGAACACCAACCGTGATCCCTCCCACTTCCTCTGCAAGCAGCGAGGATCCCTCTCTCAAGGGATCAGTCCTGTACAAGTAGCAGAGTTGGGGGTCCAGGGCTCCAGTTGGACCTGCTGCTGTAATGGAGCTCGAGTCTGCTTGAATACAACATGACAGCTAAACTGAGTCCCCTTAATCCCTACAGATGGAGGGGCTGCTGCACAGATGATTACTACTGCCACTCAGGCACCACTGGGGATTTAAAACAAGAGCTGGACTATGCTGTAGCAAGCAGCCTGCCATCTGCCTTCTCCTCCTCCTCCTCCTCCTTCTACACCAACTGCTTGCAGCACTTTCCCAGTTCCTCCTCTACTACCAGTGCCCACCAATGGTCAGTAGTGTTGGTGGGTGGCCCCCGTTGGAGTGGTCAGATGAGCTTCTCGACTTGTTACTAGCCCTCAGAACCGATACTCTCTTTTGACTTCCTTCTGTGTCTGGTTGCATTCGCCTGTTGTCAAGCACACAATAAACTTTCTAGTGTCTACTTAGATACAGAATATTAAATATATGAAAATAAAATAGAATTGCTTTGAAGAAGACAGCAGGCTTTATTATGGCATAGCTTCAATGTATGGTTGGAAAACTCTGAAATCTCATCTTGATTGTTTTACTTCCGTATTGCTATTTTGTATTTTCAGGTTAAATCAAGTACAATAAAATATAATTTGTTTTTGTTTTTTGAGAAGATAGACGCTTTTATTATGGCTCTTTTTGATTTGATCCATTCACACTGAAGTGTTGAAGCAGTGAGATCACCATGATTTTTGCAGCCTTGCACCATTCCTTTGATCCTAAAAATATGTATCATAATGGTTGTATAATTGTAGGTCTATATTCAAATAGCTTTAATTCATTATACTTACACACTAAGAAGAATGGTCTTATGAGTTTATTTAAGGTTTCATAATTTGACCTTTTGCAATTTTAATGACCTCCCAATCCGGGAGTCTTCAATTTGTTTTGTCTAAACATTTCTTTACTTGGTTTATCAATAGTCCAATAAGATTTAGAATACAATTACTTTAGAACAAAAACTGTATGAACTTTGGGTTTGATTTTGCATAAATATTAACTTCTCTCAGAGTTTAAAATGCATAGGTGATTAGTTGAAAATACTTTTGTATTTCTCCACACTTTTACTGTGGAAATTTGTAAAACAAAAATATGAAAACGTAACACTTGACCTTTTGCACAGGTCTTGACATCCCATAAAGGGAATGGCTTAAAACTTATTTAGGAGTCATTCAAGAGTTATCCCAAAGTCAAGATTTCGTAAAGTATACATTTAATGTGGTTTAATAATAGAAGTTGCCAAAGAGGACATAATAAATGTAAACTGAACTTCACTGATATAAACAGTTTCTTTATTGTTTGATAACATATTAGATTGCAGTATTTATTTTAAATGTTGTGGCCATGAGGATAGTGTGTGTGTGTATGTGTGTGTGTTTGCCGTGCAGTGTGTATGTGTGTATGTTTGCTGTGCAGAGAGTGTGTGTGTGTGTGTGTTTGCTGTGCAGTGTGTGTGTGTGTGTGTGTGTGTGTGTGTGTGTGTGTGCACGTTTGCTGTAGCTCAATATATTTTTTTCCCAAAATGCATAGTAAAAATACCTGCTGATCTATGTATTTCACTTGGATACTTCACAGAAGACCTGGCTGAGTTGAAAATGCATAGGAGATTAGTTTTACTTACTTTTGTATTTATCTACACTTTTACTGTGGAAATTTGTAAAAAAAAAATATGAAAAAATAACACTTGACATTTTGCACAGGTCTTCCTGACCTCCCATAAAGGGAATGGTTTAAAACTTATTTAGGAGTCATTCAAGAGTTATCCCAAGGTCAAGCTTTAGTAAACTATGCATTTAATGCATATTAATAGAAGTTGCCAAAGAGGACATAATAAATGTAAACTGAACTTCACTGTGTTCACTGATATAAACCATTTCTTTATTGTTTTTTATGACATGGCTAGTAGCAAAGCAGCATTCTGATTGGCTGCTATGAGTGTGCTAATATGTCTAACACCATGGGAAAAAGATCAGGCTGTGCTATGCCAGGCAGGCACTGATCTTCCCATTCTTCCAGTGTTCCAAATTAGGATGTTAAAAAAATAAAAGCTGCCATCTTGTCAGGTGTCAGGTGTCAGCGTGGCTCAGTTGGTAGCACATCCGCCTCTGGACCAGAAGGTTGTGGGTTCTCGTCCCACACCGGGATTGGACTTGCACCTAAAAATCGCTGGCATCTGAGTGCAGTATTGGGGGGTGCTGTACTGCAGGGGTGTGCTGTCCTTTGGATGAGACGTTAAACCGAGGTCCCTTCTGCCCATCCTGGTGGGTGTCCAGGTGGAAGTAAAAGAACCCAGGGCACTCTTCGCAAAGAGTAGGGAACATTCCCAGTGTCCTGGCCAACATTCCCCTTCCCATAAACCGGTTCATGCAATTACCCAGGTTGTGTGTAGGTGATGATGTGCGATATGGCCGCCACCACACATTCAGTCACTTCACTACCAGTCTAGCATTGCTTGTAAAGCGCTTTGGATGTATGAAAAAGCGCTATATAAATACAGATTCTTCTTCGTCTTCATCTTGTTTTCACTCACTTTCCTCACAAACAAACCCGCCCGATCAAGCCATTCACTCGCTCCCATTAACAAATGATCTGCCTGCCCCTCTCTAGTTCTCTGCCTTATCTCATCAGCTCTTCGAAATGTTTTTGTTTTTTTAGGACATCGAAATGTAATCTGTTCGGTCGGCACTCAACTCGCTCACTCTCCTCGTCAGTACATAAGTATCAAAATGCATGATCTCTCCCCTGCCAGCAGCTCGCTCGAATTAACAAATGCACTTGTCTGCCCCTCGCTGCTTCTCTGCCTTATATCAGCAGCTCCTCAAAATGTTTCATTTTTTTAGGACATCCAACTGTAGTCTGTTTAAACAGACATTGTTTAAACATTGTCACTTACAGTGCAGTTTTCTGCACACCCATTTTTCATGCTCCACTGAAACAGTAACATAGTTTTTTCCCTGGTGCTCCCAAAAGGGATTGCTCATACAGATAATAAAATAGACATTTCATCTCAATTGTCTCCAAACAGTATTTTCACACTGTAAACTCCATTTGGGGGGGGGGGTCTGCCATGACAACCAGATCAAAACTACAGAAGCCTTTATAGGACAAAATGCCTTCACTCAAAAAAAAAAAAAAACACACACAGGACACTTAGGCGGAGGAACTATTTTATTAAAAACTGACACAAACATACATGTTTTTTCCTACTTAAAACTGGGAATTTTACCTACCAAATGCATTTGCACTACAGATGGCCATTTCATAAGTGCAATAAGCCACTCCAGGGTCTGTGTGTTAGACACTTTAACACATGGCTAGGAGGCTGGATGCACTCGGCCAGTGGCCTCGTGCCTCACTACGCCTCCTAGACATGTGTTAAAGTGTCTAACACACACTCTGTCATGTCTTATTGCTTACATAACATATTAAGATTGCAGTATTTATTTTGAATGTTTGGGCCATGAGGATGATGTGTACAGTATGTGTCTGCATGTGTGCATGTGTGTGTGTGTGTGTGTGTGTGTGTGTTTACTGTAGCTCAATACATTTTTTTCCCCAAAAAGCATAGTAATAAATGCTTGCTGATTGCTATATATTTCGCCTGGATTCTTCACAGAAGACCTGGCATATGGCTGAGATAGTTCTTATCAGATAATGTCTTAAGAGGTTACAAAAACTGTAAATCTTTTTAGATTTGCTCGGGAAAGGGGGACATTTATGAGGTATGAATCTTTCTTGAAAGACAATGCCTGCCCAACTGAAGCTTGTAGTAAGAACATGTTTAAATGCTAAGTATTTAAATGTGCAAGTTGTTGCATTTTTAAGGGGGTAAACAAATCTCCAGTTTAACAGGCAACCAATATTTAACAAGCTGTTTCAGTTTCCAAATGGCCATCTGATAAGCAACATGGAGTTATGCCTCCAACACTCTAAACAGAAAGAAGGGAGTATTTTATTTCAATTGGCATAGTGATTTGTATATGTGGAAGGATACATTGAAAACTCTAAAATATGTGTTCCATGATACTCCATTTTTCCAGCTGCAGACAGCAAAATGGCTGTAGGGGGGCACTAGACTACCAGGGCTATGGGGGGACTTATTATTTATATTATGTGTATGATCGTAGCTGGGGGGAATGCTAGACTACCAGGGATTGTGGGGGGTATTTGTATTTTCATGTTGATCAGGACAGGGGTGGGGGCCACTACACTATGGAAAAGCCAGGGAATGGGGACACTGTATTTATTTTTTAGTATATCAGGTATCAGGGTTGGGAGGTGGGACCCTACCCTATGGAAAAGCCATGGAATGGGGATATTTGTTTTTTAACATATTGGGGATCGGGGCTGGGAGGGGAACCCTACACTATAGAAAGCCAGAGAATGGGGATCATTTTTTATTATTATATCGGGGCTGGGAGGGGGCTGGCCCTACACATTCTGCTGGGCCCAGCCATGCTAATGAGCCCATAATGGGCATTCATAAGGCCCATTTGTGCCTTGCATGCCCAATGAGCTCATTAGCATTTTTTGGCTGAATATTGCCCTTTGGGGGTAATGGCACATCCAAGTATGTGCCGCTCATTCCCCCATTGGTGGTCTTCAGCCCCGAACCCTGGATGTGCTGCGCCAAATATGGTGGCCACCCACTTTTTTCCATGCATCCAGTGTCCGATTTTCAAACAGAATGTTTGATCTGTTGGGATTGCACATTCTGTTTGACTATCCAGTCGGAGCTGGCCAGCACATTTTTTTGCATGGCGCATCCATTTGTGTCATGTATCCGGCCAGCTCTGAATATGTCTCTCATGATGTGGTTTTGTCATCTGTAGTAACTGTTTGACATTCATCTTGCTGTGTCACCAGATAATGACATGAATTTTTTCCTTTCTCAACCCTGTTTTTGATTTCACACCAATAAAACCGCCCATTTACAATTTTGTTATAACTTTTGTTCAAATGTATGAGAAGAGCAGCTTCAAGCTGGAGATGTTAGACATAAAAAAAACTTAGAAAAAACCCTCCAGGAGAACTGAGGATGCCAGTGGGAAAATCTCAGAAAAGCTAGGATGAAAAGTGAAAATATGTAGGTTATAGCTGTTCAGTTAAAAAAAGTGCTGGCTGAATGGTATGGAGGGTTAAAGTCCAGATGTAAGTAAATGGATTGTAGTGTTAGTCCACCTCAGGGCCACAAACAATCCTTTCTAAGGAAATCTGAGCTGCAGTAAACTTTTTTTTGAGCAAGCTACTGCCAAAGCTCAGCAAAGCTCAGACTGAACTTTATAAAGGATCTAACCTTTTCTAAGAAAATCTAGGTGCCAATACTGCCATAATTATTATAAGCTTATCCCACTCTCTCGAAGAGCAAAGAAAACAGAGAGGTCCAGGGAGCCAGATATTCACAAGTTATCAAGTAATCTGAATCACTTGTTTTGCAGCATCTGTGCTCACTGTATTATTTGTATATAATGTATATGTCTTGTATTATGTATACATGCCATTTTGTATGTATATTGTGCTCCACGCTCTATTGTACAAGTGTCTTTGAACACTTATCTTGCTTTATTTTGTATTGGCTGTACCTCCCCTTGTACCCTCCCCCTGAAGAAGGGACTTTTTGTCTCAGTGGGCTTACCGGATTACCAAAATTCAAATAAATAAATAAATAAGTTAGCACCAGTGCTAATGGGTTTTGTACCTGCACTATCCAGGTTTGTGTCCTTTTTTGAGGTGGGGTCTATATTCAGAGGCCCCTGTAGCACATGCAAAACCCTTTAGTGCCCAGGCGCTAACATAACGTTGCACCAGTGCCAATTATGTGGTTCCCTCTTGCATATGGGCACAGCGGTATTTTCAAAGGTTTGCAATAGTGATAAAAAGCACACAAAGTGGTGCTATTTATCGCCGACGAAAACTTTGTTTTAACAAGGTGCTAAGCCCGTGTCCCCACCCTACTGATGACGGGAGTGCTGTACTGCAGCTGCTCACCCCTGGGTTCTGAAGGCCTTGGCCTCCAGTGGCACCCCCTCACCCCTGAGCACTCATGCCATATAATATACACCTGTCATTGGTGTCTAGTGACACTCCTCTGATCACCCATGCTGTATAATATACACATTATCCTTGGTGTCTAGTGGCATACTCCACCCACCGATCACCTGTGCTGTATAATATAGATATATCCCTGGTGTCCAGTGGCACACCCCACCCCTGATTATCTGTCCCATGTATTAGACACAAATCCCTGGTGTCCACTGGCAACCCCTACCCCTGAAAACCTGTCCCATAGTTGTGCACCTTATCCTGGGTGTCCAGTGGCATCCCTCAATCCCCGGTCACCCATCCCATATCTGGTTCACCTCTTCCTAGTGTCTAGTGACAGCTCCAACCCCCAATCCCCTATTTCATAAATTTGACACATAGCCCTTGTGTCTAGTGGCACCCTCCACCCACCATGACCTATCGACAAATGGATCTGCAAACATTGGTGGTCCAGCATACCCCTACCTGCCCTGTTCGCACAGACAACACCACCAAGCCACCCCCTCCTTACTGGTGCATCCAGGGATGTGCCTGGCACCTGATACAGAGGCTGGCACAGCCCTCCTCTCATCACCTTTGTTGGCCAACATATGAGCATACAGTGAGTGGGCATAAAGGCATCACAGCACCAGTGCATGGGGTGTGATCTTCCAACAGCTACAGAGTATGTTGTAACAATGAACCAGTTACACAAACAGTACAACTCATTCACAGGTGACAGAAAAGTCCATAGCAGCACTGCAGCTTCATAATCAGAGCCTGACACCAGTATTTCCATCTGATCCCCTCCACCCTACCCATTCCCATGTAACCAGCACTGAGGATACCACAGATCCCCTACACAAAGCCCAGCAAGCCTCCCCTGTTATAGCTGCCCATCCCATGATTCTTATACACACTAACCCAAAGTGGTACTACTGTAGCTATTGTCAGACAGAATCAGACATGTCACCCTGACAGCTAGGCCAACAGCTTCCATTACATTTGTTATTGCATGTCCTCACCCCTTTAACAACGTAGACCTGGGGATCTAAGATTGCAATAGATGTGGGTATAATTACCTGGGAAAGAAACAATTTCAGGGGGGACTGACCTGGAGGTATAAGCACTGGCTCCAAGCCATGTACTTTTAGGGAGATGGCTGTGGATCCAGTGCCTATACCCGTGGTTAAGTTCACCCTTCAATTGTTTCTTTCTCAGGTAAATATACCCACATCTATTGTGCTTGTAGATCCCTAGTCGCACTGTACATTGGAGACAGGGTGAGTAAATGCAATAAGAAATATAATGGAAGCTGCTGGCCTAGCTGTCAGGGTGACATGTCTGATTCAGTTTGACAATGGCTACAGTACCACTGTTTTGGGTTTGTGGGTATAACGGATCACAGAACAGGCAACTGTTATGGGGGGTGGCTTGCTGGGCTACATGTAGGGAATCTGAGGCACCCTCAGTTCTAGTTACATGGGAATGGATAGGGTGGGAGGGATCTGATGGAAATACTGGTGCCGAGCTCTGATTATGCAACTGCTGTGCTGCTGTGGGCTTTGTTGTCACCTGTGAAGAAGTTGCACCATTTGTGCAACTGAGAGATGGTTACAACAAACTCTGTAGCTGACGGAAGCTGACACTTCATGCCCAGGTGCTGTGGTGCTTGTGTGTATACTGACTGTACATTCATATGGTGGCTAGCCAAGGTGGTGAAAGGAAGGTTGAGCTGGTCACCATACCAGGTGCCAGACATGTCCCCAGATGCACCAGAAAGGGGGAGATGGCTGGGTGGTGGGGATGCTGAACCATCAATATTTGCAGGTCCATATGTCGATGGGTGATCAGAGGTGGGGGTGCCACTAGACACCAGGGAGAGGTGTAGGAAATATGGAAGGGGGGGTTGGAGGTGGGGGTGTTCCACTAGACACCAAGTTGAGGTGTAACAAATATGGAACAGGTGATTGGCGGATGTGCCACGGGATACTAGGGATATGGTGTACTATTATGGGATGGATGATTGGGGGTGGGGCATGCCACTAGACATAAGGGATATGTGTCTAAGATACAGGATGGGTGATCTGGGGTGGGGTTGCCACTAGACATAAGGGATATGCATCAAATATACAGGATGGGTGATTGAGAGATGGGGGTGTCTGTAGATGCCAGGATGACACATCCAATGCCCACAGAATGGGCACTAGCAGGCCGTCATTCTCATTCACCATGTAAATGAGTCCATACTGGGCATACAAATAGCCCCTTTGCACCTTACATTCGCAATGGGCTCATTTGCATGGTGCAGCTGAATGTAGCCTATATGGCTCCTGGTGTTATCTATTCCCAGGGTGCAATTCCCTCTGGGCTGGATACATCCCAGGTCCATGTCAGAGCAGTGCAGTTTGATTTAGCACTGTGCTGACATTGGATGATATTCAGTCGGGTAGTGCCAGTCAACTATCTGACACCCCATGCATTGGTGTTATGGTGCCTGTATGCATGCTCACTGTATGCTCATACAGCAGCTGGCCGAGGCAGTGAGAGGAAGGCTGTGTCTGTCACCATACCAGGTGTCAGGCATTTCTTTGGGCATCAGTAAGTGGGGGGGTGAATGGATGGGGTTCTGCATGTGGGTTCAGAAGGAAGGTGGGGGCTGAAACAAGAGGGCACAGCCAAAGACTAGAAGGAAAAAGATAGAGGCAATATAAGGGGGCAATTCTTCATGGAGAGGGTGATAGAGGCCTGGAATAAACTACCAGAAGAGGTAGTGGGGTCTGAAATGGTGGAGGGATTCAAGAAGGCATGGGACAGACATACAGGGTTGAGAAGCGGGGAGAATGGGGTAGGCCTGTGAAAGAAGAGGTGAATAGGGGAAGGGAAATAGGCAGACTAGATGGACCAGTGGGGCCCTTTCCTGCTGTCAGATTTCTGTGATTATGTGATTCTGTGGTTCGACTCTGAACTGCTAGTGTTTGCAGGTCCATTTGTCAATGAGTGATCAGCGGATGGGGGTTCCACTAGACACCAGGGATATGTGTCAAATATATGGAATGGGTGATCGGAGGGTGGTTGTGCTACTAGACACCATGGAGAAGTGTAACAAATACAGGACAGGTGCTCGGGGGTGAAGGTGCCACTGGATGCCAGGGATATGGTGCATTATTATGTATCTTGTTGTACTGCATACTGTATATGTACTATGTATCATGTCGTTTTTATTGACTTGGGACATTCTGTGAATGAGACTTGTTTCTCATGGAACCTGTCCTGTATTTTATGCAACTTTTAATAAATAAATACTATTTGATGGACGCTCGAGTGGTGGGGGTGCTACTAGACACCAGGGATATGTGTATATTATATGGCACAGGTGATCAGGGGCATGGGGTGCCACTAGACATCAAGAATATGTGTATATTATATTGCACAGGTGCTTAGAGGGTGGGGGTGTCACTGGACACCGGGGCCTCTAACCTCGTTGGTGTGCCAGTGATCAGGGGTTGGAGACTGCAGTATAGCTGTCTTGCCATCTGTGGGTTGTGGGCATGGGCTTAGCTGCCAGTGAAGATGAGGTTTTTGGTGGCAGTAAGTAGCATCGCTTTGGGTGCCATTTACCGCCATTGCAAACCTTTGAAAATGCCGCTGCGCTTGTATGCAGGAGGGGAACCCCTCATTTGCATGGATGCAGTGTTATGTTAGCACCTGGGTACCAATAGGTTTACTGCATGCAACTGGGGCTTCTGAATATAGACCACCCCAAAAAAGGGTGCAAACCCAGACAGCATGGGCACAAAAACCATTAGCGCCAGTGCTAGCAGCGCTGGCACTAACTTTATAATATTCGTCACACCATGGCAAGCACCTCTTTAATAAAAAACACTCAAGGAAGAAGAGGTGCCAGAATCACTGGCAGCTCTAAGTTGCTCTTTATCAGATGACTCCTGAAGTGGACTCCTGGCTGATTCAGCAATGTGTTACTATCATATTTCTGTGCAATATAGCTCATATTTTTTTTTATTTAGATTATTTTGCAGTGGCAAGCTTGGTACAGATACATGCTGGGAGCTCTCCTAGTCCCATTAGAATTTTGTGTCTAACATTTGCATAATTTTTTAATCCAGATGGTAGAAGATGTTTTGGTGAAGGAGTTATTTACTCATATTCATATATTTATAACTAAGTGCTGTTTTTCCCACAAGAAAACTCGGTTATAATTTGCCGTTATAGGTGAACATGAGCCAGGTTTCCCTGACTGTAGACATACGCAAAATAATTAATGACAAAAAATCAAATCCTCAGGGCAAAAAAGCAGCACACAGCAATTATGTAAAACAAAACATGGGGTGGTGTGTAAAACTATAATATATGCACCCTGAGTGTGGGATGCATTTATAAACCCTGCAAGCTTTGCTCTCTGGGTTTATGTAACAACCCCCAGACCTTGGGTGAGTGTAAAATCCTCATTATACACACCACCCCATGTATTATTCTATATATAATGTATTTATGAAATACTGAATATATATATATATATATATATATCACATATCACATCAACTGCACATTTCATTTGTTTTTTTTTACTTTCTATGTATGCCCCTGTACTCTCCAGCCCCTCCTCTTATCCTCGGGACCTCCAGGCACTTCCCAATACCCACCTAACTCCCAGTCATCGCCACTTACCTCCACTGAGCCTTGGCTTTGACCCCAGGTAGGGTAAAGGTGGGGGGATGCCACCAGCCATTTTGGTCTTGTCAGACAAAATCGTGCTGGTGAGGTATGAGGCACAGGATATACTGGGTCCATCACTTTCATGGAGGTGCTGAGATCATGGTCTTTTTTCACCCTGTATGTGCCCCCCTGGGATGTCGTGTGGAAGGTTATCCAGGTGTGCACAGACATGTTGTGTGTGCATTCCCATGCTGATTATCTGCAATGTCTCTCCCTCCCAAGTCTGTCTTCAGTTACACTGTCACCTGTGGTCACCTGGGTGGGAGTCTCACAGCGGACTGCAGAGTCCTACCTCCCATTGAGGAGGACAGCATCCTCTGGGACATTCAATCTACCTCCCACCAGCTAGCTCCCATTGAGGAGGAGAGCATCTTCTGGGACATTCAATCCACCTCCCACCAGCTAGCTCCCATTGAGGGGGAGAGCATCCTCTGGGACATTCAATCCGCCTCCCACCAGCTAGCTCCCATTGAGGGGGAGAGCATCCTCTGGGACATTCAATCTGCCTTCCACCAGCTAGCTCCCATTGAGGGGCAGAGCATCCTCTGGGACATTCAATCCGCCTCCCACCAGCTAGCTCCCATTGAGGGGGAGAGCATCCTCTGGGACATTCAATCCGCCTCCCACCAGCTAGCTCCCATTGCGGGGCGAGCATCCTCTGGGATATTCAATCTGCCTCCCATCATCTAGCTCCCATTGAGGAGGAGAGAATACTCTGGGACATTCAATCCACCTCCCACCAGCTAGCTCCCGTTGAGGGGGAGAGCATTCTCTGGGGCATTCAATCCGCCTCCCATCAGCTAGCTCCCATTGAGGGGGAGAGCATCCTCTGGGACAGTCAATTGGCCTCCCACCAGTTAGCTCCCATTGAGGAGGAGAGCATCCTCTGGGACATTCAATCGGCCTCCCACCAGCTAGCTCCCATTGAGGGGGAGAGCATCCTCTGGGACATTCAATCCGCCTCCCACCAGCTAGCTCCCATTGAGAGGGGGAGAGCATCCTCTGGGACATTCAATCGGCCTCCCACCAGCTAGCTCCCATTGAGGAGGAGAGCATCCTCTGGGACATTCAATCCGCCTCCCACCAGCTAGCTCCCATTGACCTGAACTTCTTTCCAAACTCATGTCACCAGTGTCATTAGTGATAGTGTTACCACCGCACTGATGGGCTGGTTGCACATCTGATTTGTAAATATATCATTATGTTTTATCTGAGTGAAGTTTTGTGATACTGTCTCTTTAAAATTTAATTGAATTGACCTGATGGGGCGTATAAAAAGAATGAGACAGGAGGAGGCACTGACTCATCAGAAAGCTCGCCATGAGTGAATCGTTGAGGGTGTTTTTCTACCAGTTACTTTGCATGTCTGGATTCTCACTGAATAAAGAACTTCTTGCACTTTAACTGTCATAGTGTGGACAAAATCTAGAGGAAGTAATTAATGCACCATGTTTTCATGCCTTTAAAATTAGACTGGACAAGTATTTTGAGGTTAGTAAATCTGTTACTTCCACTGAGTAGTGGGGACAACTGATATGGACAAGAGCCTTCTGTTCTGTTATGGACCCAAGTATGATACCCAAGTACCCAAGTATGATGCGCTGAGTGGAAAGTATCCCTACTCTTGAACTGGTTGTTGTTTGTATATTTGAACCAGGCTTCCTGGAGCAACCCTGTTCCTAATTTGATTCCGTACCCCCACATCAGACCCGAGAGGTGAGAACCCATCACAATGCCTAATCAGCTTTAGAGGACCTAGGGTTGGTGCTGTGCCCATGAGCTTGCGCAATTTCTGAAGCACCCCCAGAGAGTGCCTAACCCTGATATTTTTTCACCTTGCTCATGTACTCTCGGTCCAATAAATCTGTTGGGATAGCAAATAATAGCCCAGTGAGGCTTAGCTAATTTTCCATATTGTACCATCCACACATTGTCCGTTGTTTTGCCTGTGTCATGAGTGCTGCCACCTGGGCTGCCCAGTAATGTTTTTTTAAATCGAGCATGGCCAGTCCCCACTGGTCTTGAGAAGTGCCCGAAATGTCCCAATTCACCCATGGCCACTTTTTCCCAAAATACATTTGGTGATAGCTCTGTGAAGCTTCCTCCTGTAAGGTTTGGGGATGTTAATGGGTAATGTACCTAGCTGACTATTTCACTGTCTTGTATCCTTACTGCAAAACACTGATGTATTGTTTCACTACCTTGTAACCTCCCGGGTCGTGCCTGAAAATAATCATTTCTATGGCTAGCGCACCCTACCCAGTAAACAAAAACTAAATAAATAAATAAAGACTGGAACAAAAACAAAAACCTTGGGGGGGATTCATTTTGAAGGTACTGATTCTGCCCAGTAAGGATAGTGGGAGTAGTTTCCATCAAGCCACATCTGAATGCATGGTGGAAAATAGTGTGGAATAACCAAGGTCAAATAATTTAGAAATATTTGGGGACACTTGTACTCCCAAAAAGAGAGACTGGTTATTTTTCTTGTACTCCCAAAATGAGACTGGTTATTTTTAGCCTGTGCAAAGAGGACAGAAGCTTTGAAAGCCTCTGTACAGGTACCAATGATTAACAAAGCCTTTGATTTTAGATCATCTTTTTTTTATATCTGTCCAGAATGCCAAATTCATAAAGCAGGGCCACTAATGCGGGAACTAATTCCTGTAGTCTTGATAAGTAAAAGATGGCATTGTCTACCTAAAGGGACACTTTATGTTCTTCCTCTTTGATGTAGACCCCTGTGATATTAAGATTTTGGTGAATTGCCAGAGCCAGGGGTTCTAGGCTTAAGGCAAACAAAAGTGGGAATAGGGGACAGCCCTGCCTGGTTCCCCATTCTAATGGAAATCTGTTGGAGTTCATTCCATTCACCTTGACCACTACTTCCAGGCTAGCATACAGGGCATCCACACACTGAATAAATTTGAGGCCGAATTTGAAGAATTACAAAATATAATTTAGAAATTACTAATTCACCCTATCAGAAGCATTCTCTGCATCCTTAGAGACTGCAAGCTGTGGTTCCCCCTGCAAATGAATGCCAGAGAAAATATTTAGCAGGCATTTTATATTATTTTGTAACAGGCAGCCCTGTATGAAGCCCTTCTGGTCCAGAATCACTAGCTGGGCTATATATTTTTGAAACCGGAGTGCCAGTATTCTGGTAAGGATTTTAAGGTCTGCACAAAGCAGACAGATTGGTCTAAGTGACTCGCACTCCCAATAGTCCTTATCCAGCTTGGGGAGAACTGTAATTTGTGACTGGTTCCAAGATCGAGGGCAGGCCCCACCCTCCAGTACAATATTGTACAGTAAACCTCTTGTAACACTGGAAGCAAATGAGGGGTTAACTCCTTATGCTATTCCCCTAGTAATCCCTGCCTAAGTCCTGTCCTGGATTTTCACTCCTGTGAGTGGGCAATCTAAGTCTTGCCTGACTTCCTCAGTAGTGTAGGGTAATGTAGTCTTGAAAAATATTGTGATGGGTCCCCTCCCTGGTCCTCTTTATATAGAGTTGTGTAATAGGACACAAATTCCTTCAAAATTAGCCTGGGGTCCCCTGTAACTCACTCAGAGCTGCCTCTATGTTTAATTTTAAGAACTGCTTAGTTCATTATTTGCTGGTGGAGTTCCAGTGCCAGTAGTCTATCCACCCTTCTTTCCCTGACATAGTACTTTTGTTTTGTTAATCTGAGGATTTTTCTATGGCCTCATTCAATAGTTTAGTGAAGAGTGCCCTTTTTTTCAGCTGAACTTTGTCACTGGCATCTAGGGAGATCTTATGTTCAGCCTCTAGGTTAAATATAGAGTGTTCCAAGTCTAACCAATGGCGTATTTTTTTCCTTTTTGATCCTGGAGGTATATTGAATAAGCTCTCCCCTAACAACTGCTTTAAGGTCATCCCAAACACTGGCTACCCCTCTTCCTGCCCTGAGTTATTTCTCACATAGCTGATCATCACAGTCTGTACTTGGTCTTTGCAGCTCTGGTCATTCAGCAGACCTACGTTTAACCACCAGACTGAGTTACGCTGCACAGGATGGAGCTCATAATCATAAGTGAGATCGGAGCATGGACAGAGGGCATAAAGTGTTTGATATCACAGCCCTGTACTGTGTGAAGCCAGTCATAGAAACATAGAAACTGTCATCAGAAAAAGACCGCCTGGCATACCCAGTCTGCACAGATTTCCCTGCTTGTTCTGTCTCCACAGACCTTACCTGGTCTCTGTCAATCCTGCCCTCTGCCCATTTACCAATATTCACTTAGGTCTATCCCATGCATGTTTGAAGCCCCCCTGTGTTTTTGCTCCCATTACCTCTTCTGGCAGACTGTTCCATGCATCCACCACTCTTTCAGTGAAGTAGTACTTCCTCACATCCCTCTTAAACTTCCCCCCTTTGAGTTTCATTATATGCCGTCTTGTCCTGGTAAACTTCCTCATTTGAAATAGACTCCCCTCCTGTACCCTGTTCACCCAGTGAGGTACTGTACTTGTAGGTCTCTATCATATCCCTCTTCCTCCTCTCTTCCAAGATGCACATGTTGAGATCCTTTAGTCTCTCATTGTAGGGCTTTTGATGTAACCCCTAAACCATTTTAGTTACCCTCCTCTGGACTGCCTCCACCCCGACAATGTCCTTTCTGAGATGTGGCCTCCAGAACTGGACACAGTACTCCAGGAGGGGTCTCACCAGTGATCGATACAGTGATGACACCACCTCACTCCTCCTGCTGGTGATACCTTTCCCTATGCACCCAGCATCCCACTGGCCCTGTCCACTGCCTTGTCACACTGCTACACCACTTTGAGGTCATCAGATATGATAACCCCCCATTATCTCATGTTTAATGACCATCAGTACCTCCCCCTTTTTATATTCCTCTCCTATGCCCTAGGTGCATGATTTTGCAATTTGTGGCATTGAACCCTGGCTATCATGCCCTCAACCACTCTTCGAGTTTTCTAAGGTCCCTACTCATTCTTTCCACCCCCTCCAGAGTATCCACTCTATTGCAGATTTTGCTGTCATCTGCAAAAAAGCATATCGTCCCTTTCAGCTTTTCTGCAATGTCACTAATGAAGACATTGAAGAGGATCAGTCCCAGTACTGAACCCTATGGCACCCCACTGGTCACTGTTCCCTTATTAGAGAGAGTGCAATTTACCACCACCCTCTGCCACCTATCCATTAACCAGTTTCATACCCAGTTTACCACTTTCAGTCCCCACTCCTAGGCTGCACAATTTCTTTATCAGTCTCCTGTGTGGCACAATGTAGAAGGCCTTGCTGAAGTCCAAGTAGGCCACATCCACATTACTTGATTTATTTCCATGGTCACCCAGTCAAAGAAATCAATCAGATTCATGTGGTATGCACCCCCCCCATGAATCCTCACTGCCTTATGTCCTGTAACCCACTGGATTCCAGATACTTCACTAACCTTTCCTTTAACACAGTGTCCATTAATTTCCCCACCACTGATATGAGACTCACCATCCTATAGTTGCTAGCCTCCTCCCTGCTGCTGCTCTTTTGGCGTGGGACTACATCTGCTCTGATCCACTGTTCTGAAACCACTCCTGTTTCCACTGAGTTGTTTAAATGAGGCAGTCAGTGGTGCAGCAAGCACCTCCTTGGGTTACTTAACACTCTTGGGTGTATCCCGTCCGGTCCCATGGCCTTGTCCACTTTCAGATTTGCAAGTCTGTTGCAGGCTGTTTCTTCTGAAAATGGACTTATGTCCCCTCTACCCCTCCAGTGTTCCTGCTACTCCTTGGTAGGCCACCGCCTCAACCTCCACTGAGAGACCGAGCAGAAGTACCTGTTCAGGATGTCTTCTTTTTCCTTATCCCCCTCTGAGCAATCTCCCTCTGCCATCCTCCTCATCCTCATTTCCCTCCCTGTGCCTTCCTCTTCACACTTATGTACCTGAAGAAAGCCTTGTTCTCTTTCGCTACCCCTTTGGCTATCTTTTCTTTTGTTTGCACCTTAGTTCCCCTCACTACCTTACCTGCTTCCCTCTGTTTTATCTGATACACCTCCCTATCCTCACCCTTTATGTTTCTTTGCACCTACTGAATGTGACCCTTTTTTCCATCACCTATGTGGTCACTTCCCTACAGTACCATAATGAGCTTTTTTTCCCCTCCTGTTTTTGCTCACTTCCTTCACACAGAAGCTGGTTGCCATCACTATGCCTTTCTTTAATTTTCTCCACTGTTGCTTTACCTCACCAGTGCACAGAAGATTTCTAATAAAGGAAACCCCATCCTCCTTTGCTAGGCAACTTCCGAGGTTGTCTCCAATTTGATTTAATTTTTTATTCAAAATCTGGTTAAGTCCATGAGCCAGGGCCCATTTTCATGGGCTACCAGAACATGAAAAACATACAAAAATAAAAAGTAAATATAATAAAATATTAAAATACGGTGCATAAATAAATGCATAATTGAAGCTGAAAACAGAGGAAATAGTTCATGTGAATAAAGTGGTCAATGAATTAAAGAATTGAGGCAATCTGTAACACTGTTATGTTTACCGTGCATGCATGCACAAGTGAACATCTTGCTATGAGAATGCCTTTTGAGGGGGTGTGACACTGTCACTCCAATGCAGAGTGGTTTGCAAGGGGCTCATCAATGCCACACCAATCATCAGCCAGGCTGATCATGACACAGTTTTGGCTTGTTGGGTGGAGGCTTTTTGTATTTGAAAAGAAAAAGCCAACCCAATCATGAGTCGGCTCTTTCCTTTGATCTATGCCACCCAGCAAGCATAGCTGATCTGCCATGATCAGCCTACAGAGGAATTTCAAACATCCAGGTAGAACCCAATGCTGTTGTAGATGCCAGCTGTAACAAAGAAAATCATTCATTGATGCCTGTTGCTGCTGTCCTTGTAACTGTCCTCCCCACCTGACCTTCCCTCTCAGCACCCACCACCCCACACCCTCCCCACAAACATAATACTGACACTGGGGGTGCCCAATCCCCCAGTGTCACCACCTTGCCTGTTGCTGCCGCCCCTAAAACTGTCTCCCCCCTGACCCTCCCTCTCAGCACCCACCACCCCAACAAACAACACCAACACGGGGGTGCCTGATCCCCCAGTGTTGCCATCTGAAATAAAGAAAATCATCTCTCGTCTTTTTTTTTAACCATGTAAAAAAGAAAACCATCCATCAATGTTTGTTGCACCGTTTGTCCCCCCACTCGATCCTCCCACTCAGTACCCCCCCACACACACCCACCAGGGGTCTAACACTGTAATCTTCTGTGGACTGCAGACACGTCTTCACTCTTCAAAGTCAGACCGTGAACTGAGGAAATCAAGTATGTGGTTCAATGTGTTTCAATGGGGTTTCAAACTTAGTGGCATAACTTGGCCATTTTTGAATATTTTGCCCTAAATTTTCAACATGCCTTTTTTTTGGGACCCCACCTTATGAACAAATGCAGTGAAATTGGGCACATATGTCCCAAAAGGTGATTTTGCAGTAGCCACTCAAAATCATCTTTCTGGCATGAGTTGAACATTTTCTCTGCCCTTGTTCACGAGGTTTATTTATTTATTTATTTTATTTATTTGCTTTTGGTAACTGGGTAGTTGCACTAGGCATAGCAATGCCTATTTTCGGGCATGACCCGGGAGGGTACAAGTGGGGATACATAATCAACAAACAGTTTGAAACAGTACAGCAATTGGTAATACAAAGGGTACAAGTATAATACAATTTCCAGTGAGATAAAAATACAGTTTGGGTCAAGATCAAAAGAATTTCAAGTGTGAGTTCAACAATAATTCATGATACAAAATATGAGAGATATCATTTCAAAAGTACAATAAAAGTGCAGTTAAACATTTAAACATAAGTCAGATACAACAGAGTCAAGTTGTGAGCAACCAAGGAGCTAAAGGTCCAGATAGGTAAAAGCAAGTGACAGTTTAGAGAGAAGAGATGAAGAAGAAAAATCCAATGGTCGAGACAAGGGGTGTATGTGCTATACTTATTTTCCAGAAGGCAAGGATTTGTAGGAGGGAGAAAGTAGGAACTTAAGAGAGAGGAGGGGAAGTGGGAGGGGTGATGCCTAGGAATAGGGCATGGCTTGTAAGACAGAAATGCAGGAGGCCAGGTTGAGAGGAGAAATTGAGGAGCAAAAGGTAGCAGTAGATAGAGACATAGCTCTAGGAGGTAATGGCCAGAGGGTCTACAGTGGGCGAAAGCATGTGCAGGGGGTTGCAACAAGTTGGTGATTATGGTGTTGCCTCTTGAAACTGGCATAGATTGGGGCAAAACAAATAGTTTGAGGAAGGGAGTTCCAATATTTAGGTGCCAAGAAGGCTGTGTTGAAAGTTTGGCACAAAATATTAAAAAGCAACAAAGTTATAAGCCTACATTGAAATTTGTGAATGAAGGTTTGTAACTTTGGTAATTTACAATATTGTGACCCCAAATTTTCAATATAACAATTTCTTCAAAGCACATCATGAATTTGACAGCTGTAATTTTTCAAATCTTGGCCAAAATGTGTTTTTGCGTCACGAAAGGTGAAATCGTAGTCCCTGCACAAAATCACTTTTCAGGCAGGAGTTGAAAATTTTCTCTGTAGTTGTTCATGAGGTGGGATCATAAGAAGGCTATGTTGAAAATTTGGGACAAAAATATTAAAAAACAACAAAGTTATGAGCCTACATTGAAATTAACAAATGTCGGCTCTTAACTTTTGTAATTTGTAATATTTTAACCCCAAATTTTCAGCATAGCCATTTCTTCACAGCACCTCATGAATGTGACAGCTGTCATTTTTCAAATCCTGGCCAAAATGTGCTTTTGCACTTGTGGCAACAAAATCACCTTTTGGACAGGATTTGAAAATGTTCTCCACCCTTGTTCATGATGTGGGCTGATAAGAAGGCTATGTGGGATCATAAGAAGGCTATGTTGAAAATTTGGGGTAAAAATATGAGACAAATTTATGAGTTTATGTTGCAGTTTTTCAATGCATACTTGTAACTGGTAATTTTCAATATTTTGACCCCAACTTTTTAATGTAGCCACTCTAACACCACCTCATGAATGTGACAGCTGTCATTTCTCAAATCCTACCCAAAATGTGTTTTAACACTTGTGGAGCAAAATGATATTTAAGACATTGGTTTACGAATGACATCTGTCATGCTCAGAAGGAATGGTCATAAAAAGTTTATGTTGAAAACCTGGGGTAAAAATGTGAAAAATCAAGTTATAAGGAAATGAATTGTTCCAAAATTTACAGTACTCATAACTTTATTTTTTTCAGATTTTGGCCCCTAATGTTCAATATATTTCTTGGGTTACCCGATCTCCTGAAGATGGCAGGTGTAATTTTTTTTAAATCATCTCCCAAACCTGTTTCCACAGTCGTACTGAGAAATCACCTTTTGGATGGGATTTTAAAAATTCTACCTGTTTTGATCATACGTCAGTTCATAAAAAGATTGTTGGACATTTGGGGTCAAAATGTGGGAGCTCACTTAAAAGTAGATATTGCCTCTCAGCTGCCCTATCATGGGTAATTACAAGCTAACAATGTGTCAAGCAGGACACCACTGAAAATGAGATACTGCAACTCATTGTCTGTATACTGGGTAAATATATAGTAAAAATGTGCACAAGCAAGACCCAGTAGAACAGCAATGTGATCAGTGAACATTCAGCATTGACAAATGCTTGTTTGTTCAAGGGAGGACATGCCCCGATGAAGACCAGCAGTGGTTGAAGTGCTGGGGTATGGTAATCCTTTGAGCTGATGACATCTAAATAAACTCTGCAGTAGTTCACTTGAATCTGTATCCAGATTGTAATTTTCTTCCAGAGTGCTGGAGTTTGTTGCTGCAGGGAGTCAGGAATGGCCCTGGTTCTAGCCGAAGCTGTAGCTGGAAGGCTTCAATCTACATCTGGCAGACTGAAGTCCCCAACTAGCAGCACCTCTCCTTTTCTTGCCATCCTGCTGATGGTTTTCCCTAGTGCTTTATCCAGCTCCTCCCCTTGTGCTGGAGGTCTGTACATCACCCCAGTATGAATAGTTGCCCCAGCTCCTATCTCCAGGATGACCCAGTCTGTAGAGATCAAAAAATGATCTATTTGTGAATAAGAATTATGCCGGGCTGAACTGCAGGTAAAATCCTTCTCCCCAAGATGGAAGAAATGCCATACCTTGGCTCAGCGAGATCCATTTCCTGATCCAGATGGGACACCGATTTACCAGTGGCTTCCTCCCCACCTCCCCCCACCCTTTTCTGTCCAGGTAAAATGTGGAAATCCCCTCCTGTTATGTATAGTCTCCCTAAGGTAACCACCGTGTCAAGCAATAGATTCTTTAAGAATGTGGAGTGCTTTTGTAGAGAATTAGGGGCATACACATTCAGCAATACACACTTCTGATCACAGTACAGGCACTCCAACCTAACATACCTCCCTTCCAGATCCATTTCTAAGTATGATACTTTCAAGGGAAGATTATTCCTGATTAAAATGGCTGTACCCCTACTCTGTGCATGCTCACACCAGGAGGCCACATGGACCTCTCCTACCCAAGTACAATGGAGTTTCAGGTGTCCTGCCAGAGTCAAATGTGTCTCCTGGATAAATGCCACTGTTTCCCCTTCCTGACCCACTTCCTGGAGTATTCAACCTCTTTTGACTGGGTTGTTAGCCCCATAAGAAACACATTTGAAGTCCCCCATGGCACCCATTAAGATAGATACCGGTGGTAATACTAGACTCTGTGATCATATGAGCAACAAAGTGAACTAGTGTCATAGTGCACATGAAACCAACACTGAAAAGCATATGAAGCATCTGCTTCAAGGTGCGTCTGACCATCACTCACTTCCCCCAGATGTAGCAATGGAAGAGGTGGAGCTGTCTCCACATAGGCTGATACAGTGTGTGGGAGATCCCCAATTAAGAATACCCCAGGCTGTGATGGAATCATCACAGGTATCGCACCCAGCCTGAGTGAAGTCGGTGGAGGCTGACAGTGATTGAATAAAATGCCTTCCAATCAACCCTCAACTCCTCAGCTTAAATATCATATGACTGGGGGATGTCCCCAGCTGCACAGCCATTTCTATATAAAAAAACCTAACCAAAACCCTTCTCAAGTCCTACCAAACCTTTCATTGAACCTTCTTGAAATTACTCCACCATGTGCGACACAGTTTTATCTTGCCTCATGCTCCAGTTGTTGATGTTAGACCTCCTCAAAGTGCTTAGACAACATCTTTATAAAACAGAGGACCCAGGGTACATGTCCAGAACAACAGTGCAACCACCCCTCACAGCACTGCAGCACTCTGGATTACCCCCAGGGTGGCCGACCGCTGTATGATGCAGTTGACCTGAATGCCTAGGGGGGACAGGGCCTACGCTCTCTACCCCCTCCTAAGCCTTTCATCCATGCTAGAAGCCCATCATAACTTGAGCTGCATGTTCGCTTTGGGTGGCTGCTGCTCCTTCCCTGAGTAGTGGAGGGCACCCGTGCCTCCATTCCGGCACCTATAATATCGGCAGAAAATCTTCTGGACTTCAAACCAGTCTGTTGACACATGAAAATCCAATTCATGCCTAGCAGCACTTCTCAAGTGTCACATGAGCTTGTGAAGCCTCGTCGCAGGAGCAAATAAAAATGGAGGGCCCCAAGACCACCCAAGGATAAGGGCCATCCATTTAGGTTGGCTGCGAAAGAAAATAAATTAATCCCCTCACCTGATCCAGTGCTCCAGGCTGCCAGACTCCTGTTGTGGCTTAAATTATGCTCCACCATCCCCACCAGGTCCTGTTAACATCCAGGTCTGTAAAGATTAAGAAAAAAGGTGCCGATAATATCAGTAGCAAGCAACATGCTCTGGGCACATGCACCATATCCCAAGTATTCCTCTTCTGTTCCTCCCAGTCAGCTTGTGCAGACCTTAGGTCCCCTGTCAGAAAAGGTGAGGCTTTCTAACCAGAATAAGAAGCCAATCCTACCTGAAGTGGACACCTCGCTTTGTGACAAAAGATTAACCAGTAAGAGGCCCCTCACCATTACTAAATGCCGATAATCCCCATAAGGGATGCCAAAAGCAGGAAATATCAACCAGAATGGCAATACAAAGGCTGAGAAGGTACAAACAAACAAACAAGAAAAATGCTGCACCACTGGAGATCCCCAGTACCACATACCCCTCCATAATTCAAGCAAGCATCATACCCTCACTTGCAGGGCAGTAAAATACAAACCCTCTGTCTCAGAACATCTAATAAGCACACAACATTACAATTAGACATTAGTGAAAAAACACTTTGCACAGTAGGAATACCATGCTGAATAGTCCCAAGGACAATTAAGCAGGTGGTGACATTGCTTCATCCTGCCTTACCTCAGCACTGTGTGTACTGTAGAACTGTGTGGGGATAACAATCATGCAACCTGGGTAGCATGAGTCTTGCATTTCTCCTTCAATGCAGCCCTTGTTGACTGCAAGCATGAGGATTCTGCCACCTTGGCTTCCTGTTGTTGTTACTTCGTCACAAGTTCCAGCCCTTGTAGATGGGTGCTTGAGGATCTCTTCCATTTTAATCCACTGCTTGATCAGAAAGGGGGCAGCATCCATCTGGGTTTCATAGATTTGGAAGCCCTTCTTTGTAACCACTGTCAGCCTTGTGGGGTACTCCAGTCTTGCCATGATTCTCTTCTGCCTGAGTTCCTTCAAAATGGCCAGTACCCTTCTGCATGTCAGAGTAGCAGGCATTAAATCATTCTCAAAGAAGTGCCTGGAGTCAGTTTCCTTTTTGGCCCAAGCTTTCTGCAGGATGACCTCCATCTTATCCCAAAAGTTCAGGAAGGCCAAGATGAATGAGTGGGGGTTGACATTTGGGTCCTTGGGTGGGGTTAAGAGAAAACAGTGAGCCTGAAAGATTTTTAAGTCTCTTGAGGGGTCCATACGAACATACGAAAATGCCAGCAGAAACAGGCCATAATGGTCTATCAAGTCTGTTTGAGTGTGACGTTCAGTCTGTTTTACTGGACTGCCCCCCCTCCACTTTCTTCCAAGCAATATCCTCCCCCAGGCCTAGCAACTCCTTAATTAGGCCTTCAACGTATACTGCTGGGGCCCCATGTTCACTTTTTTCAGGCAGGCCATAGATTCACATATTGGTGTGGTGATGCCTGTTCTCCAAGTCCTCAGGTTTCTGCTCCATCAACACTTCTTTCCCAGGTAGGTGCAGGATCACCTCCTTATGGTCATCAGTGGTCTCTGTTTACCTGAAGAGACAAACCTCAACTGCATTTTTCTTTTCTTCATGACCTTCAGGTCATGGCCATCAGCCACAGAGGATTCAAGTCTATGGAGTGCCTCCCCAATGCTTTTAAGCTCTGTGTAGAGGCATTTGGAAGTAATTGAGGACATTTCTGACATGTTGTCAAAGTCACTGTCCAGTGGGGAAGAAGCAGTGAGCTGCAATGATGAGTGGCTCTGACTCCGTCCGTGCTCCTCTCTAACCGGATAGGATTTTTTTCAATAAGGTACCTGCTGCAAATGCCTTCAATCTCTGTCATGTTACCATGGTACGCTGTTGTGTTTTCCTTTTTTGAGGCTCGAGTCACACTGGGGGAAGCAGATTACAATAGACAATATTGGGTGACAGTGAAAGCTCTAGGTTTAGGTTACCATATCAGTTGTGACATCACCAGAAGTGGAGTTCTAGGTATTTCTCCCCTTAAATTTACATGGGATGTATGGCGGGTAAAGGGTCCTCTGCTGGCACCAGTCAGTAGGACCCCTGATCTGAACTAGAGCTTGGAGAGCCAAAGATGCAAGGGTATGGCCAGGGTGGGGGGGGGAGTACTTTGGACCTGAGAAAGTGCATACCTCATGTTAGGTGGTGTGATAAAACCCCCTGATATCAACTAGAATGGCAACACAAAGGCTGAGAAGGTACAGACAAGAAAACTTCTGCGCCACTGGAGATCTCCCCAGTACCCCACCACTGCCAGGCTGTAGAGTGCAAGGCAATTTACTGGGCTCAAATCCTGCTCCACTGTTTGGAGACTCCCATCCAGAGCCTTGAGAAAAGAGAATGATCCAACTGTTCCTGTGTAGACCAGAGTCTGAGTATAAGTGTTGCACTCATGGGGCTGGATATTCAAAAGGGTTGTGCCATGCGCAATAGGGTTGTGCCTGTGCAAGTCTGAAATGTGCCATTCTGCGATATTCAGCAGGAGGCAGTTGCGCCCCACAAGTCATGCTGAGCAACAGCGCAATACTAATGAAGGCATGCTCAACCGGAGGGGGAGGAACCATGCATAAACTGCACAGCTCGATATTCAGCCGGCTGTGCAGGGGTTGTCTGGCGCAACCCCTACCTGCCTGCAACTTTGAGCCAAAAAAAAAGGATCAAGTGGGGGCCACCCACAGGTGAGCTGCCACATTGCAGGGTGCAACACAGCAGCTGCCACCTATGGGTGGACCTCCACTATTCCCTATTGCCCCCCTGCAGCCCAATGTCGAGGCATAATAGTAACCCCCCATAGCCCGATCGGGGCGGAACACACTCCCCACTAGCCCAATCGGCGGGCAGATCTCACTCCCCGACTGGCCCGATCCGGGCATAATGTAAATGAACACCCCCCCGACTGGCCTGATCGCGGGCAGAACGAGTTCAACCCCTCAAAGACCAATATCCTGGCGGTCCAGTGGACCGCGAAGCCATCGCGGGCATAGGTCAAACCCACCCCCAAGTCCAATTTCCCTGGTGATCTAGTGGCCCCACCACACTCACCACAGACCCCCACCACCCGCTCCCCCCCTCACGTCAGCCGGCGGGCGGCAGCACCCACCCCTGCCACCCTGCCGCCGCTGACTGACAACTGATAGGGCTGCCGCCCATTGGTTCAAAGCAGACCAATGGGCATACAGCCATACCAGCCCAAAACGGTCCAGATATGAGAATAATTCATTCATTCACATATCTGGACTTTGCCTCAAACTACTACGCCCATTGGCTCTTACTCTGAACCAATGGCGTGCAGCCTATGGCTGTCGTGGGTGGGCGATGGGCGGCAGTGGTGCTGCTGATGAGGGGGCGGGGGTGGTCAGCTCCAGGCAGGCGGTCAGGCACCACAGTGAGCTTTGAGGTGAGTTGACCTGCTGCTGCGATCGACTTCGTCACTGGACCGCCCGTCATGATGCTGAGGGATGACTCTCCGTTCTGCCAGC
The DNA here is from genome assembly GCA_016271365.2 of Neoceratodus forsteri. Lineage (NCBI taxonomy): Eukaryota > Metazoa > Chordata > Ceratodontiformes > Ceratodontidae > Neoceratodus > Neoceratodus forsteri. Next base: position 492,475,973 of record CM057451.1, read on the forward strand.
GATTAGTGGTCGTGACCACCTACATGCCTGTTCGGGCTGCAGGTCGATCTGACCAGCTGCTGTGGCAGGGCACCAGGCGCAAGTCATTGGGGATCGGCGCACCTGCATCTAATGGCATGCAAATGGGGCCGTAATTAGATGCAATATGGCCCCCGTGTGCCTTGCATAAATTGTGGCCCCATTTGCATGTCACCTTGAATATCGGAAATTTGCGCGTAGGCGCAATGGAACTGCGCCACCGCATCTGAATGCTCCACTCTGACCACTTGCGGTGGCACAAGTTCCACTGCGCCATGCACAGTGGCTGTGGCCGGGCGATATTCAAGGGTTGCTCAATAAGCATAACTCCATTGAATATCGCCCCGCACACACCCCTGCGCAACTTTTTTGAGCAGCGCAAGGGCTTGCGCCACAGAATGGCGCAGTTTGAATATCCAGTCCATGGAGTAAATTCCCATGGCACCAGAGTGTCACAGCTGATGCAACAGAGCTTTTCCTAGAGGGAAAGGCTGTAATAAGAATATGGTTCTGAGTCTCAGCCAGGAGGAAAAGATGGACTGTGGGTCCAAGTCCCATCAAAACTGGAACAGAACAGACACTGGTATTGACACCTGGGGAGGGCTGTTCTAGAGTGTGCCCATGGGTAGCTCCCACAGAAGGGTGAGAAATGCAAAGGGATCAAAGCCTGGTCTCCTGAAATGCATTTGGACTCAAATGTCTGAGCCCAGTCATTACTTTTTATCCAGGAGCAGTATTGTTGTTTATCAAATAAATATTTGAACTGTTTTAAGTGATTGTTTGAGTGACAATCATTTTTTTGCAAGCCCGGTGCAGAGGAGGTGCACCACGCTGGAGACTTGAATACATAGTGGGTGTTGCTAAAGGTAATTACTGCATTGCTAATCAATTGAGCATCTAGCTTTTGTAACTGAAAGCCAAACAGAGCCCTTGGAGGTAAAGGTGTGCAAAACCGAGGAGGTTTTGATTTTGTTTCTGCCAAATGATCCCTGGTTTTGGTTCTGGTTTTGGTTTTGGATTCACAGTCAATATTCATTCAACATAAAACATGGCTTGTACCTTCATTTTAAAGTATAATGTAAAGGAAAACAGGTTAGATTCAGCAGAAAAACAGCCTTTATTTGACAGGACTATAAAAAAAATATGGTCCTCCTGTCCTGACTCCTGCTTGGGTGGGAAATGGCTGGTGACACTATGCAGACAAAAGCTACTCAACTGCCGGGCTGCCCCCTCCCTCCAAAATGTTTCACACATGATGCAAGGCTACACACCGTTATTTGACAGGACTACGCAAAACAATATGATCCTCCAGGATGTCCTGACTCCTGCTTTTGTAGGAAATGGCTGGTGACACTATGAAGACAGAGGCTACTCAGCTGCCAGGCTGCCCCCTCCCATTGGAATGTCACAAATGTGATGCAAGCCTTTAGTTGACAGAACTACACAAAAAAAAAAATATGGTTCTCCTGTCCCGACTGCTGCTTGTGTGGGAAATGGCTGGTGACACTATGCAGACAGAGGCTACTCACAACTGCTGGGCTGCCCCCTCCCCAAAGCATTTCACATGGGATGCAAGCCATTATTTGACAGGAATACACAAAAAAAAAAAAAAAATGACCATTCTGTCCTGACTGCCGCCTGTGTGAGAAATGTCTGGCGACACTATGCAGAGGCTACTCAACTGCCAGGCTACCCCTTCCCCACAACGTTTCACATGTGGCACTCACTGATGCCTTTTTTTGACAGGACTCAGTACAGAAAAAAAATATGGCCCTCCTGTTCCAACTGATGCTTGTGTGGGAAATGGCAGGTGACACTACGCAGAGGCTGCTCAACTGCAAGGCTGCCGTCTCCCCAAAAACATTTGACACATGACACTGATGCCTTTCTTTAACAAGGAAAGAGTACAGAAAAAAAATATATGGTCCTCCTTCTGTCCGAACAAGTTCCAACCCCTGCTCATTTGGGAAATGTTCGGTGACACTGTGCAGACAGATACTCAACTGATGGTCTTCCCCTCACCCAAAAGCTTCACACATGCACTGATGGCTGACACAAGCCTTTATTTGACAGGACAGACTTCTCCTCCTGTCCCAACTCCTGCTTGTGTGGCACAGCTCTCTGTAAGCACAGGTGCCAGGGGTGACCCAGGACTCAGGAGCAGCTTGCTCAGAGTCACACAGTATACAAGTGGAGGCACTAGCTGCTGCTGCCTGGAATAGCTCTTCCTATCCCTCCCCCGCATCACACACAGTCAGCCTCTTCCCTGACTTGAGCCCTAACCCTTTCAGGCTTTTTTAGTGTTCTTGGCTTTTTTCAGATCGGTGGTGTGGGTGGAAGCTTTGGAACCCTTGGCTCCCGCCCCTCCACCACACACACAGTCAGTCCCTGGCACAAGTCTCAGCACTCTCAGTTTGCTTTTTTTCTTGTTGAATTTTTTTTTTTTACTTTTTTCCATCTGTTTCATTGGTGGTGTAGGTGGATGGAGCCCTTGGGTTCCTTCCCACCCCCCCCAACACAGTCAGTCCCTAGCCCCGTGGCCTGAGTCCCAACCCTCTTACTTTTTTTTTTTTCCTTCTGTTTCTCTTTTCACTGGTGGCGTTATGGGAGTCCAGGTAAGATACCTCAGAGCCTCGATCCCCACTCCACAGTCCCTCCCTGTATCTCATCCCTCCCAAGTCCCCACACAATTCAGTTTTTTTTTTAAAATTTCCTATGTTTGTCAGTCTTCCTCTGTGCTGCTGCTCCCCTCCCCTCAGACTCCTGCGTCCTGGACCCTCGGATCTCTTCCCACCAGTTTCAAACTGCTGGCTGGCTCTGCTGTGAAGAGCTCTTCTCTACTCAGTCTCTAAAAAGATATGGCGCAGAGGAGGACAGCTCTTCCAGCAGTGCTCTGGTTTGCACATGCGCAAACTGAAGTATCCAGGGAAACTGCCACCTGACGAGCTCCTCGCCTGTCATATGACAAGTGGGAACTCAAGAGTGGAGATATTCAAGCCGAATCAGCAAGGTTCATCTCGGGTGTCATGAAAACCAAGCCACATGAGTTTGAGACAGCTCAGTTTCCACTACAAGGGTGTTGGCACATCTCTGCTTGGAGGTTGCTGTTTTTGGGGTCCCCCATTCTGCCTACGAGAGTTCTCCCTAAGTGACTGTTGCTTGTTTAATTTCTCAAGTGACAGCACTGCTAGGTTCAATAGACCAGGAAGGAGCCCCTCGACTGGATGCACCACACCATATAATATGAGGTCTTAAGACTGTCACTGGAACCAAGGCCATCTACTAAAAAGCAAATACCCCTAAGCCAGCGTACAAGTGTCCTCTGGTTTAGTTGCACCTTGTGCATAGGTGTTATATGCAAAATGCTGTAAAGAAACATGATATTAGCTTGTTGAATTTGCTATTGAAATGTGTATGTCTTTTCCTCTGGCCTCGGGGAAGAAGGGCACCTCTTTCCACTAAATGACTATCCCCGGTGGCCCAGGAAGAGAGCATGTCATGGAGGAATGAAAAAGTGGTCCCTCTAGACTGGCATTATGTTGGCACGCACTTGTTTGCCTGATGAGTGACATGGAGGCATCACACAAAGTTTTTGTCAATTAGAATTTTAATTTTCAAATAAATTAAATAGTTACAACATAACAATGCCAAATAGAATAAAACATTTCCACAAAAAACAACAGTAGAGGCAGTACTGAATTAGAAGCTAACTTAACTTTGAATATTATTACTCACCCTTCCGATGGCCATAAGAGATATTCTCCTGGATCCTACTCAAGACCACATGCTGGGGAGGGATAAGGGAGAACTTAGTGAGAAAAAAATACCCCAGTATCTCCAGGTACATACAGTATCGCTCCAGGTATAATTCTAGGTGACTTGAACCTGGATTGGTTCAATTCTAAATCAACATCTCTAAGAAAAACTTTGTGATGAATTAGGCCTGGCTCAGATGGTGACAGATATCACTAGACCATCTCATTTAAACCAACAGTCAGGCTCACTCCTTGATGTAGTGCTCTCAAACAGACCCCATAAACTCTCATGTAGCAGTTTGGCATAATGATCTCAGTGACCACAGTGTTGTGGCGTGCATCAGGAACTTGGCTAAATTTATAAACCCCTAGCAAAGTTGTGACCAAGCGAACACTCAGGAAATTCACTCCTAACAACTTCATTTTAGACTTGAGAGATATAAACTGGCAATAATTTAATCTAGCTCCTGCCATTATTGAAGCGCTGGCCATCTTTAACTCCTCTCTTAATGCTGTTATAAACAAACACATGCCATTGCTTAGTTGCAGAGTGAAAAAAGAGTCTTGCCCTTGGCCTAATAGAAAATTTTTAAAAATGATGTTGAAACAGGAATTCTCTTTGGTCCACTGCAAGGTGTACGAAGCAGACTGGGTCGCTTTTAAAGCATGCCGCAATGCTTGCAGCAAACTGGTTAGAAACATTAACCTGCTGGAGAAAGTACAGAGGAGGGCTACAAAGATGATAGCGGTCAGCAGGGCAAGGTATATGAGGAGAGGTTGAGGGCACTAAACATGTACTCCCTGGAAGACAGGAGAGAGAGAGAGAGAGAGAGAGAGGGGACATGATTGGGACATTCAAGTACTTGAAGGGATAAATAATGTTGATAAGGAAAGTCTCTTTAAGCTGAGTGGCAACCATATCACGAGGGCACAGTTTTAAGCTGGAGGGTGGGAGTTTTAGGAGGGATGTCAGGAAGCACTTCTTCACAGAAAGGGTGGTGGACACTTGGAATGTGCTGCCGGAAGAGGTCATCTCATTAAAGACAGTGAGCAGCTTTAAGAGAGGCTGGGATAGGCATGGGGGAAGATAAGAATCATGGATAGGGAGGATGGGAGGAGTGGGGAGGGAGTGCAGGGACATTAGCTCAAGCTATGGACCCTGGAATATGAGCAGACTTGATAGACCAAATGACCTTCTTCTGGCTTGTTCATATGTTCGTATTAAGGCAAACTACTATTTAAATATCCTTGAGTCTACCAATGGTAACCCAGCAAAAATCTGGCGAACCTTTAAACTGGTGGAATGTGGTAAAGCCTCACTATCACTGCCTAACAACATAATTTCCAATGGTATTTCCATAACTGATAAAAATATGATTCTTAACAAGCTTAATGAACACTTTGCTATGGCTGGCCTTGCCTTTGAAACTTCTCAGTCAGCTATCTTGAGACCCACTATTTTCCAAGCAGCAAAATCCCCCTGCAACACCACGTCTGTCTCCTTTTCATTCTCTCATTTTCCATAAAGTACAAGTAGAAGACCTACTACTCAAATTGGACACTAATGAGAGTGCTGGTGCTGATACTCTAGACCCGCTCTTCTTGAAATTAGGCTACCGTCATCTCACAGCCCCTATTACTCACACATTCAATCTACCCTTAGCAGATGGCATTGTTCCTCATTAATGGAAGGTAGCCTATTTACTACTTCTTTTCAAGTCAGGGGACCCTAGTTATTTAAAGAGGAAAGGAAATGATTTCTAACTGATAGCTGCTTATAATGTTCCCATTTACAGAAACAATATCCATAAACCTAAATTATCCATATGTAACTGTACCTCAGTAAAAACTGATGTGAAAAACTGTATTTTGCAGTGTTTTGTTTTTATGAGAAGCATTCTGTTGCAGTTCTCTTCATGAAACCAGTGATCTGGAGTTTTAACTATGTCACTGTTTGAGCAAAGAACTGTAAGCAAGGTTCTGATAGGACAGTAGCTCATGTTTAGCATTCTGTACTCAAACCATGACATAGTAAACACTCCAAATTACTGGTTCCATGAAGAGAACTGTTCAGAATGTTGTTCATAAATTGAAAACAATCGAAAACACAGTTTTTCACATCAGTGTTTATTAAGGTACAGTTAAATATGGTTCATCTAGAGGCAAGTTTATCATTCCTTTTACTAGTAACATTACTAACTGCTGCCCATTAGCACTGATTTCCTGTCCCCTTTAAACAATTTCAGGCCTGGATCTATCTTGCCAGTACTTTCTTAGCTACTTGAAAAACTGGTTAGCATCCAAGTCAGGGAATTCCTTGATAAACATTGGTTGGTGAACCCCCTTTAGTCTGGCTTTAGACCACTCCATGCATCAGCTCTATCGAAAGTCACTAGTGACTGGCTGGAAGCCATGGACAAAAGACTAGTTACTGGTGATGTCTTCTTAGACCTCAGTGAGGCCTTCAATACTGTTGACCATCTCATACTCCTAGATAGCCTAAAGGAGCTGGGCTTTACTGCTTCTGTCATAAGATGGTTTGCCAGTTATCTAGAGGGCAGGAATCATCGGATAAAAATAAATGGAACCTTCTCCTCTTTATTCCCTCTATTGAGAGGGGTCCCCAGGGCTCTATCCTGGGTTCCCTTCTTTTATGATCTATGTAAACAAATTAAGTAAGAACATTGAAAATTCCAAATACATTTATTTGCAGATGACATGGTCCTTTATATTTCAAAACTTTCCTTTACGCAAGTCTCTACAGATCTTCAAGCTGATTTCAACCAACTACAGCATAACTTAAATCCGCTCTAAGCTTTTGCTAAATGCTAAAAAAACAAAGATAATGTACTTCTACCTGCCTAACCTTGCCCAGGCTAATGGCTCTCCTAATTCCCATTTCCCCATTACTACATTACTAAGAGATACGCTCAAGGTTGTAGAGATCTTTAAATATTTGGGGTTCCTGCTCGACTCTCATCTGTCCTTTTCCCCTCACATTGAGGCATTGGCAAAGAAATTAAGAATGAGACTAGGATTCTTCTTCAGAAACAAATCCCTGTTCTCCTGGGACTCCAGACTGAGACTAGTTCAGGCTACCTTCATACCTCTCTTGGACTACGCGGGTATAATTTTCAACAATTGCGCAATACCAAACCTCCATAAATTTGACACCCTCTATCACCGTGCCATCCAATTTATCACCAATGCTAAAGCTAGAATTCATCATTGTTTGTTGTACCAGGAATTGAACTGGCCTTCCCTGGCCACCAGAAGACTTAATCATTTGCAGAGTTGGGCGTATAGAGCTCTTCTACTTAAACTGCCTCTATACATTACTTCTACCATACAGTTTGCATAGCTCCTATGCACACAGGAAATGCTGGTACATTTCACTAGAAGTCCCAAAATGCCGCACCCATTATGGCATGGCATCCTTGACCTACTGTATACACTCCCAACTGCCTGGAATAAGCTTCAAACTGTGCTAAAATTATAAGTTCTGATCCCCTTGAGTGCTTTAAAGAGGATCTTAAATAATATCCCATCAGACACCTGTAAATGTTTCTAATATAACGCCCCCCTCCTGCACTCTACTTTCCTGTCTGTTCAGCCTTCTGCCGGTGACTTTACATGTCTTCAGCGCACTTACTCCCTAATGCTGTCCACAAATTGTATGTTTACTTTACTACATCATTTTTACTACACCATGTATAAATCGCTGCTGGTATCTGACTCTGGCACTTTTGAATGTTGTATTGCGACAAACTGTCAATTTGTATGCATCATTCACTGTTGTTGCTTTTGTTGTATGTTATATTTTGTATATTTTGTTGTATGTTAATCACAAGGGACATCCTTGCAAATGAGCTTGCTCAACTGATTTATTCCTCACAATAAACTTGAACTTGATAACTTGAACATGAAGCTACCCTGACCCCATGCAAAAGCAGGGTTCTACCAACTCCTCACATGCCTTGCTGGCACTACCTCCTGGACTTTGACCATCAGGTGAAATACGCTGTGAACTGGGAGCTCCCACTTGCAGGGGACAAGCTGTGGGTTACCATTAGGATTCTAGAGAGTATGGCAGGTTGGACAGTCAGAGTACTCATATGGTGGGCATAAGAGCTTGGGCAGGTGGAAAGAGGAGCTAGCAGCTGGTGAGGAGCAGTGAAGGCAAACATTGAAAGAAAGAAAGAAAGAAAGAAAGAAAGAAAGAAAGAAAGAAAGAAAGAAAGAAAGAAAGAAAGAAAGAAAGAAAGAAGCATTTATTTTGATCGGGTGAACAGATTTGGGGCAAATACTTTTGAAAAGCTTCATGAGCTTATGTAACCAATCAGCTTCTAAAAAGTATTGTGATTGGTTGGCATCTCATGGCACTCCAGACATTACCTCATGGGTTACAGCCCACCTGATAGGCTAATGATGCACATGACCCAGATCAGATTTCCAGTATATCCAGGTCCCAGGAGCCCCTGTTCTCCAGTTGTAATTTGTGCATCTGAATAGGCAAGAAGCATCCAGAGAACCCCTGTCTGCTCTTATCTCTAAGGTAGGAATGTGTTTTATTCAGAGCATTGTTTGATTATGAGCATCTTAGTTAGTAATATTCAAATGTTCAATAGATCCAGAGAGTCTTTTGTGTTTATGAACACCTTGTGTAGAGTAACTCAAATTCAGTATCAATGGAAACGTTTGGGCGAATTGAAGAGAAAGAATAAGTAAAGGAGCCTTCAGCTCACAGAAAGAATCGTATAAAAATCTTTGTGTAAGGGCATTTCACCTTTCTCGCTTGCCCCCAGCCATTTTCACGTCTGTAAGCGCCTTGTATGGTTCCCCTGACGGGCCAGCCAGCGTGCTGGCCTCCAGTACAGCCACGTGGCCGCCAGCGTTCCCCTGGCAGGCCCTTGCCACCATCGAGCGCTCCGCGAGTCGCCTCTGCTCCCCACGACTCCGTGGTCTCCTAGGCCCACTCAAGGTCTTCGCTCCCTACATGATGTCTCTCTCCCCCGCGACTCCGCGGCCCTTCTCCCTAACGCGAATCACTTCTCTCCACCGTGACTCCGTGGCCTTCTGTACCTCACCGCGAGTCGCCCATGTCCCCGCGACTCTGTGGCTCCCTATTCAGGCGGTCCTGCTGCTGCCTTACCCATGGCCAGTCATCCGGCCGGCGAATCGTCCTCCACCTTCCCGGCCACTCCCCGGCCTGTTTTTGGGCCCGTGAGTCGCCCCTGTCCCCCGCGACTCCAGCGGTTGTCCTGTCCTTCCCCGTGAACTACACGGGGTCTCTGACCGATTCCTATGCCGCCACGGAGGGTCCAAGACTAGGCCCATGGCCAAACAGAAAAGGAGCCTACACAGCAGGTCCCATTGCCACACGGCCTGCTCCCAAGCGTGGCCTACCTCCATCATGAGTCGCCTCTGCTCCCGGCTCATGATGACCCTCTGATTCCTAGACCAGGGAGGAAGTAGAAGACACCAGAGATTTGGCTGGTTTTGCTGCGAGTCGCCTCTGCTCCCCGCGACTCCACGGCTCCTCACCTCATCCGCCCCCCCCCCACAAGGCCTACCTCAGGGGGTGAGACACCAGCGGAAAGGATGCAGGGTGGAGTAATGTTCAGAGTGCTGGCCTCTGATCGAGGAGATCACAGCTTCCACTGCACTAGAGGAATTTCTTATCCTCCTGGCCCCTAGCATACATCGGGGGAAGCCCTTGCACAGGCAAGCTCTCGCCCCTGCCACAACGTGCCTGCTCGAGTTCTCCGGCTGCCCCGCTACTGCGAGGGGGGGCATTCATGGGGGGATATCCTGGCCTTGGCCACTCGAGGCCCAAAAAGAAAGAAAGAAAAAAAAAAATGGGTGATGTTCATTCCACTCGGGTCCCTCTTATAGTGACCCCAGTAGGACTACGCGAGGCCTCTGTCCGGGTACCTCCCGCAGCGACCCTGGCAGACCCTGTGATCCTCATCTCGGGGGGTGGCGGCCCCCTCCCACAGCGGGCCCGCCCCGAGCATAACTACAGGTCTGGGGATAATGTTTACGATTGAACGGTCGTCTCCACCCTCACGGCTCGGGCTAAGGGCCCTCCCACAGCGCCCTTACCGTTGCAGCCTTCTAACTTGACCTAGAGGGAAAACACGATATCCTTTTTCCCCCGCTCAGACCTCTCTCTCTCTTATCTTGCAGATGGTTAAGGCAAAGAAGTGCAACGCGTGCAATGCCGCCCTCCTCCCTCAAACTCCAGGCCCCCTATGCGCAGCCTGCCTCATGGGCAATGAGCTGTCCTCAATGGAGAGAACCCCACCACTAGCCCCTTCTCTTCCTGGCCCCAGCAACTCGATGTGGGTGGACCCGGGCTCGCTTCTGATTCAAAACCAGCAAGCTGCGGCGGCCATGATGGAGAGCCAGCAAAACTTCATGCTGAAGATCATGGAGAAGCTGGAGGCTCTTACACAGAACAGAGTTAGACCACCCAGCACGGAGCCTACCCGTCAGAGAGACCCACTAGAAGAGCCAGCACCCGGAGGATCCACTCCCCAGCAATCCCCAAGACGGCAACACTGAGGAGAAAGAGAAAGAGAAGGAGGATGAGTTCGACGAGGAAGGCGAGGAGAAGGAGCACGGCATGGACTCGGATGCAGAGGATCTCAAGCTTCAGGCAACTCCATCCCTGACCGCTAAACTGTGCGGATTTGACACAATTCCCGGCCTCATGAAGGTCATCAAGGCCACCCTGGGACTGACCACGGAGGAACAAGAAGGGTAGAAGACAGAATCCAAGCTAGACCCTATGATCCAGCTAAGGACCACCACCCCAGAGGCCTTCCCAGTTTGTCCGGCCATTGAGGAACTGATCCACACAGAATGGCAATCCACGGACCCGGGCAGAATGCCGAACAGAAGGAACTTACTTAAAATGTACCCGATTCAGGCCGACAAATCCGACACCTGGTGCAAGGCCCCTTCCATCGACCCCCAAGTGGCGGCCTTGAGTAAAAAGACAGTGCTGCCATGCGGCACCATAGCACTCAAGGACCCGACGGACAAGAACATTGAGGACATGTTAAAAAAGACCTTCAAAGTCGAGGGTACCATGGCCAAGGCTATGACAGCGGCGATCTACACCTCCAGGGCGCAGATCCGCTGGTTGGAGGAATTGCAGGAACAGGCAAGCCCAAAGTCAAGGGAGGCTGAACTATTGGACTGCACCCTCGACGCAGCCAAGTACCTCGCGGACATGGCAGTGGACTCTCTACGCCTCCAGGCCAGGGCGGCTGCCATCATACATCGAGCCCGAAGAGCCCTATGGCTCAAACTCTGGGACGCAGACTCAGAATCTAAGGCTCTACTTCAAAATTTACCCCTCAAGGGGGGCCATGTATTTGGGGAAGGCCTACAGGCTTATCTTAAACAGAGGGAAGAGGGTAGGGACCTCTTAAGGAATAGGTCAAGACCCGCACTTGGCCCTGTTCGCTCACCGCTGGGAGACCACCACATCGGACAGGTGGGTCCGGGACATGGTCTCCAAGGGGTACGCGATAGAGCTGACCCACCACTCCATACCCCAATGGTTCGTCTTGTCTCCAGTCTCCAGAAGGAGGGCCTCACCACACCAGGTACAAGGTATCCTGGCAGATCTGATCCTGAACAGGGCCATTCAACCAGTCCCAGTTCAGGAGCAGAGGAAAATGTGTACTCCATCTTCTTCCTAGTACCAAAGAGTCGGAGACCTCAGGCCCATCCTGGACCTAAAACACCTGAACAAGTCGTGATCCACGTCGGTTCAAGATGGAAGCGGTCGATCCATCCTAAGGGAATCAGGGTAGGCGACTTCCTAACTTCAATCGATCTAAAGGACACCTACCTACATATTCCCATCACCGAGAACCATAGAAGGTTTCTACGCTTCCACATCTTGGGTCAGCATTTTCAGTATCGGGCACTCCCATTAGCCTGTCCTCAGCCCCAGGGTCTTCACCAAGGTCTCCATCACATTGGTGGCCAGGCTCAGGAACTAGGGCTGGACATAGTCCGTGTCTGGACGACTGGCTCATACGGGCACGATCCAGGGATCAGGCGCAAGCCCACACAGACTTCGCCATACGGGCACTCAGGGACCACGGATGGGTGGTGAACGAGGAAAAGAGCCACCTCCACCCAACCCAGCAGATCAAGCATCTTGGGGCCGCCATCGACTCAGCAAACGGCTGGGCAAAACCGACCCCAGCACGGATCCGCAGCCTCCGGCACCTGGCTGGGCATCTAAGGTCACAGCCGTGCATCACAGTAGCAGAAGTCACGAAACTCCTGGGCTACATGGCCTCCTGCATCGACCTCGTCCCGTGGGCCAGGTGGCATGCACCCACTCAAAACTTCATTCTGAGCAGCGGAGCGCAAAGCGAGTTCAACTTGCACCTGGTGCAGCTGCCTGCAGGAGTGAGATCTTCCCTGAGGTGGTGGACCACCCCAGGAAATCTGACAAGAGGGGTCCCACTGGAAGCACCCCATCCGATTCCCATCGAGACGGACGTGAGTCTCTCCAGCTGGGGAGCCTGCCTGGGAGACGAGTCTGCGCAGGAGACCTGGTCCCCGGCAGAGGCCCTACTCAATAAACATACTGGAGATGAGAGCGGTGTTCCATGCGCTCCAGGCCTTCTGCCACCTCATACAGAAGCAGTCGGTTCTGATCAAATCAGACAACCATGTGACGGTGGCATACATAGCGAAACAGGGGGGCACCAGGAGCAAGGCCATGTCATGGGAAACTGCGAAAGTGATGAACTGGGCCCAAATTCACCTAACTCACCTGGGGGCGGTCCATTTAGCCGGGAAGCTGAACATAAGGGCGGATTGGCTCAGCCGCCAGCAGATTCATCCCAGAGAATGGCGTCTGCACCCAGACCTGTTTCGCCTGATTCAGACGACGTGGGGCCCAGTGTCCATAAACCTAATGGCCTCAAGGGACAACGCCCAAGTGGACAAGTACCTGTCCAGGTTCAGGGGCCGTACCTCCCAGGGCACAGGCAGCTCTGTCTCAGGAGTGGCCTCAGCGGCCTCATGTGTTCCCCCTCTACCTCTCATCCCTCAAGTTGTGGAAAAGATCCGGAGATCTCGAGTCACTGTCATCCTGGTGGCCCCATACTGGCCCGAGATCGTGGTTTGCAGCAATCAGAGATTGCTCTAGCCAGCTCCGGATCCGACCCGGCCAGATATGCTATTGCAGGGTCCCGTGCTGCACACGGCCCCTCGAACCCTGAAGCTCACGGCCTGGCTCCTGAGAGGGAACGGCTGTCGGCTCACGGGTACCATGAGTCGGTCATAGGCACGCTGCTCCGGTCTCGTCGCCCCTCCACCACCTCCACATACGCGAGGCAATGGGCTGTCTTCACGCAATGGTGCCACCGCCAGGGCTCAGTACCGGAACAGGTGGATCTCCCCACTATCTTACTGTTCCTGCAGCAGGGGGTGAATAAGGGATTGGCACCCTCCTCCCTGAGGGTGCAGCTGGTGGCCATAGGGGCAGCCAGAGGCCTGGTCGAGGGGCACCCTCCAGGAGCCCACCCAGATGCAATCCGGTTCCTAAGGGCCGTGGACCTCATGCGACCTAGGGCCAGACCTGGGGTCGCTCCCTGGGACTTACCCCTGGTAATGGACTCCTTAAGGGCTCCACCATACGAACCCCTCACCGATGCAGACCTTTTCTGGGTAGGCCTGAAGACCGCCTTTCTCGTGGCCATCTGCTCGGCCAGAAGAATCGGGGAGCTGGGTGCACTGTCCTGCGCACCGCCCTACACCACCTTCACCCCCCAAGGGGTATGACTTCGGACCGTCCCGGCATTCCAACCGAAGATCTCCATGAAGTTCCATAGGGAACAGCCAATAGACCTACCCACCCTGACCCGCCCTATCTCTCAGGAGGGAAACAGCTCCCCGGACCCTCTAGGCGTCGGGTGGCACTTTCAGTCTACTTGGCCAAGTCGCAACCATCTGCAAGACAGAGATTTTCATCGTCTCCAAGGGCCAACATCAGGGACTGGCAGTGTCTAAGACCACCATCACAGGGTGGATAAAGCGGAGTCGTGCTCACGCCTATAGGGAAAGACATCTGACCCGCCACAGGGGCTCAGAGCACACTCCACTAGGGGCGGTTTCCACCTCTTGGGTGGAGCAGGCGCCTGGTATCCTCTGAGGACATCTGTAGGGCAGCCACTTGGAGCTTCCCTACACACCTTACGCCAAGGCACTACAGGCTGGAACAACTACAGGACTTCCAGACCACGGCCTTCGCCTCCCCGTCTCGTAACATACACATCTCGTGCTCGATACACCCGAATCCCACCGGGGACTTGAACTGCTTCTTATCTCCCATGAGGTAATGTCTGGAGTGCCATGAGATGCCAACCAATCACAATGGGTGTTTACTCACCTGGTAAAGGTGATTGTGTTGGTTGGCATCCATGGCACTCCAAGGCCCTCCCTGGGGTATGATCGGAGCGTTCCACAAGAGAAGAAAAGGAGAGAAACTGGAGGTCCCTACTTCTTCAACCTGGTTCCGCTGCAAGTAAATACAAGTCGAACCTTGGTTCGAGGTAGTGTGTACAGAATAGGCAATAAATTCAGGCCTCCGGCCCCATTATTGTACCTTGTCGTTGCATGTCTCATCCTTAATAGTCTCTATTGTGTGCTTTGCTTGCTTGTGTTCTACTCTCTTCCTTTCAGCTATGGAAAATTCAAACTGGAGAACAGGGGTTCCTGGGACCTGGATATACTGGAAATCTGATCTGGGTCATGTGCATCATTAGCCTATCAGGTGGGCTGTAACCCATGAGGTAATGTCTGGAGTGCCATGGATGCCAACCAACACAATCACCTTTACCAGGTGAGTAAACACCCATTATCCCTGAGGAGCTCAGGTATTGAATGTGTGATTTGCATCACAAATCAAGAATCAAGTTACAGAGTGGGCTGATTGGTATGTGGGTGGGAGACCTCAGAATAAAAGAATGGAAAGGGTGGAACATTTATTAAGAGACCTGAGGGTAGGCTGTCCCAGACACATGCAAAAATGCAGTGGTCCTGCTACTCTAAATGTTTCTAACCCAGAGGGACCAGAAATGGAGGAGAGATGATGCTGCCCACCTGTAACATGGTTGGGCATTTGGCTAGGCAGTGTGAAATAATGAAAATTCTCAGGAGAAAACTCAGAAAGAGACTGCAACAAAGGGGAGAAAACTTATAACTAACTGTTTGGTCAGATGCCTTTCGCCCAATTCTGTGCCATATATGCATGAGACAATAGTAAATTGTATGCCTTTATGATACTGGAATGAGCCTGTCACTTATTTAGGCAACAAGGCATGATGGCATGGGTTATAAGGGAATTTTTCCATGCTTAATGTGATGTGTCATGAGGCATAGCCAAGTGACTTACAATGGACACATGTCTAAAATAAATTTAAAAGTCTAATTTTTTTTTTATAAATGCCCTTTCTTAGCTGATAGTTATTGCAGGATTGGCCCATGGATAAAGACCTTAGCTAACTGATCAGGTTACAGGATTTTTCATTTCCATTGTATAATAAATAATAATTGTTGGTGTTAAGGGGTCAAATTTGGACAGAAGAGACTGCTAAGACTAGGTCTGTTACAAGGGCCCACAGTAGTGGTACCCAACAGCTAAGGTTCCTCTAATAGAGGAAGAGTTTGAGGGATCTCCAGAAATGGGGGTACTTATAGACCTGCCCATCGATGCAGTTTCAGACAGTGATCCAGATCCTTGTGGAACTATTAGTTGTACAGCCACAAGGAGTCAGATGAAAGGAAGGGAGACAGCTGATGCACATGTACCTTTTGTTCCACCCTGCACAAAAACTCTAGGGAGTAGTGCAGGCAGATGTGCACAAGGCTCCATAACAACTGCAGTGCAGGCCTGTATGCTGTGAGGAGGAGGGTTGGTAAAGTGCAGTACAGTGCTATCCCACAACAGCAAAATGAGCCTAAAGGCTAGGATGAGGAAAAACAATCTGGGCATAGAAACACAGAAACAGAATATGACGGTAGATAAGGACCGCTTGGCCTACCTAGTCTGCCCATTTCCCTACCTAATGGATAAGCTGCAGATCCTAGTTAACCAACAGCCTACTTCCTCATACCCCCCCACTAGAATTGCCTTATGTCTGTCCCATGCATTCTTTTTTTTTTATAATTCATGTTTTATTAATACATTTTCCCATTACAGAGGACAGAGAGTTACAACATACGCTGCATATACTCCAAATGTTACATGAGCTGTCCCCATTCCCCCTTCCCCCACTCCATACAGCAGCAGAGTCCATACAGTAATAGAAAAATACTATATAATATCACAAACCAAGGATCATTGATTATAGTGAATCATTTACCTAATCTGGCCATGATTAGTGTGTGAAGGGGATCCCAAGTATTCTTGTACCACTGCAACTTATTATGGAGGCTTGCTATCGCTTTCTCTGTACGTAGGTTAGCCAGAATTTCATTAACCCATTGTCCCATGCATTCTTGAATTTCCCCACTGTTTTTGACTATGACCTCCTCAGGAAAGCTGTTCCATGCATCTACAACCCTCTCTGTGAAGAAATACTTCCTCACATTACGTCTGAGATGTCCTCCCTCTGTCATCAAATTGTGCCCCCTTGTTCTTGCAAATCTCTTTTTTTGAAAGATGCTACCCTCTTGGACTTTGTTTATTCCCTTGAGGTATTTGAAAGTTTCTATCATGTCCCCCCTTTCCCTCCTTTCCTCGAGGCTATACATCTTAAGCTCCTTTAGTCTTTCTTCATATGTCTTCTGGTGCAGACCCTGCACCATTTTGGTTGCTGTCCTCTGGACAGCCTCCTCCATGTCTATGTCTTTGTGGAGATAGGGTCTCCAGGACTGTACACAGTACTCCATATGTGGTCTTACCAATTGTCTGTACAGAGGGCCAACAACATCCCGTTTTCTACTGGTGATGCCTCTCCCTATGCATCCCAGTATCCCCAGCCCTCCTTACTGCCTTCTCTCATTGCTGGCCCACCTTTAGGTCATCTGATATGACTACCCTCAGGTTCCTTTCCATTTTTGTTGTTGTCAGTATCTCACCCCCCATTGTGTACTCTTGCCCTGGGTTTTTGTTTCCCAGGTGCATTACTTTGCACTTATTTGCATTGAATCTAAGTTGCCATACATCTGACCATTCCTCCAACCTTGCCAAGTCCCTTTCCATCCTTTCCACCCCACCTTGCGTATCAATCCTGTTGCAGATCTTTGTGTCATCTGCAAAGAGACATACCTTCCCCTTCAGTCCCTCTGCAATGTCACTTATAAAGACATTAAAAAGGACCGAACATGAATATCTCACAGCAGCAAAGCAGATCTGCATGCTGTGAGGAGGAGGGGCAATCAGGGAACACAAGGCTACCCAACAGCTGCAAAATGAGCCTAAAGGCTAGGAGGAAATGTAATCTGGGTTCCATGTCGCTGCAGCAACAGGAAATTTGCCGCCCATCATTACAGCGACGGCACAATGCCGATAATTGGCATTGTGCCATCACTATCTAAAATAGTTTTGAGAGTCGCCGCCCCACACCTCTCAAGCAGGGACTCTGCCCCCACACCACCAGACAATAGATAACTAACTCTGAGTCAGAGCTGGTTCAGGGAGGGAGTGAACTTTGCCAGAGACAGCAGGGTCAGAAAACCAGCGGACCATCACAGCGAACTGTCGAGTTTGTCACTGTGATGGGCTTCACTGTTTTCCTGTTGCTGTGCGAATGTGATACCATCAGGGAACACAAGGCAATCCAACAGCTGCAAAATGAGCCTAAAGGCTAGGAGGAGGAAATGCAATCTGTATAGAGCAAGGCTACTCACAGCAGCAAAGCAGGTCTGGATACTGTGAGAAGGGGCAATCAGGGCAACACAAGGCTACCCAACAACTGCAAAATGAGCCTGAGGTCTAGGAGGAGGAAATGCAGTCTGGGCAGAACAAAGCTACTCCATAGCTTCAAAGCCTGTAAGCTGTGAGGCGAGGCACAGACATGTACCAATGGGACCCTCCACAGCTGCACAGAGACAGTGAGCTGTACATACTCTGTAATCTCATGTAATAATTTCTTGTGTGATGAGTTGGAATAAATATCAAAGGAGACTTTGGTTCCTGCAGTATCCTGTAAGATATCACTGGCTGAAACCATGGCACCATGCTTTATGCTGGAAAGCAGTACTGTATATTGCAGAGGTGCAGCAAGAAAAGCCTGCAAGACCATGACAAAAGAGGAAGTAGGAGTGGGGTGAAGGGAAAAGGTTCTGGAAATTCTTTACAGCTAGCAACTGAGAGGGCATCCAGTGTGTTCGGATGACAATCAGTAACACCTAAAGTTGTCCACAGAGGCAAGTTGGAAGCCCATCGGCAGAAGGGCCTGTAGGTCAGAAAGCTTTCCCACAGCAGATATGTGGCAGGGCTGACAGCACAGGAGACAGAAAGTTCAGATAGTGAGCAGCATCAGTGCACAGACAGACCTGTTGGGCTGGGCAGCATGTCCAGACAGATACTGTAACTGTCAATAAACTGAAATTGACTGTCTGAGTGGTCCTATAACAGTGTAACAACCTTCCCTGGATCAACATCTGCTGTCTTGGTAATAAAAACATAGAAACATAGGCAATAATGGCAGAAAAAGACCAGTGGTCCATCCGGTCTGCCTATGGTTGCCCGAGACCTATCCCCTCCTTTCAGCTCCTCCTTCCCCCTCCCTGTACACTCTGCAGAGCTTTCTATTATTTGTTTTACTCTGTTCCACCTACGCCTGAAGCTTTCCACAGTTGCAGCACCTGTTGCTGTGCCGCTTTCCGTTTTCATTCATGGCCTCGTGTCAATGAGCTGGTGATCCTGTTACATAATTCTATGCAGTTCACTCTATTAATCCCTTTAAAAAACTCAGATGTCTCTATGATATCTCCCCTCTCCCTCCTGGCCTCTAGCGAGTACATGTTTAATGCTCTTGGACTTTTTTGTAGGATTCCCCTTGTAGGTCCTGAATCATCTTGG
Organism: Neoceratodus forsteri; assembly: GCA_016271365.2. Taxonomy (NCBI): domain Eukaryota; kingdom Metazoa; phylum Chordata; order Ceratodontiformes; family Ceratodontidae; genus Neoceratodus; species Neoceratodus forsteri. The sequence continues at coordinate 492,494,816 of CM057451.1, forward strand.
TTTCCCTACGCTGTTTCCCAGTCTGTTCTTATACTTTTTGAGTTGAAGGCTCCAGAACTGCACACAGTACTCCAGGTGTGGCCTCACCAAGGACCTATAAAGGGGAAGTATTACTTCTCTCCTTCTACTATCTATACCCTTATACCCTAGCATCCTGTTTGCCATCATGTAGGCTTTGTTGCTCTGGCTTGACTGCTTCAGGGTGTTGCTGATAATGACTCACAGGTCCCACTCCTCTATTGTTGTACTAAGTGTAACCCCATTTAGCCAATACTCTGTTTTTGGGTTCTTTTTCCCCACTTCTTAGCACTGAATTTCAGTTGTGACATATTTGACCAGCTCTTCAACCTTGGAGGTCATTTTATAAATTCCTAACTCCCTCTACATAATCCTCCTTTCCACAGTTTAGTGTCATCTGTGAAGAGGTCAGTCTTACCCCGGATTTCTTCAGTAGAGTTGCCAATGAACATATTAAAAAGGACAGGGGCTAGGATCAGTTCCTGTGGTACCCCCACTAGTGACCTCTCCCTCAGCTGATTTAACCCCATTGACAACAATCTGCTGCTGCCTACCCTTAAGCCAGTTTCTCACCCATCTGACTAAGTCACCTGCTGCCCCCAGATCCTCCATTTTCCTCGGTAAGTGTCTCTGAGGCATGGAGTCAAAAGCCTTGCTGAAGTCAAAGTATAATAGAACCACCGCATGACCCCTATCTAATTCTCTCGTTACCCAGTCAAAGAAGAAAATTAGATTGGTCTGACAGGACCTCCCTGCCACAAAACCATGCTGCTTACTGTACTGTAACTAATTGTTTTCCCGGTAGTCAATGAGCTCCTGCTTGATCAGAGTTTCCATCAGCTTTCCTACAATAGATGTGAGACTAATTGGCTTGTAGTTCCCTGGCTGTTCTTTATCCCCCCCCCACCTTATGTAGTGGAACCACGTCGGCCATTCTCCAATCTCTAGGAACCACCCTGGTCTTCAGTGAGTTATTGAATAGTTTTGCTAGAGGATCAGACAGTTCCTCTACAGTTGCCTTAGCACTCTCAGATGCAACCCATTCAGTCCTGAGGCCTTGTCTTTCTTTAGGAATGCCAGTCCTTTCCGGACCCTATCTCTGGTGAATACCAGTATTTCCATCTCTGGAATCTCTCTGGTGGCCTCTTGGATACCACTTTCGGGTAGGCTGCCAGTATCCTCCCTGGTGAAAACAGAGCAAAAGTAGTCATTTATGGTGGCTGCCTTTTGCCTAGCCTCTTCAGTTACCCTGTCCCCGTCTGACAACCTAACGATTCCTCCTCCCCTTTTCCGTTTTTTCCCGATGCATCGGAAGAAATGTTTCTCACCAGATTTGATCCCCTCGGCAATCCACAGCTCCATATCTGCTTTAGCCTCCCTAACTGCTTTCTTAGCCTCTTTTTCTGCATGTATTCCTCCCAATTTTCCTCACCCTGTTTCTTCTTAAACCTATAGAAGGCCTTTCTGTTGGCTCTAACTGCTTTCCATACTCTCGCAGAGAGCCATATAGGTCTCTTGAACTTATTTCTCTTAACTCTGCCCTTACACAAATTTGTGTTGTTTCCTGTATGGGCCCTTTATTACCCACCACATCTCTTCAACACCTTCTATATCACCCACCCTGGTTAAATTATCCTGCACCAGCATTCTCAGTTTTACAAAATCTGCCCCCTTAAAGTCCAGGACCTCTATTCTCAAGTGTGTTTTTTTTTTGTCCCCGAGGATCAAATCAAACCAAATGGAATTCTGGTCACTGTTTGCTAGTGGTTCCACTACTCTTACTTCTCCTACCGCTTCTGAATTAGGAGAACCACATCCAGAATGAATCCTTGTCTGGTAGGTTCCTTTACCAGCTGGACCAGCAGGTGGTCCTGACAGGACTATACATTGCATTTGTACTCCTGTCTGTCAATGTCGATACTAATGTAATGTGTTTGCCCTCCTTTTTGTAAATGTCAAAGCCATTGTAATGTACTTAATCACAAGTCAACTTTGAAAACAGGCCCATGGTGGTTCTAACAGTTCTTATCTTTTCTAAAAATAAACATGTCTATCATACTTATGCAAGCTCAATGGAATGATCTGAGTTTAAGTAAAGTGAGGCAGTTGGCACTGGCCCATAAGGGAATCATTACTTCTGGGATCCTTGAAGGTACTAGATGAGTGTTTGGTGATACAGTGGTGTGCGAAGGAGGTATGGCAGCAGGTGACACATGCCTCCCACTTATACCATGCATGCTTAAAGATCTTTCAAACACTTGGTCTCAATGCAGCAGCCCTTCGAGGCTACTGGTCTGCCCAGCTGCCTCCCTTCCTCATGGTAGTCCATTCTGTTTCAGGTCACCTCTCTTTGCCCTGTCGATCATCCTGTTGCTGTGCTCTGGGCACTCCTTAGTTCCTAAGAGAGAGAATGAGATACTACAGGATGCCCAGCAGTCCTATAGGACTGTTAAAACCATAGGTTCAGATGGGCTTCCATGGCAGAATAAATCAAGACCTGAATGAAAGAAGATTTTACTCCTATATAGTATTAACAAGTAAATTCATTCCAACCACCAAAATCCAAACAATCAGTGTTTTGAGACATTGCCAGTTCATCAGGAAAATGCTGATGTTATCTTGAAATTTAAATTGTTTTCCTTACAAAGAACATATTTGTAGAACTGTAACTAGAATTTTATAGAATAGCTGGCACTGTATATTTGCTTTGTTACTATGATGTGAAACCTCTGGGAACAGCCATCTTCTTTGCTTTCAGAATAAGTTCTACTGGGGATCCTGAGAGGACCTTGTAATGCTGTGCAACAGTTAAGATTGTTATCAGGTCAATCTCTTCTTTGTCATGAAAAATTTAAAATTCAAGATACCACCAGTATATTACTGATGAAGTGGTGGTGCCATGAACCATGTTTGGATTTTGGTGGATGGTATAAATTTACCTATAAAATGGGGTATGAAAACCTGATCAATCCAATCAACTTTATTAGTTAAACCACCGCATCTAACCATTGATTATTTATCAAGAAGAAGGATCATCATTTATACAGCACTTTTCATATACGCTGTATTACAAAGCACTTTACAAGCAATGCTAGACTGGTAAAGAAGTGACTGAAAGTGTAGTGGCAGCCATTTTGCGCATCAACACCCACACACAGCCTTGGACAATTGCATGAACCAGTTTTTATGGTAAGGGAAATGTTGGCCAGGACACCAGGAAAAATATCCTACTCTTGTAGGATAGGCTCAGGAGGCAGTATAGCTTAGTGGTTAAGAGCACTGAGCTGCAAACCTGGAGACCTGGGTTTGAATCCCATCAGCTCCCACTTGCATACTGTGTGACCCTCAGCAAGTCACTTAGCTTTCTTGTTCTCTCATGTCACACCTGGAAACAAACTCTGGCTTAGTGTGCCTTTCCTGGTTAAACAATTTCCCCTTCCCTTCTTGTGAAAATCTTTTACTGCCACCTGAACACCCACTGGAACAACACTAGAGATGAGTAAGAGGGGCCTTGGCATAAGGTTTCGTCCATCGGACAGAACACCCCAACAGTACAACGCAAACCTTGCACTGCACTCAGGTGCCAGTATTTATGGTATAAGCCCAATCCTAGAGTAAGATCACAGCCTAGAAACTGCACAGTTCACAACTAACCTACCTAATCTACCTAGCAACAACCTAATTAAGTAAAAATAAAACTCTTTTTCCATTATCCTTTGCTGTGCCGTGCACTGATATATCAGTCCAGAATTCCTATATGTTCTAATTATGTCAGCAGCCTAAAGGTTAAAATAATTTTTTCCACTTTTTAAACACAAAAACACATAACAGTGCACAGATTTCTTCAAAATAAATGCAATTCCATTGTTCATTCAAAGGCACACATCCCTTGTTACCAAATTCACCTATTCTACCTAGCAACAACCTAACTAAAGGAAAATAGAACCTTTTTCCATTCATTTCTTTCCATTTTATAAGCACAATAACCCCCTCCAGGACATGGATTTCTTGAGAATTAGTGCACTTCCCAGGTGCGTTGAAAGTTACTCAGCCTTTGGCCTCATGCTTTCCAGTTCACCCAGAGCATGGATTAATTCTCTAGAAACACATGCCCTCTTGTGGGTTATTGCTTACTTATCAATATTACATAGGAGTAGTGCCTTCCTTCCCTGCACCTTTTACCCTTGCCACCTCAGGGCACGGGGGTAGTGGAACCATATCCATGCACTGGGGCACCAATAAACAGGTGACCACACAGAAACAGAGTTCCATACATGGAGCTAGGATCAAGTTGGGTTCACTTATTAACATGTCAACTCATCAGAAGGCAATGCTGGACATCGTGCTCACAAAAGATGACAGTGTGATGGGGTAACAGTGGGGGAGCACCTGGGGAATAGTGACCATCGGTCACTGTGGTTTGAAATCACAGACGGAGCAGAACCAAACTGCAGAAAAACACATATCCTGGATTTTAGGGGGGCAGACATTGGGAAAATGGGGAGATTCTTGAAAGAGGCATTAATGAGAATGGGGAGAGAATTGGGGTGGAGGAACAGTGGACAATATTTAAAACAGGGATTACAAGAGCAACAGAATTATGCATTAAGCAGGTTAGCAAGGAAGAGAAGGCCATTATGGTTTTCCAAGGAGGTAGCAGAGAAAGTGAAAGCCAAAAAGATTGCATTCAGGCAATACAAAAAGATGCAGGCAAAAGGGGATAGGAAGAAGTACCAGGAAAAGCAAGGGGAGGCAGGGAGGTCAGTAAGGGAAGCCAAAGCTCAGACAGAAGAGCACATTGCAAAATCAGTGGTTAGAGGGGGCAAAACCTTTTACAGGTACATAAATGAAATAAGAAGGTCAAAGGGAGGGATAGTGAGACTGAAGGGGGAGGATGGGGGCCGCATGGAGGATGACAACAGTAAAGCTAACATACTGAACAGATATTTCTGCTCAGACTTTACTGAGGAAGAGAAGGGTAATGGGCCTGAAGGGAGTACAAGGGGTGAAAACGGTGCAGAAATGGACACAAGTCCCTTTTCACGGGAAAGGGTCCTAAAGGAACTGGAAGGAATACGAGCCGATAAAGCAATGGGGCCTTATGGGGTGCACCCCAGGGTCCTAAAGGAACTAAGAGAGCTGGTGGATGAACCTCTGGCAATCCTGTTTAGCTGATCACTGGAAACAGGGGAGGTACCCAAAGACTGGAGGCAAAAGCGGGAACAAAGAGGAAGCGGGGAACTACAGACCAGTCAGCCTGACCTCAGTAGTGGGGAAGGTCATGGAAGCACTACTGAAGGAGAGATTGGTGGAACATCTGGTTACCAATGGACTACAGGACCCAAGGCAGCATGGTTTCACCAGGGGGAGGTCATGCAAGACCAACCTCACTGAATTTTTCGACTGGGTGACAAGGGAGGTGGCTCAGGGGAGGGCAGTGGACGTAGCCTATCTGGACTTCAGCAAGGCCTTTGACACTGTGCCACATAGAAGACTATTAAACAAACTGGGGAATATGGGAATGGACAGGACAGTAGTGTGGTGGGTAGGTAATTGGCTACGCGGCAGGACATAGAGGGTGGTGGTAAATGGCTGTCACTCCACAGAGGGAAGAGTGACCAGTGGGGTACCACAGGGATCAGTGATGGGACCGGTCCTATTGAACGTCTTCGTAAGTGACATTGCGCAGGACCTAGCAGGCAGAATTTCCCTGTTCGCTGATGACACAAAGCTCTGTAACAGAGTGAACATGCCAGAGGGTGTAGACAGAATGAGGAGGGACCTGCAGAAGCTTGAAGAATGGTCAAGGGTTTGGCAGTTAGATTTCAATGCCAAGAAGTGTAAGATAATGCATATAGGGCACAAAAACCCTGGAACAACATATCAACTGGGGGTGAGGATATAGCATGCACCAAGTAGGAAAAAGACCTTGGGATTATCATCTCTGATGACCTCAAGGTGGGGAAACAGTGCGACAAGGCAACATGTAAAGCAAATAGGATGCTGGGATGCATAGGCCTATAACCTATGTCCTACCAGTAGGGCTGTCCACTGCCCTGCCCAGATAGGGATAACAGGACACTGTTGAATTTCAACTCCCCCCCTTTCCTCCCCTTGGATACCCCCACCTATAATACCTCTCTCTCTCTCTCTCTCTCTCTCTCTCTCTCTCTCTCTCTCTCATCACCCTGCCACACTCTACCTCTCTTCTCCTCCTACCCCCCCTTCCAGTTAGCATAGCCCAACACTGGCCTACCCCTACACTCAATTAAGCACATATAACCTACCCCTATACCCCTCTTAAATGCATTTTAGTCCACCCTGTCATCTCTGTTTGCCTCAAAAATCGTGTTCTGCGTGCGTCTCTCCATAAATTTCCTTTCCCTTCTTCCATTCTGCCCTCCACAATTTTTCATTCCTTCCTTCCATTCTTCCTCTCTTTACTCCAATCACTGTAAATCTTGAATATCTATGTTACACTAATGGCTACCAATTACTATTGCGTCACCTTACCATCTAGTGCTACATACTGTTGCCAAGTTATTATATGTGCTCCAGTGTTACCAGCTGTCACCAATTGTTGCCAATTTGCTATATGTGTCTTCATATCTACTATAGTTAACTGTTGCATTGTTAGCCAATGTGATCCACCTGTAATCCCTCCTGCTTTCATTGCATACAAGTAAGCAAATTGTATTCCAACATTGTAACATTTCTCTGTATTCTATCCCATTGTTCTCTACCCCCCAGGAGATGAGCCACTTGTTGTTCAGCCTGACTTCCTGGTGAAACATTTCAATAAATAATAATCAGGGGCATCACCAGCAGAAAAAGATCATAATTCCACTATACAAGACACTAGTGAGGCCCCACCTGGAGTGCAGTGTACAGTTCTGGAGACCTCAGCTACGTAAGGACATAGACAGGGTAGAGAAGGTTCAGAGGAGAGCAATAAAGATGGTACAGGGATTGCATCACAAGTCCTATGAGGACAGGCTGAAGGATTTGAATATGTACTCCCTGGAGGAGAGGAGGGAGAGAAGGGATATGATAGAGGTATACAAGTATCATACAGGGAGGAACAGCGAGCAGAAATACACTATTATCCAGCGAAAAAGATGTTTCAGGACTAGAGAGCATAGGATGAAGTTGGAGGGAGGGCAAGTCAGAGTAAACATGAGGAATAATTTCTTCACAGAAAGGGTGGTAGACAAGTGGAACACCCTGCCAGAGGAAGTGGTGGGGGCTGAAACAATCACTGGATTTAAGAATGCATGGGATAGACATAAGGGAATTATGAATGTCAGGGGTAAGGAGCAACAGACTTCTAGAAAAACATAAAGTGAACTTACAGGCTCAAATCATCAGACTGGGTGGGCCATAGGCCCTTATCTGCTGACAGTGTCTATATATCTATGTCTATGAGGTACAAAAATGTGCCCTTTTCAACTGGTGCTCTCTTTCAAGATGAGCTTCATGGTGGGAGTTAATCAGCCTGGGTCTCAGTGACCTCCCTTGAGAGGTGGGCCTCCACTACTCTTGCTAGTGCCATGCAGGTTTGTGATCTTCTGGGATCCTCACTGCAACTCCTGGGATACCCTTCCTCCCAGCTGTGCCTGATGGTGTTGCTCCAGAGACCCTGGCAGACACAGGGACCCTCCCACCATTCCTGGGCCTGCAGGCTCTCTGATTCAGTCACAGCTAGAGAGCTAGATCTCTCTGTCTCTCTGTCTCTCTGTCTCTCTCCATTCTGAATCTACTTTCCCCAGGCCTACCTCTCCCTCATATAGAGAATCGGTGGAGGGCAAGACCATACAAAACTATGACAGAGCTTTCCCATTTCTAGCTGAGCCAGAGCACTCTATGCACAAACAAACAGACATCTGTCTCCAAGCACTACCCCACAGTGGACAACTCTCAGGGTCAGGCCAAGCACTTCCCCCAGAGAACTACTCTCAAGTCAGTCCAAGCACTACCCTGCAGAGGACAATTCTCAGGGTCAGGCTTAATCCTTTGAGAGCACTCTAGTAACCGGCCTCAAGCTGAGTTACAAGAAAGAAATAACATGTAACACTGTAGACCATAAGCTTCAGGGCAACACACTGCATAATGGTGGAGAAATAGTGTGTTTCTGTCGCTGCTGTTGCCAAATCACATTATTCAACAATTCTTCATTTTACAGGCTCTCCTCATTGGTTTTATCCCTTAGCACATTACTGCTCTCCGACAAAAATAAGCAGAGTCCCCATACACAGTGAGACTTCAGTACCACAAAGTGGTCACAAGGGCAACTTTTTTGCACAGTTCAACCTTGCACCCCTTTGTGCTATACACAAAGGGGTCACAAGCCTTTCCTTGCACCAGAAAATGCCCATTGCCCCAACACAGGAAATGGAGTGGGGTTTGGTATGCTAAGGAAGCACCACACGAAGCACAGTCCCTTCTCAGCCACCATGCCAGCTGCTGCATGCCACAAAGTGCAGTTCCACCATGTAACTCCTGAAAGCAGTCTCACAGGGCTGCTGCCAGACATACAGCAGCAGCTGTGATAGACTCCACCAAAGACCCAAGGGGTGGTGACTTAAGACAGAGATCGGTGAGGGACCATGTTTATAAACAACTGAGCAGGTGAGTCAGGAAAGGGAGGAGGAACTGGATACCAAGGATGGAATTAATACCTCAAGAGTATCAGGTCATCATGGAACCACCAGGGTTAGACTTTGTGGGATATAATTGATAGTCTTCACCTTGGCCCACAAGCAGGCCATAAGATCTGCAATTGGGAGGTTAGGGAGATGACAGAGCTGGTAGCACCTCTGCAACAGACATTTGGGCATGACAGCATGCTATGTGACTTGAACAGTACCACGCTCAACAGTCTATGGATGCTGCAAGTCTAGTGTTTGCAGTCACAAATCATGGACCCTATGCAACAAAGGTGCAGGTTACCCACATACCTACACAGCCCTGGTGCAGGGTGTATGGTATTCATGACAGCACACACATGCAGGGCACCTATGTGCAGCCCTGTCTCCCTGGCACACAGCTGCACATTGACAGATCAGGGCTGCACAGGGCAGAGTGCAAGATGCAGGCGAACATCCAGTCCGATGCCTGTCCTGGGTCCCAGAGTGGATCCCTTGCACCACGTGAGCAGGGGAGTGTGGGAAGGCATGGGTACAGAATGTTTGACAGTATGGGCACTCACCCGGATGGCTGTCCCAGCCATAGCATGCAGCAAGAAGTGCTGGGACATCAGGGTGGGGGACTTCCCAGTTTGGGATCGGGATCCCATGTGAAGATCCAGATGCTTGCACCAGCAATGATGTGTCTATGGTGTGCTTGTTGGTACCTGTGAGTCTGCATGTTGAACCACACTGGCATTGCCCAAACCTATGTGTTGTACTGTGAGTGCTGCTGTATACTTGCATGTGATACATACAACTGACTGAATAGGTGCTGGAACCACGGCAGATGCCCACTGCCATGGTGCTGACACCTATCCATGTCCATGTAGGAATAATCTGCATGTGTAACAGTAGCCTAGTACAGTGTATACCCACTGCAGAAGTCCTACTGCTGCTGTAGGTGCCCACTCAGCCCTCTGCACCCCCTCCCCGGATCTGTCGATGCCGCATTCCACGTCTACACAGTCTGACACCCCTGGCAGCAGTACTGTGCACATGATATGGCAATTACTCATGGAACACAGTGGGCACTACCACAAGACACCAAGCTCAGTAGCTGTTATGGGGAGTTGTGCACACGGGATATGGCAGAGTCCCAGCTGCAATAACCTGCACCCCCATGTGCCCAGCACTACGCATTTTTGTGAATCATGTGTAGTGCAGGCATGCCTCCGACACTCCCCCCTGGACTTCCCATGGCATGTTGCTGCCCACACAGCCAGGGGATCTGGTGCGCAACTGGCTAGCATGCAGATTGTGAATGCCACTGGTGGCACCCAGGACACCCGCTGCATGGCTTTCCCACATAGGGTTGCCTACGTGCTTCACATATGTGGCATGTAGACTTCATGCATAGAGCCCCTTGTTTGCAACAGTAAAATCTGGCACCCCAGATTTGCATTGCAACTGAGTTGAAATCTCCCCAGCAGCTCAGAAGGCACTTTGTGTTTGGCAGTTTTCAGGGTGGTCATACTGGGAGCCTGTGTGTGCCCCCAAAGCCTGTCACCTTTGACTGTGACTGTGTGTGGGGCCCCATGTCTCCACAGTACTGAAGTGAGAAAATGTTCCTTTGGGTTGGTACCAAAACAAAACAAGCATTTGTCAATGCCGAATGTTGATTGCGTTGGTCCGTTGAGCTCGCTCAGTGGCCCTCTGTCAGTCACTCGTTGTGTTTCTCCCAGTGCTGCAGGCTGCTGTTTAGTACTGGGTTCCTGCCTGGGTTGGCATCCTTTTCTGTCCACAAAGAAAGCTGTCCCAACAGAGCTCCGTTGAGGTGGGTCACTGCCTCTCTCTGGCTCGCTCATTCTGTTTCTCCTAATGCTGCAGGATGGCCTTTTGTATTGGGTTCGTTCCTCTGTTGGTGGCTTTTTCTGCCCACAAGGAAATCTGCAGTAGTCCTGACACAGGTCCATTGAGCTTGCTCACTCCCCCTCTCTCACTCACTCATTCCATTTCTGCCGGCACTGCAGGCTGGCCTTTTGTACTGGGCTCCTGCCTGCATTGCCGCCTTTTTCTGCCCTCAAAGAAATCCGCAGCAGTCACGATAGAACTCTGTTGAGCTCACTCACCCCCCCACTCGCTCATTATGTTTCTCCCGCCACTGCAGGCTGCCTTTTTGTACTGAGCCCCTGGGTGCATTGCTGCCTTTTTCTGCCCACAAAGAAATCTGCAGCAGTCCCAACAGAGCTCCGCTGAGCTCACTCACTCCCCCTCCCTCACTCTCTCATTCTGTATCTCCCGCTACCACAGGCTGCCCTTTTGTACTGGGCTCCTGCCTGCATTGGCAGTTTTTTCTGCCCACAAAGAAATCTGCAGCAGTCCTGAGACAGCTCCGTTGAGCTCGCTCACTTCCCACTCTCACTCGCTCGTTCCATTTCTGCCGGCACTGCAGGCTGGTCTTTTGTACTGGGCTCCTGCCTGTGTCATCATCTTCTTCTGCCCACAAAGAAATCTGCAGTAGTCACGCTAGAACTCCATTGAGCTCGCTCACTCGCTCCCCCTCTCTCTCACTCGTTCGTTCTGTTTCTCCCACTGCTGCAGGCTGCCCTTTTGTACTGGGCCCCTGCATGCATTGGCACCTTTTTTTCCCCACAAAGAAATCCACAGCTGTCCTGACAGAGCTCTGTTGAAGTTGCTCACTCAGCCTGTCTCACTCGCTCATTCTGTTTCTCCTGGCACTGCAGGCTGGCCTTTGGTACTGGGCTCTTGCCTGCGTTGCCACCCTTTTCTGCCCACAAAGAAATCCGCAGCAGTCATGATAGAGCACCGTTGAGCTCACTCATTCCCCCTCTCTCAGTTGCTCGTTCTGTTTCTTCCACCGCTGCAGGCTGCCCTTTTATACTGGGCCCCTGCATGCATTGCTGCCTTTTTCTGCCCACAAAGAAATCCTCAGCAGTCCCAACTGAGCTCCGGTGAGCTCACTCACTCCCCCTTCCTCACCCACTTGTTCTGTGTCTCCCGCTGCTGCAGGCTGCCCTTTTGTACTGGGTTCCTGCCTGCGTTGGTGGCTTTTTCTGCCCAAAGAGTGATCTACAGCAGTCCTGACACAGTTCCGTTGAGGTCGCTCACTCCCCCCTGTCACTCGCTCATCCCATTGCTGCCGCCGCTCCAAGCTGCTCTTTTGTACTGGGCTCCTGCCTGCGTTGCACCTTCTGCCCACAAAGAAATCTGCAGCAGTCATGATAGAGCTCTGTTGAGTTCACTCACTCCCCCTCTCTCACTCACTGGTTCTGTTTCTCCCACTGCTGCAGGCTGCCCTTTTGTACTGGGCCCCTGCGTGCATTGCTACCTTTTTCTGCCCACAAAGAAATCCGCAGCAGTGTCGGCACAGCTCTGTTGAGCTCGCTCACTCCCCCTTTCTCAGTTGCTCGTTCTGTTTCTTCCGCCGCTGCAGGTTGCCCTTTTATACTGGGCCCCTGCATGCATTGCTGCCTTTTTCTGCCCACAAAGAAATCCGCAGCAGTCCCAACAGAGTTCCGTTGAGCTCACTCACTCCCCCTCCCTCACTCACTCTTTCTGTGTCTCCCGGCGCTGCAGGCTGCCTTTTTGTACTGGGTTCCTGCCTGCATTGGTGCCTTTTCCTGCTGACAAAGAAATCCGCAGCAGTCCCGACAGAGCTCAGTTGAACTTGGTCACTCCCCCCTCTCTCACTCGCTTGATCCTAATCTGTCCCAAACACTGATTTCCGACAGCGACTGCGGTATTGTGCACCGGAAGCGCGAAAACACATTTCAGCCAGGATGTGAAAAATGACAGCTCTACTGTTCATAAGGAGGTGTGGAAAAATGCCAGTATTGAAAATGTGGCGTGAAAATATTACTAATTTGCGAAGTTACAAGGGTGCATGGAAACTGCACAATGCACGCTCATAACACAGTCATTTTATGGAGTTTCATCACTAAATTTTCAACATAAGCATTTTAGGACCTCTGTTCATGAACAGTGTCAGTGTGATTTTCTTAATGTGCCCCAAATACTGATTTCCCACAGCAATAGTGCTATTGTGCGTCGGAAGAGCGAAAACACATTTCAGCCAGGATGTGAAAAATGACAGCTGCACTGATTATAAGGAGGTGTGGAAAAATGGCAATGTTGAAAATCTGGAGTGAAAATATTGCAAAGTTGCAAAGGTACGAGCGAGCATGGAAACTGTGCAACGCACGCTTGTAGCACACTAATTTTATGGACTTTCATCGCAAAATTTTCAACATAGGCATTTTAGGACCTCTGCTAATGAACAGTGTCACTGTCATTTTCATAATGTGTCCTGAACACGGATTTCCCACAGTGACTGTGCTATTCTGTGCCGGAAGTGTGAAAACACATTTTGGCCAGGATCTGAGAAATGACAGCTGTACTGTTCATAAGGAGGTGCAGAACAATGGCAGTGTTGAAAATCTGGAGTGAAAATATAAATTTGCGAACTTACGAGCGTGCGTGCAGACTTCGCAATGCACGCCCATAACACAGTCATTTTATAGAGTATCGGCACCAAATTTTCATTATAGGCATTTTAGGACCTCTGTTCATGAACAGTATCACTGCCATTTTCATAATCTGTCCCACACACTGATTTCTGACAGCGACTGCGCTATTCTGTGCCGGAAGTGTGAAAACACATTTTGGCCAGGATGTGAAAAATGACAGCTGTATTGTTCACAAGGTGGTGTGGAAAAATTCCAATGCTGAAAATCTGATGTGAAAATATTACCAAATCACGAAATTATGACGTCGTGGAGCAACTGCATAATGCGGCTAAATAAAACAATCACTTTTGGATTTTTCCACCAAATTTGCAAAATAGGCTTTTTCAGAGCCCATCTTATGAACACTGGCACTGTTGTTTCATTAATCGGTCCCAAAAGGTGATTCCGTGCAGTGACCGTGAAATCACCTTTCCGGGCCGATTAACGCCATGACAGTGGCAGAAATCATGAGGAGGGGTCCCAAAAACCCCATGTTGAACATTTGGTGCCAAAATTCCAAAAAATTACTGAGATATGCATCAAAGTAAAAAAAAAAACCCTATTTATTCCATTATACAGCTTACCAGCATTTCCTCAGTTCGTGGTTGGCTTTGAAGAGTGCAGACGCGTTCCCGGTCCACCGAAGATCGTTGTGCCGGGCTCCGGAGGTAAGTATGGGGTGAGGGGGGTGTGGGGAGGTAGGGCACGCAGTGGGAGGGTATGAGTTGCGGGAGGGGGCGCAGATGGCGAGGACCGTTTTCTTCTTTAGGAGTAAAAAAAAGACGCCACTGGACTTTTTTTTTTCAGGTCACTTTACACACTGGGGTGGGCTCCTGTGTGTCACCTGCATGTTTTGGGGTATGAGACTGGAGCTGACAGGGATTGGGACCCCTGTCGGCACATACTTGGGTTTAGCGAGCCGAGGGGATTAAACCCCCTGCACACAAGAAATGGGGGGAATATGCTGACAAGGATTGGCCACCCCATCAGCAAACACAGAAGGAGGGGACAAAGCCAGGGGACTGGGCACCCCCCTTGGCACACAAGAAATGGGGGGGATATGCTGACAAGGATTGGGCACCCCCGTCAGCAAACACAGAAGAAGGGGGGACATAAGCCAGGGGGGACTGGGCACCCCCCTCGGCACACAAGAAATGGGGGGAGACAAGCTGATGGAGACTGGGCTCCCCGTCAGGAACAGCTCTGCAATGAGGGGTCGCTTCCTCATTGCATTGGATGACACTGCAATGACAAGGCGTCCCCTGATTGCAGAGGCTAAAACTTTAGAAGGCTATGGCATGCTGGCTGAACTAGTGTCAGCAGCAGCGTGCCACACCATTGGGGGCAGCAGACCAAGCCTTTAAAGGCTGTGGGGGCATTGGCCACAACAGTGCCATGCCTCCACATCCTGCTTCTTGCAGAAGCTGCTGCAATATGTTTCTCAATCAACATAAAAACAAAACAAATAGGGAATACAAGTAAAATGTTCTTTATTTGAATGGAACAGCCAGCCCAATAGTGCAATAATAGTGCTACCATTCACTATGCTGATGACACAGGTTCAAGAACAGATCAGGTTACTTGGGGTCTGGCCAAGAAAGGAAGATAGAGCACCCCAAAGATGTCTCTGCTCCTTCGGGTGTGGGGATGAAGGAAGACACTGTATGGTACTACTTGTCTGCCACCTGATGTAGATTGTGTGGCAGTGCATCAAAAGCACAGAGCAGGGGTGAGGGGCAGCTGCCAGATGCTAAACATGCATATCTGCATGTCATTGCATATCGACTTCCCACAGGCCTGTGCACCATCAGCATGGCAGGCCATGCACCACCATTGTGGGCCTGGGAAAGTGCTGGATAACCAGTACATCCATGAGAAGTTTGGTGATGGAGAGAGGGGGAACATTGGGAGGAGTTGGGGTGCAAGAAAAAGCTTGATTGAAAACAAAATGTGAACTACAGTCAACAGGTGTCAGTCTCCACCATGCACTGCTTATTTGGCAGACTCCAGAAAGTTCTCTCAGACCTCTGTTTATGTATTTTAAAATGCTATCTAGAAGCTGTTTTAGGCATTTGCAAAATAGGTATTTTTCTGTGGTCACTAACAGGAAGCACTTGCAGTTGTAGGGACACTAAAGTACATGGATAAGAGGTTTTTAGTTTGAGCCAATTCTTAATAGACAAATAGTTGTAACCTGTTGAGTTCAAGAAGAGGTTCCACAATATGAACCTTTTAGAACCTTTTGGGTTTAAATTACCTGGAACTGGGAAAGATTTTCCATACCTAGTCTTTATTTATTTATTTGGAAATTCAGAAAGTACCTTTGAGCTGAAAGCTCATTTACAAAGGTTCCACATCAAACACAGTAAATGGATATAAGAACAACACAATAACTCTGAGTACAGAGTGCATGATTAACAATTCAAAACAGGTAGGTAATAAACAGTTGAACAGTACAAGGTTGCAAGGTTAAACCAGAAAGAGTAGAATAGTTGCTAGAGACACTGTAGTGCATCAGAAGCAGCCAAGAGACAGCTTTGTCACTCAAGTTGCATCAATGGGAGTATGAAAGGAGGGCTGAGAAGAAGAAGAGGTGGGGAAAAGGTTAGAGGAACGAGGGAGCGAGATAAGGGTAAGGATAAGGGTGAAAGAGGGAGGGTGTGATACTAGGGGGAAGGGAAAGTAGATGGGTGGTGTTCAGAACAGGGTTTTGGAGGCCTGGTCTGACAGTATAAGGGTTTGAGGGAAGAGAGGTGGACCCTTACTTGAGGGGAGGAAAGTGCATTAGTTGGGACTAGAAGATTTCCAGTGAGAGATAGTCAGATGGGCTAGTCTGAATGCATTGTGCATGTAGTCATAGCAACTGTATCATAAAAGAAGTGTCGAAAATGGAAATGAAGAAATCCTGTACTTTGATTGGTGGGATCCGGTCACATGACCATGTGATAATTACAGCTCAACTGCACAGATCAGTTAAAATGTCTTTCCTTTTGCACTTTTGTGGGCTTTTTAACTTATTTTGTATGCTTGATAACACTCCAGGATGTGCGATTGTAATGCCACAATTCATCACAAGCACCGGCTGGTTGAAACCACAACCTGTCCAGGGATGTAAAACAGTATAACTGCATAACATACATTCATGTGTTATTGCGTACACACCACTTTCAGATTGGTATTGACATTTTGCCAATAAGGGACTGACACCACAGGGCACGGTGCAACACCCCTTCAAAATTTACTTAGGTAAAACCTGATTTCCTTGAATAGTAATCATTCAAAGGATGAAACAGAAGTACTTTAGACTGACAGAATGCCTAAATTTAGGAGAGTGACAGACCCTCTAAGCTGGGCAAGGAGGAGCTGTCAAAGGCCTTCTACTGTGTTGGAGAGAGACTACCTTTATGAAGAAGACTGTCATTCAAATCTAATTAAAGCCATGGGAAGACAGCTAATTTAGTTCTGTCTTGCTAAGCCTAATTAGGCCGTCCATCTAAGTGGCACAAATTCAATTAAACTGCATTTAAATTCAGCTCTTTCAGCCGAAGCTAACTGTGATGGATTGACTCTGCATGCACTCTAGCATCCTCATCTCCACAATCCTTTGGATATTCTGAGTTTGACAATTCTTGGCTATTCCATTGAAACAAGATGCTAGAATGATACATACGTAAGACATAGCTCTTATTAAAGTACTTTTGTGGTCTCACTCAAAATGCAGTCTAATAACTCTGCCCGAAGCCAAAACCAGTTCAAGTGTGCTTAAGCTGAACAAGATAATAACTGCCTGTCTTCCATAATTGCCAAATTAATGTTATTGCTCTGCTTTTCTTACATTTTAAAAAGAGTAATACTGGAAAAAATAGTAATTTTATGATGTCTTCAGGAATGGAGGCTGTATGCACCCACATCCATAACATACCTTGCAGCAGATCACCTGTGAATTCTCCAGCAACAGCCCTTCAAATTAAAGTACAACCAGAGGAGTGCACAGAGTCAGTGAACAAGGGGGGCCAGAATCCCCACAAAGCTGGGGGGGGGTTGGGGGCATATATATAATTACATTATAATTTAGTTGGAGGATGATTTCTAACAGGGGGGCTGGGGCCAGGGTGCCCCCCACCCCCGCGCACGCCTATGAGTACAACTTCAAAGATGTGTCATCAGGAAAAGCCGACCTATACCACAGTGAGTCTGGCCTCTACAGGAAACAGTTGACCTGTGCCTAAATGTCAAAATCAATAAGGTGTGAAAAACCAAATCAGGTGCATGGACTAGGCTTTTGATTGGACCTTAAAGTAGGGATGATAAAACCACAAAAGGTTCTGAGGTTTTAAAAGGTTCTGATAAACCATAAGTTCTGACACTTACCCAAGCCTTATCCGAACTTTTACAACCTTTCAGTTTAAAGTAAAAAAAAAAAAAAATGTTTTAACTTACATTGTCCACAATTATGCTACTGTTACTGAATGGAAAAGTATCTAAATACAACTTGGAGTGGTACTGCAGTACATCCAGCCACCCTTTAGAAGCTTTCTACCACCACAACCAGCCTTCTTACAAGATGAAGACTAGCTGATGGAGTATATTAAGCTACAAAATCAGCATTTTAAAAATGATAAGAAACTCATCAAAATTTGAAAAAATATTATGAAAAAGCTCTTTTTCAGAAAATGGCACAAGGTCTAGGTGCTTCTGAACTTATTTGAACAGGTTTTCCCATCTCTAATCTGAAGTTAAACAGCACCGTTCCAGCTAACATATCCTGTCTAACCAGTGGGGCACCCACCCGGGGCATCCACCCTAAAGCCCTCGAATGGAAACTGAACCAAGTAACCCGAGTCCTGAAGGCAGAAACTCACAAAATTCAGCTAAACTAGACACTGCCCTTAGCCAGGAGTTTGAGCTGAGTGTTTAGATTTTCCCTGATCAGTTCAGTATTAGAAATTTAGAGGGCACATCTGGTGAAACTTCACAACACCAAAGGAGTCTTCTGTTGCAGCTTCTCACTCTTAGATGGTGCTGTTGTTGCAACTTCTCAGCACTAACAGATGGTCTTCCATTGCAGCTTTTCATATTTAGAGGGGGCGCTTGTTGCAGTTTCTCAACACTAGAGGCACTCTTCCACTACAGCTTCTCACATTTAAAGGGTGCAGCTGTTGCAACTTTTCAACACTAGAGACTCTCTTCCATTGCATGATCTCACATGTAGAGGGTGCTGCTGCTGCTACAGCTTTTTATCATAGAGATACTCCAGAGGTCATGTGATGAGCTGCTCGAACTAACAGTGTCTTCATGAGAACCCCCATCCTCTCCTGAGCTATTTTCAATTAAATATCAGATATAAGCTCTTTGTTCTGCTCTGCTACATTTTAACTACTTTTCAGAATCAATACCTGCCTGAAGTCAGCTGAAAAGCTGCTTGGAAATGGAGTCAGAAATGAAAACTGCCCCTCTCTATGCCATACTCCACCTGCCACCATGGAGCGTGACAAAACTTCCAAGTAGTCTAAAGCACAGGCCGTAACTCCCACAACCCTCAGAGGAAAGATTCCTGCAAGAGTTTAGTCCTATGAAAGAAGCCTTGCTCACCTTAATAGAAGAAATACAAACTGTCCAGTCCTCAGTAGATATGCTCACCAGGAGGGTCGGAGATAATGAAGCCCGCACCAACTCGTTAGAGGAATGGCGCAACACTTGGGAGCCAGAGATGGTGGCACTTAGACAGAAAAACACCCATCTTGAAGCCCCGCCTGGAGGATTTAGAGGACGAAGCAGAAGAAATAATATTGTAATATGTTGTAATATTTGGGCTCCCAGAGAAGGACAAGGGTCCACATTTGTCCAGAGGCTCTGCAAAAGGATTACCGGATCCTCCCTCAGTGGTCCCTCCTATGTTGTGGAAAGAGCACATCGCTCTTTGCTCCCCATGCCTGCAGAAGATCAACCTCTCTGGCCCTTTGTAGTTAACGATTTTTATTGTTATTGTTACTAAAGTACACTAATGTTATACACACACCCTAGGGTACACTGCAACATTTGGTGCCCTTCGGGAAACAGAGAAGCGATGAGCGACCAAGGCTTGGACAATATCCACATTTCACATGGTCATGCACTAAGGTAGTCCACTGGGAAGTAGGTGAAGGATATGTATGATAACTACACTAGTATGACCCATTCAGCCTTCTCCTGACCCTTTGTTGAATGCTACTTACTGGCCTCGGTCAAGTGTGCAAGGAGGGGGCCCAGGGTGCAATATCCCTTACCCACCTTATGGACCTCAGTCTCTTACAAAGCAGGTGCACTTCAGCATCGGATTGAATCATATATTGGGATATCACCATATAACCAAACATAAGACAACTAAATACATTAGGCAATCACATTGTACATCGAAGTTTGTTTTGGTATCTATCAGGGAGGTGGTGGTGGTAGGAGGTTATGGGCACTTGGAGGGGATGGGGCTCTAGACTACTGTCGACAGCTTTACCCGGGTTCATGTACACATCCCCTATCCTGGTATGGGTAGCTTACCCAGGTACACTTCTATTCTGTGGAGGTCCGGGGGATGAGTACAGCTTTTCATAGAATTGTGCCATGATTGTGTTTATCCCCTTTTGAGAGTGGTCTTTCCTGCCCTCTTTGTCAGCTAAGGTGTGGATAGTTCTAGCCGCTTGTCTATTTTTAAGTCTGTAGGCTAGCAGTTTACTGGCCTTCCCCCCTTCCCAAAAGGAGTGGCACATCCGCTGCGGGTTCAGTTCAGCCTGATGAGTCAGAGGAATGTTCAATTGGACTCTAGTGCTGAAGAGTTGTGCCAGCAGTGCCCATGGGGAGGTCTCTGGAATTACACTTCTTGTACTGGGCCTTGAATGTAGCCAGTTGCTTTTCGAGGGCCCTTTGTTCCAGCTCCCTCCCTCCTTCATCTCCTAGCTGAGATGAAGGCAATAATCCTGCCCTGTATGGTGGCCTTGAAAGCCTCCCAAAGGGTGGAGTAGGACACCTCCCCATTGTCGTTGTTTCACAATACTTATCGATCTCTGGGCCTAACCAGTCCTGGAACTGTGCATCATCTAGCAGCAGAGTTTCCAGTCTCCAATTGTTAGATTGTGTCTGGTCCATCCCATTTCCAAGCTCAGCTCCAGAGGGGCATGGTCTGAAATGACTATAGGATGTGTCTGTACTTTGGAGACTTCCTCATAGGATGAGTTGAACACAAGCTGGAGATCAGTCCTGCTGGACAAACCATTTGATGGAGAAAAACATGTGGAGTCAAGCACCCCCGGGTGTTTTGTTCTCCAGGCGTCCAGCAAAATATGTTCCTCCATTAGTCTAAGGACTACTTTTGTAGCCTGCCTATGCGGTTCAGGGCTCCTGTTGCTTCTGTCTATTTGGGACTCTAGTGTGAGGTTAAAATCTCCCGCCATTAACACTGGTGCCTTGCTGTCTATAAGCCACTGCTTTAGATTATGGAAGAAGTTGGGGCAGTCCTGGTTGGGAGCATATATGTTGACCAAAATCATTGTCCCTTCTGGGGATGTCACATCCGCCATGATACTCCTGCCCCCTTTGTTGCTTTTTTGGCATGCTACCTTCCAACCCAGATTTTTATGGAAGAGTATCTAGACCCCAGTTTTGTGGGAAGCTGCAGCACTGTGGATCTTCTCGCCCACCCAACCCTGTTGTAGCTTCTTAGCTTCCCCAGAGGAGAGTTTGATTTCTTGAAATAATTCTACTAGAGGGCTCAGTCTCTTTAGATGTAATAGGACTTTTTACTTTTGACTGGAGAGTTGAGCCCCCTAACATTCCAGGATATCAATTTAGTCTCCATAAGGGGGGTAACTCACCACAAACTGAACTAGGTGGGGTAAGGCTCTCCAACCTGTTGTCCTTCAGAAGCGAGGGTTGGGTCTCTTGCCCCGTGTCCCTTTTCCCCACCCTCCACCCACCTCCCCACATGAACAGTATAGATTGCCTGTAACATCAGCTAACCTGTGCTCATTAACATACAGAAACTGTAACCAGATAACACATCCCAACAGGGGACTAACTGTAGGTGTCAAGTGTTCTTGTGTGATCCCATCCCACTGCTCCCCAAATTCCCTTAGCATCCCATCGTTGTGACCAGCATCTGCTGAATCTCGTGTCATGCGACACTCCTTTATTCATTGCTCTTACCGTGGTGTGCAGATTAACATACAGCAGCATCTCATACTAAGCTCTTATGGCACCTAAAAAGAGCTGCTGGCTAACCCTTTTTCCCTTAGGCAATGGCTTAAGGGGCTCCAGTGACGGGGTTCCCCTGAGCGCTGTGGGGCCTTGCATATCCACCTTTTGTACCTGATCTTGGGGAGGGGGGTCATGTCCCCAATGCATTGGGCTTATGGTATTGTCTCTCAGTTGGGGGGGGGGGCTCTCCTTATGTTGAGCCCGAACCATGGTTGCAACATGTACTGCTGTGCTCCCAGGGGTACTGGTGTCTGAGAGGCCCTGGGCCTGAAGTACTGGTGGTGTGGAACCATCTGACCTAGTTGAGCCCCACCCTAGCTCAACCCCGGAGGTGCAAAGGCTCCTCCTCCCCCTCTCACTGGCTCCATGACCTCAGTCTATTCCTGGGTTCGAGGGGTTGGGGGACCCTACTTTGGTGTACAGACGCTGGGAAACCCAAGATCATTGGCAAGTTGGACGGAGGGCTCTGTGGTGCTATACAGTGATTGAATCATGTTCAAGTGCTATTTCAAGGACCTTTCCCCCTGGAGCTCTGAGGGTCATGGAGCCGGTGTGAGGGGGAGCCCACCAGTATAACTCCCCTTGTTGGATAAGCATTGACTTGCAGTTCATCGACCGCATCAGGAGACTGCTCCATTGGGAGTTGATAAGCAGGAGCAGGTCCTAGCCTGCAGCTAGCAAGGATGGCCATGAAGGCCCTGATCTTTCCCCCCGGGCGGGGGTGCCAGATCCAAACTGTGTGCTGTTCCTTTAAGTGTGCCCCCATCTTCCTGTCCCCTCATACACATAATATGTACAACACAGATCCCAAACAATGACCCCGGACAAGATGTTAAAGTTCAGGCCAGGAGGATGACTTGGTGGTCTGCCTCCTAAACGGGAAAGAAAAACAAGCAATACTATTGGGCAAACATTACCGCATGAACCCTCCTGGATGGCCTCCTCTTGCAGCTTTGGGAAAACAGCCATCAGCAGGTCTGTGGGATCATGGCCTCTGGCCTGGAGTAGGCTCTGTGACACATCCTTCTCAGCCACGTTGGCCCAAGAGTGAATCAGGGCATCTGGAACCACTGCTGGAGATAAAGCAGACAGTCTCGGTGGGAGAGGTGGAAGATGTAGCGACATCTCACCAGGTGGGCTCATTAGTGCCACAAACTGGTTGTTTGACATGTTGGGGCTTGCAGAGCCGGTGAAGACCTCTGAATTGGGCTGGTGCTACAGCTCCTGGAGCGGAGCCATGGAGCCTTGTCGAGATAAGGTCCTTCCTCTTTTGGAGCTTTTTTTGTTTTGCCTCTGGTTCCTTCGGTCGGGGCTCTTGGGCTCCCCTGGAAGTGATCTCCGGTGGCTGGGGGGTCTCTGTAGGAGGGGTCACCCTCATGGAAGTAGGTCTGACTGGTGAGCAGTCCATTGGGGCACCCCTAGTTGGGGGGCTCTGTTGTTTGTTAGGCACCCCCAGATTGCCTCAGTTCAGCTTGGGGGCATATCTGAACAGAAAGGATTTGGCAGCCTCAGGGGACTCAGAGAGCTTCAGAGCCCCATTCACCATTATTCTTAGGGAGGCAGGGTACTGGAGAGAGTACTCCAGCCCCACCTCCATGCAGGCCTTCCTTGCCATCATGAAGGTCCATCTCCTGACTGAGACCTCCTGAGAATAATCAGCATAAATCTGTATTTTTTGTCCCCTCCACCACCTGAGGTCCTGAGCTTGCCTCGCAGCCCTTGTAATTGCATCTTGGTCTTGAAACTGGAGGAAGCGGGTGAGGATGGTGCATGGGTGGCCTCCTGGGGGGTTGAGGTGCAAGTGTATGGTGCACTCTATCTATTTCAAAGGATCCTCCCCTGTGCCAGCCCAGGAGTGAAGGAAGCTCTTTCTGTGAAAACTGCACCGTGTCATTGCCGTTGCAGCCCTCCGGAAACCCCATGAAGCAGAAGTTATTCCAGTGGCTGCAGTTTTCAAGGTCCTCCACCCTGTTCAAAAGCAGGTGGATGATGCAATCCAGTTCCCAGAGCTGCAAATCAGCCTTATTCCAGGCATCCTCTGCTTCTGCCACTCTATGCTCTGTAACGCAGGCTCCCTGCAAGAGGTCTGTGATGTCGGAAGACTTTTTATGTGTGGCTAGTTCCATTTTGTCCATCTTAAGCATTATTTCCATGAACATTTGCTTGATCTCTTGCAGGTTGCTGTCAGATGGTGGTGGTGGTGGTGCTGGGGACTCCATCCCGATTCTGAGCTCATGGAAAGGGCCTGCCCTTGGTGTCTCCCCCTGACAGTCGAAAAACTCTGGATTGCCAGCAGACAGCTGCTCGATTGATAAGTCACTTGAAAGGTGAGCTCTGTTATGATATGTCTACAAAGAATGAGTGAGATAGCTGCAGTATGTCAGAAGATATTGATGGATGTTTAGCAGGATCTGGAAAGCTAGTTACTTATGTGTCCATTCTCCTTGGTCGCTGGCCACACCCCCTCCCCAGCCCTTAATCTTCAAATTTTTAAATTACCTGGATCGCCAACACCTCCTGAACAAGGTGTGGGTCATGGAAGAAATTACCTGGCAGGGGGCCTGCCTCAGAATTGTCCAGGACCTTCCAGCCTTGGTGACGGCAAAGAGAACCTCCTTCCATCTGACTGTGAGCAATCTGATTGAGCTGGAATTAAGTTTCAGATGCAGTATCCCACTGTCTTACAGCTGCGCCTTGGACCAGCTTGGACCAGCTTTGAAACAGCTGAACAGGCAGTGTCTGAACTTCAGAAGATGTATCTGGATATTTTTAAGTCCCCTTAACTCCAAGACAAGTTGGTGTTCTATGCCACACTGGGGACAAAATGGCAGCATCGACCGAGGAAGTTCCAATCTTCTGCACGTTGACCTGGAGCCCTTCTAAGTTTTCTCACTCCTTTCTGTTAAACTGGACCTAGTACCTGCCTCACCTCTCACTCGGACAAAGGTAAGGCAGTTCAATTTGCTGCTGCCTTGGAGACAGGTGCAGATTATGAGGGCAGGCAAGTGTGGATCATATCCTAAGCCTAGGTGCTCCTTTTTACTCGATATCGGACAGAGCACTATTGGTAGCTGCACAGAGACTTTGGATTAAAATGAGCACTGTTGTGACTTTGTTTGCCTGCCATGATATAACAGTGCTTTACTATATTAGCAGCTACAATCATTTATGGGGCTAAGTCTGGAAGTGCGGGCTGGCTTTAAATATGGCACACCCCTATGACTCTCTGGGAGCTAGTAATTGTTTTCTTACTTGACGGACTACTTCTGCATCTTGGCTCCCATCATAACTTCACTATTGGTGTGTCCTGTTCTGAGACTGCAGGATTGTCAGATCCTGCCCCCTAGACATCAGTTGATGGGCAGAAAGTCTTCTTTGTTCCACTCCTAATTCAACATGACATTTCAGGAGAGCTACGCAGTATCCAACCCCTTCCATGGACAGCGCTTTGACATTACATTGCTTTCCCCCAATAATAGTTTTAGACTGAGAGAACTTTCCTTTTTTATTTCCAAATGTCTTATAGAAATGGACCCTGTTTTTTCCCCCTCTTCTCTGCTCAGTGGGCCTCTGGTTAGCCCCTTATAGGTTGATGACTATCCGGTGATGATAGCCATTTTTGTATTGGCACTGTTGGGCAAAGAATATATTTTTTTGATTAGTTTATAAGCAAAACAACAAATCTTGGGTACTGAAGGGATACATCCTTCTTTACATTGTAGTTTGTTTCAAGTACCAATTCTCTTAGTACCCGCTGCAATCTGGTAGTTTACAATTACTGGGGCCCATGCACGATTGGGTGTAAACTATGCCTGAAAATGTTGTAAGTGTGGTGCGCAGGTACAAGCCACATAAGACACCCCCACTATGCTGGTTGCACAAACGGCCATGCACGCTCTGCTGACACAAGGGGGGTTGTGCAGAAGGGTGCATAGCGCCCCACACAGCGCATGGAGGAGGGCTGCGCTATGCAGCCCCACCCCGTGACCTCACCATATATGGCCATGTTCCTCGCCCCGGGCAGTGTCATGGAAGTGCATCCTGTGTAAGAAACGGCCGCAGAATGGATTGCAGAGTTAGACAGTGGCACAGACAGGCTAAGCCAGACCCCAGCACAGCCAGAACATGGCGTTGGTGTGTCTTGAAAGAGCTGTGGATGGGTGCAGAGGTGGGTCCTTGCCCAGCCCCATGCAATGAACTTCATAGGTGCCCAGGTGGGGTCCATGGTGTCTGACATATGAACACACTACCCAACACACTGGCGGAGGTGAAGGCATGGCTGTAGCTTGAGATCTAGAGTGGTGTGAATGCCTCAGGGCCAGAGGCACGGACCCTTGTGGTGATAAAGCACAAATGGTGTGACATGTGGGCCACAGTGAAGAGGAAGGTCATGGCGGCTGAGCTGGAATTCCAGTGCACCAGCGGCGGGCTATGCATGGTGCACAGCCAGCTGATGCCAGTGAAGCGCATTGTGGTGGACACTCTCATGGACGTTGGCATTCATGGGGAAGTAGAAGGAATGGCTACCATGAACGGTATGTACCGGAGTGGCCCACAGTCATGGGCAACCATGCACTATGGCAGCATGCGGGTACCAACAGCCATATGTTTCCCCCACAGCACAGCCCACAGACGGTCACAGAATATAGGTGACAGACACCACACAAGGGAGGCCTGCAGATGAAGATCCAGAAACACTGCATATAGCACAGGTACGGCACCGTGCCACATGCACATATGACAACACCACCACAAGGCAGGCACACAGCCCGACTAACAGTCCCCTCTCCCCCACAGGTACAGAGCCAGACATGGACACGCAGATGGGGACAGACACGGATGCAGACAGCAACACAGAGGCAGCAGTGGAGTGCTTCCAGGAGGCTGGCACTGACTGAGAGAGCCGCAGTGACAGCAGCATGCAATGCAAGACCTGGGGAGCCATGCATGACAGGGGCAACTCTGTGCTGGCAGCGGGACAGTGCAACTGGTGCATCTAATGCACCTGCCAGATGCCACTGTGACTACGCACTGGGAACAGCCAGGCACAGATGATAGTCCTAATGACGGGCCATCGTGGCATGCACCTGGGTGTAGGCATGCAGCCCACATGGATGCCAATCTGGTGAACAAGTACCAGGAGCTGTGCTGGCTGGAAGAGAAGCAGCTTGTGGAACAGCACCGCAACATCGAAACCATGGTGGCTCTCACAGGCGAGGTCCATGTCATGCGACATGGACTCGACCACATTACAGATGCATTCGAGTGGCTCATCAGCCAGAACTCCAGGGAAAATGTGCACCACAGCAACCATCCTGGTCATGAACACACCACGGCAGCCACTGACATGGGCAGCCAGCAGCGCAACACTATAGGACACCCATTGGACACAGACAGCTCATAGTTTCCCAACACACAGGACTCAGATATGGGTTCCGCACACCCTGTCGGAGCACACACTATGGATGAGCATGGGCCGGACACATGGGGCATAGGGGCCACTATGGAGCAACAGGTGGCTGAACATGGTGGTGTGGTCAAGGATGACATGCGGGACGGTGACACAGAGCTGGCACTGGCCAGCAGATGGGGCTGCAGCAGCACCAGAGCACACACCACTACCCGGTGGATGGGCACATGCATCTCTGCCCACCTTTAGGCAAAGCCAACTGTCCCACCAGGGCCACTGACCATGTGGATGACACAGTTGCCACAGGAACTCAGTGGCACCCCCAGCAGCACTGTTGTTCCCTGACAATACAAAACATGCACACCTGACGTGACACAGCAGGCCAGAACAGCCCCTCAGACCCCCCCCTTGTACAGCACAAGCACAGCCTCCCCCACAGGCAGCACAAGCACAGCCCCCCACATGTACAGCACAAGCACAGCCCCCATACAGCACAGGCACAACCCACCCCATGAACAGCAAAGGCACAGACCCCCTTATACAGCACAAGCACAGCCCATCAGCCCCCTACAAACAACACACAAGCAACGCCCAAATGGGCGCACTCAGAGCATCAACATCATTGTGCCCCTGCTGGCCATGCCACACGCCGCACATACATGGGGCCCAACCATGATGCCCACACCCAGCCCGGTTACCGTCACTCATGCATGTACATGTCATCCACAGGGATGCCACTGCAGGCACACATGGTGGCCACCACCCATGCCTCCACCACTGCCAGGCCTAATGTTGGAACGTGCCCTGCACCAGTGCTGCACATCCACTGACCATCTCAGGACCCCGGCACACCTTGACAACCCCATCACTGGCAGATCCATCCAGGTGTGGCTCCCCCAGTATGGCGCATTATGATGTAGGTAAAAAACTAAATTGGTACAGAGGGCCTACTCACCAAAACTTTTTTAATTATATTTATTTTTTATCAGCAAGATATAGTCACAAAAACAAACGTTTTTGGAAAATATCCTTCATCAGTGTTCAGACCACATCTACATAAATAATAGTATTCAATTATAATCCTTTATTAACATAATTTAAAATTCAAAACAATAATACATAGTGGTTGAAATGCTCACCTATCTTCACATTATTGATATAGACCATTAAATAGCTACAGCTTCTAATTTGTGTTTATTCTAAAAAAAAATTAAAAAAGGAGGGAAATATATCTCATTTTTAATGCTTTTGTATATACTGATTCTACATTTATTATCATGCTAAGAAAAATAACAATAATGTACAGATAAATATTCACCTTCAATTGTTGTTTTTCTGGTAATAATTTTATCTCATTCTTCATTTTGCTATAAACAAAGGTGCATATATATCATGAATGCTTTAATGATATTATTCTAATAGTTTTGTGATTTAATTCATCACTTCTAAACATAATAAGCAATCTTGAACTGCGTTTGAAACTTCTCAAAGTTAAAATTCAGTGTGGATAATCATATAGCGCCACGATGACCTCATGGCGTCTATAGACTCTCTTGCGCTTCGGCTTTATATCTTAGTTATGTTGTCTAGCGTTTATTAAACCGTAAATACATTTGAAGCCATTCAACATTAAAATAAAGCTCAAGTAAGCATGCAGTACCACGCTCACCTCGTGATATCTTTGTGCTCTATCTCATCCTATCTACATTTCAAAATCAACTGTCAAATATATGTAACCTTTACCAAACTATAAAACTTCCTAGGTAAACCATTCATAATTTCTCAACTGGTTAAAAGTTTAAATAACCTAGCGTTTTCTCCCTACTTGCCGGGGTAACATAGGATTGTTATTTTGAGAGGTCCAATATCATTTTACCTCACCTCAAAGTGTGTTAATCTTGAAATAATCTTATTTCACTTCCTGCAAATCGCTCACCTATCAGCAAAAGATTCTGAGTCAAAAACAGCGTCAGTCAAAAACAATATAGCAACTATTCTCACTTTAACAGAGTATGTACTTACTTATACGTAATGTGCTGTGACATGACCTCCTGCTCTTTCTATATGTGGAGGTGTGTGGCCTGTTTTACTATGGGTTTAAATACCTGAAGAATGGAAGTCAGGCGCAGGACCATGACGCATCACCGCGATAAACTCACGATATTTGCCACATCTCCAGTGCCTGACCCGCCATGCAAAAAGGAGTGATAGCTTTCTGCAAAGCGGCACCTTATAAAGGAACGTGTCCAGACTTCAGTAACTTTTAATGCTATAAATCAAATAAAAATCAAATAAAAAGGGGGCATATTATGAGTTGCATGACTAAGAATGTATTAAGACTACAAAAAAAGTTAATGTTATTTCTTGTATTTATATCTGATGTATGATAATTAGCGCACACTAACTATTCAAGTACTTTGTAGATTTTACCTTCGATGTTTAATGGATTTTGTATGCTGCAAAATGAACTGTATACAATCCATTGTTAAAATATATTGTGCATACTACATTGGATTGCAAATCCATAATAGTGAATTAATCAAACAGATAATACAGTACTTAACTACATATATTTCATAATATTGGTTGCCAATCTATACTTTCATTTAATACCAATCTGGGATTCGTAGCTTCAAATCTATCAATATAATATGCTTCCCTAGTTAAAATCTTAGTCCTGAAATCCCCTCCTCTACTATCTGGTAAGACTTTTTCTATGCCAAAAAAGTGTAATTGTGGTAACTGATGTCCAAATTCCGTAAAGTGTCTTGCTACTGGTGATGTTATGTCCTGTCTTCTGATGTCAGATTTATGTTCACTAATTCGAATTTTCAACATCCTCTCAGTTTTATCTACATATATTTTGTCACATGGGCATTTCAGTAAATATATAACACCTGTTGTAGAACAATTTATAAATTGGTTAATAGTTATTTCTTCATCTTTAGCAGTATTACATATTTTTTTAATATTATAAGTATTATTGCTATTTATACAGTGACCGCATGAGTAATTCCCTTTTGCTTCATTTAAATTTAAAAAATGTCGTGTTCCAGTTTCTGGAATTTTATGGTCTGTTTTCATTAATCTGTTACCCAATGTTTTATTTCTTTTTGCAACAACTAGAGGTGGAGTTTCAAAGATGTTTTGTGTTATTGAGGTAGCCTGTAACACCTGTCAATGTTTTGTAACAATATTTTTAATTTTAAATAATATTTCATTGTGTTTTGTTGAAAATATTATTCTATATTGTTTATAATCACATTTAGTATCTTGGGTAATATAACAGGCTCTGTCTCTCTCTAGTAGTTGCCATTGTGCGTTACATGCACGGAAACACATTTTGGGTGAGATGTGAAAAATGACAGCTGTACTGCTCATAAGGAAGTGTGGTCAAATGGCAATGTTGAAAATCCCGGATGAAAATATTGAAAATTGGCGAACCTATGAGCGTATGAGGAACAGCGCAACGCATCTGTAAACAGATATTTTAGATTTTTCATTAAATTTTTCAACATAGGCTTTTTGAGAGCTCCACCTTATGAATACTGGCAATGTCATTTCATTAATCAGTCCCGAAAGGTGATTTCATGCAGTGACTGCGAAATCACCCTTCAGGCCCGATTAACGCCATGACAGTGACAGAATTCATGAGGAGGGGTCCCAAAAACCCCATGTTGAACATTTGGTGCCAAAATTCCAAAAAATGCCTGAGATATGCAGCAAAGTTAAAAAAAATTCTATTCATTACATTATACAGCTTACCGGCATTTCCTCAGTTCGTGGTCGGCTTTGAAGAGTGCAGACATGTTCCCGGTCCACCGAAGATCGTCGCGCCGAGGTCCGGAGGTAAGTATGGGGTGAGGGGGGTGTTGGGAGGCAGGGTGCACAGTGGCTGGGCGCGGGTGGGGGCAGAGACAGCGAGGGACCGTTTTTGTGTTGCAGGTTTGTTTTTTTTACAAAGGAGGAGACGACGTGGGATGTTTGCCACGCTGGGGTGGTCTCCCAGCATGGCACAAGGACAGCTTGTGGGGGGGCGTGGAGCCGATGGGGGATTGGGCACCCCCGTTGATGACAGCATCTATTGCCATGCTGGGGTGGGCTCCCAGCATGGCACCCTGTACTCTGGGGGAGCAGTGGATCCAATGGGGATTGGCCACCCCGTCGGCTATATGTGTATCCACACTGGGGTGGGCACCCAGCATGGCATGCAAAACTCTGTTTACAGGCGGGAGGGGCACAGCACAGCTGACGAGTTGGGCACCGTCAGCCTTCTGCTACAATGTGATGACATGCAGTATGTGTGTGTGTGTGTGTGTAGGGGGAGCGCCCATGAGCAGGCGATATCTTATCGCTGCTCACTGAAGCGTAGCTCCCCCTTTCAACTGTATGCCACTGCATTTTGGGCTGTCATAGACAGCTCCAGCAGGCATTGGAGAACTGGGGCCGCACCTGCAAACACACTGACTGAATTGGAAGAGGGCTGCCACACCTCCGAAAACTTGGATGATGGCACTATGTTTCTTGCACATGCGTGCAAGCAAACATAATTAGAATTAGAGTAAGAAAGCTGTGGTCCACTAATTTCTTCCAACCCAGCATGATTTTTCTGTTTATTTCCATACTACATGTTGTTATTTTGAAGCTGGGACTCCTTATTTTGTGTCATTCACAGACTGAAAAAAACTCAACATGAGTGCAGAAGATAGCCTGATAAACAAATGAGTTCTAGGAAAATAATTATATGTGTTTGATGTGAAAAGTAGTTATGTTATGTTTGTAGTTAACATTTAAAAACACCCTTAACACCCAGTTGTCAAATGTGTCATTCACTGGTTGCATACTACTTTGATGGGAAAAGCTGTGTATCTCCTGCGGCATACATTATAGATAGGCACTTTATATATGTTTACATATTTTTAATGCATTACTGTTTAATACATGAGCTGCACACAAACAATAAACATTTAAAAATAAAAAGTACCTGAGTATTATTTGTTTGCCTTAAGAGTGGGGGTCATGCATGTAATATACAGGCAAAGGGAAGAAAACAACAGAAACCATACAAACTGCGGGCTATTTTTAAAAGGGGAATACATGCAGTGGGAAAGGTGGAACATAAAGGGCAAGGCAATAGCTGAACAAATAAATTAAATTTGGGGAAATTAAAATTACTCTCCACCCCAAAAAAAAGTTTAGAAGGAACACCTGGCTGAAATACTTGAGATTGCAGGGATGGATGAGAATGATGATTCGAAGTTTGAACATTTTGTGACTCAACAATTGTTGCCTAAAATGCACAAAACTGCACCATTTAACACCTACATTTTCAAAATTTTCTGGGGGGGGACATGCCCCCAGACCCCCCCCTAGAATTGTTTGGGAAACCCCCCACCACCAAATCCTGGCTATGCCCCTGCCTTATCCCATTTGATCTTAGCAATACCCCCTCTGGACTTTATCCTTTCACTAATGTATCTGTGGAAAGTCTCATCACCTTCTTTTACTGTTCGTGCTAGTGTTTCCTTGGTTTGGGCCTTTGCATGCCTTACTGCCTTCCTTGCTTCCCTTAGGCAACTTTTGTATGCCTCCTTATCTTCATCCCATTGCGTTTCCTTATATTTCCTGAAGGCCAGCCTTTTGGCTCTGACCTTTTCTGCTACTGTTCTTGAGAACCAAAGTAGTTTCCTTCTTCTTTTGCTCTTGCTTTTCTCTCCAACACAACAGGATGTTGCTTCAAGTATTGCATCCTTAATGCTTGCCCACTTTGCCTGTACCACCTCACCTGTATTTCTTCTTGCCAGGGCTAGCTTAACTCTGTTGGCCATCTTATCAAAGTCAGCTCCTCTGAAGTCCCATATTTTTGCCTTGGAATGGGATGATTTAGTTCTAGTGGCCAAATTGAAAGAGACTTATGTTATTTTTTTTTGTTTTTATGTTGGCTTGCCGTGCGTGCAAGCCAACATGTAGGGAGAGTGCAGATTTGGCGGCGCAGCCGCTGTTTGGCAAATTCAGGTCACGCATCAGTAGGTGCGTCCCTCGTTCCCCAATCAGCCTGCATGCTGGCGCCACACCATGCATACATAATGGGGAGAGCACATCTAAGCGAAGGTCTGCTGCAATCCGAGCAAAGCTCGTCATACGCAGCGATCCTTTGCTTGCGTGCTCGCCGCCATTATGAGCAGGGTCGGTGAGTGGCTTACAGCTGCCGACATCGGGGGTGCCCAATCCCTGTGTCGGTAACCCCCACTGCTTTACTGTGCCAACGGGGAGCCTACCCTGTTGGTATACTCCCCAAATGTGGAATGCGAGGTGCCCAATCCCCCTCATCCTTCACTTTCTTTGTTTGCGAAGGGGTACCCAATCCGTCGGCATTATTTCCCTTGTTGTGCCGATGAGGGTGCCCAATCCCCGTCGACTACTGACACCCAAAAAAAAGCAGTTAGGTGGCACACTGGGAGCCCACCCCAGCATGCCAAATGCCCTGCAACACAAAAACTGTCCCGTGATGGTTTTCCTTTTTTTTCCCTTGTAAAATGAAAACCGTCCCTCGTAGTCTTGATGCCCCTCTTCCCCCACCTGCACCCACTCACTGCGCACCCTGCCTCCCCTCACCCCCACCCCATACTTACCTCCGGAGTCCGGCGCGATGATCTTCCATGGACCGGGAACACGTCTGCACTCTTCAAAGCCAACCGCGAACTGAGGAAATGTCAGTAAGCTGTATAATGGAGTGAATAGGGTTTTTTCAACTTTTCTGCATATCTTAGGCATTTCTTGGAATTTTGGCACCAAATTTTCAACATGGGGTTTTTGGGGCCCCTCCTCATGAATTCTACCACTGTCATTGCGTTAATCGGCCTCGAAAGGTAATTTCGCAGTCATTGCACGAAATCACCTTTCGGAACCCATTAATGAAATGACAGTGCCAGTGTTCATGAGGTGGCCTCTCAAAAAGCCTATGTTCCAAATTTGGTGGAAAAAATCCAACAAATGCCTGTTTTACGAGCGTGCATTGCGCAGTTGCTATGCAGGCTCGTAACTTCGCGCATTCACAATATTTTAATGCCGGATTTTCAGCATTGTCATTTTTGTACACCTCTTTGTGAACAGTACAGCTGTCATTTTCCACATCCTGCCCGAAATGTGTTTCTGCACTTCTGGCACACAATAGCGCAGTCGCTGTGGGAAATCACTGTT
The DNA here is from genome assembly GCA_016271365.2 of Neoceratodus forsteri. Classification (NCBI taxonomy): domain Eukaryota; kingdom Metazoa; phylum Chordata; order Ceratodontiformes; family Ceratodontidae; genus Neoceratodus; species Neoceratodus forsteri. The sequence continues at coordinate 492,528,823 of CM057451.1, forward strand.
TGGGCCAGATTATGAAAATGACAGTGACACAGTTCATGAGCAGAGGTCCTAAAATGCCTATGTTGAAAATTTGGTGATGATATGCCATAAAATGCCTGTGTTACGAGTGTGCGTTGGCAGATTGCATGCACGCTTGTACCGTCGTGCATTTGTGATATTTTCAGTCTGGATTTTCACCATTGCCATTTTCCACACCTCTTGATGAACAGTACAGCTGTCATTTTACATATCCTACCCAAAAGTGTTTTCGCACTTCCGGCGCAGAATAGCATGGTGCGCTGTCGAAATCACTTCTTAGGACTTTGAGGAAATAACAGTGACACTGTACATGAGCAGAGGTGCTAAAATGCCTATGTTGAAAATTTGGTGCGAACGATAAATGGCAGTGTTGCAAGTGTGCGCTGCATATTTCCCACGCACCTTGTAACTCTCGCAAATTTGGTATATTTACATGCCACATTTTCAACACTGGCATTTTTTTACACCTCCTTATGAACTGTACAGCTGTCATTTTTCACATCCTGCCTGACATGTTTTCCCGCACTGCACTACCGAACACCAAAGGGACACCCTAATGCCTGTCACTCTCTGCAGGGTGGGGGTGGGTTGGCATCAGTTCAATACTTCACTGCCATTCCTATGATGCATCTGTCTAACTCCTGCACTACCAATGCCAATGCCAGCTTGCCAACATTCGGCATTGACAAATGCTTAGTTGATATGTGCCATTTTAGTATTTTGAAGTGCTGGAGTGGTTTTCGACTCTTCATGGCCAATTTAGTGCCTGGCATTCTCGGTGCACGAGGCTGCCAGAGCTGATGAACTGTCAAACTAAGTATTACTTACTTACATTCAGTAGCCTGATGGATATTCCAGGTCCTTTTCTCATTAATATGGAACTGGGATTTCTTGGATGAAGAAAAGGACAGCTGGGACTTTGATAGCACTTTGATACTAATAAGCTTTTAATGTCTGAGCAAAGGTATGCCGATGTTGACTAGGGAGCTGGGGTACTAGTTTGAGTCTGCCTTGGCGACCCCAAAGTTATTGCACTCAGTGGACTGTTTATTTTTTCTCTTTGGTTTTACAGGTACAATGGATCCAGAAGTTGGCAAAGGAGGAATGGTGGAGGCACTCCCAATAGCTCAGAAATTATCCTGCCATGAAGAGCTCACTGGAGGAGACTCATTTGGAACGAGTAACACTTATGTGATTTAGTAACACCCGAGGTTTTAGCAAAAACCTACAGACTCCAACCTAGGTTTGGAGCATGGAGTGTAGAGTGTGGAGCGTGGAGCATGGAATCAAGTTGGTTACCTTAACATCATCTACTTTTAAGAGCCATTTTATGATTTAGGGAAAGCAGTAGGGAACCATTTCAAGTGTTTACTTATTCAAGACTGAATTTGTGTCCACTAAAGGATTAAAAGGGCTCCTAGCTTTGGAGCCAACTGCTACAATTTCTCAGTTCTCCAAAGCTAGAATTTCCGATTAGTTAAGTGATAGCTGGATGCACTAGCTATTTCTATACATGCACTTTGGGCAGAATTGAAACAGTTTGTTGAAGCTGTGGTCTTGACTTGCATATTTTGCTTACTCAGAATTCCTGTTACAGCGGTGCCTTTCTGGCAGGTTGTGGGAGCACTCTACTTGTGCTCTTTCTCAAGGCCATGAGAAAGAAGACAGGGATAGTGCTCAAAAACATTTGGCTTTGTTCTGGAGTAGCAGGTCCTTTTATGCAATAAAGTGGACTTTTGAATCAGATACCCCATGGTTTCTTTTGGGTTTTCTTTCACTGGAGAAGCCTGAGCTCTACTCTTCTGTGTGCTGTATTATTTTTAAATACAAGTAAGTGAATTGAAGTTCATTGATACAGTTGTGTCTGCTTAATGTAAAAAGGTCAGTGAGGTCATGGATCTTTTGCCCAGTGCTGGGCTATCAGCAGTGGGTTCCGAGCTTCTTGGTCAATCATGTTTCTTGATTTGTTGGGCCCATTTCACAATGTCATATATTGGCAGGCTAATCCCTTGAACAGAACATACTGTAGCTTCCTCAATCATGACATCACTATCTGTCTCAAGGTTCCATTAAATGGCAGCTGCCATGATTTAATATGGGGACAACATAAACGTGGATATCTCTGGACCGCTGATACCTAAGTTAAACCAAGAGCTTCATTTGAAAGAGCTTTTCTTGGGCTTTTGGACCATGAGTGACCCAACACTCCTGTGTTCCCCATGAAATTAAACTGAACCAAGGACATCAAGAAAGAGGCTCTAGCCAATCAGCTGAAGAAAAAATTCTTCATCGTGGTTTTCTGAAATGAGCTTATGTTCATTCTCCATCATTTCAGCCTCTCACATCTAGAGGGCACTACATTTGCAGCTTTTCTTATCTTGAACTCTTCTACCACAGCTTCTTCCCTCTAGAGGTCACTGCTCACACACTGATTTTTACAGGAACAACAACTGCGGTAGAAATAGGGGAGCCTTTAGAAGAGTTCTGACAAGTTCACATGACTGACCTTACCTTTGTTTTAATGGACAGGCTTGTCCATAAACAAGGGGTGTAAGACACAGGTGCCTGGACTGCCAGCAGAAGGTAAAGCATTTTTTTTGTGAAACACTTGAGTAAGAGAGCACAACTGTCTACAAAGTGTGCTTATGAACAGGGAGATTGTTTAACCCACACAAGAGGGGGGGAATTGTTAGGAGCCGCCTAATCAAAGCAACCCAGACTAAAAATACGAATGCAGGAGGGGCTGTCTGTTGCCCCAGTGGATGTGCATTGTGTGTCCATGCCTACAACCTGGGCTCCAAGGCAAACACGGAGCCACAGATCAGGCAGTTAGGCTAGGAGATCGTGCTGCTGATGACCGCATGTCACAGCTAGAGGGAGGGAGGGAGGCGGCACATTCTGGACCTTGCTCTACCAGCAGGAGCATGCTGAATGCATTCGAGGCAGCCCCCCCCACGCCCCCCCCCCATACTGGCATGCCTTCGGAGATGAGAGTAAAAATGGAGGAAAAGGGCTGGCTGAGGCAGGGTTAAGGCTATGATCTCCAACCCCCTAGCCTGGATTGTTCTTTTTGTCAGCTGCTGTGGCAGAGAACTGGGGGCTGACCTCTGCCGTCTGCAATAGCTATGCAATTACCCTGTAGCTTGCAGCAATTTTCTAGGCTGAAATGCTGTAGTTTATTGTTTGCTATGGTTTTTCTGTCTGGGAAGGGGGTCGGAAGGGGAGCAGGGGTTTGTTTAATTAAAACAGGGAGTGTCTGCGTATGTGAGTGTTGGAGCACATGATTATTAAGCAGCAAATAGGGTACTTACTGTTAGTACTTATTTCTGGGTGGACCAAGCAATCCCACAGAGTGTGAGATTCCCAGGGTGTGACGACAGGAGGACAGCATTTACAGGACTGGCCACAGGTAAGCAGAGGACTATGACCAACAGGGACCTGACAGGATGGGATATAAGGGAATCTTAAGAAACTATCAGGGGCTAATAAAGTACTGGAGATGGGATGGAAGGGCAAGCACAGGTGACAGGGTAGGCCAGAAGGGACAACATTGGAACTAAGATTTATCTACTCACTATCTGGGGTATGCCTGTAGAGAATGGTAGGATTTATGTGTAAATACCTCAACCTACTACTCCATATCTGCAGTAGGCCCACAGGAGCAGGTTTTGGAAAGGGTGAACTACTCCTTATCTGGGTAGGCCTAGGGCAGCAGGTTAAAGGCAGAAGCTAAACTGCTCCCTGTCTGGGATAGGCCCATTGGGGCAGGTAAAAGGGAGGGTGAACTACCCCCATCTAGGGTAGTCCTGCAGAGGAAGGTTAGAGGCAGGATCTAAACTACTCGCTATCTAGGGCAGGCTCACAAGGCACAGGTTAAGGAGATGGGTGATCTACACTCTGTCTTGGGTAGCTCTGCAGAGGCAAGTTAGAGGAAGGTTTTAAATTTCTCCCTATCTAAGGTAAGCATATAAGGACAAGGAAATGATCAGGGAAGAGGCAGGAAAGGGGAGAATGGTGGTGAGTTGCAGGGGATGTGGGTTAAAGTTTTCCTAGGGACACTCTGGGAGGATAGGGGCTGCATGATGTGCAGGAGGCTGGGGTCTATGAGGGCTGAGGTGCAGAGGTTTAAGTCAGAACTAAACAAGTTACTGATGAGTCAGGAGACAGAATGGGTAGGTCTGTAAGGGATCATCGAGAATGGTGGGGGGACTATACCAACAAGAAGGGGACCAGAGGGTAGAGACAGAAAACCCGGAAGTGGGATAGAGCAGCCCAGAGGTGGGGAGTGGGGATAGTCAGATAAGGGATCAGTAGGCTTCTGTGTTGTGGCTGCCTCTGTCACAGAGGGTGTATTGGGCAAAGGAGGCAGGCTGGAGAACAGTTGGTGAGGGAGGTGGGGAAAATCAGGGCAGCAAAGGAAACAGACACCACGGTGGAGTGTCTGTACAAAATAGATACCTGTTACTTGGCTCCTAAGAGGAAGGTGTTCAGAATAGCAGAGATGGGGACACAGGGGAAAAAGGCAGAAGGTGGCATCAGGAAGACCATGAGATTAGACCTAAAATGAGACAGGAAATGGGTGCAGGGAGAAGAATGGAGGGAGGTATTGGGACTAGGGTGAGGTTCAGGACAGGTGGAGGGATTAATCAAGAATTAGGAAGGGATTGGGGAATAGGGAGGGATCGAGACCGAGATCAATCAATATCAGGAGGACTCAGGAGAGAGAATAAAAAAATAAGAAGTGAAGCACCTTTGTGAAATGTGATTGTGATTATTTGAAACTGCAGCACAGCACTGTGGTGCACACTGCACACTCAGCAGCTGCCAGCAACAAGCATATAACAAGGGGGGGCAACAAAAGGCAAATAAATCTGTACTCTAACCCTTCCCAGTGTAGTGTGTGTCACAGAGAGAAGCCCAGTGGCCAGTTGTGTGGTGGCATTAACCTTACATGACAGAAGCATAGAAATATAATTCTCATTCCCTGAGTTGTTGGTTATGTATGTGACTCCGTCTCCTGTTGTCAGCCCATCACCCTGCTGCTGTGTGCCCCTTGACTGCACTGTACCCTACCCAGTGTGTGTGTTACAGAGAGAAGCCCAGTGGCCAGTTGTGTGGTGGCATTAACCTTACATGACAGAAACGTAGAAATATAATTCTCATTCCCTGAGTTGTTGGTTATGTATGTGACTCCGTCTCCTGTGGTCAGCCCATCACCCTGCTGCTGTGTGTCCCTTGACTGCACTGTACTCTACCCAGTGTGTGTTACAGAGAGAAGCCCAGTGGCCAGTTGTGTGGTGGCATTAACCTTACATGACAGAAGTGTAGAAATATAATTCTCATTCCCTGGGTTGTGTGTGTGACTCCGTCTCCTGGTCAACCCATCACCCTGCTGCTGTGTGCCCTTGACTGCACTGTACCCTACAGTGTGTGTGTTACAGAGAGAGCCCAGTGGCCAGTTGTGTGGTGGCATTAACCTTACATGACAGAAACGTAGAAATATAATTCTCATTCCCTGGGTTGTGTATGTGACTCCGTCTCCTGTGGTCAGCCCATCACCTGCTACTTGTGTGCCCTTGACTACACTGTACCCTACCCAGTGTGTGTGTTACAGAGAGAAGCCCAGTGGCCAGTTGTGTGGTGGCATTAACCTTACATGACAGAAACGAGAAATATAATTCTCATTCCCTGAGTTGTTGTTATGTATGTGACTCCGTCTCCTGTGGTCAGCCCATCACCCTGCTGCTGTGTGTCCTTGACTGCACTGTACCTACCCAGTGTGTGTTACAGAGAGAAGCCTAGTGGCCAGTTGTGTGGTGGCATTAACCTTACATGACAGAGCGTGAAATATAATTCTCATTCCCTGGGTTGTGTATGTGACTCCGGTCTCCTGTGGTCAGCATCCACCCTGCTGCTGTGTGCCGCTTGACTGCACTGTACCCTACCCAGTGTGTGTTACAGAGAGAAGCCCAGTGGCCAGTTGTGTGGTGGCATTAACCTTACATGACAGAAACGTAGAAATATAATTCTCATTCCCTGGGTTGCGTATGTGACTCCGTCTCCTGTGGTCAGCCCATCACCCTGCTGCTGTGTGCCCCTTGACTGCACTGTACCTACCCAGTGTGTGTGTTACAGAGAAGCCCAGTGGCCAGTTGTGTGGTGGCATTAACCTTACGACAGAAAGCGTGAAATATAATTCTCATTCCCTGGGTTGCGTATGTGACTCCGTCTCCTGTGGTCAGCCCATCACCCTGCTGCTGTGTGCCCCTTGACTGCACTGTACCCTACCCAGTGTGTGTGTTACAGAGAGAAGCCCAGTGGCCAGTTGTGTGGTGGCATTAACCTTACATGACAGAAACGTAGAAATATAATTCTCATTCCCTGGGTTGCGTAAGTGACTCCGTCTCCTGTGGTCAGCCCATCACCCTGCTGCTGTGCGCCCCTTGACTGCTATGTGTATGCCTATTCCCAGCAGCCCAATCATTCTGTAAGCCTTGAACCTGGGATCCTTTAGTTGCAAACTGTCATATTCTTCAATTACTTTCAGTCCACGGTATCACAGTGTCACACAACCAAAATAAAATTTTGGAGTTGTGGCCAGCGATCACAGATCACATTGCTTTGTTACACAGGAATTGTTTGGGTGTAGGTGTGTTCACCGCAGTATACTGGTAGTACTGGTACTGTCTGTTATGGCTGACACCAACATAGATGAAGCATCTAGTACTGGTGTTGGAGCAGGTGTTGGTGGTAGTGGTAATCCTGGTGCTAGCAGAAATAGCCAAAATGTTTCACGTGATAAAAATTCAACAAACAGCAAAAGAGCAACAGTGAAGTGTGGTAAAGGGGGACCTTTTAAGAAAACCTGTACAGCTGCTGGGGTCACACGGAGAGGCACCATAAGGTATGCCTTTCATGCTGTTAAGATCCCTGTGACTAGCAGCAATAATGCAAGTGACAGTGAGTCCCTCTCTGACTCAGACGGTAGCTCTTTGTCTCAGTCCGACACTGTTGTGTCTCGTGACGAATCATTACTTCCTCAACAAAGTGAAATGAGCAAGTCTGCTGACAATGAATCAGGTAGTGCACTTGCAAATACATCCAGCACTGTTGGCAATGAAAAGGACATATCCATTGAATCCACCACTTCTGTGTTGGCCAGCAATGAAAATCCATCAGAGTCTTCTGCCCACTCTTCTAGCACCAAGGAGCATGTCCCAGGTTCTGTTAGGACAGGTGAAAAGACACAAACAGTCTTTAGCTATCTTCCTAGCACTCAAACAAAATCTGTCACATCTGAGGTGTGGAATTATTTCTCTGTCAGTAACACTGATCCATGCAGAGCAATTTGTTCCCTGTGTAAACAGAGTGTAAGCCGTGGTAAAGTTGTGTCATGCGCCTGCATCAGCTCTTAAACGCCATCTGAAAAAGCATTCACTTTTGCTTGATCATCCAAAACCCATGTCCTCCATCTTCCAGACCACATGTGAGAAGGGTCAGGAATCTGAAATGGATACTGAATTGTCTGAACTTGATGTGGGCAGAACCACTGCCAGCCCTAGGATCACTGTTACCACCAATGCCAGCACCATTAGTACCAGTTGCACATCCAGTGATGGCACTGAATGTATAAGTCCTAGTCCACCATCTCTGCGTCCATCTGCCCATCGAAGCATGGTGTATAATAAACCAGCAGGGACATGTTGTAAACAACTAACACTGTCTCAGGCATTTGAAAGGAAGAATACCTTTACTAGAAATCATCCAAAGACCCTTCATCTTAATCACCGAATTGGTGAACTGTTAGCTGAGCCCTTCTCCCATACTCTTTGGTAGATCATGAGGATTTTAGGGAGCTCATGACATTAGCAGAACCTCGTTACAATGTTCCTCATCAAGGTAATTTTCTATGTTGAAATACCAAACATTTATCAGGCTTTAAAAGCGACAGTGATGCTTGCACTTAAAACTGCGGAGGGTGGGGTTATTCATGTCACAACAGATATGTGGACCAGCACTGAAAAAACATAGATTACATGTCCCTTACCGCTCATTGAGTCACGTTTTCTTGTGCTTCTGCAAAAACAAAGACACCCCAAAAGATGGTGCTGCTGCATATAAAGAAGTTTGGGCAAAGTCATACTGCTGCAACATCTTGCAGGAACTAAATGACCTCCTTGACAAATGGGTTTATTCTCACGGTCTAAAATGTGGCTTCATAGTAAGTGACAATGGAGCCAACATCTTGAAAGCTGTACAGGATGGAGGATTTCTGCATGCTTCTTGCTTTGCACATTGCTTACACTTAATTGTCACGGGATTTCTCAGCAATGAAACACAAGTGGATGGTATGATTGCTGTTTGCAAAAAAATTGTGACTCACTTTTCACATTCAACCAAGGCTATACAGACATTGTCCGAACTGCAAAAAAAACACAAGCTGCCCCAGCAAAAGCTGATTCAAAATGTTTCCACTCATTGGAACTCAATGCTTTATATGCTGCAGCACCTCTTGGAGCAAAAGCAAGCTGTACATGAGTATTGCTCCAGTTGCATTATTGGAGATGGCATTATGCTGTCTGTGCTGCAGTGGAAATTAATGGAGACAGTGTGCTGTATCCTAGCTCCTTTTGAGACAGCTACAAGGGACATGTCTTCTGAAGGTGCATCTGTGAGTCAGGTTATCCCACTCATAATGCTCATTTCACATCATCTTAGTGTTCTAAATCTACAAATAGAAAAAGATAGATCTGAAGCACAGACAACATGTCACCTGTATCATGGGAATCTCGTAAAGAGAATGAGCAAGCGCTTCAAAACCAATGACAAATTAGTTGCAATGACGAAATCAAAACACTACATCCTTGCAACTCTCTTAGATCCCAGGTTCAAGGCTATGCATCTTCCAAAAACAGATGATATAGAGCAGTACAAATGTATGTTGCTAGATGAGCTGCAGCACTCACAGGAGTCAAACACAGACACGCACAGTACCCTCAGGTTGTCATCACCACAACATGCAGGTTCATCTTCACAAAAGGATACAGAACTGGAAAAGTCACCAAACATTAACAGTAGTTGTTCCACAACTGCCACTTCTTCAACCCTTAGTAGCAAGCTAAATCTGTGGCAAAACCTTTCCCAAATTGCTGCCATACCAGCTTCTGCTGATTCCTCTTCTGAGCGGTCTCTGTCCATCATGGTAGACAGTTACCTGCAAGAACTGCCTATTCCTATTGATGCATGCCCTTTTGAATACTGGAGATCAAAAAAGTCAATTTGGACAGAGCTGTATGATGAAGCCTGTAAATATCTTGGTTGTCCTGCAACAAGTGAGTGCAACATTGAGATTAATCCTGGCCCCATTGTCAGTTTATCTTCCCCTGCTGAGCTGACTACCATAAAAGGACTAAGCTTCATACACTTCAATGCTTGCAGCCTCCTAAAAAAGTTCATCTTAATACAGGCTTGGGTGGCACATACTCTTCCAGACTTCCTGGTCATCTCTGAATCTTGGCTCAGGCCTACAACAAAAGACAGTGTTGTAAACCTTCCCAATTACCAGCTCTTCAGAGCAGATCGCCCTTCCAGGGGTGGTGGGGTGGCCATATACATTAAGGACACCATCTCTGCAACCTGCCTCATCAACACATCTGAGCCAAATGAATTTGAATGTTTATCAATCAAAATTTCACTTCCTAATTCGTCTCCATTTAAACTAATTGGATGCTATAGGCCCCCCTCTGCAGGCCTTAAACTGCTTTCTCACCTAGGGTCAATTCTCAACCAAGGCCCTGAAGATACTGTCATCCTTGGTGATTTGAATTTAAACTGGTTGTCTAATGTATCTGCACCTTTGATAACCTTTTGTGACACCTATGGATTCACACAGCTAATTAAAGACCCAACTAGGATTAACCGAAGAAATTCCAGCAACAGCTCACTCCTGGATATTATGTTGGTAAACAAGCCTCACTTATACTCACATGCAGGAGTACTGCCAAGTGATGTGAGTGACCATTACCTATAGCTGGCATAAGATCCACACTCAAACCACCAAATCCTGCAGAATTTATCCTCAAAGGTCAAAAAGAATTTCAATATCTCAGGTTACCTCCATGACCTGAGTACTACAATGTACTGGCAAGATTTCTATCTTACAACCTCTGTTGAAACAGCACTCCAGACTTTAAAGGATATTATCACCAATGTTCTCAATATTCATGCATCTATCACCAGTATCAGAACTAAGGTAAAATCTTGCCCTTGGTTCACCTCTGAGCTTAAAGCAGCCTTGAGAACCAGAGACAAGCTGTGGAAAAGGCAAGAAAACAAAGGACACCAGAGATTGGCTAAATTTCAGAAAAGCAAGGAATTCATGTACAAAAAAAATAAGAACTGCCAAAACTGCCTACTATACAGCTGAATTGGATGCCTCCTACAATAGCCCATCCAGACTCTGGGGTACAATAAAAAGGACTTCTGGGCCAGAATTCTACTCTGCCTTAACCACCAAATTGCTACTAAATGACACAGAAATTACAGGTAAACAAGAAATCTTAAATACCTTCAATGTTCACTTCACCACTGCTGGCCTAGCATTTGACTCATCACCTGCAAATATCCTGAGATCTTCCTTGAACCTGCAAACTACTGTGGGACAAATGGCCACTTCAACTTTTCCTTCATCCCAATATCCGTGAAAGAAGTGGAAGATCTCCTCTCTAATTTAGACACAACTAAAGTGCAGGTGCAGACTCCTGGATCCCTATTTCCTGAAAATTGCTTCACATGTCTTATCTGCCCCCCTTACTCATCTCTTCAATCTTTCACTAACTACTGGATCCATTCCATCTACTTGGAAAACAGCTCAAGTAGTTCCATTACTCAAATCTGGTGATACTAGGGATCTCAACAATTACAGACCTATCTCCATCCTACCAGTACTATCTAAGATGCTCGAAAAACTAGTAAACTCTCAGTTAAGGGACTATCTGGATAGCAATAACCTCTAAATTCTGCACAATCTGGATTTAGATCAAAGCATAGCACCATTACTGCCTTAGCCAAGGTAACCAACGATTGACAACTAATTTGGACAAGAAAAATTTTACCTGTGCTGTGTTTCTGGATTTGAGTAATGCCTTTGACACAGTGGATCATGACTTATTACTCACCTCCCTTAACTCGATTAGGCCTGGATTCCCTATCACTCAACTGGTTTAAGGATTACCTTTCAGATGAGTGCGCAACTGGTTAGAAATGGAAATTACCTATCACCTCAAAACCTCTGCTAAGGCGTACCACAAGGCTCTATTCTTGGCCCTATCCTCTTTGCTATTTATATAAACAATATTGATGCCAACCTCACTCAATCTAACATTCATCTGTTTGCTGATGATACTGTATTGTATGTCAGCAATCCTCACCTTCAAAGCCTGTGAACTTCTACAATCTGAATTCTCCATTCTGCAGCACAATCTACTTGACAAAAAACTACTTCTAAATGCAAAAAAAACAAAAGCTATGTTCTTTACCACAAAGAGTTGTACTACCACTACCCCAGCATCCAACACCCTACATATATCCACCTTACTTGGAGAAAACTTGAATTTGTTGATAACTTCAAATACCTTGGAGTCTGGATAGATAACAGGCTTGACTATTCTGTCCATATTGAAGAGCTACTTAAAAGCTAAGACAGAGGCTCGGACTATTTTTAGAATAAAACATTACCTAAACAGTGATTCTAAAAAGGTTAATTCAGGCCTCATTCCTATCCCTCATTGATTATGCTGATTTTCTACTGCCATTGTTCAAGTCATCTCTTACATAAGCTGGACACTCTGTATCACAGGTCCATAAGATTTATTACTGACCTTCCTCCAACACCCATCATTGCTCCTTTATATGGCAGTCAACTGGACATCATTGCAACACAGAAGAAATAGGAATTCTGTTATCTGGATATTCAAAGCGTTAACAGGCAAGCTACCGACCTATATCACTGATTGCTTTACCAAATTACAACCAGGCCATACACCTTAAGGATCAGTAAACTCATCACATTAAAGGTCCCCAATGCCTGCACCCGGTATGGGAGGGCTGCTTTCAGCTATTCTAGCAGTTGCATGGAACTCTCTCAAAAATCCATGAAGCTAGATAGCCTACTACCTCTGGCATCCTTCAAAGATTGTTCTTGCCCTTTTCCAGAGCTCTGCAATTGCTTTTATAAAGCATAATCCCTACCTATCTGACCAACTAAACCTCCCTTTTTCTATCCATTATATTAACTCAATTTCTTTCTTCGAATCACCTATTATATTCTCATAAAAACTAGTTAGACCATATAACTTATATTTTAGGACTGCTATACCTTTGTCCTCTTTTTTCCTACAGGCTAAATGGTTCTATTGTTACTTGTATATATGTAAATTGTTGTATATAATCATTCCATGCCATTGTATTACTATTTATTCTATTCTTGTCTATGTAATAATACTTGTATCCTCATTTGTATGACCACTCAGGTCCATCTTGTAAATGAGCTTTGCTCAATGATGTTCGCCTGAATAAATAAAGATTTTGATTGATTGATTGATTGACAAGTGTCTCTTCAGAACGCATGTTTAGTACAGCTGGCAATATTGTGACAGACACCAGAAATAGGTTGCTGCCAGAAAATGTACACACGTTAACTTTTATTAAAGTTAATAAGTCAAGATTTTCGTATCCCTACAAGAGTATACAAACTGATCCTGAAGTGATTGATGTTGTGGATGTTGATGGTGATGACAACTCAGATGGTGGTGGCTGGTAAATATTGTGTGGGTCAGAGTCTCTCTGCACCAAAAAGGAAACTTTTACAGACTGTGATGACTTTGGTTGTCTCTCTCCTTTCTCAATCTACTACCTTGGACTATATACCCCCCAAAACTTTCACCATTTCATGGCAAACTGCTTTGTAGCTAGGGTCTAAACTAAAGTCAACAAGTTTTATATACAGGGTAATTTTAACATTAGTGGGAACAGGCCCAAATTTGGCATAAAAGGGACACTGTCATGTCAATCCTTTCTGTATCATTTTATTTATAGTTAAAGTGCAAACATATATTTTTGGATTTACCTTCTATGACTTTGTGGTGCATCAGTATGGGCTGGGACAGGAGACGGTCTATTTTTCAATTTTAAAGAGGACAAAACAATGAGTTCTAATTGGTAGCTGTTTATTATTTTTTCAATTACATAAATGTTAGCCATAAACCAAAAATGGATGCTAGTACATGGGTGAGGGTTGTGGGTTGGTTTTAACATGGGTGTAAGGGTGGCATGACTGCTACTGCACAGATGAGGGTGGTGGAAGAAAAGTGGAATGGGTGATGGGGTGAAAGGTGGGTGTTGTTTTAGTCCTTTCATTTACAGATTCGTGATCGGCTGGGGATGGTGAGGAAACAAATGATGACAGACCGAACCTACTGTACACATAATATATATTCTTATTAAATACATTGCAAACTGCTGCCACCTAGCACAATTGTCCTGTCCCCTTTAAAAAAAGAATAAAGGAATCAGAAATAAAAGAAAATCTGAATCAGCAGTTTTCACAGAATGTGACCTATCATAAAGTGTTTTTGCTTTACAAGTAGTGATAATTTGATACATAATGGGGTTGACAGACGCTGTCCCTTAAACATCACATGCCAACTGCTGCAGCTACATTAAATGTTCCTTAAGTTAGTATGTGGTGAAACCACTTTTTATTTATGTGACTGAAATACAGATTTTATTGAAGTATCAGCTGCAAAATGTATCATCTTAGAAAGTTGTATGTATTACTTCAATTTGCCAACAAAAATGTTGGTATATGTATGCATTATCTTAGAAAATTGCATGCATTTTGCCAGCAACAATGACTGGCATATTTTTTTTATTCAAATGTCTTGACTGACTACGTTATGACATAATATGTTTTGCAACAGTTCCACATGCTGCTGCTGTAGTACTTGGCTTGACTTTGTTATAAAAGCTTTCTTTTAAACATAGCAACTTTTGATTTACTCATTTAAAACAGAAAGCAGCAAATAGCTGAAATTAGGTAATATCAGTTATTTTTTCTCATAATTCATGACGATGAGTATATATAACTGAGTACATAAATGGCTAATGTGCCTCTTTCTTTCACTAAGGAACTATGATGCAGCTGCAGCAGGAAAACTTTAACATATGAGTGGGTGGGTGGGCCTGTTAGGTATTAAGTTGCTGGCTTTTAGCAAACAGAAGAAACCATAGATAAACCTAGTTGTATTCCTATCAATGTCACATGATAATTTCTCTCCCTTATATTGAACAGTTTTCCTTTACATGTATTTTATTACTATCTTCAATACTGGCAGCACAATAAAAAAATAGGGTTCGAGTTCTAAAAAGTTCTAAAAAAGATTAGAACCCTAGAACTTTTTCCAAAGTTCTAGACTAGAACTAGAACCCAGAACTTCAGAGGGTTCTGACAACCCTAGCCCTGACTCCTCCTCTTCCCTTCCCTCCCCACCCCCTACCTGTCCTCCTTCCCCTAGTGTCTCAGTGACCCCTTCCTATGCAGTCTCCCCCCCACTTTGTGACATCTACGTACTATCCCCTCTGCTTGCTTCCATACCTGTGAATCCATGGTCTTGACAATAGTTATATATGCCCTCCTGTTGCTATCTTACATGCCCTGTTTTTGCAAATGTTTGATTGTTGTTATCTTTTTATGCCCTGATACTGCTAATGTATGTTTGTGTTTTCTTTGCCATCTCAATATGAATTGGTTCTGTAAGCTGTATTATTTGTCATAATGTCTTGTATTATTTGTGTAATGTCCACCCAGGACCACTTTGTAAATATGTCTGCTCAATGGTGCATTCCTGGTTAAATAAAAATTGAATTGAATTGAACGTGGAAGGGGAGGCACAGAATAGGTTTGGGGAGCTTGGGAGAAAAGTTAGGGAGTCAGTGGCATTTTCAGAGGTGCTACCAGTACCTAGGGACAGCTCAGTTAGGAAGCTCCAGATCTCTGAGTTTAATCTGTGGTTAAGAGACTGGTGCAAGCAGAAGGACTCTTGTTGTTGGGGGGGGGGCTAGGGCAGATTCTAACATAAGAAATCCGCAAGGAGGAGACAGGATGCTACATGACAAGTTAGGGGAGTACATCAGGAACAGCATGAATTTAAAGTGAATGGGGGGAGAACTACCTGTGAGTGGAGAACACAGGGTTCACAACAGGAAGAGGCAGAAAGCCCTCCCCCAAGCTGAGTGGACAATTAGTAAAAAAGGAAAGGAAGAGGGGGTGAGGGGTAGGGTGAACACAGTGGGAGAAGAATAGAAGGGAGGGGAGAAAAAAGACAAGGGGGGAAGCTAGTAGGGCAACAAGAGTAAGGAGGGAGGCCTGGAAGGGAGAGGGGGCAGGAAACATGGGATATACAGAGTGATATCCACAAATGTCAGGAATCTATGGAAAAAATGGATGACCTCCAGGCCATGATGATTGAGGACTGAGTTGATCTGGTGGCAGTCACTGAGAGCTGGGCAACCCCAAACCATGACTGGTATCTGTTGGTTCCTGGATGCATCCTATATAGGGAGGATACAACAAAGGATATGGGTGAAAGGGTAGCAATCTATGTTAGGGAGTGGATAAAGGTTTCAAGGGAGGACATGGGGGAGGGTACAGGCATGTTAATGGTATGGGTACAGCTGCTGTCAGGGATGGTGAAAAAAATAAGGGCAGTGGTAGTGTACAGACTGCCAAGTCAGGATGAAACCATGGACAGGGAACTGGGAAATTATATAGAAAAGACTGTGGATGTTGTTACTGGTGGCCAGCATGAAGGGTGACAGAGTGTCCACATGGACGCTCTCCTCCCAGGGGAGGGTGCTGTGGAGCACCGCTCATAGAGTGACACCTTATTGGCGTGGGTGAACACATGCTAGCTGGCTCCGCATCCAAAGTGCCACAGCAGTGCACACCACTGGCATGTGAGATGGGACTCAAAAACAGAAACAGTGCCCATCTTGGCCTGCCAGATAACGGGTGCCTAGTCTCCCTACACCACAGTATCCCTAGCGCACCAGTCTTGCCCCTCAGCCCTGCACTCTTCAGAGGACCCCCCAGGAATGCTACTCCCCTCCCTCCCTCCCTCCCTCCTGGCAGTGATAAGCTGGACTCTCTTAGATCTATGGATAACCTGGGGAGCATGGTGGCAGGAAGTGGCAGTGAAAGGTGTGACTGTCAGACAGAATGGCACAATGAGCAGCCAAGAGTGGCAGGTCAGGGAGTGCAAGGGAGGAGCAAAAAAAAAAGAGAAAAGGATGTAGGGGAGGGAGAAGTGATAATAGAGTGAGATTTTAGCATGCCCGATAAGGATTGGAGCATCCCATAGGCCAGCAGCAGAACTCAAGTAATCCTAGATGCATTCCAGGATGGTTTTCTGACACAGACGGTGATGGAGCCAACAAGGGATCTGGCCATCACAGATCTAGTTCTGACAACTAGCAATCATTTCAAAAGCATCAGGGTCGCTGAGTCCCTGGTTTCAGGTGGAAATGGGACATGAAGTGCTGAATATGCAAACACGTGTTCTTGACTTTAAAAGGGCAGACTTTTTATGTCTAGGGATGATGCTAGGGGAAAGACTGAGAGAAATAAGGGAGGACATGTGTGTAGAGGATAGATGGGCAGTAATTAGGGAGGGGGTTAAGGCAGTGACTGCAAACTGCCTGAAGCAGAAGGATAAAAGGAGCAAGCGGTGGAAGCCACTGTAGTTTACAGAGCAGATGGGCAGAGCAGTGAGGGAGAAAAGGATTTCTTAGAGGACATACAAAAAACCCAGAAGAAACAGGACAAGGCTGAGTATGCAGGGCAACTGAAATCAATAGGCAGGGTGGTATGGCAAGCCCAGCTGGAGGTGGAACTAAGAATAGTTGAGGGGGTCATAGAGGGTGATAAAATCTTCTTCCAATACATCCAGGAGAAAAGAACAACAAAAGAGGAAATAATGAAGTTGAGAAGGGTGATCGATTGGGTGGAAAAACAGGGCAAGGCAGAGGCTCTGAATGAATATTTCTGCTTAGTCTTTATTAAGGAGAAGGATGAGCCACTACCACACAGGAAAATAAGAAAAAGGTAGTCTGGGCATGGGAGACAAGGTGGTGAACTAGGTTAGGAACCGGTTAACAGACAGGGGACAGAGGGTGGTGGTAAATAGGGTACGATCTGGAGAGAGGGGTGTGACCAGTGGGGTACCTCAGGGATCAGTACTAGGACCAGGCTTGTTCAATGTCTTCATTAGTGACATTGCAGAGGATCTGGAAGGAAAGATCTGCCTGTTTGCAGATAGACACCAAGATCTGCAACAGGGTGGATACTCCAGAAGGTGTACAGAAAATGAAGAGGGACCTGGAGAAGCTTGAAAGATGGTCAGAGATGTGGCAACTGAGGTTCTATGCAAAGAAGTGCAAAATAATGCACCTGGTAGAAGGAAACCCTGGGGAGAGCTGCAGGTTGGGGGGGAGGAACTGATTGTCACCAAGAGGAATGGGACCTAGGGGTTATCATCTCTGATGACCTTAAGGTATCAAAGCAGTGCACAAAGTCAGCAGGGAGGGCCAGTGGCATGTTGGGATACATAGGCAGGGGTATAACTATTAGGAGGTGGGAGGTGATGATACCATTGTATAAAACATTGGTAAGGCCTCACCTGGAGCACTGCGTGCAGTTCTGGAGGCCACACCTGCGCAAGGACATAGATAAGGTGAAAACTATCCAGAGAAGGGCAACAAAGATGGCGAAGGGCTTGCAACACAAAACATATGATGAGAGACTAAGGGACCTCAATATGTACTCACTGGAGGAGATGAGTCAGCGGGGGCACATGATTGAAATTTCAAGTACCTCAAAGGCATAAACAAGGTGCAGGTGAGGGACCTTTTCCAATGTAGAAAAAGTACTAGAACAAGGGGGCACAATATGAAATTGGAAGGGGGTAGATTAAGAGATAATGTGAGGAAGTTTTTCTACACAGAAAGGGTAGTCGACGCTTGGAATAGTCTGCCACAGGAGGTAGTAAGTAGTAGTAGTAAATCATTTTTTTATTCATTAGCATGATGGAATACATTAAATTCAGCAAAGCTCAGTTTCAATGAAGTTCCAGGTCAAGTAAAGTGCATAAGCTACACATATACACATAAACAATATGTTACATAACAAAATAAACAATCACATTGAATACAAAGGACAAGCTACAACAACATTATAACCTCACTACAATCTTTAAAGTGCATTACAGTAATTACAATTAATAGCTTTGTTGGACCAAATCATACACCAGTTGTTAAATTCCTAAATATTTATTTTGGCCGTGGAGCATCTTAAATACAAAGAAGAGTGATTCCATAGGAAGGCTCCCCTAAAATGAAGAGAGGATCTCCCAAGTGGGGGCAAGCACAGTGGAGGGGTTTAAGCATGCCTGGGACAGGCACAAGGGAATCTTGAAAGGGGAAGGAGTGATGAAAAGCCATTGATCACGTAGGGCAGTGGTCACACACAATGTATAGGGCCTACAGGCAGATTGGATGGGCCTAGTGGTCCTTATCTGCTGGCAATTTCTATGTTTCTATGTTTCTGTGAGGGGGCAGTGGGGATGAGGGAGGAAGCAATAACAGGTGACATCCCTCAAAGGGCTCAAGACCCTCAGGATGGACAATTATCCAGAGCCGGATGGCATACAAGATTGGACCTAGGGTCAATCCAGGTAACTATAGACCAGTCACTCTGACATCAATTGTTGATAAGCTGATAAAAAAGATCCAACAGAAAAGGTTGGTTGAGTTGCTCGAGGCAATGCTCCAGGATAGCAGGCAACGTGGGATCATGGTAAGGAGATCATGCCAAGCAAGTTTGATCAGCTTCTTCAAATAGGTCGCTAGAGAAATAGACAAGGGCCAAGTGGTGGACATACTATGCCTGGACTTCTGCAAAGCCTTTGACTCAGAACCCCACAAGATGCTGATCAAAAAGCTGGTAGACATGGAGACAGGAGAAACTAACCAGGTAGGTGGCAAACTGGCTAGGGGTAGAATGCAAAGGGTGGTGGTGGTGGTGGTGGGGCACTCCAGGATGAGAGACGTTATGAGCTGGGTCCCACAGGGATCAGAGCTGGTCCAGTCCTGTTCAACGTGTTCACCATTTTTCTTTGTTTATTTACTGAAAACATCAGCAACACTGAGGATGGAATCAAAGGCAAGATATGTATTTCTGAAAATGATGTCAAGCTCTTTGGTAGTGTGGACACTGAGGAAGACTTAAGATAAGGCAAGACAAGGCAAATTTTATTCAAAAGATGCCCAATTTTGGAGACTCTGAGTGCCGTACATAAAATCAACATGAAACAGATTACAATAAATAAAACATCAAAAAAGCTACAACTAATAAATAACAAGCATTTGTCAATGCCGAATGATTGTTTGCTGATATTAGCATTGGAAATGCAGGAGTTAGACAGATGCAGAATAGGAATGGAAGTGAAGTATTGAACTTCATGCCAACCCCACCTCCATCCTGTAGAGATGGACAGGCATTGGGGTAAGTGTTTGGGTCGTCACCCATGAGGTTCAAGCTAAGTCATTTCACCCTATTCTACAGACACTGACGTGTTGAGGTGTGCCTTGGGGTGTTTGGCTTTACAGTCACCCCATTCTCTAAGGACATACGCTGAAATGGGTGCAGCATAGGAGAATGGGGTGAACTCTGGGGTCAAACAGTCCAAGGTACACCTCGATACCTGTCAGTAGCTGGTGGGTGGGATGGCATGAACAGTTCAGTCGGCAATCCAAAGGCACACCCCAATTCCTGTCAGTCTGTACAGGGTGGGACGTTATGGTTAGAAACCCTAATGCCCCACGCGTTTGTTGGTATTTGCACTACAAATTTTCAACATGGCCTTTTTGTGACCCCAACTCATGAAAGCATTTGGGACCTCTTCTCATGAAGAGTGGCTGTGTGATTTTGTCGATGTGTCCCGAACTTGGAGTTCCAACAGTGACTGTGCCATTCCATGCCACAAATACAAACACACAGATCGGGCAGGATGTGAAGAATGACAGCTGTACCATCTATAGGGAGGTGTGAAGAGATGGCAATGTTGAAAACCTGTAGTGGGAACATTAAAAATGCTCGCATTTCCGAGCATGCTCAGAAACTGCGTAACGCATGTGTGTAACACAGTCATTTTTGGACTTTCATCACTAAATTTTCAACACAAGCATTATAGGACCTCTGCTCATGAATAGTGTCACTGTGATTTTCTTAATGTGTCCTGAACACTGATTTCCCACAGCGAGCGCACTATTCTGCACCGGAAGTGCAAAAACACATTTCAGCCAGGATGAGAAAAATGACAGCTGCACTGTTCATAAGGAGGTGTGGAAAAATGGCAATGTTGAAAATCTGGAGTGAAAATATTGCAAATTCGTGAAGTTACGAGCATGCATGGAAACTGCACAATGTACGCTTGTAACACTCATTTTAGGACCTCTGCTCATGAACAGAGTCACTGTGATTTTCTTAACATGTCCCGAACACTGCAGGCCAACTTTGAGAATGCACTAAAATGGTTCAAAGCAAACTCTCAAATGCAACACGAAGAAAAGTCGCAATGGTCTTTAGCACTGCACAAATGCTTGCTAGCCCCCCCCCTTTCCATATTCTAGATGGCTCAAAATTAGAAAAAGTGAAGTCCTTTAAATACCTGGGTCTCTGGCTTGATCCTAGGCTTGACTTCTCCCGCCATATCAACTCTGTCCATACAAAGCTCTGACCCAAACTTGGTGCCTTGTTCAGACACAGGGACTGTCTATTACTCCCAACTTGGAAAATGTTGGTTACCAAACTAATTCTTCTCTCCACTGACTACGCTGATGTTGTGTATAGTGCTGCTCCCTAGTTTTCTCTTTTCAGACTAGAGCCACTTTTACATGCCTTCTGTTGGTTCGCAATGAACCTTCCCTACCAAGCTCACCACTGTACCCTGTGTTCAGCTCTCTCCCTCAGTGCTCTGGCCAACTGCCGCCATGCCCACTGCACCAATTTCATCAGAAAGTGTTGGTTTGGGAGTCTCTCCATCTACCTCTCCAGTTTCCTGTCCCCCTCATCTGACTCTGGCTACTCTCTTCATTCTTAAGATCCTCGCTCCTTCTCCGTACCCCACCCCATGCTCGTAATCAGGCTACTTAGCCATCTCCTTTAGGCTTCCTGACCTATGGAACCATCTCACCTAATTGGTCTGCCTTTTGCTCACCGCCACATCTCATAAAAAACATCTAAAATCCTTTCCCTCCCCCTGCACTTGTCCCCCCCATGCTCCTTGAACACCCCTCTCCTCCCCTTAGCCTGCTCGCTCCTCCTCTTTGAACCCCTCCTCTCCCCATCTCCAACCCCCAGGACTCCCTATCCCTTCCCTACCTTTGACAATTCTTATGTGACTCCCTTCTTTGGCTCCAGTTACTTTTGCCAGAGTGCATGTACTGCACTTTCATTGCAAGTATTGCTTACATGGTTTACATCTGCTGTATTCTGGTACCTTATTGTATATAGATGTAAATCTGTTTATCCCTTGTTAGTTGACCAGTGCCCTTGATAATCACCAAATGACCATTATTATATATAAAAACAATATAATTACCGGCGAGCGCCTTTTCCCATAGGGAAACCCGGTTATAATTTGCCGTTATAACCAGCTCGGCTGGTTATAACAGCAAACACGCGCCAGGTTTCCCTAGCAACAGCCATCCTCAGTCGCTGTTCTCCGATGTTCACGTTCAGTGACGGAATTCCATTGCGCATCACACTTCCTGGTCCCTCCTATTTGGGGAAATGAACTTCTCATAAAAAAAAAAAAAAACTATTTTCCTGCAGTAAACCACTTGAAAACGGAAACAAGTATTTTCCCGTCATTCTGACACCACAGCCAAGTCCATGTCAGACTGCCCCTGCCTCTCGAAGCCCGGAAGGATGCTGCAGCTTCCGCTCGGCGGTAACTTTATATGAAAACTAAAATCGTAAGTGTCTACACATTTTTTTAAAATGAAATATCCTCTTCCTTTTTTCTACAACAAGTACAGCCCTATAATTAGGAAGACTGTGGACCGCGCAAAATCAAGACTGGTCCGCAGCTTCCTGAACACTAATCTGTTAGGTAATTTAATTTTTTATAATTGCTGAGGTGAAAAAGCGCACTCCTGCAATTATAAAAAATAAAATATGGGGTGGTGTGTGTAAAACTCGATTTTACACACACCCTCGTTGTGGGATGCTTTTTATAAACCCCTCGGGCTTCGCCTTCGGGGTTTATGTAGCATCCCACAACTTGGGTGTGTGTAAAATCTCGTTAAACACACCACCCTATATATTCTCTATGTTAAAACTTCCTCCCATAGACTTTCATGGAGCGCGTCCCCATGCTCTCCCTGGACACACATCATTACCTGCCTTCGTTCGGGAGTGAATCTTAGGCAGCTCCTGACACTGGGAAGTGGAAGGGAGCAGCTTGGGACAAATTTACAATCCTCTTTACTTGTAAATAAGACAACATTTTATCACATGCACCCAGATGGTGTGTCGCAGAGGTAAGCCACCACTATATGTGGTGCAGACCAATAAGTCATTAGATCTCTTTAAGAAAATAATGTGGTATTCTTGGCATATTAACAAAAATCCTGATTTTGGTATATCCCCAGAAATCTGGTACACCTCCTGATTTCAATAAATTTATATTGCTTTAACTCTCACACAAACAGGAGTGCACGTTTCTTGCTCTGCTTCATTCACTTTCATCCAACCTCCAATGCAATCTGCCAGTCATCCTCTGAGACACCTGAAGTTAATTTTGACCACTTTCCCATTATGCACAGAACTACTAGTGGCCAATGCTGGGTGCTTTGAGGCTCCTGACATCCGTTTTCATCAATTTCTGCATTTAGGCAAGGGAAGGGGAAATTGTTTAACCGGGAATGGCACTGTAAACTGAAGCTTGTTTCCAGGTGCAACCTAGGAGCACAAGGAAGTTATGTGACTTGCTCAGGGTCACATAGTATGTAAGTGGAGGCTGTGGGATTCAAATCCAGGTCTCCAGGTTTGCAGATCAGAGCCCTAAACAACAGCGCTATATTGCATTTAGCACAGCACCCAGACATGACCAGTGCTAGTAATTGTATTTTCAACACATAAAAATAGTTATCCAGGCTGAACAGTACTGGAGCAATGCTGGTATTCCGTTACAAAAAGTGAAGTTCCATTTGAGGTAACAACCATTAAATTTAAGCCCTATATTTCTGGCCATGTAGTGCAGCGGCAAGGTGTTCGCTCTCTACTCTGCACCCCAAGTTTGGAATAGGCTTGTGTTGTAGAGTGGCCAGTAAAGGGAAGAAGCAATGAGCATGCCAGTGGACAGCTCTCCTTCAGGGAGTGGAGGATTCTATTCTCCGCTGTTAGACGGCTGCTCAGCAGAATCTGGGTGGCAGTACATGTAGAGACTGCCTAAGAGGCTGGGGACTGCTGCAGATGCTGATGCATGCATGTGTTGGCTGCATTATTGACTGCTGACAGTCTTCTGTGGGAGGAAATGGTGTTAAAACCACCGCAGTGGATTTTTTCAAACAGGTGCGAGTGACTGATGTTTGTGTTCTCAGTGTGTTTCAATCAGCTCAACTGTTCATCAGAACCTCAAGTTGCGATAGGCTACCCCAGTAAAATATGCATAGCTTATTTTTACAAAAACATGTTTTTCAAAAATGCAAGGGCCGTGTACTCTAGGACATTAGTTCTCGGACTTTGGCATAGTGAGCCTCCCCCATGCCATGGAAAAGATATTGAGCCTCCCCCAAATACTGAAATAATCTTGGGCCTCCCCATAGAAAAATAGCATGCATTGCTCAGTGTGTTAGGAATAAAGTGAAAATCCTTTGAGTAGTTGGCTCTCATTTTATTCAGCTTATCGTAACCCCTCTCCCCAGGTCAGCTTACTTGCTCCACTATTTTGATTCTCAAGCTATTGTTTCCCCCTGTTGCAATACCTTCATGGGTCAGACTACAGTCTCTGTTTTCCTACTATCTGGAATAATCTTCCTACCTATGTTTGCCTGTCCCTTCCATACCCTGCTCTTAAGTAACTTTTCAGAGATCCTTTTGGCCCTTCCTGCTCTTGCTCCTAGTACCTCACTGGTTAACCCTTGTATTTGGGCTGTTCTTTCACCAGTCTAATTAGTCAATTGTTGCTTCTCATTATTTGTTCATTGTTCCGATTTGTTTTCACTATTGTTTGCTTTGTATTGCTTGACTGTTTGACAGCTATCATTTCAATTATATTCACGCCCTACCCTTCCATGGATATACCTGAAATGAGCCTTGGTTAAGTATGTCTTTCCTTGTCACCGATTAGTAAATAAATACATAAATTCACCTAACATTATTGTCTTTCAATTTGACTCATTGACTCACACAAAAATATTGAAAAATCAAAATATAAATACAGTACTTTTTCAGACTTGCTTGAGCCTCCCCTGGAACAGTTTGGGGCCTCCCAGAGGAGGCTGGCTTCACCATTTGAGAAATCCGGTTCTAGGATGGTCACTTCATTATCATCATCAGGGATTTCCTTCTGCAAACGGGAGAGTACTCTGCAGTCAGATGTAAGGGAATGATCTATATTGAAAGATTAAAAGACAACATTCTTTTAAATAATTATTTTCCATTTAACTCTCCCCTTTTTGAGGTATGGGGTTTTGTATATACAGATTGTTGTAAAATATGTACGTATTGTTGTAGAAAACTGCCAGCCCTAGGTTAGAACTCTGAAAATGTATTTATCTAGTAGTGTTGACATACAGTACCTAGTATGCTTTTTTCTATAATAAGTTTACATTATTATTACTGAAATATTTTTTTATTTACAGATTAAAGGAATACATCAGGTATGGAATCTTCCCTGTGGCGGTGATTATTTCTTTGCTCCATCAAAGATTTTTATTTGCTCTTGAAACAATAATATATGCTGAAACATATTTGTGTGTTTAAAATTAGAGGCAATGGGAGGTATTTCATGGCATTTCCAGTTATCCCCTGGAGATGATTATTTCTAGGCTTGTATTGATTTTCATGTTCCTTATTTATTTATTTAAAGTCCAGATGGACTTTCATCTCAGCCATTCTCTTACCCTTATTTACCTGGTCTATATAATTTTTACAGCATTGTAAAAAAATGTATTTTATATGCAGTTATTTGATTCTTCACCTCTTTTTTAACTCTTTTTATCCAGTCTGGCTAATGGGCAGGGGACTCCCCCTCATTGGCACCCACACTGTGCTCCCAGCATCTTCCTCCAGGCTGCCCGACTGGGTGGCCTGTAGCTTGCCCTCTATGGCAGGTCCCCCCCCACTGAGGCAATAGGGGGAGAGACCGAGATCCATCAGAGGCCCCAGCTAAGGCATACACCAGGGATGTCATTCAGGAGGCCATCCAGGGGCTTCACAGAGCTCCGTGAACCAGGGGTTTTACCCTGAGTTTCCCCGCTGTAAGCAGGGACATAAAATTATGTGAGTGAGGGCTGGGAGTGCTCCCACCCCCATCCCACAGACATCCACTGACACTCCACCAAACCAGGTCATCCCAGCTGCTGGACACCTAGAGTCTGCTGGGTGTCACTAGTATGCTGGCAATCCACAACACTTCTGCCAAGAGGTGGAGAGCAGTCCCTGGGACACTCATCCAGCCTCCCCCTGGCTGCCCTCTGACGCACCATGCTCGCTACCGAACACGGTTCATCAGTGCTGCAGCCATGACAGCTACCTCTGCCCTGGCAGGCTGACCTTTTATCCTTCATCTTTACATTATTCTTTTTTTTCTTTCACTGGATCACACTTCATGAAAACATACTGTTGTAACCACCAATGCATCCTTTAGTACATAAGGGCCCTTTACTGATCCCCTCATATACACAAGTTATTTTTAAGACTGCAAACTTTTACTAACTCTACTTTCTGTTCACCATCATACAATATTATGGACTTCTGCTTCACACTCTAATTTTACACTGCATTCTCTATATGGGTAGCACCTTTCACTCATACTAAATGTTCCCAAACTGAACTGTTCACTTCATTACATTTACAATAATTAAATCCTGATTTTTAACAATTTTTCCACTTCTTCTTGCCCTTTATTTTAAATAACACAATGCACTCCTGACACATACACCATGCAAGGAAACATTTGGCATTGACAAATGCTTGTTGATATATCTAGTGTTTTCCTTTACTGCCTTCACTGTCCCTTTTTTACATTCACTTGCATGCATGGAACAAGGAATGTCTTGTAACAGTACATCCTTTGGAGTTGTGTGACCCGCCTCATGAATGCAGTGCTCAGTGTAGCAGGCGTGACCCTACCGGACCAATACATGCCGAACTGTATATAACAGCAGTTCAGCTGTGTTGGTCTTCACTTCTAAGAAAAGATCCGCTGCAATCAACAGTGGTAGCATGTATGCAATTAGCATACGGATGTCAGCTGACCTGTTGTCATGCACAGCTCAGCATGAAATCCCTCCCTGTGCTAATGTCCTCCGCCCTCCCTTGTTACTGTTCTCCCCGGCCCCCACATTGTGTGCCGAGGGGGGTGCCCAATCCTCCTCGGCTCATGCGCTCCCCCAGCACACTTCGTGGCCGACAGGGATGCCCAGTCCCCCATCGGTTGCAGCCCCCACAACAAACAACCAGTTGGCACACTAGGAGTCCACCCCAGCATGCTCATGCTTCCCCCCCCACACACACTGTATGGCCGGTACGGGTGCCCAATCCCCGCTGGCTCCATTCCCCCCACCCTCCCAACAAACACGTAGGTGGCATGCTTCAAGCCCAACCCAGCATACCAAAAGTGTCCATTTTATTTTCTTAAATTCCTGTGAAACAAGAAACTGTCCCTTTGTGAGTCGCTTTCGCCTCCCAGTCGCCACTACCCCACCCCTCTTCTATTTACCTCCAGAGCCTGGCACGATGCTCTTGGTAGACCGGGAACATGTTTGCACTCTTCAAAGCCGACCGCAAACTGAAGAAATGCCGGTAAGCTATATAATGGCATAAATAG
The DNA here is from genome assembly GCA_016271365.2 of Neoceratodus forsteri. NCBI lineage: Eukaryota > Metazoa > Chordata > Ceratodontiformes > Ceratodontidae > Neoceratodus > Neoceratodus forsteri. The sequence continues at coordinate 492,556,014 of CM057451.1, forward strand.
GGTTTTTCCAACTTAGGTGATACCTTGGCCGTTTTTTAAACTTGTGGCACCAAATTTTCAACATGGGGTTCTTGGCACCCCTTCTCATGAATTCAGTCACTGTCATGGAGTTATTCGGTCCTGAAAGGTGATTTTGTGGTCACTGTGCAGAATCACCTTTTGGGACTGATTAACAAAACGACAGTGTCAGTGTTCATGTGGTGGGCTCTCAAAAAGCCTATGTTGCAAATTTGGTGAACAAATTTCCTAAAATGACTGTTTTATGAGCGTGCGTTGTTCAGTTTCCATGCACACTCTTAAGTTTGTGAATTTGTAATATTTTCACTCCAGATTATCAACATAGGCATATTTCCACACCTCCTTATGAATAGTGCAGCTATCATTTTTCATATCCTGGCCAAAATGTGTTTTCGTGCTTCCGGCGCAAAATAGCACGGTCGCTGTCAGAAATCAGTGTTTGCTACAAAGTAAGACAATCACAGTGACACTGTTCATGAGCAGAGGTCCTAAAATACCTATTTTGAAAATTTGGTGACAAAAGTCCATAAAATAGCTGTGTTACCAGCGTACGTTGCGCAGTTTCTACGCACACTCATAAGTTTGTGAATTTGTAATATTTCCACTCCAGATTTTCAACATTGGCATTTTCCCACATCACCTTATGACCAGTACAGCTGTCATTTTTCACATACTGGCCGAAATGTGTTTTCACACTTTCAGTGTAGAGTAGCCCGGTCGCTGTGGAAAATCAGTGTTCGGTACAGTGTAAGAAAATCACAGTGACAGTGTTCATGACCAGAGGTGACAAAATGCCTGTATTGAAAATTCAGTGAAAAAATTCCAAAAAATGACTGTTTTATGAGCGTGCATTGTGCAGTTTCCATGTGCACTCATAACTTCGAGAATTTGTAATATTTTCATTCCAGATTTTCAACATTTGCATTTTTCCACACCTCCTCATGAAAGTACAGTTGTAATTTTTCACAACCTGGCCTAAATGTGTTTTCACACTTCTGGCGCAGAGTAGCGTGTTCACTCTGGGAAATCAGTGTTCGGTACACAGTAAGAAAATCATAGTGACAGTGTTCATGACCAGAGGTAACAAATGCCTGTGTTGAAAATTTGGTGAAATAATTCCACTGAATGACTGTGTTACAAGTGCACGTTGTGCAGTTTCCACACAGGCTTGTACCCTTGAGCATGACCAGGGCATTAGGGTTCCTAAGACAGACACTTAAGAAGTATGAGGGTGAAATGTTGATCAGATGCAAGAGGAGTTGCAGAGAGGTACTCTGTTGGGATATGGATGCTGAAGGGACATGGATACAACGGGGGCCTGCATAAATGCCAAACACCACTGCAAATACCTGCAAGCGAACGTTCGCCATTGACAAATGCTTGTTGTGAGCTCCCATATGATTTCCACTCCAGAAACATCCATTCCTTTCAATCTCTCCTGAAGAGTCTCCCTTATCCCATTGAAGTCATCTCTTCTGATGTCAGAGATCAGCATCAATGAATCCTCTGCATGCCCAGAAGATGCCAACTTGCACCTTGTTGAGGTTACTTGTCCCCAAGTGGCTCTTCTATGCCCTCGCACAGTACAAGATCAAGGATGTCACCTTTCCTAGTCACCTCCCAAATCAATTGCTTCAGGAAGTTATCCTGCATAGCCTCAACAAATTCCTGAGTTTTTTTACTGCCTGCTAGTGGGATGCCCCAATCCCTATCACATATGAAATTTGCCACAAGATTTTTAAAGAGCCTCTGACATTACTGAGCAAAATTTGAAAAACATAGGGCTGGATTTTTTAAGCTTCGCAAGTAGAGCTACAGTATATAGAATTTTCAAATTCTACTTTTCTGATAGAAATCAGCAGAATTTATGAAGATCTGCCTAACTCTGTTAAATTTCATCAGGAGCGGAATTCCAAAATTCTGAACATGGAATGCTTTTTATAAAGCAGCAGTGTTTGTTAGTAACCACATAGATTTTTTTTTCCAAAATAAAATTTGCCTGGCAAAAATATAAAGATACACATTATCTTTTTGTTTTCATTCATTCCTGAACCAAGGTAAGGGATACTGAGGTTTTTAAAAGTTCTCACTCCAGTACCATGCCCACTGTAAAAAAAAAAATTAAATATCTTGGTACAGTGCTGTGCTGTTTACCATCAGAAACATATGGTAACACCATTCTTATATATTTTCAGTATGAATCTAGCATGAACATTCAACAGGTAACCTCTGCGGAAGACATGTTTAAAAATGGAGAGAGACGGCCATCTTTAATAATGTGAGTAATTAAAACATTAGGTGTAAAAACTGGTTTAACAACACATGAGAAAACTAAAAAACTGGAAATTAATTTTAGGGTGCCAGAAATACATTTTTGCTAAAAAACTATATGATGATTTTTTTTCCCCGACAAACAAATAGCACAGCTATACAAACTGTGGTTTAGTAATCTGCAGTTAACATGAACTGTAATATTATTCAGTGGTTTACGTAAACTGTAGATTATTATATATTTCACAGAACATTTTTCCACAACTTACAGTACATAGAGATGATTTTCAGCATTCTGCAGAATTCAAAATGAAATTCCAAAAAGCATTTCAGAAGCAGAATTGCCATTTTGTATGAATTTCATGCTGCACTGTTTGTGACATCTTTTTTGTGCAGTTGTGCTTCTTGCAGCAAAACTGTTAATGTTGTGTCACAAACTGTGCATTAAAAATTATGCATGTGTAATGATGCATGCATCATTTGATTGTAGTAAAGTGCAGAAATTGTCACAAATCCATTAAAATGTTTGAAAATTGCAAACATTTGTGCTCAGTTTTTCCCATAGAGCTTTTTTCCTTTTTTTCTTTTCCAGCCCATGTGTGTCTCAGGGCTTTACCTTGATCATGCTTGCTTCCCTGCTGCCCAACCCTTGGTTTCACTGGTAGAATCCGACTTCCCCATGGCTTTCCCTCCATGGTAGTGGCTCCTGGGACTGTCCTTCCCCCGATACAATCCATATGCATGGACCAGAATCTGATGGCGGCCTCAACAGCTGTGACCTAGGAACTTCCAGGATCCAGGCCATCAATCAGATGATATATGGGATTTTTCTACCTACTTAGTCCATCATCCTCCTTTGATGAGGACAAAGCCTGCTAGTGGCCTCGGCTGCACAAAGAACACTCCCTGAAGAGGGTGCATACTCCCTTGGCCCTCCACAGGTGTTGCTGTAACACTGATTGTCTGACACCAACCCTTCCCAACTGGAAGGTACTTCTGAATGGCAGCTGCTATGGTCTGGCCTGCCTGCTGACGAGGATTCCCATGATCTCTTCTGCACTTGGATCATCTGTGCAGTAGCACATTGAGCTTTAACTGGGTCATCAGGGTATTTATTTTATTTATTTTTTGAAAGTATTGGAATTACAAACCTTTGCATCAGAGACTCCTTTACAAAGGCTCCACATCAGAGAAGTGCAAGACAATTAAAGGTGCATATATACAATAAGGAGGATCCAAATAATATAGTTTATTGACAAACAATAACTTATTGACACACACAGTTAGACAGTAGGAACAGATTAAACAAATAATACATTCTACACAAGTATTTAGGCAAAATCAGGCCATGCAAGACCCAGTACAAAACTTTCAGAACTATAATATTCAGCAATACGACAAATTTAAGGGTAGAGGGAGGGGGTGTGGATAGGTGCGGGATGCAGGCAGAGATGGGTGGGGCTGATGCAGTCAGAGAAGACCTTGTTAAAACCTGGACAGGTAACCCTCGTTTTGGCACATTTGGCATGATGCAGGCAGTGGAATCAGGAACTTCTCCTGCATCATGAATTTTTGAAATCCATCCCATAATGTTTTGACAGAACTCAACTTATAATTCAAATAGTTTCTGTGTTTACCTTTCCTTTATTCTTTGTTACTGGGGAAAGAAGAAGAAAGAGAAGAATGTATATAGTGTTTTTCATACACATTATATCCCAAAGTGTTTTACAAGCAATAAAAGACTGGTAGTGAAAAAATGCTTTACAAAAAATGAGAAACTGGTAGTTAAGTGACAGTCACCTGGTCATCACCTCTTCCGGCTGCTTTCTACAAATGACATCATAAGTTCTACAGCAATCAGTTATGATGTCAGAAGCAGAAGATTATGATTTCTCTTGTAAACAAGCAGCTGTAGCAGATGGAGACTAAACAACACAGGATTCTGTTTTCATAAGTAATAAAGCATAACAAGGCACAGTAAAAATAAATTACACTTTGTATGCTGATGACATGGTAATATAGCTGTTCCTGTGATGTTGGAGGCTCCTTACTGCAGGCAACTGAGCTGCTATTTAAAATGACAGTTTGATAAAAACTAAAATCAGGGCCAGGAAGAACTTTGTCCTTGACTGAAGTGAAACCAAGACATTATTTCCAAGACTTTTACTGGCAGTCTTGGTCGGCTTCAGAATAAAGTTCACTATTGAATTGGACCTTTCTGTGTGAGAGTTTCTTATCAGATGTCTGGAATAATACGGCTGCCTTTCTCTCACTGTGTTACACTGGAAAAGAAATGCTGTAGTCACATCAGAGCAATGGAACTAAGGACTCCCAATTGCTGACAAGCTGAAACAATTTGTTTTGGCTCTGAGCACTTATGCACTGCCTGGAGATACTTTAACATTCTCACGTCAACCGCAGTTCAAACTAGTTCCAATGTTTTTTTTTTCTCCTAGACATTGAAGCTCACGCTATGGTTTTTATACTCTGTTCTGTTTTTTTCTTGAAGACGTTAGACAGCTCATTATACAAAACTTAAGGAATTTTCTGCAATCCTTTGCCCCCTTAGCTACTTCCAAAGGCTTCTCATTGGCACATAAGGACCTTGACATCTGCTGGTAACAATCAGCTCCAGTGCGGGGTCCCATGCAGACCATGCGTAGAAGGGGACCGAACATTCAAGGTGGTGGTCCATGTTTGCTGGGGTGCATCGCCATATGACCTGTGAATGGCCACCGTGCTAGAAAGCACTGAGAAAGGGCATTTCTGTAATAATATACCAAGCAAGGTTAACAATGGTTCCCATTGGCTAGGTGAGGGCTTTTCAGGACCAGGGTGTTAGTTTACACTAAGGGATGTCCCTTTGAGATGCAATGAAAGGTGAAGGTCCTCTGGGGACAAGTACAGCTTCTCAGTGATCCAGCACTCTCCGAATGAGCTCAGTGGTGTGCTTGTCTTGAAATAAGGAATGGATGGGATGTCCTGATAGTGCTACCTCTTGCTATGCCAGCGACTTGGGTTCAGGAACGGACTTCGGTCACTCAGGAGCCAGCAGGGAGGGAGGGAGGGAGTATCATGCACCTCCAGAACTGCTCTCCACCCTCAGGGAGGGGGACACTTCATACTACTACTACTTGACTGCCACCTGCTGGATGCCTAGCAGTAGCACATCAGGAACACTCAGACAGGTAAAGGGGCAGCTGTTAGACACCAAGGATGCAGGCATTCTTCCACCCATGTGTACCCCCCCCAAAGGTGGGGCTTACCTTTTGAGCCACTGGAGGATCAAGGTGTGTCCCCCCGTGCTGCCTCTGTCCTTTGCCTGGAACTGGTTGTGGAGTCCAGATGAAGAAGAGTGCAGTTTAACCTGTGGTTTTGTTCGTTGTGTGCCTCTGATGAAAGGGGTGCCCCTGCATCTGAAAATGAAGCGGAGCAATTGCCGATGCCATCACCACATGTTTTAAAAGTTCAAGTGAGCAGCACACAGCAAAGAAACTTGTATAAAAGAGCAGCAGTACTCTAATCAGAATGTAAACAAATGGAAATAGCCATCTTGTTGACCTCTGACCCTTGCTATGAGCCAGTCAGAATGCAAGGGGTCCTGGTAAAAGACTCTGGCACTCTGCGAGAACAACAGCAGAGTTCTTGGCACCCTTTTTCAGTCACTATGGGAGCCAGAATGGTTCAAGCCTGTCAACAAATCAGGGACTGAGTTGGGATTGTGCTGAGCTGAACCCTTCCCCAAATCTAGAAAGAGTTCAGTGTAGTCCTTCCCAGCCATTTGGAGAGAAAAGAAGCACTTAGGAGGAGAGCTGAGAGCATAGCCAGGCTGATCAGAGCCAGAGAGCCTGGTGATAGTCTGAATCCTGTTTGCATCTGATTGCTGGAGTTCAGTCTGAACTGAGTGAGAGAGTGAGAGAGAGAGAGAGAGAGAGTGTGTGTAACTGGGTCGCCATGCAGATGTTACAAGTGTTACTTGCTAGGTTAATATCGCTGCCTTACACCTGTGGGGGGCAAGCAAGGTTGAGGAGCCAGGGATTGTTAAACTCCTCACATGGGGATTTGGTTTGGATGAAGGAATAAAGGAAATAGCATGGTGCCACCACCCAGAGAAAGAAACATTTGGTCTGATCACAAGTAAAATACTGCCCCTTGGGATACAGTACCAACCCAGGTTCCCAGTGGTTGTCGGACACCACCCGAGAACCAGTCTGTTCCAGTACCCACACTTTAATTGCAATTTCAAACAGTTTTGTACCAATTATGGTAGCTCACTAATAATATGCTAACACATCAAATTTTAGGAACTAACAACAGGAATGTATTAATCAGCAATACAAGTCCTGTAAGGGGAATAGGAATTAGGCAAAATTGTCTAGGAATGATTTTAGACAGTTGCAACACAGTTATTACTTTCACTATTGTTAAGAGCATCACACCAAGGATTGCTCTTCTCTGGTGACTAGGAGTTTCCACAGAGCTAGTGCAATAGGCCTCTCTTCACCTACACACAAGACTGCAACCAAGGCCTACTATACTGTAGGGCCTCCCACTACCCTCAGTAACAGATCCCCACAGTTTCAATTAACTTTCAGAGCAAACACATTTATTTTTGAACTGCAGACCTGTTCCAACTACTGGGTGCTCCAGTAAGTGGAACACTGTTGCAGGCCTGATGTCATGGTGCCCGGGCTATTACGTTGGTACACTTACAGATACACAAGCTTGCTTTTTGCCCCACCCGACTGACTTTTTGGGCTAGCACTTTTTATAGTGGAACAAATTTGTAATCCAACAGGGATCCCAACACAAACTGTCATACAACAGGGAAACATCAAACAGCAGCTAGTTTCTGGCTGGCAAGTCAGTACTCACGTGTCCTATACCAAGGGAGAGTAATCACAGACATGTCTGGATGGCAATGACACAACAGCAGGCAGATCATGGTGGCAGGCCAAGATTAGGCCCAATCACTGTGTCACAGCTTCTTTTCCTCTTGATTAGCATGTGTCAGTGTGACAAGCTCAGAAGGGCCAAGGCCAAGGAGCTACTCCACCTCACTCAGTGGGTGCTCTTACAATCTACACTGGAGACATGCTCCTGAGCTCCTACTCCCTTGAACACACCAGACAGGACAGGACAGAACAGCTGATTCACACCTCTGGTGTCAGCAGTTTGTAGATGGCTTCAGCAGATTCAGTCTCACAACAATGCAGGCTTCACAGCACCTCTTCTCAGCTCAGATGGAACTTCCAGCTAATGGATTCATTCATACTAGGATCTCTGGCTTTGATGCCTACCTAGGCCCTCAGCTCTCCTTCTCAGCACCTCTTTCTTCTTTGTCCACTTGGGAAGGACTACTCTGAACTCCTCCTAGGATGGGGGAAGGGTTCACCTTAGTCACTTTTCTTTCTTAGTCTCTTATTGGTTGTCCAGCTTGTCACTCACACTCTGGCTCCCTCAATGGCTGCAAAAGGGTGCCAAGCACTCTGTTGCTTTTCCTGTCAAGTGCCTGTGTCCTTTTCAGGACCTCTTGTGTTCTGGTTGACCGTGTTGGGGGGGGGGCACAAGATGGTGAAGTCCATTTATTTACATAAAGTTCCATGCCCAATGGTTGTTTCTCATAGTTTTTTTATTGTTGCTGACTACTACTTAATTTTTTGCAACACTTAATCCAACTGGAACTTCAGTGCAGGTTATCCAGGCCAGTGTTCACAATCCTTCTGGTTCATCTTTGGGTGCAGGGGTACCTGTTTTGCTGGCAGCACACAGTGAAAGCAACAGGATGAAAACAACTCTTCCTATCCCGGCCTCCAGCATCAGTCACCATCAGAGGATGCAGGCAACACAGGAGGTCCCATGCGAGCCTCCAGAGACTCTATAGTTAAGCCCACATTTGCAGGGGGTTACATGTCTATTAGGCTGTACTGCTAGAGTTTGAGTTGCTGTATCTGATGAAGCCATCTGCCAAAGCTGTTATTATCAGAGATAGGAACTAGTGGTTTTACCTTGTCTGGTGTGCTAAGGGAAGAGGTGGTCAGGAGCTTGTCTCCAGGTACTTGTCCCCACAATCAAGTAAGCAACCACTTGGATGAGGCAGGGTAGCTTCTTGCTCTTGGCTCTTCTGAATTTGCTGTACTGCAATGTGCTGCTGGTCAAAAAACAGAGAGCGAGAGAGACAGAGAGACAGAGAGAAAGAGAGAGAGAGAGAGAGAGAGTGCGATACGAAGCAAGTGATCAGGCCCAGCTTAGGCCTGCATCAATCATCCTGCTGCTGTTGTGCCATCGCCTGCTCAACACCATCCACTGCTGCTCCTGAATTAATCTGGGGCACCTGAGAACTGGCCTGCCAGCCAGAAAAACAGCTGCATTACAGTTTCCCATCTTGGATTACAGTTTACTACCAAGTTCAAGTTCCCTATGGATTACAGTCTGTTTTACAAAAAGTGCTAGCCAGAAAGTCTGTTGGGTCGGGTAAAAACAAGCTTACATATCTTTAAAGTGAACCAACGCAAGGTCCCAGCTATGAGACCTGCAAAAGTGTATAGTTTACTTGGGTGCCCAGTAGTTCAGAATAAAACTGCAGTTTAAAAAAGTAATCACATTGAAAGTACATTGCATCTGTAGGGATATGCTACTGTGGGTAGTGGGTGGCCTTACAAAAGTAGGCCTTGCTGAGACCTGGGGCTGGATATTCAAAGGGTGGCGCAGGGTTTGCATCCAGCCCTGTGTGACACCACTTTATTGCTGCAGCTGTGCCAGTCCTGTTTGCCACAACTGCACCTGATTTTACAATCTTGCGTGTACTTATGAAAGTTTGTCCGCTTTAAAGCAGCTTGTGTTAAACCTCGGGTGCAGGTTCTGTTAAAAGAGACCCCATTATTGACTCAAGCTAGACCACAAAAAGATGATCTAGCAAGCGTCAATTGTGCAAGGGGTAAAAAATCCCTTTAGACTGCCACTAGCCCAGTGTACCATACCTTTGGCACACCTGGGGCTTGTAGCAATCTCGGGCATTTGAAAATCTGGCCCCTTGTGTGTGGGTGCTGGGAGGCCTAACCTATCATCTCTGCAGAGAGGCGTAGACATCTGAGATCACATTGCTCGGGGTGATGAACTGGTAATACAGAACACATTGGTTCTGTGTTTGCTGCTAAAATTTGTTACTTAAATCATTTATTGCATAACCCCTATTTCTTCACAGTACCTGTGTACCTAAAAAATAAAGACCTTTTGTTCATTTCTAAAAACTTGGGTGTGTGAGTACATTATCAGGGATCTACACTAATTGGTAAAAAAGTGTTTTTGGTGAAAGCTGAAGTGCAGGCACTGGTATTAGTTTGTCTCAGGGCGGTGTTCAACAGTTAGAGGGGAGCTAAGTTGGTACTGCATTCCAAGGGGCAGTATCTCACTTGCTACCAGGCTCACTATTTCCTTCTCTGGGTGGAAGCACCACATTGTTCCCTTTGTTCCCCTTCTGAACCAAACTCCTTACGTGAGGAATTTAATGAGCCCAGGCTCCTCAACCTTGCTCGTCCCCCATGGGTTCAAGGCAGGAGGAGTAACCAAAAAGTAACACCTGTACGTACACATGGTGACCCGCTTATATCTTTGGAAGCACCACTGGGATGTCCTGTTTACCAGTTTGACATATCTGAGACCAGAGCACCCATGACACTGAGTGAAAGTTGAAAAATTGTGAAAATTAAAAAATTCAAAATGACGTTTAAGGAAGTTTAAAAAAGGAGTTTGCAACAGCGTTTTGACTCCCAAAATGTATTGATTGTAAGTAACAACCCAAGGGAGAGAACACCTCTGAATTGTTGTCTGTGTTGGAACATTAATTGACTGGCCTTGGTAGGATGAAAATACAGCATGTGGTACAAGTGCCTAATAAAAGATCCGAAGTTTGTTTGTGGAAACTGAAAGAGACCTTACTGTTGTTGAACTGCCTGCATTACTTATGCCTAATGAGGTTGAGGTTTGGTACCACACCTTTATAGCAAGGGGAACTAGCTGGAATGGAGTACCTTTCCAAGTGAGCTGGGGGAATTAAGAAGTTTCTAGAACAAGAAGACAAATCAGAACAGGATTTTAAAGACTTATTTGAATGTGGCAGGTCAGGAAAATGTATACTTGACTTGTGTAAGCCACCCAGCTGGTACAATATTTTCAATGTTCTGATGTTGAGATACGAGCACGAATAGGAGAGTGTATCTATGGTCCTGCTTTAGATGCTGTCACTGCCCTCAAAGCTACCAATTCAAATGTGACTGTTTAGAATTACTTAGCAACCCTGGAACAGATGTTTGATCATTTACAAAACCTAGAACTCTACTTACAATGTTGTCACTTACCAAACAGCAAGAAAGAGAACAGCTATCTGACCTTTTGGTGAAGCTGGAGAAAATGGTGCAGAGAGCCCACTGGAAAGGATGCTTGATACCTAACATGATGCAGTGTGCCTCTGCTACACAGGTGTAAGATGGTCGTGTATTCTGATCAGATCTTGCTAAATATTCATTTGAGAGACTAAATGGACAATCTGACAGTGCCACCCTATGACGAACTTATGGGAGACATGCGAGAACAAGAAGAAAGTCTGTTGCCAGTAATGAGAGCCATGACCCCAAATGTGCAATTGGGACTGCCTATATGACCACACCAGCAGAGCCAAATAATGAATGTACTGGCAAGCTAGCACAACTGGTAACAGAGACAAGAGAAACTGCATGAGTAGCTACTGACATTGGAGTGACCCATTCTGCAGGAGCCATGTGGCCAGCTGACATGTGCCATTGGAGAGAGTTTCAGCCCAGAGACTATCCGTTGATGCCAAGGTGGTGAGAGGACATCTTGTGCTACAGATGTGGGGAGAAAGGACATTTGAGGAGAGAGTGTCACAACCCTGAGGATCTGGGGAGGGTAAACAAACTGATAATCAAAAGATGACAGGAGCAGGGAAACTCCAATGGAGCCCTGGAAGCAAGAAATTACCATATGAGGACAACCATAATTGAAACAAGCCAACCGGTGAAAAAAGCAACTGACTGGGAGAAAATTGTTGGACCGTCATCCAAAGTAAAAGTTAAGATTTAAAGGAAGCCTATAAGCACATTGCTGAATAGTGATTCACAAGTCACTGTTACATTCAAAGATTACTATGACAAGTTTCTAAGTCACATACCATTTGAGCCTCTGGAAGGACTAGATGTGTAGGCCTGAGTGATGATACTTATGTATACCGAGGAATAATCTAAATTTGGATCACCTTTCCTGAGAATGTGACTGGGGTTGATGGACCTTTTGAAACCTGTGTATTGTTGTGCCCCCAAGCCAAACTTCATGACGGCATACCAGTCATCACTGGAACCAATGCAAATTTGTTAGATCCTCTAAAACGGTTAAGTGAAGAAAGAGAAAAAAGCATGGGAAAAGTGTAGCATGTCAAACATGCAAGAAAGCAAGGTAACCAAGATGACAACCCTGTTGGTATCATGTGGCATCAAGACAGTGAAGAATTGGTCCTACCACAGAACTCTGTGCCATTCAAGGTATGGTTTGACTTAGAAAAAAACGCAGAATAGATACTCATTATTGATGCCCAAGCAACATGGTTCACCTTAGAGATTGCTTGTGAAGCCCAGTATATTGTTAGTTAACACTCATGCTTCAGTCCAGAGAATAACTGTTCAAGTGAAACATTTTACAGAACACAATATCACCAGGCACAAGGAGAAGACCTTGGAACAAGCATACTGTGCTGACATTGTAGTTCAACCCAAGTCACCCTCAACAGCCAAAGGGACAGGAATTGACCCGAACTTGTTTGACTTTAAAGATTTTCCAGTTCCCAAGGGGTGGGAAAATCCTATGAGACAGAAATTGGCCCAGAGAACCCAAGCATTTTCCATGAGTGACTGGGACGTTGGATGTGTGAGGGTAGAACAGCACACAATCTGTTTGCATGATGAGTGGCCTTTCAGAGAAATTTCCAGACATTTGGTGCCCACTGATATTGACGACATCAGACAGCATCCACAAGAAATTTTAGCAGCTGGTATTATATGAGAGTCATGCAGCCAGCATGCCTTGCCTATCATGGTGGTACGGAAAAGGAACGGTACAGTGAGGATGTGTGTAGAGTATCGCACCCTGAACAAATGAACAATCTCTGATCAGTACACAATGCTTAGAATCAAAGATGCTTTGTACTACTTAAATGGAAGTCACTGGTTTTCTGTATTGAAGCTGAGAAGTGGATACTACCAGATACCCATGACAAAGTCAGACTGGGAGAAAACAGCCTTCATCTGTCCATTAGGCTTTTTCAAATTCTTGAGGATGCCTCAAGGAATACTGAAAGCACCAGCCAATTTCCAGTGACTCGTGGTGCAAGTTGTTTATGGTATGAATCTGTCTGAGTGTCTTGACTACCTGGATTATGTCATTATCTTTGGAAAAATGCTGGAAGAGCATGAAACCCATCTACTCAAATTGTTGAATTGACTAGAGGACTTTGGAATGAAAGTATCTGTGGACAAGTGTCAGTTCTTCAGAAGATCAATAAAGTACTATATGTAGGATACATTGTTTCTCAAGAAGGAGTTCACACTGACCCTGACAAGTTACAAGTTCTAACTACTTGGCCAAAATCAACTCAACTGAAAGAATTGCAAAAGGTTTTGGGGTTCTGTGGATACTTTGAGATGCATAAAAGGCTACACCAGAATTGTTGGACCACTGTTAAACCTGGCACAAGGGTATCCACTAGCAAACAAATAATGCAAAGCACCTGGAAATAAGCCTGCTCTTAAATGTTATTACTGCGTTAGTGAACCATTTAGAACAGATGCAGGTGCTATGCCGTTACTGAATTAGTGAACCATTTACATGCAGGTGGGATGCCAACTCTGACAAAGATTTTGCAGACATTATCAAATAATTGACAAGTGCACCTGTCTTAGTGTATGCAGAACCAAACAGGTGATACACTTTGCATATGGATGCAAGTTTTAAAGGAATTGGAGCAGTGGTGTATTAGACATTTCGAGAGGGTCTGAGACCTGTGGCTTTTGCAAGCAGAAGTAGTACTGTAGTAGTCTTTATTTATTTATGGTACCTTTCCCCAGAGGCTCAGGGTACCATTACAATACAAAGGGGCAATACATATAACCATAAATACATATAGTTTGGCAACATCTGAATGCAACTATCCAGTTCATAAGTTAGAATTTCTGGCATTGAAATGGCCAATTGTGGACCAATTGCATGAATACCTGCATGGTGCCCACATCTTAGTAAGAACTGATAACATCTGTTAACCTATGTGTCAGCATGGCTCACTTGGTAGCACATCTGCCTCTGGACCAGAAGGTTGTGGGTTCTCATCCCACACCAGGATTGGACTCATACCTAAATGCTGACACCCGAGTGCAATATTAGGGGGCTGCTGTCCTGTTGGGGTGTGTCATCCTTCAGATGAGATGTTAAACCTATGTCCCTTCTACCCATCCTGGTGCTGTCCTAGTGAGTGTCCAGGTGGAAGTAAAAGAACCCAAGGCATTCTTCGCAAAGAGTAGGGGACATTCCCGGTGTCCTGGCCAATATTCCCCTTCCCATAAAACCAGTTCATGCAATTGTCCAAGGCTGTGTGTGGATGTTGATGTGTGATATGGCAGCCACTATACATTCAGTCACTTCATTACCAGTCTAGCATTGCTTGTAAAGCACTTTGGGATACATTGTGTATGAAGAGCACTATATAAATGCTGATTGATCCTTCTCCTTCTCCTTCTTCTCAAAACCACAGCCAAGCTTGAGGCTGCTGGTTATAGGTGGCTTTAGGCATTATCCATATATGATTACTGTGTAGAGTATGCCCTGGACTGAAACACATTGATGCTGATGCTCTATCAAGATACTGACATGGTGACAACCAAAACGAGGACTGGATCAGAATCCCTGAAGCAACTGTGCAAGCCTTGTGTAAAACATGTGACACTGATGAAAAACCATCATCTGCAAATCCAAATTACTTTGTTGGCAGTTTGGATTCTACTGCTAAATGTTTGCCTGCAGCTTATTGTAGTGTTACAGCTCTTGCAAATCTTCATTGCCTTACTGGGACCAGAAAGACATACGGCAAGAACAGTGTCTAGACCTACTGTATTAGGAACATTTTACCTGTGCTTCAGAGAGGGGAACCAGCTGAACAAGTAACAGTCATGCATAAAGATACTTCCTTGTTACTCAGACAATGGCAAAAATTGAAACTATGTGATGGACTTGTATACAGAGAATTCCAAGGTACTGATAAGCATAAGAAACATCAATTGTTGTTACCCCCCAAGTTTCACAAGCACATCATAAGACTACTACATGATCAAATGGGACATTTGGGTCCAGACTGCACACTAGATCTGATTTGACACAGATTCTACTGGCCCACGATGGGGTAGAAAAGTACTGCCAACAATGTATCCACTGCATTCAAAGAAAGACATTATTCAAGCATGCAGTGCTATGGTTCCATGTGTTAAAGGCAAAGAGTAAACTGCAACTGACAAAAGAGTGAGTGCAAATTGCTGAAAATAAAATTAGCAATCAGCACTACACTGATGGGAGCAAACAGCGACTGCACAACACTACCGACACGAGGGGTCATGTAAACATACTATTTATGTGGGAGGCTATGCTCCCCGCACCCCCAATATATAAATAATCAACTCAGGGGGGCAGATGCTGGGGGAGACAGGAAAACACAGGAGGGGGGCTACTTCATGGGGATAGTAGTCTACAGGCGGAGAACATTGTCAGTGTCAGTGGCTCAGTAGGTAGCACACTCGCCTCTGAGGCTGGGAGATCAGAGGGCTGTGGGTTCAGTTCCCACATCTGGCACTTGGGTTAATATCCCAGTACTGACACTGTAGTGCAGCATGAGAGGGGTGCTGCACTTCTGAGGTGCCGTCTTTCAGATGAGACGTTAAACCGAGGTCCCATCTGCCAGGATTGGTGGTAGTTCAGGTGGATGTTAAAGATCCCATGGCACTTATCAAAAAGAGTAGGGGATTTCCGTGTCCTGGCCAAATTTCCCTCATTCAGTAAAAAATACCACCAACAGCTTAATCTGGTTCAAGGTCAGTTGGCATTCATCTGTATCCCCCTCCCCCGGGTCGTGCCTGAAAATAGGCAGGATTTGTCTAGTGCACTTACCCGGTCAACAAAAGCTAAATAAATAAATAAATAAATAAAAATTGGTGGGGGCAACCTGCAGGCTTGGGAAACAAAGTCAGGGCAATGCGACATCTACAACAAAAAAAAAAAAAATCAAGCAACAGAACAATAACAGAAAAAAAAACCCTATGTCAGTCCCAAACCCTGGTCCACCAGCTTCCCAGACCATAACCTTGCCCACGACACCAGATGGCCAACTGGAATCAGCCCTCCCAAACAAAGCCCTATAACTTTCTCGTGCTGGCTCTGCCTTGCTATTCACTCCCTCGGCATCTTTTACATTCGCTGTCATCCCACCTCACACTTTACTCACACTCACTATTTGCACAAGTGCTCAAACTGAGTTACTCAAATTGAGTCACTCAATTTGAGTCGCCCATATTATGGGATATCCAGTGCCACTTGTCAATATCACAACCAGTGCTGAAAGGAACTCATTTGTGTGGATTTCCTCAGTCTTAAACCAGACAGTAAAAATTTAACCAATGTATTAGTTGTGACAGATCATTTCTTGCAATATTCGCTGGCCTTTCTGACCAAAAAGCATCAACAGGGCCTCAGATGACAAACTGGAAATGTCTTGGCATTACAAGCAAAGGATCAGAGGTTTGATTCCCAGGGAGAACACATATTTGCTGTCTTACTTTAAAAAAAGAGGAAAAGAAAGTTATATTCTGAGCAGGTAATTAATATTAAAAAAATAAAAATTAGGGGGAAGGGTACAATCCCTATCGACGCCAAGTCACAGGGTTTTATAGAGACCCATGTGCAGACTGGCTGGACTATTGGTCTTTTTGTGCCATCACTGTCTATGTTTCTATGTAACAGTGGCTAAAGCCCTGATGGAGAAGTTCATTGTTCACTATGGTGTGCCTCAAATAATCCATTTGAATCAAGGCAAAGACTTTGAAAGTAAACTAGTAAATGAACTTTTGCCTCTAGGGAATTTGCAAGTCAAGAGCAACTCTGTATCACCCACAACATGACCCACAAACCGAATGGTTTAAGAGGACTTTGCTAAATATGATTGGTACTCTAGATCCTCAACAAAAGTCAAAGTGGAGCCAACAAGCAAACACCCTCGTGCATGCCTACAACTAGAAAAAAAAGTAATGCAACTGGCTAATTGCCCTAATATCTCATATTTGGAAAAGAATCTAGGCTGCATGTGAACATTTGTTTTGGAGTTTCTGCTGATGGAGCATGCCCTGAAATGTATCTGTAGTATGTGGAAAGGCTCAAGAATCAGTTAGGCTAGCATCAGAAACCTCTGGGAAGAGGAAACCAAGCTGACAATGTGAAATATGATAAGAAGGTGAGAGGCCAAGGACTGTTGCCAAGAGATAAGTTCTTGGTGAGGAATCTTGGTTTGCCTGGAAAACACAAGATTGCTGATCAATGGAGAGACATCCCTTATGTTGTAGTGGACCAATTGAATGACATGCCAGTGTACAGACTACAGCCTGAAGGAGAGTCAGGAGGATCTAGGATGATCCACAGAAATCATCTTTTGCCAATTGGACAGACAGAGACAAATGCAAATCAGAATGTGCCTGAACTACCCCAAAGATGCAAAACCAGATCTGTAACCCATAGAAAAACCAAATACGCCTCATCCTGACAGTGACTCTAAACCATAAGAATCTACAAGTATAAAGCCACCTGTAGTCCCTCAAGTAGTGCCCGAGGACTCATCTGATGATGAAATGGAACTTGCATGGTACCATTTCACAGAGGACATTACTGGCCTCCTGGCAGATGTTGCTGCCGTGTTAGCACCAGGTAACAATAATGCTCCAGCAAACTCTGAAATTTAGGTAGTGGTATCTCAGGATGTAAGATCAGAAACTGAAGAGGATGTTTAGCCTATGGATGTGGAGGAACCTATGAAACAGCCTGTGGAGGAGCTCAATGCACCTGAAGAAGTAGTACAAGCCATCCCAACTGAAAACCCCACTTTGATGAACAAGAAGGACAGGAATGTGTGTCCAAGTGCTGAGGAAGGAATGACATTGTCACTAAGATGCTCAGAAAGACCAGTCAAGCTAATACTGAAACTTTCATATGATGCCTCTTGTCCCTCCACCGATTTGCCCATGCATGTTTTGCATAAAGGCATATACATCATCCCCACATCTTTGCCTCAAATCAAGTTCAGTAATGCTTATGGGTGAAATGCTATATTAAATGTGGAAAGTAGATATCTCAATTATGCTTATATAGCATGCAGTTGTCTAGAC
This sequence comes from Neoceratodus forsteri, assembly GCA_016271365.2. Classification (NCBI taxonomy): domain Eukaryota; kingdom Metazoa; phylum Chordata; order Ceratodontiformes; family Ceratodontidae; genus Neoceratodus; species Neoceratodus forsteri. The sequence goes on from CM057451.1 coordinate 492,573,779, forward strand.
AGACTGTGATATTGAACTGTGAATTCATCAGTTTAGGATTCAAGTGTCTGAAAGAGGGTCCATTGTACATATGGAATGCATATATGTGTTGCTAGTTAGAAAACAGGTGTCTACGTAGAATGATATGTGTATATATGGCCTTCAATGTATTACTGGACAACATCACTTCAACCTTGGATTGATGAGGACACCAGTGTTTTCCAGCGAGGGGAGAGTATAATCCCCCAGAGATAGGACTTTTCCTTTTCAGCCACTGGAGGCACAAAGTGGGTTCACCTATGCTGCCTGCATCCTCCGGCTGAAACTGGTGCTAGAGGCCAGGTGAAGAGCAGTGTAATTATAGCTGTGGTTTTATTTGTTGTGTGCCACCAATGAAAGGAGTTCCCTAGCACCCAAAAATGGACCAGAGTAATCACTGATGTCATCACCAGGAACCAGACTGCAACTTTGGTTGGTGAAAGTGCTTTAAAAGTTTAAATGAGCAGCGAGTAGCAAAGATACCTGTGTGAAACAGCAGTAGTGCTGTAATCAAAATGAAAGCAAATGGACATTGCCATCTTATTGACCTCTGGCCAACACAATCAGCCAACTGGAATGAAAGTAATCCTAGTAAAAACATGGGCACACTGAGAGAACAGCAGCAGAGTGCTTGATGCCCTTTTCTAGGCAGTAGGGGAGCCAGAATTGTAAGTGAAAAGCCTGTCAACAAATCAGAAATTGAGTTGGGATTGTAAGGAGCTGAACTCTACACCAGCCTAGGAGTTTAGTGCAATCCATCCCAAACAGTTGAAGAGGAGAGATGTACTGAAGAGGAGAGCTGAGGGCCTAGCCAGACCTCAGAGCCAGAGATCCTGGTTACAATCATAATCCTCTTTGCATCTGATTGCTGGAGATAAATCTGAACTGAGAAAGAGTGCTGTGTAGCCTCCAAAGCTGCTAGAGTTCAAGGTGCTGCATCTGCTGAAGCCATATGTAGAACCTGCTGTTATGAGAAGATAGGAACAAGCCATTCTATCCTGTGCACTGTGCCAAGGGAAGAGGTGGTCAGGAGCTTGTCTTCGGGTGCTTGCCCCAACAAATGAGTGAGCACCCACTGGACTGAGGTGGAGTAGCTCCTTGATCTCAGCCCTTCTGACCTTGCCCTACTGTCACGTGCTTCTGGTTGAAAAAGAGAGACACATGAAGCAAGTGACCAGGCCCAGCCTAGCCTGTATCAACTGTCCAGCTGCTGCTGCACCACCGTCTGATGAAACCATCCTCTGCTGCTCTTGAGTCAGTCTGGAACATGCGAGTACTGGCCTACCAGTCAGAAAAACAGCTGCATTACAGTTTCCCATTTTGGATTACAGTTTGCTACGAAGTTCAAGTTCCCTGTGGATTACAGTTTATTTTACTGAAAGTGCTAGCCAAAATGCCTGCTGGGTGGAGTAAAAACAAACTTATGTATCTTTAAAGTGCACCAATGCAAGATCTGGGACACTGCATCATCAGGCCAGCAGCAGTGTGTAGTTTACCTGCATTACGTTGCATTGCACTACATTTCTGCCCCCCTCCCTTTGCACTGTTCTCCTGACTTTTTTTCTACAGTTAATCTTTTTATTGAAATATTTGCAGTTTACATACATAAAACTGGAGGTATATATAGTGTGAGTCAACTGGTACATAAAGCAGGGCACATTTACTTATCATACTAGTCTAATTCATACAACATGTTCAACCAGCAACAAATCTTTCATCACTTAAGGCTGAAGGAGTGAACAGTGGACAGTAAGCACAAAAGGTTCTTATGGGACGAGGTCTAATAGAGAGGATGAGGTAGCAGCAATCTATCCTGCAGTAATATCTGAAAACATATGTCAGAAACCCGGGTAGGATTTATGTAGGTTGCCAGACTGTATTGGAACCAGGGTGGGATGGAGACGCTATTTGTTGTTGCACAAAGCGCAAATATGGAGCCCATATGTTATGGAATTTCACCATCTGGTGGCTAATCTGGCAGGAAAGTCTGGTATTCATTGCTAGAGTTTCTACCGATGTTATCCATTCTGGAATGTTTGGGAGCCCTGGAGTTCTCCATATGGTGAGGATAAGCCTCTTGGCCTCCACCGAGACTGCCATCAGCCACGTTAAACCTGCCAGTGGAAGTCTGAGATCTTGGGGTTTGCAGTCTAGAAGTATAAGGTGAGGTGAGGCTGGGATCTCCTGGTTCAGAATGGCAGAACATTTGGTGACTACCTGTTGCCAAAAGTGCCAAGATGTGGGCATTCCCACAGCCTGTGTAGTAGGTTAGCCCCAGATGTGTTACATCTCCAACAGAGATCTTGGGAGATTACTCCCAGCAGTTTTAACTGGGACGGGATTCTGTACCAGTGATGTAAAATCATTTTCTGGATCAGGTGACTTTTTTGATGAACACTTGCCTGTTGGGTGAGTCTCCAGCCAGTTCACCATTCTTCCTCAGTTATATGACCTGGCAGAGCTAGCTGCCATTTAGATTTGGCCGCTGCAGTGGGGTCTGGCTGAGCCTCTCTCATCAGTTGATATAGGTAACCTGCTTTGATGTCATGAGGTTTAAGCCAGTCATCCCAGGGTATGGGGGAGGGGCAGGTAAGGGGCTGGAGGCTCTACAGGCCTTACATTTACAGGGGACTTTAGACCATTGAAAGTAGGCATATCTGATCTGTAAGTATTGCCAGAACTCTTCCTTCAGCAGTTTAAATTGATCTTGGAGAGTCTGGAAGGATTTGAAATATCTCTTATAAGGGGTGAGTAAGTCTAGCATCCTGCCAATAGATCTTTTTTTCCATGTAACCCAATGAATGGGGCTGCCACCAATACACACTTCAGGATTTCCCCAGAGGTAAGAGCAGGGTTTAGAGATACTGATCATGAAAACCCAGGCCCTGTGAGCTGAGGTTAGGTAAGCCACTTATTGGCATGGTGCTTAAGGGGGAAGTTAAACAGAGAGAGGAGGGTGTGCCACTTCCAGTATCTCTTGTTCTATGTGACACCAGGGTGGTAAAGGGGATCCTCCGGGGTAAATAGGTCTTAGAGATCTAGCAGCTATAAAAGCATACATGTAATGTATGAAAGTTTGGCAGGTTCCAACTCTCTTGTTGCCAGTATGCTTTGAGCTTGGATCTACTGAATCTGGGGTGGGTGGAGCCCCAGAGGAAGTGGGAGAGTCCAGCTTCTGGAACCATCTGTCCTGAATTATAATGGGTAAGTGTGCCAGGAAGTAGTATAATTTAGGGGCTAACATCATTTTTAATGAGTCATTTTTCCCTGGTAGGGAGAGATTTAAGTACTGCCATCTATTTAGGTCTTTTTGGAAGGTATTAATCAATGGTAGCATGTTCAGGAGGCCCAACTTATGTAATTCAGGAGATAGGATAATTCCCAAGTATTTGATTTGTGTGTCCACCCAGACCAGGCTAGAGGCTCGACCCATATCCTTTTTTGAATGTTTAGTAAAGGGAAGGATTTTAGGCTTGGTTCTGTTGATTTTTGAGCCAGACAGCTGTTCGAATTGAGAGAAGGACTCCAAAATGTGAGGCAGGCTATGGGGCAGGTCGCTCATTAAAATGAGGCAGTCATCTGCAAAGAGCTTGGTGGTAAACTCCTCAGGGCCTACCTTTATACCAGGAATCTGAGCATGTTCTCGAAGGACAGAGGTCAGTGGCTCAATAGCCAGTATGAATAGCAGGGGAGCTAGGGGGCAGCCCTGTCTGTTGCCTCTCTGGAGAGTAAAAGGGTCCAAGAGGAGCCCATTGGTGAGCACTTTGGCAGTAGGACCATTATAAATAGTACTGACCCAGCCCCAAATGTGGGCCCGATGTTAAAACGTATCAATACTACTTTTAGATAAGCCCATTCGACCAAGTTGAATGCCTTTTCAAGATCTATGGTAAGGACAGCTGCTGAGGTTGGTAAAGTGGAGGCTTTCTGGAACACAGTGGTCAGGGCTCGTAAGTGATCAGCACTGATCTCCCTTTAACAAACAAAACTTGAGATACATGTATTAGGGTGGGGAGAACTTTCTCTAGTCTGGAAGCCAGAACCTTAGCTAAAATTTTTGTATCAGTGTTTATCATGTATATGAGTCTATAGCTGGCCGGTGAGGTGGGATCCTTTACCTCCTTGGGGAGGACCATGATCACAGCCTCCTTCAGTATGCCAGGGAGTTTCTGCTTGGCATATGCTGCTCTCAACATGAGCAGCATTGGTGTGCGGACAATATTCTTTGTTAACCAGTAAAAATTGGCCAGGAAGCCGTCACTCCCCCGGGATTTATGTGGTGCCATCCGTTCTATGGCTTTGAGTATTTCTGATTCCTCAATGGGGGCATCCAGCATCTCCCTTTGTGCCTCAGGGAGGGAAGAGAGGGAGACTTGGCTTAGAAAATTGTCAAAGTCCACCCCATGAAAGGATGCTTGGAATTTGTACAGACTGTTATAAAAGTTGGTCATGACCCTATTTATTTCTTTGGGAAGGGAATGCAACTCACCCCTGGAATCCTTCAGCTTCTCAATATGCCTCTCTGCCTGTTGTTTTTGGAGGCAAAAGGAAAGGAGTTTCCCAGCTTTATCCCCCTGGTCCCAATATTTGTGATGTAGTCTTACTATATGGAGCTCAGCTTTCCTAGTAGCCAACGTGTTAATGCAGATTCTGAATGAGGTCAGTTAGAATCTAAGGGCCTGATTATGTAGGTGGGTCGGGTTGGATGTATACTCTGCTTCCTTTAGTTTAAGTTGGGTTTCAAGAAGAAGGGCTTCGGCTTCTCTAAGTTTCCTCCTATGTGCCGTGTACAATACAATTTTATCCCGTATTGAGGCTTTGAAGGCTTCCCATATCGTTTGGGGGGGGGAGGGCACATGATTCTGGGTTATCTTGAAAGTAGTTCGATACCTCCTGCTTCAGCCATTCTTGGAATTGCTGAGCTGCCAGGAGGAGGGGGTCGAGCCTCCAAGTTACTGACTGCTCCTTCCCAGGTTGAAGGTAGGCCTGCAGTTGTACTGGCACATGCTTGGAGATATATATGGGGGCGATGGACACAGCAGATATGACTGAGTTCAGCACCGTCGATGAGAACCAGTAATCCAATCTGCTGGCCATAGCTCTGGCATTAGAGTAGAAGGTGAAGTCCTTAATGGACGGGTGAAAAGCATGCCAGGTATCAATCAAATGGTGTAAGATGAGCAGATCCTTTAGGGTTCTCATTGCCCTACTGTGTGGTTTGGGTCTGGCATTGAATCTGTCGAGCAATGGGGCCAAGGCCAGGTTAAAATCCTCCCCATTATAATCTCAGGGCGATCCTATGCCATGTCCAGGAGGGCTTGAGAGATTGCGTTAAAGAATTCAGGCTGGTCCTTATTTGGTGCGTATACATTACCCAGGATGAGAGGCCTCTGGGAGAGGTTACCTTGATCAGTATACACCATCCCTCTTTGTCTCCCCACTGCTCAGTAATAGACCACTTCAACTGTTTATGGCATAGTATTAACACTCCTCTCTTGGATGAGCCCGCTGAGCTATGGGCTTCCCACCCTACCCATTCTCTCACCAGTTTCTTTGCCTCTTTCAGCTTAATCTTTATCTCCTGGAGGAAGACAACCTGAGTTTTTAGCTTTTTAAGTCCGGACAGAATCATTTTCCTCCTACTCGGGTCATTCAAGCCTCTCATATTCCAGGATGTGAAAGTCACTGGTGTAGTGGGATCCATATTGACTGATTATAAATACTTTGTATCCCTTTATCCCTTTTCGGGGGTTCCCCAGGTATACCTAATTGAGGGAAGAGGCCCTGTCCATCCCTACATTGACCCTCCAGAGATCTATCATATATTGGATTCAGCATGAGGAATATTGAACTTTGGATGTCTTGTACAGCTGCCCTGCTGAACACCGCAGATTTCCCATGTTCTGTGCTCATGTGAGAGCTCATACCCATCTATCTTATGATGTGTACTTTCATCTGGATGAACAGAGGGGGTTTGAGCTCTTACTACTTTGTCGTACGTGGTTTCGTACAACTCGGGGGGCCTCCTGGGGTTGTATCTCCAGTGATAGGGAGGAAACATTTAGGTACTCTCCAAGATCTGGAGATTGGTCCCTTAGCTGCACCCAGAGGAGCTGGACATACACTCCTCCAATGGCAGAAGGGAGCCTCTCAGGGCCACCAACAATAACAATAACAATAAACATTCTACATAAGAACAGTAACAATAGTTTAAAACAATCTTCCCATCAAGCAACTGCCAGGGTAGACCACCATGAGGCCGGGGCCTTATCTGAGCCCTATTGGCTCATTAACTGGTAGCCACTCCAGCTGTGTACAGGAGTTCAGGAGGGAGACATTTATGTAGTGCTTCTGCACCGGAGGAGAAGGTGGGCTCAAGCTCCCATTATCTGCTCCCTAAGTTAGCACTGGATCTTCGGTCCAGATAGATCAGGCCACTGGGACAGCCATGAAGGGGGGCTCTGTGCTCATATGGGTATGCGTAGGGGCATCCTATCCATTTAGCGCTCCTACATTTACCCTTGGAGTCTAGGGGAGCTACCCCTCAGAGTTGGGGGCCATCTGCCAAACCAAGGCAGTAGCCATTTGTTCGAAGAGTGCCAATGAGTCCAAGTATTGAGTTTGGGAGGTGGAATTATTCCTTGGCATGTTACTGTCAAGGGAGGGATGTATGAGGGAAGTATATAAATCAGAAGGAAGAGGTCCCCAGAAGTTGTGGAAAAACCCTTCCAGTTCCCAACGGCATCTAAAAGGTGGCCTGCCTAAATTGTGCTATGATGATGTTTCCCATACCATATTTCCATAGGGCAAGACTCCCTTGGTAGAAAGAATCCCAAATGGGCTACCAAAGGGCAAAGCCATATGAGGTGTCCACTCCCACCCTTCCCTCTTGTCTACCAGGTAAGTACACTGGAAACTATTCACTAAGGAGGAGGGGAGAACAACATTATTCAAAGGATATCAGGTGCCGTCAGACCGAACTGTACATTTCACCTGAGACACATGAACTCTGAGTCACTCTGCCTAGACAGACCTATACACATTGTCCGATGCAGACAGGAGCTCAGAAAGATGCTCCAACGAATCTACTTTGTCATTTGTCCCATCTGGGTTGCTAGAGGCCCAGTTACAAGGTAAAGAAGACCAGTCATCAGTCTCATCGGTCTCCCTCCCCTGTTGCAGGGGCTCCTTATCCTTGGTCGATGAAAGGTCTAGGGCCAAAGGCATAAGCTCTTGGAATGGCTCATATCTATTACTAGTTTTAATGGGAGTAGTTACAGGGGATCAGCTGCTGACATCCGAAGGAAAGTGGCGAGATTGTCTGCTCCGGGATCTGCGCTGTTTGGGAGCAGGAGGGGTACCCACCACTGTCTTGTTCTTCTTCTTAGAGTGACCTCTCAGTGCAGGTTGCCAGGTCAGGGTTGCATTATGATCTCCATTGCTAGCATAGAAGTCCCTTTGATCCTCTGCTTGTGAGACCTCCAGTTTTGCATCTGCCATGCCTTGAAGTGTGCCATGTGATCTGTCTTGCTGCAGCTGTCATTCATGTAAATCCTTAATAAATTTCTCAGCTTCTGCAGGTGACTCAATTCAATTCAATTTTATTGATTCGGAAGATACCTTTGAGCCCAAGCTCTTTTACAAAGGTTCCACGTCAGTGACAAAACATGTACAAAACATGTGAAAAAAGTAGAAACAACACTCTGCTAGCATATGTACAAAAACATTGTGGAATACAAGCTGGAGCAGAGAGAAGCAAAAGCACAGTAGTAGAGGAAGAGAATGGTGCAGCCCCTTGGGGCCTTGTCATCAGGTGTGGGGGGGGAATGGACAGGGAGGTTGTGAAACAAGGTGGGCATTGCAGTTAGGCAGGAGGGGCCTTGTCTTAACAAAGTGCAGCCAGGGGGCATGAGACTAGGGAGAGATAATAGCTGCTACACTCAATAAATTTGGCAGAGGATTCAGATACAATGGTTAGTTGCAGGAACATTTAGTGATTGTACTAAGATGTTGTTTGAGGTTAGTTTTGAAATTGGCTAGACAAGTGGTGACAAGGAGGTGCTCGGGTAATTCATTCAGCCACAGAGGGGCACGGTGGGGAAAAGCCCATTGCCCGAGCGAGGTGCGGCAGAAGAGGATGGACAACACCCCTCTTGTCCTCCCCCTAGTGGCCTGTGGTGTGTTTGCAGCCACTAACAGATTGCCAACACATGGTGGTGTATTCCCCATTAAGTGCTTTTATTCCCTAGGGTGCATGTCTGATGAATGACCCTGTTTTTTAGGGGTAGCCAGTTTGTGAGTTCATACAGAGTACAGGTGTGTGTATCATGCTGTAGATCAAGGGCTAGCCTACAGGTCTTGTTAAGAGACATCTGTACCCGTTTCAAAGCAGTGTCAATTGACGCCCCATATATCACTATTCCATAGTCGTTATGTGATAGTATGGAGCTGTGTACTGCGAGGCTGAGGGCCTCGGGCGATAGGTATTTCCTGTGCCTGTAAAGGATGCCAATCTTAATGTTGACTGTCTTGACCAGGGAGTCAATATGTTGAGTAAATGTAAGGGTTTCATCAAGTGTGATCCCCAAATACTTGAACGTGCAGACTTGTTCCAGTGGCTCATTGCAGGAGTTTGTAATGATGAGGGGGTTTTGTTTGATTTGTTTGTGTGTGCTGGTAATACGCATGGCCTTGGTCTTTTTGTAGTTCAGTAGCAGCTTATGTCTGCAGAACCACGTCTCCAATAAGGAGAAGGATGCCTGAAGCTCGGTTTGCAGATTAGCAAGGGATGTACTGCTACCCAGGAGCACCGCATCATCAGCATAGAGTATCAGTTTGGTTTCACAGGCAGTGGTGAGGTCATTTAAGAAAATACTGAAGAGTAGGGGCCCAAGGATTAATCCCTGGGGCACCCTCAGCGATACCTCCCTTGCACTAGAAACTGTATGTCCGATTTTGACACACTGAGTTCTACTTGTAAGGTAGTCTTGGCACCAGCTTAGTGCGCTAGGTGCCACACCCAAGTTCGACAATTTGGTCAGTAACAAGGGGTGATTGACTGTATTGAAGGCTTTGGTGAGGTCTATGAAGATGGACCCCATCAGTTTACCTTCATCCAGGGCCTTGTGTGCATAGTTTGTAAAGTCCAGCAGAGCAGTGGTTGTGCTGTGACTTTGTCTGAAGCCATGCTGGTTAGGGCATAGTAGGTTATATTTGTTGAGGTAGTCAATGAGCTGGCCAGCCACTATTTTCTCCAGTGCTCTGGACAGCGGAGAGAGTATTGAGATGGGCCTATAGTTAGCCACCAAGGATTTGTCACCTCCCTTATACACAGGTGTGACTAGGGCCTGCTTCCAGACCTCCGGGAATTGAGCAAGAGTCAGCGATTTGTTGAACAACTTGGTGATGGACACTATTAAGATGTCCAGGGTGCGGGATAGCAGCTTCATGTCGATCCCATCGCTAGCCTGTCTGGTCTTGCCCAGTACTTTCCTGACCTTAGCTAGTGTCTCCTTCACAGTCACCCTTTTAAGGTAGAAGGGTGGGTGGGAGTCTATGGAATGTCCATTGCTGGTCTGGCTCTGCTCTGGGTGGAAGTATGCTGGTGGTAATACTGCTGTGAGATCAGTGAAGGCCTTGTTGAAGGCCTCCCCCCTTGCTAGGGGGTCTGTGATGTGGTTAACACTGGTGTTAAGTAGATGGGGATGCATCTTGTCCTCCTTGCCTAAGATGCTCTTGATGCTATCCCAGAACCTTTCGCCGTCTCCCCAGGCATTAAGCTGTGCTTTGTGATAATTGGCTTTGGCGAGCTGAATTATTTTAGTGCAGCGATTTCTGGCCTCCCTATAACACTGGTAGTCATGCCTATTACCCGTGTTTCTTGTCTTCTCCCATAGTGAATCCCTTTCATTCATGAGGGAGAGTAGATCTCCAGTAATCCACCCATTAGCCTGTCCTTTAATTTTCCTCTTTGAGAGGGGGGGCATAGATATCACAGATGCTGTTAAAGCTGTTTGTGAAGTAGCTTAGGGCCTGATTTAGGGATGATGCCTGACTGATTGGGGTCCAGTCATGAAGGGTGAGTGCAGATTTGAGGGCTCCAAGCATACCCTTTCTCAGGACCCTGCTTGTTATAAGGGGACTTGAACATGATGTACTTCCCATCTACTTGTATTCTAAGAGATGCAGGATATCTAAGTGATGTGGGTATATTTATGAGGTAGCATTGCTGCTTCATGGCAGCATAGGCTCTGCGTCGATTGGAGAGGTCAGGGGAGGTGGAGAGGTCGAGGGAGAAGTCCTGAAAGAGCTGTACCCTGTATCGCTGCTATAGGAAGGCCCCTTGCTCCTGCACTGCCTTTAAGTAAAATTCCTTCTCTGGGTACTTAAGGAATTTACATAGAATAGATCTTGGTCATTCCCCAGGTTGGGGGCAAGGGACAAGCGATTTGTGTGCCCTCTCTATGTCTGGAGGAGTGCGGTTGTTAGCTGTCAAGAGGGAGGGAAGTAGTTCCTTCAGGAATGCCCCCCTGTCTCGCCCCTCAGCCCCTTTAGGAATGCCCACAATCCTAATGTTACTGCATTGGGCATGGTTCTCCAGATCATCCACCTTGTTAGAAGATACTGAATTTTTTTGTGGCGATCTTGGAGTGTGCCCTGCTGAAATTGCATATTTGACACTGTCTCTCAAATGGTTTTCTCAGCCTGTGACATGCACACAGTCAGATGTGCTAAATCGCTGTTCATTTTCTTGGCTGCTATTTTTAGGTCTGAGGTGTAAATTAGGATCTTATTCAATTTATCCATCATCGTTCTGAAGTCCGATATGTATTGGGCCATGTGGGGTGGGGCCGCCAGATGAAAGTGAGCAGTGGCAGTCATTGCGATCCCCAGAGGTTGATGCTGTTGGAGCTTTCTGCTGGGTAAGAATAACTTTAGCTTACCCGTTTGGTTCAGCCTCTTTGCTGGCGCTGGTGGGAAAAAATGGTTTAACAAGTAGCAAGACTTCCCTGGTAGCAATCTGGTCGGGCAAGGTATTATTGGATAGTGCTCGATCCCCTTCACACTTTTGTGTATTTTCAGGTAGGATCAGCTGGCGCAATTGCTAGATGAACTTCAAATGGCTCTGCAGCGGTCACCCCTTAGAGATTTATACAGCCACCATGCTCTATGGCTCATTCTTCTCCTGCCTTAACCAAATTAAGGCTCCCTGTGATATTTTTTTCATGTATTTTTCCGTCTTCTGCATTTTTATTTTTGTTCTGCATTTTTATTTTTGTTCAGCATTTTCTGTATTTCTGGAACTGTATAATTATTTCTGTTGCAAAAAACAATTTTTGTACTATTTTGTTACTTCACTTCATGTTGAGTTGTGACTATCACTATGTATCTTTAAGAACTGTATTACCTGATTTGTGCCACCGTGTGGTCCAGGTCATTACTGAAAATGGTCCCTCGGATCAGCTCACTTACCTAGTTACCAAAGACATAAATCAATGAATCAGTCAGTTAATCAATCAATCAATCAAATAAAATAAAACTGAGTACCCAGTAGTTTAGAACAGAACTGCAGTTTAAAAAAGGCAATTGCATTGAAGGTATCTGATAACAAGAAAAAGTCTGGGTACTCACCAATTTGTTTTTTTAATTATTTATTTGAAATTTTTGACCAGGAAAGGCACACTAAGCTATTATGGCTTGCTTCCAGGTGCATCCTCGGGGGTGGGTTGCAAAGACCTATTTTATTGATAGAGGGAATGTTGCCCATGACACTGGGGAAACTATCCTGCTCTGTTTCAAATGGAATCACTGTGATTTGGACCCACTCGATGCAAACTTGGAGAATCCCTTTATGATTATGATGGTCGTGGTACTTTGGTCATGTTGGTCGGCTTTTGACCAAGTGGTGATCTTGGATGTCATGATGGTCATCCGGAGTTTACGGTCTACCTACTGTGGTCTGGACCTGGACCCAACCCACCTCCATGTGTGGTGTGTTGAGGTCATCAGCCCGATCCTGACTGAGATTGTCCGGTGTTCGTTAGAGACCAGGGAGTTTCCAGACTCCCTGAAGGAGGCAGTGATGACACCCCTCCTTAACTCATTCACACCACAACAGCTTTTGGAGACTTCCACCACTTGTGCCCTGTATACTCTTAGCACTGCATCCTGGGCCTTTCTAAGCAACATCAAGCCATAATCAGCATGCCACAAACAAATGTGAATACCTCTTGAATCATAAGTGCTACACACAAAGTACGGGTAGCAAAGTTGTTCAGCACAAAATTGCCTTTTCAATTGTGCTAGGCAATCAATTGTAATCAATTCGGTTTTTATTTTATACTAGCTGAAATACCAACACATTTTTTTTTCAGATTTTTTCAAGGAGCTTAGGTGAGGCTTGAGAGACAAATGTTAGTCATGCACACCATACCATAAACAAATGTGAATGATTCCTAAAGTATATATGATAGACACAAAGTATCAGTGGTAAAGTTGTTCAGCACAAAATTACCTTTCTAACAGTGCTAAGTAATCAATTGTAATCAATTTGTTTTTTTTATTTTATACTAGCTGAAAAAACAAACAAAAAAAACAAGGGCCTCCTATACTAATGTTTCAAAATGGTGTTCCCCCAACCTCCAAAACAATCAGCAAACATTCTGAATAAGTATTTTGTAAACTTACCAGACTTGGAAATCCCAAATCCAGTTTACAGAGATTAAGACTTAAAAACTGAAAATGTAGGAAGATCACTATTTAGATTTAAATGCATTACCTGTAAACAGGTTAAGGATGCATTAAAAAAGTTGAAAAAGAAAAAAGGCCCTGGATTGGACCAGATAAAAAATGTTTTCTTAAAGATTCTGCCCAGGTGATTGCTCCAGTGTTAACAAAACTGTTTAATTGGAGCTTGATGGAAGGTACATTCCCACATAGTTGGAGAAATGCAGAAGTTATTCTAGTCTATAAAGAAGGGGGGCCTTTTGACCCTTCAAATTACAGACCAATTGCTTTGTTGTCCACAGTGTCAAAGGTCTTTGAAAGACTGGTTCAAGACCAGATTACTGACTTTTTGGAGAGGTATTCTGTATTATCAGTGCTCCAGTCTGGTTTTTGTAAAGCATATTTCCCAGACACCGGCGCACTGACATGGTGGATATTATAGCCTCTAAATTAGAGTATGACTAGTCAGTGGGCTCGGTGTTCATGGATTTATTAAAAGCCTTTGACACCATGGACCACGGGTTATTGAGTAAACATCTGGCTGATATAGGTCTGGGCAGGGAACCTTGTAATTGATTTGCTTCCTATCTGCAAAACAGGTTTCAACAGGCATCTGTAGCTGGTCAGCTATCTGGAAAAATACTGGTTCAACTAGGAGTCCCCCAGGGCTCCATATTGGGGCCCACAATATTCTTAATATGTATAAACCATTTTGTTGATTCAGTAGGATATGCATCTGTGCAATTGTACACAGATGATACCCTAGTGATTGCAAGTGGTAATACCCCTGAAATAATGGAAGCTAAATTACAAGCTGATTTTGCAGGGATGTGCTCATGGCTGTCTAATTCTGGCTTGATATTAAATGGCAAGAAAACAAAATTAATGATATTTAATAAAGGTGGGAAAACGTTAGAAAATGCAGTAGTAATTATGTAGTGAAAATAAAAACAATAAAAAATGTAATCTTAGAAAAGGTTACAGAATATAAATATCTTGGAATATGGATAGATGACAGATTAAAATTTGATTACCACGTAACTGATACTATCTCTAAAATTAATAAAATACTAGGGGCATTTAGTCGGTCTAGGTTCTGTATGAATAAATACATAAGAAGAACAATAATAATCCAACTCCTCCTTCGAGTCCTCAAATATGGCAGTCATGTGTATGGTTTTTCTCCCAAGAGTATGTTAATTAAAATTGATAAAATTTATAATCGCATGGCAAGATTCATCTTACTGAAGGATCAAAATTCCCATCACTGTGACCTTTATGAAGATCTAGGATGGTTGTCTCTGGGAAACAAAAGAAAGATTCTCTGGGCTACTCAGATTTATAAAGTAGTAAATGCAAATAAACCTTTCTATTTGGATTCCAAATTGGAAAAAAAGTCACATCAATTAAACCTAAGACCTACGATTTTGAGGAAGTTCGTATTTCCAAGATTTAAAAATAAATTTAGTTATCTGAGATTTCCCATTGTTATAAATTTAATATGGAACTCTATAGGTTCTGTTATGAATAAAGTTTCAGGAGATATAAAATCCTTTGTAAACGATTTAAAAGTAGAACTAAGTGTGCAATGTAAATGCTATGGTTAGTAAATCCTGACAACTCTTAAGATATGATTGATCAGTGTAAAAGTTTTTGGGTAGTTGTAAATGTGGTCAACCATTTTTTTAGTGTATAATGAGTATTTCATATAGTATTGTCTGTATGTATATTAACTGGTCTTTGTAAAACCAACAAATATGTTGTATTGTGTTTTATTTTGAACTATTAATTAACAGGAACATCTTGAAAATAGGACATTGTCCTAATGATGTAAATATTCCATCTATCTCCTACATAAAAATAAAGATTTTTACTACTAAAAAACTTTGAATTTTTTCTCAGGTTTATTTATGATGCTTAGGTGAGGCTTGAGAGATAAATGTCAGCCATGCACACCATACCTTAAACAAATGCAAATAACTCCTGATGTATACATGATAGACGCAAAGTATCCGCAGCAAAGTTGTTCAGCACAAAATTACCTTTCTAACAGTGCTATGCAATAAATTCTAAGCAATTCAGTTTGTTTAATATTTAGGTAAAAACTGCTGACTTCCTCAGATGTTTCCAGGCCTGAGTGAAAGTCAGCTGAGTACGTCTACAGTCGTTATTGGCCTGAGTGGCTATGCTTTCAGATGCCACCTACAGACATAGCTAGGCCTGAATGAGTTAAGACATCATCTCTAGACCTGGATTGTCTCACCAACTACAGGCCTGTCTCTAACCTTCCCTTTGTGGGGAAGGTTATTAAGGAGGTGGTTGTGCAGCAGCTGGAGGGTCATCTTGCCATCCATGACATCTTTGATCCCTTCCAGTTGAGATTTAGGAAGAGGCATAGTACTGAGACTGCCCTTGTTCAGGTGCTCAATGACCTTGTCTTAGTGAGAGATCAGATAAGCCTTACTATCTTAGTCCTCCTTGATCTCTCTGTGGCATTTGACACTGTGGACCATGGTGTGTTGATTGAATGCCCGTGATTGAACTGCGGACTGTCAGGTACAGTCCTCAGATGGTTCCACTCTATCCTCACTGGCAGGTCTCAGACAGTAGTGTCTGGGATTTATTCCTCTGACACATTCTCCCTGCCATGTGGGGTTCTGCAGGATTCTGTGCTGTCACCCATGCAGTTCACGGTATACATGTTGCCACTTGAGGGACATTGTAAGGTGGTACGGTCTGAGTTTTCACTGTTATGCAGATCATACTCAGCTGTACATGTCCTTTGCACCTGGACAGGATGTAGCAGTCTCTGTCTTTAATAACTGTCTATCCAAGATCCAGGACTGGATGTGTACCAATTGGTTGAAGCTGAATCCTGACAAGACTGAGGCTTTGGTCATGGACCCAAGTCATCGAGTAGAGGGTTTTTTGGCAGGGTAGACATCCGGACTTATACTTGGGGGGTCACCAGCTAAGAACCTCTTAACAGGTGCAGAGTCTGGGCGTTATTCTTGATGAGGGTCTGACCCTGAAATCCCACGTGTCGTCCATCATCAAGACCTCATTCTACCATCTCAGGAATATGGCTCGGATAAAACAACTGGTTCCACCTGACGATCTTTCAACTTTGGTCCATGCCTTCATGACTTTCCGTCTGGACTACTGCAATGCCCTGTACCTTGGGCTACCGGGGGTTGATATCCACCATCTGCAGTTGGTGCAGAATGCAGTAGCCAAGCTACTAACTTAGCTTCCTTGATCTAGCCATATTACACCTGTGCTGCACATGCTGCACTGGCTACCAGTCCAATGGCAGATCACCTTTAAGGTCGGCTTGCTGACCTACAAAGCCCTTCATGGACATGGACCGGGTTACCTGCAAGCAATTCTCTGCCCCTACTGCCCTTCCTGACTGCTCCACTCCACTCCACCGACAAGGGATTGCTAGAGATTCCCAAGGTTTGGTTGCAGACATCAGGGGATCAAGCATTTGTGTTTGTGGCTCCCACCTTGTGGAATTCTCTACCTTGTCTGGATTGTGAGTGCCTGAATGTGGAGAGCTTTAAAATGGCACTAAAGACCTTTTTATTTAATTTAGCATTCTCCATTACCTGATCATGATTTGATTGTGTTGTTGCTGAATTTTAATCTATTTATAGTTTAATATTTATTAGCCCAATTACTGTAAAGTGCTGTGATAGTTTGAATTGCACTATATAGAGATTACTATTATTATTATTATTATTATAATCACTAGTCCTGTACTCCATTTCCCAGAGCCCAGGGAAATAAAGGAGAGCACCTCATTGTCCAAATCTGGTGCCCTGGGGCACCAGCATCAGTTATGCTGAATGGGTGATATGCACATAGAAACATGGAAAGTGATGGCAGAAGGGGATCCCCAGATCCATCTAGTCTGCCCATAAGCCTGCCCCCTCCCTAAACTGCTATTCAGTGTTATGATTCTTTTGTACCTATCCCAAACCTTTTTGAAGGTTCCAACTGTTTTTGCTTCCACCACCTCAGGTGGCAGGCAGTTCCACGCATCCACCACCCTCTCTGTAAAGAAGAACTTTCTTGCGTTGCCCTTAAATTTGCCCCCATTTAGCTTCATACTGTAACCTCTGGTTCTTGTGTTACTCTTGAACTGAAAAAGGTTCTGAAACTGTACTTTGTTTATTCCCTTCATGTATTTGAATGTTTCTATCATGTCTTCCCTATCTTTCCATTGTTCAAGGGAATACAGTACATGTTGAGTTCTTGCAGTTGCTTCTCGTAGTTTATATCGTGGAGCCCCTGTATCATTTTTGTAGCTTTCCTCTGTGCTGTCTCAAGTCTGTCTATATCCTTTTTGAGGCATGATCTCCAGAACTGTACACTGTACTCCAGATGCAGTCTCACCAAAGATCTGTAAAGTGGCATGATAACCTCTCTTTTTCTACTAGTAATTCCCCTCCCTATGCAGCCCAGCATTCCAATTGCCTTTAATGCTGCTTTCTCACATTGTTTGGATGTTTTCAGATCATGTGATATGATTACTTCCAGATCTCTCTCCTGCTTTGTTGATTCTAATTTGACTCCTCCTAGAAGGTATTCTGCGTCTAGATTACTCTTCCCTATGTGCATGATTTTGCACTTTTTAGCATTGAAATTTAGTTGCCATGTGTGTGACCAACTTTCTAGCTTTCTAAGGTCAGCCCTCATCCTTTCCGCTTCACCAGGAGTGTCCACCTTATTATATATCTTTGTGTCATCTGTGAAAAGACTCACTTTGCCTTCCAGACCCTTAGACATGTTGCTGATAAAAATATTGAATAGGATGGGGCCCAGTACCGATCCCTGTGGTACACCGCTAGTCACGCCCCTTTCCTCCAATATGGAGCTGTTGACCACTACTTTCTGTGTCCTTCCTTTTAGCCAGCTCCCTATCCAGTCTACAGCCTTTTGATCCACCCCCATGCTGCACAGTTTATTTAATAACCTTCTGTGTGGGGCCGAATCAAAGGCTTTGCTGAAGTCTAGGTAAACCATGTCCACAGTGCCACCCTGGTCCACTACTTGGGTCACCCAGTTGAAGAAGTCAATAAGATTTATCTGGCATTACCTCCCAGCAGTAAACCTAATGTCTTTGGTCTAATCTTCCATTATCTTCGAGAAAGGATGCAATTCTCTCTTTGAGTAAGGCATCCATTGTTTTGCCCACAGTTGAGGTGAAGCTAATTGAATGGTAGTTGCCAGCACTCTCTTTGCTACCATTTTTGTGAAGTGGGATAACTGTGACCTTCCTCCAGTCCTCTGGTACCTCTCCACATTCCAAAGATAGGTTGAATAGCCTGGTCTGGGAGCTGCCAGTTCCTCCGTTAGCACTCTCAGTAATCTTGGATGAACATAATCTTGTCCTATAGCCTTGTTCAACTTGAACTTTTATAGTTCCTTCAGGACTCTTTCTTCTGTAAAAGGGTCCAAATCAATTCTGTTGCTGCTTGTACTTTTTTCTGGCATGGGTGGTCTGCTCCCTTCCCCTTCTTTAGCGAAAACCGAGCAAAATATCAGTTGAGGATTTTGGCTTTTTCTTTATCATCCTCCACGTGCCCACCATCTTCCCTTGCCAGTATGAGTATGCCTCCGCTCTTCTTGCTTTTGTCACTGACATAGCTGAAGAAGGTTTTGTCTCTCTTTCTGACCTCTCTGGCTATCCTCACCTCAGCTGCTGCTTTGGCCACTCTGATTAGCTTGCCTGCTTCCTTTTGTTTCTCCTTGTATGCTTCCATGACCTTTTCACAGCCTGCAGTTTGCTTCTCCTTGACCTTGGTGGCCAAGTCCTTTGGAAACCAGAGGAGTATCCTTCTTTTCTTTGCTTTGCTCACTTTTTGTATACATTGGCTACAGATATCCAATAAAGCTGTTTTGAGAATGGTCCAGTACTCGTCTACTCCCCAACCTGAGTTATGTTGGCTAGACTCTGCATGAGCTCCTTTTTCATTTTGGTGAAATCTGTTCACCTAAAGTCCAGGATTTTAGTTTAGGAGTGCTTGGTTTCTTTTTCTGTTTTTATTTCATGTGGTAGTTGCAGGACCCCAGGTGGCTCCCAACTTCTACTCCAGAGATGTTATCACCATTCGTGAGTAACAGGTTGAGGACAGCATCCCCCCAGTGGGTTCCTTCAGGAGTTGCTTCAGACTTGAGAGACGTAGAGTCTCCAAGAAGTCTTTGCTCCTGGAAGAGGCTAGTGTATGGGTGCTCCAGTTAATATTGGGTAAGTTAAAATCACTGATCACAATCACTTCCACTTTAGCACTAATTTTGTGTATGTTTTCTAGGATTTCCTTGTCCCCCTTTTTCCTGATCACTGGGGCTTTGTATACCACCCCCATCCAAGTAGCTGCCCCCCACTGGGTTCCAGTGTAACTCAAAGTGTTTTGGCTTCAGATTGTGTGTCACGGGTCCTTGTAGCTTTTGTTCCTTCCTTCACATATGTTGCTACCCCACCCCCCTTTTTGCCAGGTCTGTCATTTCAAAAAAGGCAGTATCTTGGAATAGTTACTTCCCAATCATGTTGTTCATTGAACCAGGTCTCTGTGATGGTGACCCAGTCAAGATCTTCCTCTGCAATAATAGTTGTGAGGTCAGCTATTTTATTTTCTAGGCTTTGTGCGTTCATGTACATTGCTTTCCAAGTTTGACTTGCCCCTTTTTAAAGTTCAGCCCATCATTAGATCCTGTTTTTCTAGTGTCCCCTTGAGCTCCTTCTTACTGGATGACACCTTCGTTCATTGATTGTTGCCCCGAGTTGGGAGCATTGCTAAATAATGCGAACATATCCATGGTGTGTAGACAACCCTACTACTGAGAGCCATGCTTCAGGAGTCCTATGAATCCCCACCACATACAGTAAAGGTGTGTGTACCCCTTCTTCAATCAGTGCCCTGGCTGTTCATGTGGCTACATGCATGGATGGTCCAGGGGAGTGTCAAGGTGTGTGCTCCCAGTCCATGCCATTTACAAAGGTGCCGAGTGCCAGGCAATGGGGGCACAGGCTACATGGGCATGGACCCTGCTGTGGCCACTGTGCACCCCCCCAATAAGCACCCACCAGCTGAGGCTGATAAGAAAATTAGTATCTGCCATGCCACCCCATCCTTCCAATCAGGCAGAGATGGCTGGGGGTGGCCATTTGGGCATTCACCTGACATTAAAAATTTCAAGACTTGTGCCATCCCACAGTCCCCTGCTCTGTGTGGAGCAGGGGATCCACTGCCAGACCAGGAAGGGCATCCAGTTATATGCCCACCTGTGTCCACAGGTCCACCACCCCATGCACCAGAGCACTGGGGGATGGGGCTGTGGACAGGCACCCTGCAGTGGCCAGTAGTAGTGAATGAAATTCTTCAGCATGCCTGCCTGTGGGTGCTGAACTGTGCAGGCTGGATTTGCACCTCCCGTGCATACCCTACACTCTGTAGTGCATAGCCCCCAATAAGAACTTCATTATCCACCGAGTCGCAGATGCCTGCTTCTAAGCCAGGACCATCTGGGCCTTGATCTCCACAGCCTGGGACTTCTAAAGATTTTATAGACCCCCCCCATAGGAACAAAAAAGGTATTCTGACTTTTAAACCTACTGCCAAATCAGCAAAGCATAGAAATGCTGTTTGCCTTCATAACAAGGGAGGGATGGAAAAAGTCCCAGACCAAGTGTTCATGGCTCAGACCTTGTTTAAAGGGTAGAAGGGCTTTTTTGCTTCCAAAATCTTTGCACTCTTTTATTCAGTTGATGACACTTTTTGCAACATATGTTCTATGTCACCTGCTGGACTTGATCAGTTCTGGAATTCTGAAAAACTCCCTGGTATGGTCACCTTTATTAGCTGTCCCCTTTACTAAGCCTGAGATAAAAGCTGTCACCATCATCTTCAAAACCAAGGGATTCAGTAACATCGATGCTTTATACTGACTTAAGCAGAGGTGTTCAGTGATAATGAACCTTGAGCCTATTATCAAACTGGAATTCATCTGGACTGTAGAGTGATGACTATGAGTCTAGCTAATGCATTCTGACTCTGGGATACTTCACTTGCTGAACATTTTTTTAGGCCAGGAGATGGGAGTGCTATTTTACCAGAGTCACCTAAAGGCAGGGAACCATGTTCACTGTGGAAAACTGGATCTGCTTTCTGCAGCAGGACTGCATGCTTGCTGTGGTCAGGCCATGAGCAATTCTGAGGTGATTCTGCAACAATTCTGTGATGGGCTTTACTTTCTCTGGCAACTCAAAAGAGACCCCAAATAAAATCTAGTTGCCCTGAAAGAATGCTCAGGAAAAGGCAGCCTGGGCCAGTTTGTCAGATGCACAGGCAAGGCAATTAATGCAGTTCTGGCATTGTGTATGAGAGAGGAGGGGTGGAGTGCAGGACAGAGACCCTATGGATGCAGTCTCAAGACTCTAAAAGAAAGACACTGAGGGTGGGGGTAGTGTACAGACCACTAGCTCAGGGGGATGAACTGAATAGGGAGTTGGCCAAGCAGATTAGAAGAGTCTGTAGGAAGGGGGACACCGTAGTGTTGGGGAACTTCAACCTTCCTGGGGTGGACTGGAACACCCCAACCATCACACGTGCAAAGGAGCAGAGATTACTAGATGCATTTCAAGACTGCTTCCTGGTGCAATTGGTCCACAGACTGACTAGGGAGGGTAGGCCTCTGGATCTGGTATTAACAAATGGGGAGGCTGTAAGGGATCCAGGAGTGGAGGACCCTCCTGGCTGGGAGCGACCATCATACGGTGTGGTTCACACTCAATATGGGAAGGGTAACAGGAGGAACAGGTACCAGGGTGATCGATTTTAAGGGAGTGGACTTTAAAAGGATGGGGGAAATTTTGGTTGAGCATCTGGTGGGAGTTCAGACATACATGAGTGCTAGCCAAAAATGGAATATCATTAAGAAAGGGCTTGCAGAGTCTACTGAGATCTGCACCAGGACATGGAGCAAGAAGGAGAGACCAAAGAACCCAAACTGGCTAACTCGGGAGGTAATGGAAGGGGAGAGGGCCAAGAGAAAAGCATTTTGGAGGCTTAGGAAATCGGGAGGGGAAGGGGACAAAGACAAGTACACGAAGACATCCAAGGAGGTTACCAGGCCAGTCAGAGTGGCCAAGGCCTCCAGAGAGCTGAGACTGGCACTGGGAATCAAGGACGGGGAAAAGGACTTCTTCAGATATATTGGTGAGAGAAGAAACAAAGACCAGATTGTGAGGATTAAGAAAGATGGGGGTGGGTGGAGAAGGGGGAGGACCAGGCAGAAGCACTGAAAGAGTTCTTCTGCTTTGTGTTCACAAAGGAAAGAGGGGGGCAGATACCCTATGGGAAGGGTGGAGTGGGCAGAGGGGGTGGGGAAACTGATATTAGAATTACAGAGGACAGGGTGCTGGAGGGAATAAGGGCACAGAGGTTGGACAAGGCACCGGGGCTGGATGGCATTCACCTTAGGGTACTTAGGGAGCTAGCAGAGATCCTGGCAGGACCACCGGCAGACCTGTTCAGTACATCACTGGACACAGGATGCGTACCACAGGACTGAAGGATAGCCCACGTGGTGCCCATTCATAAAAGTGTCCCGAAGGATGATCCAGGCAACTACAGACCGGTGAGTCTCACTTCGATCATGGAGAAACTAATGGAGTCAGTCCTAAAAGAGAACGGTTTGGTGGTGCAGAGGGTTGAGGCACTGGACACCACACCTCATGCCACACCAGTGACCCGGGTTCAGGAATAAGCCTGGGTCATCAGAGGTCAGCAGAGGAGTGGAGGGATAGGATGTGTGAAGGCTACTGGCTGGCAGCTCTCTGCCTTGGGAGGGAGTTCCTTGTCTCTTCAGAGCTTGGCTGCCCTCTGGTGGAGGTGTCACTCTGAGGATTGCTGGTGCTTGGCCCGGGAAGGGTGGAAGATACTGGCACTGGAGCTGCGGTGCACATGTGCGCCTCCATGCGCATGCGCCACCGCTTCTGGGGTCTTGGGAATAGGACACGTGGTAAGAAAACAGAAGATAATGTGGGGGCCTCCCATGGATGAAGCCTCTGGGCCAGACTCTGGGGTTCCACTGGGGTGCGCATGGTGCCACAAGTCCTTGAAAGACTCCAAGTTCTGGTAGGTTCGCTGATGACTGGCCGACTTGCTGTAGGAGGATAAAAACAGATGCAAAAAAAAAAAAATCCTAAAGAAGAGGCTGGTGACCTTTCTGGAAGACAATGGACTCCAAGATGGCCATCAGCACAGTTTTGTATCAGGCAGATCCTGCCAGACAAACCTAGTTGAGTACTACTACTGGGTTACCAGGGAATTGGACAGGGGCCATGCAGTGGATGTCCTATATTTGGACTTCAGCAAGGTCTTTGACTTGATGCCACATGGGAGGCTGGGGGAAAACTGGAATACATTGAGGTGGGGACAAAAATGGTCAGCAGGATTAACAAGTGGCTATGGGGTAGGCAGTAAAGGGTGGTAGTGGGGGGGGGGGACTCTCATCACCAAGGGACATTACGAGTGGGGTGCACCAGGATTCAGTACTGGGACTGGTGCTGTTCATGATATTCATAGCTGATATCTCAAATGGGATCTGGAGTAGGATCAGTCTGTTTGCAGATGATACTAAGATCGATGCAGTGGTAGATGACATAGAGGGGTGGAGAAGGCTGCAGGAAGACCTGACCAAACTACAGGAATGGTTGGAGACATGGCTGTTGGGGTTCAAGGCCAAGAAGTGAAAAGGTACTGTACTTCAGAGCAAGGAACCAGGGGAGGAAACATCGGTTGGGAAGGGTACAGTTGGAAAGCACAGTGGAGGAAAAGGATCTAGGGGTACTAGTAATGGTGAGTATGAACCACTCAGCTCAGTGCAGGAAGGTGGCTGCAAAGGCAAACAAGATGCTGGGGTGCATAGTGATGGGAATCTCCTCCAGGCACAGAGAAGTGATCCTACCCCAGTACAGGTCACTGGTCAGGCCACAACTGGAATACTGCATGCAGTACTGCTGGCCATTCCTGAAGAGGGACATCAGATTGCTGGAGGGAGTGCAGAGTAGGGCAATGAAGATGATACAGGGACTTGAGGGAAAATCCTATGAGGAGAGGCTGGGAGAGCTGCAAATGTATTTCCTGGAAGAGAAGAGGGATGGGGGGATATGATTGAAACCTTTAAGTACCTAAAGGGTATTAACAGGATTAATACAGAAGGGATTCTTCAGATCAGAAGGGGGAGGGTCATGAGAGGTCATCAGCTGAGATTGGGGGGGGATTCAGGAAGGAAATCAGGAGACACTTTTTCACAGAAAGGGTGGTAGATAAGTGGAACACTCTGCCCCAGGAGGTGGTATCATGTAGAATGGTGGGAGGATTTAATAGAGGGTGGGACAGAGTGAGGGGGTGGTTATGAGGAGGGGGGAAAGGTGGAACAGCTGCAAGTTGAGAGGTTAGCTGCACAATCGAGCAGACTCGATAGACTGTGAGACCTGTTTCTGCTGGCATTTTGTATGTTCATGTGGATTGGACGTAGAGCATCTGGAACTGAAGGGTTATTTATTTATTTATTTTTTGCAGTCTGTTTTATTGTCCCATGGCTCTCTTCCACCTACCCAGTGCTGCTTTACCACAGCTATGCTCCTAGGAATTTCTCCCTCTGCCTGTCCAGTTCTTTGAAGGCCAGTATTGTCTGGTTGCAAAAGTGCTGCTTCTGTGGATCCCTCCCTCCTATTTGCTTGAAGCCTGGTGGTGATGATTTGTGCTGTAACGATGCTCTAGTTGCTCCCTTCTGCTTGTGCAGTTCAACACTGGTGATGTCGTTTGTGTCAATGCCACTTGGCTTCCATATCTTCTTCTCTCCCACTCTATAAGGATTTGCTGTGAGGCTAGAAAGTAGCTGCACCATTTTATGTTAGGCAAAGGTCCAGAAAGCCTCCCATTTTTTGTTTGCAATAATTACTAGTACTTTTTCATTCCACAGTTCTGCAATTGGAAAACAGGACACCCATTCTTTCTCATGAAATAGACTTCCTGAAGTTCCCTCACTGTTTACAGAAAGCCATAATGGTCACAAGCTTCAGGGCTGAGTGCCAGTAGGTTTTAAAGGGTGGCCTCACTTACTACTGAAACCCGGGGGGGGGGGATGGATGTATAACGGAGCTGCCAATAACTCACACTAATACCATTGTAAGCTTGCTCACAATCATTTTAACCATTTAGTTGGGGTTTTCATTGGTGATGGTCATTTTTACTGCACCAAAACATGCTGTTTCTGCAGCAGAGGCTTGTTTCTGCAGCAGGACCATGTTTCTGTGCAGTTGCTGCAACCGCAGAATCGCAGAAAACACAGGGCCCTGCCTAAAGGCCTGCAACAGGTGTGGTGCCATTTCACATATGAGCAGTGCCTGTGACAAAGTTCAGTATGGTCTTTGCTTATAGTTTGGGCATTCCAGCTCCAAAAGTCAGAATACCATGCATTGTAACCTGTGTGATGAGTTGGGCCATTCATATAGGTCCTGCCCATGGGCTGCTCACAACAAATGGGAACACAAGGATCAGGCTGAGCATGACTTCTACATCAGTCATGCTCAAAGGGACGGCCTAAAGAAGTATGACAAGTGCCCCCAGAAAACACCTCATCCAGACACAGACGTAAGGAATCCTCTAACTGATCCATCAGATGTGATCTTGGCTATGTCAAGAACCTAACAATCTCCAATGAATAGAGTGACTGAGGCTGAGGCTGAGGCTGCACTGGCTTCCCAGCAGGAGTTGAAAGATCCCCCCCCCCCCCCAGAACTTGGAATTTCAGTCACTTCTGTAAGATATGCCTCCAAAGGAGACTCAAACTTTGGAGGATATTGTCATGAATTTGCATAGTGAGGACCCGTCATAGGATCCCCCAATCCAGCAATCTTAGAATGCCCCTGAGGAGATATCTGAGGAGAAGAGAACAACATCCCTGGTTACCTCCCTGGAACAGATAGCAGAATCCTCTGTGAAATCTCCAAAACAAGCAAAAACTAGCACAATGCCCCCCTTCAACCGCTGTTGCAGAAACCTTGCAAATGGCCACACAACGTCATAGGAAAAGAAAGTAACCTAAACCTGAAATCGCAAAAAAGGAAGGTCTGCCAGTTAAGACTAAGTTTGAAATTCTGCACAAATGAAGGTATTGAAGGGATTGGGGAGATGGAAAAGGACTCGGATGTGTCTCTGTGACTTCATACCTGCATGATCTCTCTTCAGAAAATGAAGTGGACAAACAAACCTCAGTATCTAAGAGCATGGGAGGCAGGAAAAACACTAATTATAAAAAGGGTGTTAAAAACTGAGGGATCTACTTATCTACTGGCAGTCCAGTAGCCCTACATTAATCTCCTATTAGTAATCATGTACAGCCACTTTACATGCAGCAAGATCAGCTTGAACAATTCCATGTTTTCAAAAGAACTCTGCTCCAAAATTCTAAACTGTTCTCTACTGCCAGCACCAAATTTTGGGACAGTGAACATGAAACTGTCACCCACATCAGCTGGTAGCAAACCCACATCCATAAAAAGTGACAGACTTGCTGGTAAAAAAAAAAAAATTAAAGCACTGAGAGCTATTTAATAACTAATGGAGCTGACATTTAATTTACTACTGCTAGCCACTGAGTTTCTCAGCAATATCATTGACTTTGATAGCTTCAAGTCAGTTGTCACTGCGGCAGTAGACAGTGATGGTGAAGAGTTGCTGCCTGCAGGTCCTGCACTAAGTGTACCTAATTGAGATGTCCAGGAATCAGTTGGGACAAACGTAAATATAAGCCCTAATGCCAGTAGAACTGACTCAGAATAGTGATTGTCAGAGAAGAGCATCTTGTAACAAATATAGAAACTCCTAGGCCCAGATATTCAAAAGGGTTGTGCCATGCGCAACAGGGTTGCGCATGCGCAAGTTCTACATTGCGCCATTCTGCGATATTCAGCAGGAGGCAGTTGCGCCACTGAAAACAGGTTGAGCAACAGCGTAATGCAAATGAATGCATGCTCAACAGGAGGGGGAGGATCCATGCATAAACTGTGCAACCTGGATATTCAGTCTGGTTGTGCAGAGTTGCATGCTAACCCCCAACCCGCGCCTGCACAACTTTGAGCCAAAAAAGGATCAAGTTGAGGCCACCACAGTAGTGAGCTGCTGTATTGCAGGGCGAACACAGCAGCTGCCACCGTGGCTGGCCCCCAACTCAGTCCCTGTGCCCCCACCAGCCCGATCGCGGGCAGTATGTATCCAGACACCCCCAAACATCTCCGATGCCCGATCGCGGGCAGTATGTATCAGACACCTCCCCCAAACAGCTCACAATGCCCATCGCGGGCGGTATGTATGAATCACTCCCCAAACAGCTCCGATGCCCGATCGCGGGCAGAGCGTGAAACAACACCACAGTGCCTGATCGCGGGCAGAATGTAAAAAGCCCCAACCCAAATATCTCCCTGGTGGTCCAGTGGACCCGTAATGCCGATCGCGGGCAGAATGAGATTACAACCCCCAAACATCTCCCTGGTGTCTGGCGTCCCCCACCCCACCCACCCACGAAGCCCTCCACCCGCTCCCCTCGGCGCCAGCGGGTGGCAGCATCTGACAGTCCAGATTTGTGAATGATCGCTCACAAATCTGGACTGTCATGTACGCGGGCTGCACGCCCATTGGCTCCCAGCGCTGCACCAACGGGCGTGCAGCCCTACCGGACAGTCAGTCGGCGGGCGCGGGGGGCGGCAGGCGGGTGCATGCCACCCGCTGGCTGCAGGGGGGAGCGGAGGGGGCTGTGGTGGGTGGGTGGGGGACGCTAGACACCAGGGAGATGTTTGGGGGTTGTAATTGACATTCTGCCCGCGATCGGGCATTACGTCCACTGGACCACCAGGAGATATTCGCTGGGGGCTTTTTACATTCTGCCCGCGATCAGGCACTGGTGGGGTTGTTTCACATTCTGCCCGCGATCGGGCATCGGAGCTGTTTGGGGGACTGTATTCATACATACTGCCTGCATGATCGGCATCGGGAGATTGTGGGGTGTGTCTCATACATACTGCCCGCGATCGTGTAGTGTAGGCGCGTCCCTCGACGGCTGCTGCCTGGCAGGTGGCCAGGCGCAAGTCCTCGGGATCGGGCGACCTACATGCTAATGGCATGCAAATGGGGCTGAGGAATAGATGCAAATGGCCCCCCCTGCGCCTTGCATGAATTATGGCCCCATTTGCATGTCACCTTTTGAATATCGGAAATTTGCGCATGGCGCAATGGTACTTGTGCCACCGCAAGTTTAATGCTCAACTCTGACAACTTGCGGTGGCGCAAGTTCCACTGCGCCATGCACAGTGGCTGTGGCTGGGGGGTGATATTCAAAGGAGTTGCTCAATAGCGCAACTCCTTTGAATATCGCCCCGGCCACACCCCTGCGCAACTATTTTGAGCAGCGCAGGGGCTTGCGCCTCAGAATGGCGCAGTTTGAATATCCGGGCCCTATAGTATTGCAAATTTTCAATAAATAGAAATGTGCAAGCACCCTCTTCACAAGCACACGCGCAAATATTGTCTTGATAAATCTCACTATACAATGAACATTTTCCTCAGTGATTCTTGTTTCCTTTCTGATTTTTTCTTTTCTTTTTTTTCCTTCCAGATATAGACTGGTGGCTGAAGAATAAGAGGCTCGCTGAGCAGACTTATCAAGTGCACATTACTGTGGGTGTATGATTAAGAAGTTTCTATATTTTGTTACAGAATGCTCATCACTGACGTTCAATATTCTATTATAAAAAGCTAAAGGGCATCTTTCATGCTCTGTACAACATGTCACCCTTAAAGCCACAAAGGAAGCTTACCTGGCTCCGAGTTGCCGTTTTTAAAAAAACAAACATTTTTATATGGTGTCATTTTCAGGAGTGGAGGGATCGTATTTTTGGCTCCGAGGAGCTGAGTTGCAGATCCCTTCGATTCCTGGTTTGAGATATGTTTCTCATGTTTTCCCATACCTTACATTACAATATGTTAGCATGGGGGGTACCCATATTGCCTATGGAGCACACCCCTGCTAGCATGTTGTGATGTAAGAGTATGGGAGAGCGTTGGAGCTTATTTCCAAACTGGGAAGTAGATGGGATCGGCCACTCTGCTCCCTGGAGCCAAAAATATGATCCTTCCACTCCCAAAAATTCCATCATATAATTTTTTTTTTTAATGAGGCAAACTCTGAGCTAGGTAAGCTTCCTTTGTGACTGTAAGCACCAGTGTCACAAAAGATGCTCTTTAAAATTATTATATTTCTAGTGTGGTAGGACTCCTAGCATTTTATCCCGCAGGAGCAGTACTGAACTATTTCTGGGAGTTTATGTTTAAAAGTCTGTGGTTTGAGCCGGCCCAGTGGCACAGAGGGCTGAGGCACTGGCACCTTACCTAGAGCCCCCGCCGGTGATCCGGGTTCGGGAACGGACTCAGGGTGCCAGAGGCTGGCAGGGGAAGGAGAGGATTGAGCATCTGTAAGACTGCTGTCCTCTCCTGGGGTGGGTACTGGGGATGCATTGCTCTGCAGTGGCCTCTGGTGGAAACTGGGGACAATGCAGATGCAGCGCAAGGGAACGTCACCAGAAAAACTGAAAAATGGCTCTGCGTTCAGCTGGATGATGACCGCCTGGTGATATGATGCCATCAATATCTCGGAGCTACCAGTTCCCCAGGGCCAAGTATTGTGCTGGCCTGTCTCTGGTGCCTTCCCCCTCAGAGGAGGGGGAACCGCTCACCGAAGGGTTACATTTGGGTTACCCTGGGGATGACTGCAATGTGAGGGACAGGGCCCGGGAACATGATGGATCAGATGCAGCCTTGGCACAGCCTGAAGGAGCGGCTGAGGCAGCAGCAAGTAGGGGCAAAAAGAAATAACACTCAAAAAAAGTCTGTGGTTTAAAAGGTTCCTGTTTTAAAAGGCAGTGAACATTTACAAAATGTAATTATGGACTCAATTTAAAACAAAATATTGTGTAATTGTCACTGGGTTCACCATGAAATGCAAAACTGGTTGCAATGACAGCATTTTTCCAAAATTCCATAGCAACCAGTCACATACGTGGGGGTTGCCATTCTGAGTTGGGCTTGCCGCTAAGCAACATCGAGTCACTTCGAAAGAAAATGACAGTGATGCAGACTTCAGTTTCTTCAGAAGGGACATTCCATCATGCTGGCAATCTAGGTAGAAGGACTGTTTTGCATTGTTTTTAACCTGCCTTGTACCACAGTACTCCCCCAGGGTGTGATTAACAGGCCATTAACATAACCCTCAGATATACCTTATTGCTTAAATGATTAACGGGTTCCAATTTTTCCTATTGAAAAAACATGTATTAAATACCATAACACATAAGCAGGTATTACTGCATTTATATGGTTCTTTTCAATAGGAAAATCCTTGAGATGCAATACAGCTCGAGACTGTCAGAATCACTCTCCCTCACAGATTCAGTCAGCCAAAAACATTCACCTCCTCAGCCGCGCTGAAACCACAGTACATATTCTCTTTTCGATAAACCACAATGAATCTTCCTCCCAACACTTCTTTTTCCCTTTCCCCTCCCTCTGCAGGTCACAAGACTCAAAACATATAGCAACGCTTACAGCAACGTGAAAAAACAAAAAACAGCTGGAAGATTTGAACGGACAGTTTTTCTTCTTTCTGTTTTGTTACAGTTTATTAAATTTAGTAAAGTACTTAATTTATTGTTTATTTTTGAATTCAAAACAATGCATTTTCCAAATCAAGAAATTCTATGAAGCAAGGTAAGACTCCACTTCATTCATTTTGAGACATCTCGGTGTCAGAAAAAAATGGAATCCCTTAAATTATATTATATAACAAAATAAGGGGTGCAGTGTGTTTAACTCAAATTTAATACACACCCTCATTGTCGAATGGCCATCATAAACACCTCGGGCTTCAAATATCCCTGGTTCAACAACAGAGCCACATCATTTTTAAACTTCATAATAAGTGATCCTTCTGGCAAAAAGTAATGTCAAGAAGTTGTCTCTCAATCTCCCCCACATAGTCACTGGTGTTCATAACTACTACAGCACTGCCTTTATTGGCAGGTTTGATTCATATTTCTTTATTTTCAGCCAAAGTTCTTAATGCTGCCTTTTCTTGTATGCTGCAATTATGACTCATATTAGTTGCAGAGGTACTCTTAAGTTGTTCTAAGTCAAATTCAATTTTTTTTAGAAATGTAGTGATCACCAGATTGTACGTGGGGCAGTACTGAGATCTGGGGTGAATAGTCTGATCATTCCTATCATAAGTGACACATTCTTCAGATGTATCAAGGTTTGCATACATACATTTAAAAGTTGAATTTCTAGCCAAGCTTTGCAAATCGACAACAGCGGAGAAAAAATCAATATCTACAGTAGGAGCCAATGAAAGTCCCTTACTGAGGACTTGTGTCTACATCAGTTACTTCATAGGTAGACAAGTTAATCACTGGTATATTTTCAGAAGGGGTGGTGGGATCTTGTGCATCATGTGATAATTAATTGATTGTTGCCCATTCCATTGCCTTCTTCTACACCACCCTTCCTCCTCATCTTCCTCCTCTTCTCTTTTAGGGTTCTTGAAACCTTGTTTTCTATTAGCTCCGTCTCACTGTTGGTGTCTGTGGGTGCCCCCAAGGTCATTACTCTGGCCCCTTCTCCTCATCTAAAAAAACATCTGATTCCAACCCTTCAGTGTCCGAGGGTCTTGAAGAATAATCTAATACTGTCCCATCCTGCACTGTTTTCTCTCACCCAGATTTTCAGAACTGATTTTGGTTTCTGCATATTATCCTGTTGTTTCTCATGCCAGTCATAAGCTCTGTTGTATTTATATTCATTCTTGTCTCTAGCAAACGTTTTCTTTTGTTTTTAAGCTGTATATTGTATCTGGTAATTTTATAAAATAACATCTTATTATATTTTTCAAATTCCTCTGGTGTTGCTTTAACTTTTAAAAGTTCTTCTATTTTTGCAATGTCACCAGTAAGTTGATCTCTTACTGGCTTTGCTCTGGTAAGGATAAGCTATATGTTTTTCAGGGAGGCCTCCTCCATATTAGCATGCCACAGATCCATAAATTCCTTATCATTAGTCCCATAGGATGGCTTATTAAGTATGTGCAAACATCTAGGGATCCGTTTCACTGACAGATAACGCTGCTAATATGACCTTTTGCCAGTATTTAAGTAGTGACACGTTTTGTTGCTTCATTATAGAGCAGTGTGTACAGGAATAAAAAAAACAACTGCATACAGGCATGCACACACATACAAACTGCATTATATTCCAGACTATGTAGTTACATCTATAGATATGCAATATATTTACAGAGCAAGAGATTTTCAGCAATAATTACATATAGACAAATGTACTGTACATCTGACACCTGCTTTCAGATGACAAGTCATACAAGTATGGTACAGTTGAAACAGTGAGCTGTCTTTTGCATGATGATGCAATGTTTGCATCTGAATGAAAAGCTGTGCGTATTTTGGCGATATGGAGGGCAAAGGTTTACATCTGACAGAATATATTATAATAACTGATTGTAGATACAGCCCAGCACCCTCATAAGATACCACTCGAACTGCAACTAGAGCAGTGTGATCATTACAACTATCCAGCCATTACATGTAGAAACAAATAGTTAAACAAATAATACTTATTGGTAACTCACTGAGCAATGGTATTGATATGGAACGAAGGTCACTGACGTATGTGTGCATGTGTGCCTGTTTGTATCCTAGTTAACTCAGAGGCATATTTGTGGCAACTGTTCTTCTGCAGCACCTACAAACTATTTATTTTTCAGAACAAGGACATTATGCATCCTTGATATTCTTTGGAAGTCTCCTTAAAGGTGCATATAGTATCATTACACTCTATCCACCCATCACTGTATCTGAGCCAAGTGACAAAATGACAAGTATGCACAGAAGCTCCATGGTGGAAAATTATTGCATGAGTGTCAGAATGAGTGCATCCAAACATGACTCTACCTGTGATAAAGTCTATTATTGTTGTCACAACTTTGGCTCCCTGCAAGTCAAATCATTGTAGTATAAGCATGAGGCCATTTGCAGAATGGCTCACTCTCAGTGACTGGGTGCTGTTCCTGCCACACCTTCGGCACGCCCAGCCAGATTTTGCTTTGCTAAACAACTGTCTGAATTTGACAGATGGTTCATGTGGGACATATAGAGAATTCCACAGCATGTCATCCTATCACTTCTCTGTCAACATTTCCACAGGACAGGAACACATATTGCAGACATATTTCACTGTGAAGTGCCACCTTACTGGAATCTGTTCATCTTCTAATGTGTCAATAATTGTCATCATGAACTCTGTAACATCTTGCTGAATGTTGCCATGTTCCTATGTTCATGATAAGCTGCCACAGCTCGATGTAGTGATGTCAGTGACAGCAAATTATTACTTTGCTGTCGACTGACAATCACAACTTGCTTTAGTGAGTCAGACAAAAGAGTCAATTGAGAAGCAGTAATGCTGGCAACAAACTCCAGTATATGCCACAACACTTGCATCACAGGACTGGCATAGCAACTAACTCCAGTACTGTTGTCAAATGTCACTGTTGCAGAGAGACTGAGTGATTTCTTTGCTGGAGGTGCTTTCATATGATCAGGGACAGTGGACTGCTCATCACCTATCAAAATGGAACAGTCATGTACACTTGACTTCTTCCTCTTTAATGACTGTGACATCTCAAAAGATATATCACACATCACTGCATCTCTTGGTAGTGGAATCAAAGAGAGGATGGGATGATACAGAGTGCACAACTGATTGTACTCTATAAATGCACTTTTTCTCAGCACAAAATTTACTCTGTGCAATATTTATGATGTACAATCCTGCCAGAGTTCTGACCCATGATACAGCAACATAGCTCATACCATCTTTGAAGATACTGTTTCCTATGTTAATCACCACAGCATCTAAACTCAAACCTTGTGACTTGTGAATCAAGACTGCATATACAACACACAGTGGAAACTGTTTTCATGTTACATAAATGTCTTTCACAAGCTGGAATTTTACCGAGCATCTATTGTTGCTTTGTGGGTAATCAAGGTTGTCAAATCTGACCACAACCATTTCAACATATGCTGTCTGAACATTATATTGGAAGTCAACTATGTGCCCCATTACACCATTGACAAGTCCCCGTTCCACATCAAGGTTATGACGCAGCATCACACGTGCATTTTTATAGACTGTCACAGTTGCTTCTAGACCAACAGTTCTTTATTTATTTATTGAATTTTGGTAACCAGGTAGGCCCACTGAGACCATGGGTCCCTTTTTTAGGGGTGACCCAGCATTAGTTACAGGCAAAAATTACAAAGTATATGAACAACAGAAAATTGCAAAAAGGCACAAATGTGGGTAATGAAGCAAGACATTAGGTGCATGCAGTATATCACACAGTAAATTATAAACAACAATTACTCATGAATAAGACAATGTATGTAAGATGCAACAATCAGTACAATATACAGAAATACAAGGATACAAGTCGTGAGGGAGATTATACCAGATGTAGTAGTCAGAAAGTATGGACAGGGGTATTTTGGAAGTTGCTGAGTATGTTAATCAAAAGTGAGTGTGGTTCAGCAATAGCAAGTGCATTGGCAGCGCTCTAAGAGGCAGGTTTTTAGCCCTTTCTTAAAACCTCTGAGAGAGGAAGGGCTAGCTAATAGGGCAATTGGTGAGTTACAATAACATGGAGCAGACTGTTTCAAACGAGGATGGGACAGGACAAGGGGGAGGGTTAATGAAGGGGAAGGGTGGAAGGGAGGGGCAGCTGCAGAATAAAGGGTGCTAGCTGCACATTCGAGCAGACTTGATAGACCTCTAGGCCTTTATCTGCTGGCAAATTTCATATGTTTGTATGTTCATAGACACCACTGATTGAATTGGTAACCCGTGAAGACAGTGACTATGGAACGGTGACTGGTCACAATGGTGGCTGAATTACAGCGCCAACATATTTCAGTGACTAGTGGTTCCATTCCCCAAGGTGTGCCCTTTTTGGAGTTGGAATATATAATTAGGAGTGTGTGGGGAAAAGCTCCCTGCAAGAAAAGACTTTTCCTAAAGTTGTCACAATACGGATTCAGCTTCATTATGGCCAGTCGCATTTCTGAAGTCGCCATGACATGGAACTATTGAATCAAGTGATGACAGTGTGACAATCAGTTGCTGCTGTCTCTCCAGCATAATCTGCACATCACTTAAGTCTCACCAACAAGCACACAATATTTGTTCTATCATAGTACAGTTTAGAAAACACACTACATGCATCAGACATGGAAATGTATCTTTTCACTATGACACGTGTCTTCAGTAGAGAGGAAATGGAATCTGACAAGTTTCCAATCCGAGCCTCATCAAGTAGAGACTTGTATTGACAATCAGAGATCTGCCACATGTTCTGAAACAGTTCAGCATAGGTGAATAACTCCCAAAGGTTTATTCCACCAATGCAACCAATAGTCTTTCTAGCTCTCTTAACAGTGAGTCTAGAAATAATATGTTCACCATTCACAGGTGCTAGTTGAATAAGGTCTCCAAACACAAAAATATTCTTGTCTCCAAAGGCAAGTTCATCATCTGTGCCAACAACCTCCTGCAGACATAGGTGGATGAAGGCAAACAGGATATTGGAAGCCATACTGATTTCAGCTAATAATCAAGTGCTCCATTTTGTTGAACATAGTACGTAGCTCACTTGCAACTTTGAATGACTCGTGGTACTCACCACTTTTACCATGTTCAACAGGCAGCACAAAAATATGGTGTACAGTCACTCCACCTATGTTGTACTCTGCTAGTCCAGTTGGAGCTGTCACAATGGTAGACATTGTTACTTTAATTTCCTTATGTGTGCACTAATTTCTTCAATAAGGAGCCTCTTGCCTGTCCCAGCTGAGCCACTAACAAACATACACAGTGGTCTGTGCTTCTTGCAAGCACATTCCTTGTTATGATGCCAGATACCATGCTTGACAGCATATGTCACAGCAGTATATACAACTTTCTGTTGTGAATTTAACTGCTGTTGTATGACAGAGATATCAATATCAGAGTGGCATGCCTGTTGCATGACAGTTTTAGCCTCTGACATGAGTACTGTAGGATCATTAATAGGAAGAGGTGCTCCCAATGTACCTTCTCCCTTGGGATCATAGTTCTCCTGAGAATTCACTGGAGTATATTTTTCTAGTTGTTGTCTAGCTTTTTCTAGCTGTTCCTTTTCTAACTCTAATGCCTTTATGTAAACAACCAATTTTTCAGTCTTGAAGATTTCATAGCTCAAACTGAACTGCTCCTCCTATTTATCATAGTCACCTTTCAATGAGATTTCATGCCTCCGTGGCTTTAACAAAAAAAGCAGAGCCAAATTGTAATGCTCCCTTTTTTCAGCAGTTTTCAGAGTCAGTTTGCAATGATCAATCGACTAGGACTTGTGTCTTTTGACAGACTTTCTTGCAAGCCTGTTACTTGGAAAAAATCTTTTGCAGGGTTAGACTCAGCTCCACATTTATAGTCGTGTCAGTGGGTGACTTCAAAGAGACACATGTTCTACATGGTAATGTGTCACTGTGGGTAGTAGGTGTCAATCAGATTGTTTTTCAAAATATTTGTTGAAGATGGCTTGTTTGCTGTGAGGTCTTCAATCTGATCATGAAATGTCAAGACACGTTGTGTGTTTTCTTTGTAGCGGACGTTCAAGTACCATATTGCTTCAGATTTTACATACAGGCATGTTCCTATCAAATGGTCACTGGCTTTGTAGGCTCCACATTCAGGATGTGACAGAGGTTTTAACCATAGAGACCACAACCATGAACTGATAGAGCTGGTGCTGTTGGAAAAATCATCCCAAAACTTCTGCAAGCATGTTTGCTCATTTTTTGTAATGTATGATGTCACATACCATACCAAAGCCATAGAATTACCAGAAGCAAATTACACATCTATTTTTGCCTGCCACATCAACAACAGAACTGGAATGTAGTCATTTATGAAGGCCTTATTTTCCTTTCTTGGCAACTCATAGACTCTCTTTGTAGATTTTGTTTTCGGGTGATGTCACATGGCAGAGAACAACTCATTCATATGGCTATGTTCACAGACACATCTGGGAAATCTGAACTGACACCCTGTGTACCAATTGCAATGATTTTTCACCTTTCGATGACAATACTTGCAGCAAATGTGCCACTGAAATGTTTCCACCAGTTTCATAGTGTTGTACTGTCATACTTGTCAAGAAGTTGACAAGTAATGTACTGCAAGGTACACTTTAGGGTTTCAGAGTCCTGACTGTCACCAATGTGGGGTGCATCCTTTACCCCCAGTAGCATGTGAATATGAGGAGCCCCATGTGCTTGATATTCCACTTTTCAGAAGTAGTGTTCCTCAATACCAAGAGGTGGATTGGCCTTTGACAGAATAAATCTCAGTAGTGTATGAAATCAATGATGGAAGCATTGAGACACAAACACCTGATCTAGAGAGCACATCTCACTGAGAGTCATAGATGATATGCCAATATGTCTGCATTTGCCCACTTCAGTATCTGTTACAGTTCCACCCACCTGTCTTCAGCACAGCATACAGTAGAGTGACAAACTAAGTGGCTGCACTGTACCCTCATAGCATGCACATAACTTCTGAGTGCCTTCAGTACCAGTATTCTTGGCTTCCCCACATACTTGAAAGGATGGAGTTCAGATTTACCTCCAGTGTCTCATCATTGTCTTTTAACTTTTGCAGCAACTGTGCAGCTATCATAGTATTTATTTATTTATTTGAATTTTGGTGACCAGGTAGACCCACTGAGACAAGACAGTCCCTTTTTCAGGGGTGACTCAGAAATGAGACAAGACAATATATAATAACATTGTACAAGTGTGTAAACTGAACAATGACTTAAGTACAATAAAGAACAAATACTTGTGAAGGGCAAGGTAACATGGTACTGGTATTCAGGATAAACAATGTCTTAATACTGTAGATTACAAATCCATGTTCAGTGTAAATGGACAGTAGCATTGAAACATTGCTACATAACAAGTGCGTAACAACAGATTCACATTTGGAAGCATACTCTGGTTTGATTCAAGTGGATGAAGGGAAAGTACAGAAGCGGGCGGGTCTAAACTGAGGTAAGAAAGTTAGCAAAAGCAGATGCAGGGTGGAGGGACGGGATGGTATGTGATAGATTGTGCTTGAATTATGTGAGGGAGGCAGATGACAGAATATCATGTGGGAGTGCATTCCAGGCAGATGTCATAAAAGCAAAGGACCACCTGCCGACAGCCAGACTGGGGTTGGGTACAATCAGCAGGGAGAAGGCTGCAGATTGGAATGTGCAAAGATTATGTTTATGATCAATGAGGTACAGCAGACAGGGTGGTGTATAGCAATGTCCTACTTTAAACATGAGGCACATGGTAGTGTACAGGAATTTACTCTCTAGCGGAGCCCAGTTCAAGGATGAGAGAACTTTGCAGTGATGTAGACGGGGGTGGAGCTAAGTGCAAAGCACCCTATCCTCCAGTAAAGTTGCTCAATGCATGAGAAAATGGAGGCCTGTGCCTGGAGGGGCAACAGGGCACCATAGGCAAGTAGAGGGAGAAGAGTGGCCATTGTGATTTTTTGACATGAGGCCCTGATCAGAAGGGGGATGAATATGGTGTAGCAGACTAGCCACTGACTGAGTGCTTTAGTCAGTACATTGACATGATTCCAGTAGGTGAGTGAGGGGCCAAGGGTGACCCCCAGCTACTTAAAAAAGGTAACATGCTCTAGGATGCTGCCATCCTGTGATTGGACCATAATGGGGTTCTAAGACAGGAGTGCTGCCCCAGAGTTATGGAACAGCATAGTCTTGGTCTTCTTTGTGTTGAGTACCAAGTGGTTTTCAGGGAACAATCTCTTTAAGACATGGAAATCAGATTCCAGATTCTGGTTGATCCATTCCAGGTCAGAGAAGGAATAGTAGATGATGGCATCGTCAGCATAGAGATGAACTGTGGCTCCTCCACAGTTGAGTGGGAGGTCATTTATAAAGAGTGAGAATAATAGCGGCCTGGTATGGAGCCCTGTGGAACACCATACTGAATCTGACTGAGCCCTGGGAGGGCCCCCTGACCATTTGACCCTTTGGGAGTGATTAGAGAGGTAGTTACAGAGCCATGCCTGTGCACTGTGATCAAAGCCCAGTGAATGGAGTTTGCTAAGTGAAAGATTGTGATCAACCAGGTTGAACGCCTCCGTTAGCTCGATGAAGATAGCTCTCATGGCCTGACCTTGATCAAAAGCAGTGGATATGTCAGCTGTTACTTTTATTAGCAATGCTAGGGTATTGTGATTTTTCCTGAACCCATGCTGATACATGGAGAGGAGATGGTGTGAATCTAGGCAGTCCTGGAGTTGATTATAAAGGATGCGCTCCTGTATTTTTACCAGTGGGAAGAGAATGGAGATGGGTCTGCATTTCTCTATAAGCTCAGTGGGGCCACCTTTATGGATAGGGACAACTGCAACCTTCCATTTGTCAGGTACCATCCCAGAGAGAAATGATTTGTTAATTAAGTTTCTTCCTCAGCACCAAGTTTTAGGTACTTAGGTTCCAGGGTGTCATAGCCAGGTGAGCTTTCATATTTTAAGTTAGAAGCAGACTACACACTTCCCTCCTTGTAGCTAGCTTTAGATGGAAGGCAAGCCTTTTTCCCAGGTCACCTGGTTTGTGGGGGGGTTGGGGAGATTTCGTAGCACTGGCAAATTGAGAGGTATATTTGTCAAGGTTAGTGGAGAACTCATTGAGACCACCTGCAATCAATGGGGAATCTGAGAGGAGGCTGTCTTGGGCTTTAAGGGACCTGGAGCTAACCGTGGTTTTACCTTTCATAAGTGAGTTGATTTGTTTCCAGAAACTCTTTGGGTTATTGAGGTGTTCAGTTTGCAGAAATTTGAAGTAGTTCTGCTTGGCCTTGCATAGGGAGTTTTTGCAGGAATTTCTGTGTTGTCCGTAGTCAAGTCAGTCCTTGTGGAAACCATTATATTTGAAGACATGCCAGGCCTTATCACAGGAGGTTATGAGTTTTCTTAGATCAGAGGATTACCATGGAGCCTTAAGGCCCTTGACTCTTTGTTTCCTCAGTGGGGCATGGAGATTTAGTATTGCTGAAAAGGTTAAAATGAAGACATCTAGACCCTCATTAATATCCAGGAGGAAGCTGATAGGTCTCCAGTCTGCACCAGTTAAAGCTTCTTGGAATGCCTGCACACTGAAGCATGACATATCCCTAGCAAATATTATTTTAGGGGGTCGGTTAAGGAAATTATTACACCAAATGCAGTATATTGGTGAATGGTCACTGATACTATCTGGGAGAATGCCAGCTGACCTTATCAGTTCCATGTCATTTCAGCTACTGAAAAAACAATGAGTGCAATTTCAGCAAAGCAATTATAGTGACGCAAATTTCAGTGACCGGCAACTTCAGTGAGGGACTTTTCAGCGATCATATTCAAATCTGCAACAGTTCCTCAAATGCCTGCACAAAGACCACCCTGGGGACAAATGCTAATGAAAGCAGCATTCGAACAATGACAGCACAGTAGGCATCATGCACATACCTTGTATGCATAGCTGGTCAGTGCTGTAGCTGCATCCACATCGCTTGCCCAAAATGGAAAAAAACATCCATGTACCCCTGCAGAAGATAGTCAATTTGACTAAATCTTCTTGTTGCTGCTAGTTATTGCTGGGGAGCTATGCCCCCCCCACACCCTCCCACAGGGGGCTGTGCCCCCAACCCCCCATTTCTAAAATAACATCCTCTGAAGGTGCACCTGGACCTCAGAGATAGGCTATTACCCCATAGTCGCTGAAACTATTCTGCGCTGTAATGTCGTGATCGCTATTATTGCAGTCACTATAATAGCATCGCTATAATTGACTCAATGAAATTCATTCGCTGTATTGACGTGCTACCAACCTTACCTTGTGGGCACATTTGGTAATTATCCAATCAATCAGGGACTGCTTGTCTGATCTAGTATTGATCCTTGTGGGACCAAGGATAAGCTGGATGAGGTTGGCCTCAGCATGCGCTGAGTGAATTTTGTTCATGGAGGGGTTTAACCAATCAAGACTGAAGTCACCATATATCACTAGGTCATGTTGCGGGAGATCAGCTTGGGAGGGGATGTTGGAGTGAATGGCAGTGAGTGCGCCTTTAGGAGGGAGATGGATGCAACCTATGATACATTTTTTCATGTTCCCAAGGGTTATGGTAAGGAACAAAAATTCTACCACAGAGAGATCTGAGGATGGCAAGGGTAATTCAGCCGCTTCTATTCCCGATTTAACATAAAGAATCACTCCACCCCTCTTCTTAGCTATCTGATCCTTCCTAAAACAAGCATATCCTTGCATTGAAACCTCATTCTGCCTAATGAATGCTTTGAGCCAGGTCTCAGATATTCCTAAACTATCAGGATCATGTTGCACAACCCATGCCTCGAGCTTCTTTAGTTTAGGACATACACTCCTAGTATTCATGGGGGCAGTCTTTAGGCCTTTAACATTCTGTCTTTGGGCTTGTGTAGCTGTAGTATCTATAGAACTATGGGGGGAGGTGCAGGATTAGGCTCAACATCACCTGCACACAGAAGTAGTAAAAGGCAATGGAGCAGGATTGAGACATAGGGAGCTGGGACAGCCGTCCATTTTGGGAAGACCTATTGATGTCCAGGGTGGTGAAGTTTGTGTCAGAGCCAGTGCCCCAGGCAAAGAGCATCTTGTTTAGGTAGGCTAGGGATGGTATGGCACCATAAATGAGGGCCCCTGCATTGCTGTGTTAATGCCGCAGAGTCCTTGCCTATGGGTAACTGTTTTAAGTGAGTGGGTGACATGGTAATCAGAAAAAAGAAGGAAGAAGATAAGCAGGCCAGCAGATGAGATACCCGCATTATTCATAATTAAGGTAGCACCATGTAGGTCCCTTTGTGGAAGTTATTTATGGTTAGAGGATGATTTGGTATTTTTGGTTAGAGGAAGGTTTGGTATGGAGGGCCGGTTGAATAAATAATCAAAAGTATGGCATTCCTAGTGGTAGCACCATGCATCCGCAAGTGGTATGACAAGTGGGAGGATGGGGGGGCTGACCAGGAGTTTAAAGGATGTTACATGCATGAGAAGATTGTCACCCCTGAGATGGCCTAGTGGTTAGAGTGACCACCTTTAAAGTGAATGGTCAGCAGTTCAAATCCAGGGATGGCCACAGTGTGATGTGTGATGGGGAAGTGCCAGTGGGGGGGCTGAGAGGTGGAGGAGGATCCTGGGAGAGAAGGCCTAATATGGTACCGATAGGGTTACCTTTAGCCGGGAGACTAGGAAGAAGTATGTGTCACAGCAGTGATTCCTAGTGGTCATGGAATATAAGCTGCTGTAGGGAAACTGGGGTGATCGTGTTACTGGCAGTTAGTCATATGATATGCCACGTGACACTGGGGAGCTATAAAGGAAGTGATGAGCCAGGGTGAGCAGGGCAGTCACTGCGTAAGAGGCGAAGGGCTAACATGAGTCCTGAGTAGTTCCTTGTTAGGCAAGTCGCTCTGCAGTACAGAGCCCTCCTGTGAGCTCCTCTGATGGATCAGGTGAGATGTCTGGAGGAAGCAGCCTGTGGGAGGGAGAACAAGAGGCTGGGTCAGACACACAAAGGGCTGTGGTAGGTTTCAGGGCCACAGATGGTGCCAGATTCAGGGTGAGAGGAGGAGGGAGAGAGAAGAACTGCACATGCGCAGGAGACAGGAAATTCACAGCAGGGAAGGCTCAGATCAAGAATCAACACACAGGTAAGCAGAGTAAAACTTGCACAAACTTTCAGCTCTAGTAAAATACGATATAGCAGTAGGGCTAAACACTCTCCTGGTACAAGCACCCCAAATAATCCCACTCACAGCAGGAAACCCCATGGCTCCCAATGAAGCTATTACAGGATGGCATCCTTAAAGAACCCTTACAGCGAATCACACCCACATTGTTAACCTGGAATCAGATGCCACAAAGAAACAATCAGCACTGGTCTGATGACCATTGAGGCACACAACAACAATGTTTCCCAGTCTATTATCATGGGTCCCAAGTAGTACAGTAGTAGCCACAGTCATTTCCAGATATTTCGCAAAAAATATTTCCAGATATTTCGCAAAATTTCTT
This sequence comes from Neoceratodus forsteri, assembly GCA_016271365.2. Taxonomy (NCBI): domain Eukaryota; kingdom Metazoa; phylum Chordata; order Ceratodontiformes; family Ceratodontidae; genus Neoceratodus; species Neoceratodus forsteri. The sequence continues at coordinate 492,616,877 of CM057451.1, forward strand.
GAGTTTCTCTCTGTTGCCCCTACAGTGCAAATGGAGAAAGCAGGAGATTTCTCTAGAAATATCACAGAAATTTCAGGAAATTTTTGGCCATGTCTTTGACTGTGACTGTACCTTGTTAGGCAGGCTGCTCTACACTGTGGAGCGCTCCTGTGAACTCCTCCGATGGATCGGGTAGGATGTCTGGGGGAAGCAGCCTTGTTAGGCAGGCCGCTCTGCACCATGGAACTTTCCTGCGAGTATGCAATGACATAGTCAGCCACAGACAGTATAATACACACAAAGAGGATGCTTAACTCACTCTCCCTTAGAAGGTAAACAAATACTGAATGTTTCATCTGAACTTCCCATCAGAATGCAATGCCCTAGATGCTTAGTTCTTAGCTCCAGGAACACATACCTCACGTTTGTCCAAGCGACCACCAGTACAATATGGGAAAAGGTCAGGAAAGCACCATGCTTTCAATGTGCTCTCCCAGACACTGATAGGACTTCCTTCAATCTACCTCATCTGATACAGATCAGTGTTGTCACTGACAGGATCCTTATCATGGAGAGGATAAATTGTGTACTGTTCATAGGTATTTTCATTTGTAGTCATGGAGACCTTCTCAATCATTTTTTCTGATGTCTAGTATTTCAAAGTGAGTGTCAATGTGACCAAGGTGGGCCACATTTAAATCCACATAGAATGTATTTCTACTGTTTAGGTACTGTAGAAGCCTTTTTAACTCTCTGTACATTCACAAGATGCTTCCAAATGGTTTTTGACTCTGCTGAAATACCATTCACCAAAATCACAATGCTGTTGTCCCGAGTAATCCCCTCAACAGTTTCCTGGAGTGGGAGTAACAGGTACATGTTAGATCCCTTCAGTGGCATCATCAGCTCTTTCTGTGACATTTTGTTCAGTTTTGTGCTTAGTCTTGTTGAATTGTTTTAAATGGCTTCATTGTTTGGATTAGAATTCACTCAAACAAATTCAGACAAGCAATCTCTGGGGGTGTAATATCTGCCTCCATGTTGCTTAAAACAGATCTAGAAAGCAGCACATTGGCTTTTATCTTTCCAAAACAGTACATACACATGTGCACTGCTTCAGCTAATGCAGACTTACTCTTCAGTAGCAAGTAAGTAAGCAAACATCCTCACCTGTCATTCCACCTTGCAATATTAGAGAGATCTACTTTGACAGTTTGAGCACTATAAAAGAGGTGGTTGCATGTGACACAATCAAATTAAGAATTTGTCTCTTAGCAAGCTCAAACATTGCTATCTCATTACAAAATTTGTCAATTAACTGCATTTCTGTCATTGTACAGTTATACATATCCTCTGCATGCTGCCTTGATAATTCATCAGAAGGCCCTTTACTGTTTTGAAGCTGGCTAAGAAAAAACAACAGCACTGTCCATATCACCGTCTGACAATAAATATTACAATCGTGAAACTTACTGACAGCACTCCTGACATGATACATTTTAGACACAAATCTGTGCAATCCTGTATTTGGTCAGCAATCATGTGCATGTGGTGGAATACACTGTCACATGCTCCAGTGTGCAAACATGCCAGAGAATGACCCACAAACCCACTGTGTGATCTAATTTGGCATTTGTCTATGTTTTCTATAGATTTGTATTGTGCATTAGTCTTGGTGATGATGAAAATATGTATGAAGTCCTTTCCCTTATTAAAATACATTCATCTAATGTTACACGTGTCATCACATGTCCATGTGAGATACTGTGTCTTGCTTTGTTCTGCTGACAACTCATTGTCTTCATCTATTTCATGCAAATCAGGTTGTTCTACCAAAGCTAAACACTGTGGGCAGTATTCATAAAACGGATGCGCCCAGTGCAACCGTGATGCGCCGGTGCATCCCCAACTTGCACACTGGCATGATTCTGGAAGGGGTCTGATGCACCGGCACACCCCTGATGTGCTGGTGCATTGCAGATGCACCACACAGCACACATAATGATGGCGCGGCACATCTGGAGGGGTTGAGAAGGGATGTGCTCTTATGGCTAAGGAAAAAGAGCCCCATTCATAACCCATCCTGGAGGCGCATTCCTGGAGCAAGTCTGGAGATGCATCTCCAAGAGATAAGTCTACTTCAAGTAGACTTAAGTGGGTGACCACCCACAGGCAGGCTACCGTACTGCACACAGCAGCACAGCAGCCTACCCACCCTGGCAGTCCAGTGGTCACCCCGCTGCCCAGCTCCCTAAGTGAATGCTGCACACTGTGGCACATAGAATGTAGTTCTGATCCCTCCCCCCATGCTTGAAACCATGATGGCATGCCACACACTGCAGCATTCAGAATGTAGTGCTGAACCACCCCACGCCCAAAACCAAGATGGCATGCCGCACACTGTGGTGGTATTGCATGAAGAGCTGAACCCCCCCCGCTGACCCGATCACAAGGTACCCATACACCCCAAAGCACCCTGGTGGTCCAGTGGACCCCCCCACCCACACAAAGGCACCCCTGTCCTACCTAGCTCCCCACATCCCGGCATGATTCTAAGGTCAGCGGGCAGTTCAAACCCACCCACTGACCTTAGAACCATGCTGGGATGGGAAAGCAGGGGAGGGACAGGGTGCACTGAGTGAAGTCCACTGAATTTCCAGAGGTGATTTAGGGTGTATGGGACGCTTTCAATCCAGGGTTGGCAGAGGCTTCAGCTCTTCATACAATACCACTACAGTGTGCGGCATGCCATCTTTGTTTCGGGCATGGGGGTTCAGTGCTACATTCTGTAATGCTGCAGTGTGTGGCATGCTATCGGGTGTCAGGCAGGGAGGGGGGACCACTGGACCACCAGGGCTCCATTGTGGGCATCCACACGGCCAGTGTTTGGGCTGGCAATGGGAGGGGGTGCAACCTACCTCCCAGGGGCTTTGTGTGTGTGGCCCATAGTCATTGCAGGGCACCCGGCACATACTGCTGGGTGCATTTCTGCAATATGCATGCAAATGGGGCCATAACGACATGCAAATGGCTCCACTGCACCTTTCTTGCCTAATGGCCCCATTTGCATGTCTGTGGCTGTGAATGGCAGCTTTCAGCCCAGCACATCAGTGGATGTGCTGCCCCATTGTGTACCCAGCCCAACCAGGGGGTTGCACCGGCACATCCATGGCTGGGCGCCACAGTGGTTTTCACAGAGGGGATGTGCCGGGAGGGATGAGGCAAGAAAGGCAACCACAGTAAGGGTGACCACTCAAAAAGGGAGAACAACAGCACAAGAGTGAAAAGCTCTGCTGCACAGTAACAGCACCCCCATGAATGGCAGACAGTAGCACCGCGAGCACCGGCAGGCCACCAGGTGGGAGAGATGCCTCCGGCAGGGAGACTCCCTAAATGACTAGCACTGGACGGTGTGAACAGCAGGCCGCAATCAGTGGCAGCAACCGGAGGCAATGGGTGAGAGCAGGGTAGGCCTCACAAAAGACAGCACCGCTGCAGCGGGACACATCATGGGGCACCGTTGGTGGGGTACAGTGCTAAGGGGGGATGTACGAGCCCATACCACCTGGCTGTTCCAGGGCCACACACATGGACAGGGTGCAGGACATCAACCCCAACCCCATGCCCACCACAGCAGACACATACACCTACCTCACAGAACAGCATGGGGAGGGACAGAGCCCACAGCATTGCACAGGCACTGGAGCAGCACAGCGGAGGATGGCAGTCCATGATACACAGGGCCCACGTACAGGGCAATGATGGGAAGGGGGTGCAGAACAACACGGGATAAGCAACACAGATAGGAAGTGGGTGTGTCCGGGCAGAATCTGGGGGAGCACCCATTGCCCATAACAATGACAGCTGCAGCACAGCCCTCAGATGTAACAACATCTACACCATGGAGGTGCGTTACGTACAGAGCCAGAAGGGCAAGCCAATGGCTATCCACAATGGCTTTGTATATTGCAAGGATAAGGAGGGAACAGATAAAATATAGTGGAGGTGTGCCAAGGTGAGGAGGTACCATTGTATGGCCTGCCTGCACACAGCTGAGGATATGATGGCAGCCACCATCGGGGAGCACAACCACACCCCTGATGTGGCCGATGTGGGTGTGCGGTGAGTGATGGGAACGCTACGGGACAGGGCACAACGTACCATGAATTCCGCTTCTCAGGTCATCGTGGCGAGCACGTCGAGCATCCCTGCGGCCGTGGCCGGTTGACTACCCAGAGTGCGTCTGCTGCACCAGACAGTACAGCGTGTGCAACAAGTGGCACCTAGCTGGCCAACCACCCCACAGTCCATTGAGAATCTAATCATCCCGGAAGAGTACACCCATGCAGCGGATGGCACGCGCTTCCTCCTGTATGACAGTGGGAGGGAGCGAGACTGCATCATCATCTATGCCATGGACTGTGGCATGCAGCAGCTGGCCAGCAGCAGGGACTGGTTCTCAGATGGCACATTCAGGGTGTGCCCTGCCCTGTTTGACCAACTGTACACCATACATGCCATCCAGTCAGGTACAGTCCTGCCCGCCGTCTATGCCCTGACATGCGCCAGGTGGGCACAGACGTACATCAGACTGCTAAGCCAGCTGAAGCTGCACATCCCTGACATAACACCTGCCACGGTCCTGCTGGACTTTGAGCGTGTCAGCTGGTGCGGGGTCACCACCGTATTCCCCGAGTCACGGGTCAGAGGCAGCTTTTTCCACTTCACCCAGGCCCTGTGGTGCAAGGTACAGCAGTTGCCAGAAGTCCTGGCACGGTATACCCAGGATCCTGACTTTGCGCTGCATGTCCTGATGCTGCTGGCATTGGCTTTCCCACCACTTGCCAATGTACCAGCAGTCCTTGAGGAGCTCAGGGAGTGGGAGTTCTTCACCAGCAACGAGGATGTCCTCCAGCCCCTGCTGGACTATGTGGAGGACACGTGGGTCGGCCAGCCCACTGGGTGTTCAGGACGCCGGCGTGCCCCATTCCCAATTGAGCAGTGGAACTGCTATGACTCCACCCTCCAGGGCCTGGCGAGGACTAAATGCGGTGGAAGGGTGGCACAGGGCCTTCAACACCCGGGTCAGTGCCTGCCATCCCAGCATCTGGCGTCTTCTCAAGTGCCTAAGGGAGGAGGAGTGACTTACTGCTGTGTGTTCTGAGATGCTATTGTCTGGGGCAGAGGCACCATAACCACGGAGATGGCATTGTGACCTTGATGCCAGGATCTGCACCATCATGGCCAACTATGCCACCAGAAGCAACTACGACTACCTGCATGGGCTGGTGCATAGCTTTGTTTTCAATGTCTAATGCACCATATGTCTGCCCCATGCATGCACTGGCCCCTGCTGACGATTTCCATCCCTGGGAAGAGTCGTCCTGTGCAGCACCACACGGTGCACGGTGTGTGCCCAATAACACCACCTGCACAGGTATGCCCTTCCAGGGTTGCCCATGCATCTGCCACCCCCCCAGATTCACCCTTTTGACCCCTCATGCATGCCAGTGTCCTCACACATTAGCGACTTGACACACACTGGGGGGGTGGCATCCACCTTGTGGCCCTCTGCACTACCCCTTGGCTGTGACCCCTGGTGATATGGCCATCCCCCTGCCCACTATGCGTGCCCATGTGCTGGGCTCCCCTGTGCCTGGGTGGAGGCTCAATGCCACTGCCATTCCCCCCTTTGTGGTCGTGCCCATCCCTACCATCCATGGTCACTCATACTCCAGGGCTCACCCTCACCAGTGGGCAGCCTTCCAGGCCTGGCCACGTTGCACTGTGCTTCATATCCACTGCCTTGCAGGGTGCACTGTGTGCTCAGTGCCCTTCCAGACACTCTCTGCTGCTGTCACCCTTTTGACCTATCTGCGCTATTGTGTGGTCGCCTTTGTGGCATTCGCTCTGTCTTCCATGCTGTTCTGGGTGGCACGATTGTGGATGCGCCATTATCGCATAGAACCTCACTGACACAGACAGACACTTGCTTACAGTGTGGATGGAACAGTTCCCCCAAAAAATATGCCTCTGTATGTTCACATGGTAGTTGTGAGCCATCAAATATGAAGCAAAAGTTATCTCTGTTTAGATTTGGAAACTCTGCAATTTCATTTTAATTTTCAAAACATTTCTCTTTAAGTCATCTATCTGAGCCATCATCTGTGGACACAAATGTGATCGGACATTGACAGCCATGTGCACAAATGATTTCACTCTGGGATATACTGTAATTTCATTGAATTAACTTTTCTCTTGAGTTTTTACCCTTACGTTTTATTATCACAAATATGATACATTCTAGTTTTGATTTTTCAGATAACAACTTAAAATACTTTGCCTTAATCTGACAGGTGCTGGCTACACAGACATTTCTACTTTTTTTGGATTCATTTACATTTGTGTGTCTTGCTACCCATTTTACACTTCTGTTTTACTTTGTTTTTCTTTTATACTGGCTCTCTTTGTGTGACAAACAGTGTGATTTGTAACCATGTCTGGCACACTTTCTGCTCTGTTTTTCTTGTGGCAAATAAGAGATATCAATTTTTGCCTCTTGTGTAGCATGTAATACTGCACCATTAGCCTTGTAAGGCAAGCCATGTCTTTTTTTAAAACTCATCTTTATTAAAGGAAGTAACATAGTATATCAGAATGACAAGGAACATTACAGCATTAGTTTTCATCATTAAAAAAGCACAGCAATACTTCAGGTTAATCTAATCCTCCTTCCCCTGCTTTGGACAATATATTTAGGAAGATTTTTGGCTCTTAAAGTATACAAGTTGGATTCCTCACTCTTGCATGGCATCTTCATTCCAAGTATATATTCGTTATCTTCATTTCTTATTTATTCACATTTATGATATGAGTGATATACTGTAATTTAAAAACCTGCAACTACTCAACTAACTCTGAACTAACAACAAAAAAAGAAGAATACAATCACTGTCTGTGTAAATCTCTTAATACAAAAATAGATTAAAATGATATTTTAACCTTTGAGGGAGAGGTCTGCAGTGGGGGCGGGGGGAAACAACAGTGTCTTGGCACTTTTCAAATTTCTACTTGGGCACACAGGTCCACTTGGTTTCCTTGAGATATTGCACTTCTCAAAACCCACCCAGATCACAGATCTATATGTTTCTCTATTGTTAGTCTCAATTAGGGAGTTATGTCTTCCATTCTCCTAATGTCTTCCACTCTCTTTAGCAAAGTACCTCTGTCAACTATTGAGAATGTTACTGCATTCTCTTGTAGGCATTTTGTTGTAATCAGTAATGATCCAATACAGTTATAAGACTGTTGATTTAAGACAGAGGCAGGAAAATACAGACCTGTCAGATTGACCTCTGTGGTAGGGAAAATGATGGAATCACTTCTGAAGGAAAGAATTGTTGAGTAACTAGAGGCCAGTGGAGCACAGTATCCAAGGCAGCATGGATTCACAGTGGGAAGGTAATGTCAGATGAATCTAATCAATTTCTTTGACTGGGTGACTAAAGTAGTAGACCAGGGAGGGGCTGTGGACATGGCCTACCTAGACTTTAGCATGACATTTGACACAGTCCCACATGAAAGATTAATAAACAAATTAGCCAGCTTGGGAGTGGGTCCCAGGATGGTAGCCTGGGTAAAACATTGGCTGGACAACAGGACATGAAAGGTAATAATAAACAGAGTCCACTCTGAAGAAAGGGGGGTTATTAGTGGGGTACCACAGGGTTCAGTACTGGGTCCAGTCCTTTTTAATGTATTTTTTATAAGTGACATTGCAGAGGGACTGGAAGGAAAAGTATGCCTCTTTGCAGATGACACAAAGATCTGCAACAGGGTTGATACACAAGGGGTCATGGAATGGATGAGAAGATATTTGGCAAGGTTGGAGGAATGGTCAGAAGTATGGCAGCTTGGATTTAATGCAAAGAAGTGCAAAATAATGCACCTGGGAAACAAAAACCCATGGGAAGTGTATACAATGGGGGGAGGTAGTAACAACAACAAAAATGGAAAGGGACCTGGGGGTAATCATATCAGATGACCTTAAGGTTGGCAAGCAATGTGAGAAGGCAGTAGCAAGGGCTGGGGAGGATACTGGGTTGTATAGGGAGAGGCATTACCAGCAGAAAAGAGGATGTTGTTATCCCTCTGTACAGACAGTTGGTGAAACCCCATCTGAAGTAGTGCATCCAGTTCTGGAGACCTCATCTCAGCAAAGACATAGACAGGATGGAGGCTGTCCAGAGGAGGGCAACTAAAATGGTGCAGGGTCTGCAAGAGAAGCCATACGAGAAGAGACTAAAGGAGCTTAATATGTATACTCTTGAGGAAAGGAGGGAGGGGGATATAATAGACACTTTTAAGTACCTCAGTGGCATCAACAAAGTCCAAGAGGGTAGCACCTTTCAGAAAAAGAGATGTGAAAGAACAAGGGGACACAATTTGAAGATAGAGGGTGGCAGCTCAAGGGCAATGTGAGGAAATATTTTTTCACAGAGAGAGTGGTGGACACATGGAACCACCTTTCTGAGTAGGTTGTGGGGTCTAAAACTGTGGGAGAATTCAAGAATACATGGGACAGACATAAGGAAATTCTTGTGGGGGATAGGAAGAAATAGACTATTGGTTAACTAGGATCTGCAGCTGATCCAGTAGGTAGGGAAATGGGCAAACTAGGTGAGCCAAGTGGTCTTTATCTGCTGCCAAAGTCATTATTTATGTGTTTCTATCTGTGGAAAGAATGAAAAAAGTTGATAGCAATACATTGTTTACATATTTTTTTCCTTGTGACAGATATGTACTGTACATTTAAAAAACATAGACAGAAACTGTCAAATCATACTCTAATAATACAGCCTATACTGAAACATGTTAAAACAGTAAATACAGGAAATAACATGTATTGACTTTATCAGCATAACAGAAATACACTTGAAATATGTTGTTTAGTGCTTTGAAGTCATTTATCATCATCTCCATACAAAACAGGATTCTTTTTTCATGAGTCAGTTTTTCTTTCTTGTGCCAAGAAATCCTTTTTCATGAGATGCACATGAAAGAGGATTTTAAAACAAACAGGAAATGGCTTCTGTGGACCAATTGACATGCAGTTCTAAGGTCAACGCAACACAGGAAATTGGCCATCTTGCTTTTCAACCACAGATCAGCAAAAAACGCTATGTAAGTACTGATCTTCATTTGCAAAGTATTTATTATATTTAAAGTTAGGTTTCTTCTGAGAAAAAAACATGGCTCCTAAGATATGATGTTCTATGCTCAAGCCACATCTTAATTGGACAACTCTGGATGGGTTATTTGTGATAGAAATAATACTATTAAGCCATAGCTACTTATACTGTTTTTTTTCTATGTAACTCAGCAATTGTGTTTTATGAGAACAAATGAATTAGCTCACAAAAAAGGATTGGCAAATGAAAGAGGATTGCTGAGTCAGGAATGAAGAATTAAAAAAAAAACCTAAGGGATTTTTAAAAGGCCCCTTGCTTAGAAAATCCCCCCAAATTGGACTTTCAATATAAGAACCAGCAGAAAGGTATACTAATCTTACAACAACTGGCTATTTAACTGAAGGAGAGCAAGCTTAAAACCACACCACACAGGAAATTGTTTTTTGGGACCTCAATCTTTGTACTGGTGCATAGAATACACAGGAAATAACAATTATGGCTGAAATATTACATATTAGTACATAACATCAGCAAATGACAAGAAATAGTGCAGTCTGATTTTTTTTTTCTCTACAGCACAGTCTTACCACCTTGGATGCCAGGGAAAAAAGGAAGGAAGAAAGACTGTGTACCACTCTCCATACGGGTACTCTGCTTAATGAGACACCATGACAAGCTTTCCTTTAAACATTAGCCAATCATGTCTTTATATTTTCCCTCCGAAAAAGTTTGTGTTTTTTGCAATTTAACCAATTAGGCTCAACCACAGGTACAAATATACACATCATCAACAATTTAAGAAAGTAGATAACCTCAACAGGAAATCTTGTAACCTGATCGGCAAATAGATAATAATGGTAGCCAATAACACTTTTTTGCCTAAATTCTGCCCGCCAACACAAAACTGCTGAACTGAAAGAGAAACTGTCAATTGGCAGAGACTGCTGTGAGAGACACATACATTTAGGATTGCTGTTATTTGCTACATCTTAAAAGGGTTTCAGCATGGCAGAAAGCTACCCAACAACTGTTTGGATTGTGTGCAGTTCACTTGTGCAAAAGGGTGTACAGTTTGTCAGGAGAAGTCATTTTTGGAATGATTTGTAACTAGAAAATTGTGATGTTCATTTGTTTGGTAAGTGTGGCATGAGGTGGGAGCAGCTCATGCCAACCATGTGTAGACTTTTGAGCAGCCACCCTGAGCCAGACATATTGCTTATCCATCTGGGAGGTAAAGATATGGGCCACAAAAGGGTATAGATTTAATAGAAGCAGCTAAATCTGATTTGGCTGAACTACATGGAATATTGCCTAACTGTAAGATTCTGTATTCAGATATTACAGAAAGTATGACCTCGAAAGGCCAGAACTATGCACCTGGAATTAAAAGATCATACAGAATAGTGAACATTCAGGTATTTAGCTTCTTGAGTGATCTGGGTATGCACACCATTACCAACCCACAAAAGAAATGTTATAATGATTCACTTTTTCTAAAAAATGGTGTGCTTTTCTCAGATGTTGGAAATCTTATTTTCCTTGGGGCCTCTAACATGGGTTGTCATGTGTGGTCGCAAGCAGTTCATAAAAATTAGCAATACCCTGATGATGCCCCACAGCAGCTCTTTTCAGAGCCACATCTACCTAGGTCAAAAAATAGATGATTGACACATATATGATACACACACATATCAACTTGCCTTATAATATTTTGCAAACAAAATGGCAATACCTACAGTATGTGAACACACAAAAAATGCTGTGCTGTCACTCCTAACAGCTGCCTATAAATCATATCAAGCTCCCACCCCCCTTTATCATTAGTACTCTAGCACTTCAGTGAGTGTTGTTCCTCAGACATGACATAAGAGCACTTACATTACTATTCCTTTATAGACATTTGGCACAGTCAGATGACATGCATACAGTAGTAGTATGAGAGCTGTGTACAATTTCTTGCAATTTCACAGCAGGGTTTTAAATAATTGATTAGCAGTTTTTTTTTCTTGGGACAATACTAACTGTACAGAAAGCATTTATATAGGTTTTCTAGAAGTGTTATGTTTGTTAAACACAGTGAGGCAAGTGTTATGCATTTTCACAATGTTTTAGAACTTTTATGAGCAAAACGCTAATCAATTTTTAGAGTTAAATAAAACCCTGCACAGAGACAAGTACTTAAAAAAATAAAGACAGGCTGTTAATGTAAAACTGCTACATTAACACATGTTTACATATTTATTTCCTTTTTTGCTTTTCTTTCAAACAGAAACATGCCTTAAAACTGAAGTGATGAGGAGGTGCTTGCTCTTGTGAAAGGTATCAAAGGTATCAAAAAACATGAGAATCACAATATAGCGATGATGGGGACAAATTTCCCTCTAACTAAGATGCGGAAGAATGTGACAGGCTACCTGCTGGAAAAGGGATACAGTAAGGATCCTGACTCCTTTCATCACAAGCGGAAGGTGCTGTGACAAAAATTCTACAAATTGAAATCATTAGGCAGTGTCCAGCTGAAGGAGAAGAACTGGTTCCAGTTGGCAAAGGTCATGCGGGAGAAGGCAAGGAAGCCAGACTTGGGTGACAGACACCACTGATCTTAGCACAATTACAAAATACAGGCACTGCAGAAAAATGTTTCTAACATGAATGACACTCACTGATATCTAAAGTGACAATTACCATGTTGACAAATAAGTGTCACTATAAAATACAGTAACAACTGATGATAATTATGGTCTTGAAATACTTTCTTTCATGGTCATGAAGTGCAGTCCACCACGGAGGGGCTGTAAGATGACTTGACAGAAGGGTGAGTGCACAACAACATATCACATATGGTTGTCACTAACAAACATTTTATTGCTTAAACTGTAGCACAGTGTGGAATACTGTGTGTGTGTGTATGTGTGGGGGGAGGCATAATGTCACATCTGCCTTTAGCATTGTATGAAGGGGGAGGGAGATTTTTTTGGGGGTGCTTTCAAATGTTTCACATACGGGTGACATTTTGTCCTCAATGAAGTCACAATGCAAATCTGACAACTAATTGTTGTGTGTATAGAGCACATTACAGGAAAAATCTTCAATGTTCATAGCACGGTAAAGTGTCACCTATGTAACACATGTCACAGACTGGTAATATATGGTATTTCTTATTTTAGTGCCAGGGAAAATACATAACTATGAAGTACACATTTAGATGTGATCAGTTAACACACAAGATGACACAGTTGTCTCAATACTGATCTGCATCATTAATGTTGTATTGTAAAGATACATATATAATGATTTTGCCACAATATTTTTAAATACAGTAGCCACTTGTTAATGCCATTCTATCTCTTAGGTATGTAACATACATAAATATGTTGAATTAAAACACACTTGCCTTATAATTTATCTTTATCTTCTTTCTTACTGCAGAGCACCTGGCTTCACTGCCATCCCTTAAGGAAGAGCCTAGCTGGAACCAGTGCGAGCTGAACTAATGGAGGAGGATCTGTGGGTTCCCGACGAGGACATTATCATCGTTGAAGGCAGTGTGCAAAAATTACATAATTGTACTTAATACCATTAATCACAGCTGTGATATCTTAAATTTCAAGAAAAAAACAGCCCTGGAGCTATTAAGTGTGCTTTTTTCCAACTTATGACAGAAGAAGAACCAGAAAGAAAGGCACCACTCATCTTTGAAAAACTGTATCTTCAGTTCCACTTTGTATTCAAAATGCAGACTGAAACACAAGAGCATATAGTGGTAAAAAAGGAAGCTGCACTCACATCACCACCACCACCAGGCGCAATGATATCTTAATATGTACAGTGGCAGTCTCTGTTTTGTTTGTGAGACCGCATGTCACAGTTGTGATATAACGTAACCATAACAAGAAGGGAAGGAGTAGTACCAAATATAAGGCTTCCATATAGAACCTTATAAGTATACAAAATGTAATAAGTATGCAACTTCATACAGGCAACACATGAGAATAATGGTTTTTGTTTTAGAGAAATGGCAGTTGAGTACATCACATGGTTTCTTATCTTTCTAAGTTGTTGTACTGCAGTAGCTACATAGCTACTGCAGCACAACAAAGTTTTTCAAGGGATGGATTTCCATCCAGAACAACATTCCACCATAAACTATATAAAAGTTAGTCTTCAGTGTGATATCACAGACAGTCACTTTTCATGTCTTATTGATTAATATTGTTAATATTGCAGAGGTGTGATTTACCAGATCCTGTTTTAAATATAGAGACACTATTGACACAGTATGTTCTACAATAAGTCCCTGTCCACACTTATAATTAAAATTTGTTAACATTTTTTAAACCGTTATGGGGCTTACCATGCTGCTGTATCCACACTAGTTGGGACAGTATCTTAACGTGGCTTTGTGTCCATCCACACCTACCAAAATAAAAGCATGTTTTAACATGCTATCAGCTCGCTTGCCAGTGCAGATGAAATGCTGCATCACAGGCACCAGGAGGATCACTACAGGGAACACGGATTGGACGGCTGTACATACTGGTAAGTGAAAACATTTCTACTTAAAACCATTTTCAAAACTGTGCTAAAATCCTGATTGTATCAGGGTTTAAACACGGTTTTGAAACACGGTTCGGTAACGTTACCAGTGTGGACGCGAACCATGTTCCCCGATTTTAAAACGTTACAGGGCATCTGTAATGTTTTAAGATCCCCAGTGTGAACAGGGCCTAAATGTCACAAGTTGTCTAGGTACAAGTGCATAGATGCAACAGTGAGACAACTGACATACAGTCCTCAGAATCCTGAGTGCTTAGTGTCTATGAAGAACAGCTTAGCACAGGCAAGCAGAACAAGCCAGTCACAGTATTTTACATGCTTAGTTGTGTTTCATGAGCATACTTGCATACTGTATTGATTTTATTTTTTGTTGTTGCTTTTATTTCACTGTTTCTTATGGCGAACGTGTGTTCCATTTGAAAATATAAGATTCTTCAGATATTGAACTGTGGTACAACAAAACAGTATTTATCTGCTTGTGTGTATCACAGCACATGACTACAGCAGCAGTGGTTATGGGATACCCCAATACATAGCATTCTATCCCCCGCCATCGCAGCCATCCATACATGGAACTCAGCCATCCATTTGAGGTATCTCCTAACAGCATGTCTCAAATCTAATTTGTGCACTCATTGTGCATTGCCAATACCTTTAGCGGGCCTTCAAAGTGACCCACTCCAGCTGAATGAATACAGTTTTAATGGTGATGGGAGTATTAGAGTTTCCAGATTCTCAACTATTGCTGAGGTGATGAATGCAGCCTGGGTATTACCAAGCAGAGGGTTAGTATCACCCTCATGAAAAAATATAGAGTCTACAAACTGACTGGTAACCTGTGTAGGAGGGGTGTCCCCACTGGAAGCCAGCATCATGCTGTCAGATACTGACACTGATAACCAGTATCAAAAATGGTGGTCTGTAGAGCACATCAGAAACAATGAAACACAACTGAGCAAGGGGACAGCTGCAGTACATGGTGAAAGGAGCAAAAAAAAAAAAAGTCAGTACTCACAGAGCAGCAAGTTTCGGCATCTCATTCACCACCACAAATGCAAATGTATGCTGCAGTTTGGATAAGAGTATTTTTAATATTTAAATCCAGCAAAGAACATGGGACACCTAACACAGCAAACTCAAAACGTTTTCACGCTCACACTCAGCGCTTTCTCAATAAGCTTTTCATGGGGAAATGCTGACCTGCCAATTTCATGGTATCAGACTGATTTCACGCAAATCGCAAAATCTGTGATGCCCATGAAAATATTACAGCCTTAATAATAAGGTATGGTTCTTTGTGGGACAAGGCCTGGAGCTCACCAATCCTCCTGGCTGAGCACATAGCAATAAAAAAACTCGCCTTGTAAGACATCACATCCAGCGGAATGGATGACAGCGGTTTGAAAGGCTTCTTATAAAGAGTATTCAAAACTGTATTTAGATCCCATGGAGGAACAAAGGATTGGAAGACTGGTCTACTCTTGCTGACCAATTAATGACCTCTCTATTAGTCCCCAGCAGGATGCCCAAAGATGCTCCAAGGGTGGAAAACTGGCCTCTCAGACTGCTCAGGGCCAAACCCTTCTCCATGCCTTCTTGCAAGAAGTCCAAGATCTGTGGAACTGAAGCCTTGGAATGCCGGAGTGTCTTCTGCCTGGCCCAGGCTGAAAAAGTGGACCATACACAGGCATAAGCTGTGGAGGTAGAGGTTTTCCTTATAGCCATTAGAGTATCTACTATTTTCTTAGAAAAATCTAGTTTTAGGAGTCTCCTCCTTTCAGGAACCAGGCCATGAGCTGCATCACCTCTGGGTTGGGTTGCAGAATGGGACCCTGAGACAGAAGGTCTCCTTGCACTGGAAGGCAAAAAGGTGCTTGCTGAGCTAGGTTCACTAGATCCAAGAACCACAGTCTTCTTGGTCACTCTGGAGCTATTAGAAGAAAGCTTCCTCTTGAGTGTCTTATCTTTTGTATGACCCTGGGGAGAAGAGGCAGTGGAGGGAATTCACATGCTCTGTTGAAGGTCCACTCCTGAGACAGAGCATCCACTGGTACAATTTGCAGACACCGATAACAGATGAAAAACCTTGGAGTCCGGGCATTGTAGCTGGAGGTGAACAGATCGATCTGAGGCCAGCTGAACCTCTTGCACAGGAGGTCAAACACCTTTGGGTTCAACCTCCACTCCCCCCAGTGAACATTTTTGTTGCTTAGCCAGTCTGCTTGAATGTTCAACTCCCCTGCCAGGTAGACTGCTGACAGAGAGAGAAGATTCTTATCTGCCAACCTGAGAAGATCAGAGGCTTCTTTTAGCATCTCCCTGCTCTTTGTACTGCCTTGATTGTTTATGTACACCACAGTGAAGGCATTGTTTGACCGCAGATTTTGAAAATGAAGAAGAGCTAGGCAGACTGCTCTCATTTTCAGAACATTCATGTGGAGATGTTGTTCCTGGACTGACCAAGGTCCCTGAGTGGGTAGTTGATCCAGGACTGCTCTCCAACTGTGAAGACTAGCATCAGTTGTTAGAACCAGTTCTGCGGGAACATTTCATTGAAACCCCTTTGCTCAGATTTTTCACAATCATCCACCAACTCAGAGAGTGACTTAGCTGAGGGAAAAGGGAGATTCTGACTTGATATTCTTCTGACGTCAGATCCCAGGCCATCAGCAATTCCATTTGCAGGGGTCACATATGAAAATGAGGCCACAGGACTAGATCTATTGCTGCCACCATGAGACCCAGAATGTGCAGCAGGCTGAGACCTGAGGCCGATGGCTGAGCCCTAAGCCACTGAACTTTCTTCAAGAAAGTTTTTTTCCAGGATGACAAGAGGAAAGCCTTCCCTTGTTTCATGTTCAAGACTGCTCCCAGGTGCTCCAAGGTCTGAGATGGTATGATAGAGCTTTTCTCCTGGTTCAGCACCCAGCTGTGGGATTTGAGCATCTCCAGAGTCCCGAGCACTGACCTCCTTGCCAAGGACAATGTTGGCGCATGAATAAGCCGATCATCCAGATCTTGTCAAGGTTGAGCCACCAGGACTATCAGCATCTTTGAGAAGTCCTGGGGGCTTTTGCAAGGCCAAAGGGAAGTGCCCTGTACTGAAAATGGCCTGGTATTAAGAACTTGAGATTCTTCTGATGAGACTGATGGATGGGGATGTGAAGGTAGGCATCTGTCAGATTTATTGATGCAGGGCAGTGACTAGGTGGGTGCAAGAGATGCATTTGTAGTAGGGCTCACACTGTCAGGGGGTCCACTGTCTCAGAAGTCAATATTCAGAAAAAATGTTATTGTCAGAGAACCTTGTAACCTTCTTTTTCTACATTGCTTATCCATTTGAAATTGGGACTGCTGGCATTGGTAGCAGTGGGGTCTGTGCTGCAGATTCTGTCTCAAATTTCAAGGTGTGGGGGGGGGGTACAGAACAAAGAAGCAATAGGGCCCGTTACTCAAAACATCTCACCCTGGTACCGGTGTCCCCAGGAGAAGCAGGGATAGATTATATTGCATGCTCCCATAACAACACATAGCACTTGCACTAGTTGTATGTCTGTATATATCTAATGCTGGTATCTTTCTGTATCCTCCTACCTAAATTGTTTGTAGCTATTATTGTATTTTGGTATACTGTTTTATTGTATCCTGTATTTTGTTTTGTTTTATTTACATCCTGTATACTGTTATCCCATGCTCCCCTTACCTGGGTCGCACCTGGAGATGAGCCTTGGCTCAGTGTGCCTTTCTTCGTTACCAAATGTTTAAATAAAATAAAAATAAATAAAATATTGCTCAGATTTTTAATCATGGTGCCAGCAAGGGAGAAGGGGGGCAGCATGGACAAACTACAGATGCTCCACAAGAATAATACAAAAGAACTTACTAAAATAAATATTTTATATACGCTAATGGTTATTTTACCCATATTGGTGGGAAGGTAGGGTCCCACAAAATATTATGCAGGGGGGCCCTTAGTGTCTTTGGCACAGTCCTGTATTGATGCAAGAAATTCCTCGGCTGAACAACGTGAATGATTGACCTCAGGGACTCCATCTTGAACATTGTGTGGTGCATGAACTTGTTAAGATGCTTTAAATCCAAAATGGACCTGATACCACCTGTCTTTTTGGGAATTACAAAATAGATCAAGTAGAATCCCTGATCTTGCTTGCTTAGCAGAACAGGAATTATTGCCCCAATTTGAATGCGGTGATTCAGAGTCTCTGACACCACCTGTCTCTTTGCAGTGTCCTTGGAGACAGGGGATGGTCAAAAGTGCCCCCTTGAGGGAATTGTTCAGAATTATATTGCATAGCCCAGTGCTAGGATTTTCAGAACCCATACATCTGACATTTAGGCCCATCTTGAGTAAATGTCCAGTAGTCTTCACGAAGTGAAGGGGGGGCAGGGATGGGACCGTGTACCCTCATAGTGAGGTACCAGGCTTTTGGCTTGGGCCTCCTGCATGGCGTCTGGCAAGGGCCCATCTATTACTGTAACCCTTGTTACCTGAGTAGGCTCCTCATTTCTCTGGTTACTGGAGTTTCAAAAGGGATGGAAACCTCCTGAAACTGCCTGCGCCGGCCACTACCTTGACCCCTCTGAGCTGAGGTAGTCTTACACTGTTTTTTTGACACTGGAAGATGGCCCTTCTTGTCCTGGAGATCCTTTAAAATAGTATCCAGGCCAGAAACAAAAAACAGACCTCCCTCAATGGGGAGGTTAAAATGCTTAGATTTTGAAGCTTGATCAGTGGCCCAGTGCATAAGCCATACACGTCTCATGGCCGACACAATGTGGTAGGCCAAACGGGCCAACATGCACAAGTTCTCCACTGCAGAATCACCGAGAAATGTGGAAGCCATGGCAACCAATTGCAAAATGCTCACCCCTTCCATATTCAGTGGGACAAAACTGCCAGGGTGGTGACCCACAAGTTTAAGGCTCTGGCAACAATAAAGGAATCATAGGAGGCATGAAGGTTTGTGCCATTTGAAGCATAGGCCTCCCTATGTGCGGCATCCACTCATTTGTGGTGGGAATCTGATAATGCCAGACAGCTCTCGATAGGGATAGTGGTATGCTTGACAGAATTATACACAGCCTTATCCGCCAGTAGATGGGCTTCCCACCTGCCATATTTTTCCTCTAAAAAGGGAAAAGGCTGTGTCTTCAGTTTTGGAAGATACTTTCTCTGATCCACACCTGATCATTCTTGTTCAATAATCTGGTCAGAGTGAATAAAACTCAGAAAGCATTTTGGAGCAGAGTGGGAAGCAAATAAAATCAGATTGACATCCACTGTCTCCATTGACCTTTCCTGCTTGAGCTGTAAGAACCTACATGCCTCAGCTATCAGAAAAGACAAGGACTTGTTGTCAAACAAGGGCAGTATAGGAATCCTTGACCTGGGTTCCGTCCACTCCCCTTCCTCCTCCTCCTCCTCAAAGGGGACATCCCCTTTGTCAGTGAGCAATCTTTGAACATCAGGAGTTTCCCCAAGATCCCTGAAATTCTCATCCTGACCCACTAAGTAGTCAGGGTGGGGGTCTGCCTGCACATATGTCTCTGCAGCCTTTTTCGCTGTGATGCACCTGGATGTGCCTGTGTGGGGGTTCCCCTGATCTGAGGGTCCCAGTTTGGGCTCAGGTGTATCTTCTGGGATGTCCTGCAGGACATCAGGGCTCAAAAACTCACCAAGGAGCAAAGTGATTTTCACAGTTTTGCTTTGCCACTGCCAATTGAAGATCCAGGTGCCCTCCTCCTCAGCTCAGTGGACTGGCTGGGGGGAGGGACCATTAAAGAAATATTGTGCTGTGCAGCACACTGAGGGCAATAAGAACCCATGGGGAGGGCCTCATCACTCTTTTACTGGTCTTACACCTTTTCATAATTGGTGCCAAAATGATAGTCCTGTTTATAATTATGAATTTTATAGTACAGTAATAGAACTAGAGGAAAGAACAAGCTTGCCTGTGCTGAGAGAGCCTATGAGATGTACACATGAACTTGTGTGCATGGTAACACAATTGTGCAATATAAAAAATAGGAGTGTGCATAAAATGCACACTTGAGTGCATCCACTATGCATCTGCTATGCAGCTTGCATTCACTTTTTACTACAGGCTTCTGGCGCACACCAACCCTTTAGAGGGACGCAACAAATGTTCAGCTGAGGCTCCGTCCAAGTAGTTACATCACAAAATGTTAATATCACTCCATGTGAAGAGACATCTCGCCTGACATGTTTCAGATTGGATACGTCCTTTTTCAAAGGCTGAGGATTCAGTGCAGACAACCTCAATTTAAATTACAAACATACCATGTGATCTCATGATATCGAAATTCATAGTGTCATATCATTGGTTTATAAAGACAAAGTGACAAATGCATTGAATAAGAAACCCCCCCATACACTGGAGTTTTTCCTAAAGTGATGTAAAAAACAATTCAAAATTCCATTACTTAATGACCACTAGTATGATTCTAAAATCTAATTTCCATTCCTTTAATACATAATAATGGTTCAAATAGCTTGTGTGCACTCTCACGCAGTTGCGTCAAAAATTATATGCACATAGCCAGCCCAGTGGTGCCGAAGGTTGAGGCGCTGGGCGCCACACCTAATGCCACACTGCTGACCTATGTTTGGTATGAGCATGGGCTGCCGGGGGTTGACAGTGGTGGAGAAAGGATGAGCATCTTTGGACAGCTCTCCTTCTCCGTGGGGGGGGGGACCAGCAGTCGGTTCTTGCCTGTCCCCTAGTGGTGGCCGGGGGATGGTACACCTAAACTGCAGCTATGTGGGTTGGGAAGTGGGGCAGACACTTGACGGGTTATGCACAGGAGCGTGCATGTTGCCATTGCAGGCGTCATTGCATGCTCCGCTCTGAAAGGGAAAAAGAGAGGAAATAGCTCACAGCAGATGAAGGGGGGACTTCACAGGCTCCACCTCGACCAGTCACAGTGCCGGTACACTGGATCCTTTCTCAGTGGGGGTGGGCCCCCCCCGCCAACCCCTCCAAGCCCTGGCAGTAAGAGCCATCGCTGGATAGTAGACATTGGGGTGATGGGGCTGGGACTCCTTCAGAATGTGAGGGCCATGGAGCAGGAGCATAAACACCATGAAAAAAAAAATTATACTCACTTGTGGCACCTGCTGGTGTGCGAACACACAACTGAAGAAGATGTGCGTGCCCAACTGCCAAAAATGGCTTAATGGCAGTAGCATGAATGCTGAGGTAAAAGAAAAGGTACTCGAGCCTTCTGAACTGAAATATAATAATACAGTGATAAAAAACAAGCACTGATATCTGATGTAGAAAGACTGAGTCCCCAGCAGCCCACTGATGAAAATACTGCTTGAGGGAGCCTACAATCACTGTTAATTAGACAACAGCAAGGCAGTGCCCTCACATAAAAAACACAGCACTTTTTTTTTAAGATTAAGATTAAGTATTTTTTAAGATAGCGGGCATTTGTGAAGGGTCTTCAGAAAACACCTCTGCACTGCTAGAGAGGAAGAAAGTGGAGGAGGGAAATGATGAAATTAGAGGAGTAATTGATAAATGCCTGGACCAAACTGGAGCGGGGGGAAGTTCTGCTGGGAGAACCGCAACAGGGGTAAAAGGGGGAAATAATGTGCAGGAGGAAGAAGAGGAGCTGGAAATGAGAGAGGGAGATGAATGGAAGCAAGCAGGGAGTAAGAGGGGCGGAATCTTAGTGCTGGGGGACTCAATACTAAGAGGAGTTAGGTGGGGTAGCAAGGGTGAGAGGCATAGTAGCATTTGGGTGGAGGCCATGCCAGGAATGACAGCAGAAAGGGTGTGACAGTCTGTTCTGAAATATGCTAGAAGGGGTAGGGACAAGCCTCATTTAATTATTCATCTTGGGACAAACGACCTGGCTGACAAGACAGTAGATATAGTCCAGAGGAGGTTTGAGGAACTAGCACAATTATGTGAGGGGGCAGGAAGATCAGTAACTTTTTCCAAGATACTTCCGGTGCCAAAGGCAAGCACAACAAGAAAGCTGAGAATAGCGGAATTTAACAGATGGCTAAGAACCTGGTGTTGTGCTAAAGGGTATGGGCTGTTGGGGGGTTGGGAGGGACCTGGGAGGACAGTAGTCTCTATGCCAAGGACAGACTATACTTGAGTGAGGAGGAAAAGAAAGTGTTGAAACAGAGGATGGAAGAGTATATAGAGGAAGTTGGGAATTTAAACTAGGAGTGGGGGGTGGCAGTTGGGGAAGAGATATGCAGAGACCACAGGTTGGGAAATCATATGAGCTTACACCCCATAACAGTGACAAAGGACAAATGGCAAGTACTATTGGTGATGCTAGGAAAGGAGGGCAGGATGGGAGGGGGGGGGAGGGTGGAAGGTGGTTACCCTTAATGCTAGGAGCCTTGGGAGGAAAACTGCAGAGTTACAGGTTCTCATGGCAGAGGGAGAGGTGGACATTGCAGCCATCACGGAAACATGGGCCACCCAATATAATGACTGGGACCTGTCTGTACCAGGGTACAGGTTATTTTGTAGGGACAGGGTGATTGGGAAAGGAGGGGTGGCACTATATGTGAAGGAAGGACTGAAGTGTGTAAGGGAGGAAGGGGAGGAGGGTAGTACGGAGTCACTTTGGGTGCAAATCCAGGATTCCAAGAATAGGATTCTTAGAATGGGAGTGGTGTACAGGCCACCATCTCAGATGGAGAAGTTAGACAGGGAACTAGCAGGACAGATCAGGAGGACCTGCGAGAAGGGTAGTGTGGTGATTGTGGGGGACTTCAACGTGCCAGGAGTGGACTGGAGCACCCCAACAACCAGGAACAGAAGGGAGCAGGTACTACTGGATGCCTTCCAGGACAGCTTCCTGCTGCAAATGGTCAGTGAACCAACCAGGTTAGGGAATACCCTTGACCTTGTGCTGGCAAATGGGGACTTTGCGAGAGAACTTACAGTGGAGGAACTGCTGTCAGGGAGTGACCACCACTCAGTATGGCTCACATTGGATATGGGCAAGGAAGGAGTGGAATCTGGCACAAGAGTTCTGGACTTCAGGAGGGCCGAATTTGGGAGGATGGGGAAGTGGTAAGGGTACCTGGCCAGAATTCAATCTAGTATGGATACTAACCAGAGGTGGGAGCTCATAAAGCTGGGGATAGTGGAGGCAACCAAAACCTGCTGCAAAGCCCAGAGTAAGAAGGCTAGGGCTAAGAAACCGAGCTGGTTGAGCAAGGAGGTCATGGAAAAGGTAAGGAGGAAAAGAGCTGCCTTTAGGAAGTACAAGAAAACAGGGAGGGGGGAGGACAGAGAGGAGTACTTGACAGAATCGAAGGAGGTGACAAGGGCAGTAAGGGGAGCCAAAGCATCTGCAGAACTCAGGCTGGCACAAGGCATTAAGAAGGGGGAGAAGGACTTCTTTAAGTACATCAGGGAGAAAAGGAGCTGTAAGGACCACATAGTAAGGATTAGGAAGGAGGGGGGTTAGGTGGAAGCAGAGTGAGTAAGGCAGAAGCACTAAATGAGTACTTCTGCTCAGTATTTACTAAAGAGAAGAGGGGTGACACCCAAGGTGGAGAAATGGCAGACGAGGGGAAGTGGTGACAGATGGGGAAATCATGGAGGGCAGAGTTCGAGAGGGTTTGAAGGCACTGAGGGTGGACAAGGCACCAGGCCCAGATGGCATCCACCCCAGGGTACTGAAGGAGCTGGCAGAGGTCCTTGCAGGACCTTTGGCAGACCTATTTAATGCCTCACTACATTCTGGGTGTACCCCAGGACTGGAGGATGGCTCATGTGGTGCCCCTCCACAAGAGTGGCCCAATGATGAACTGGGAAACTACAGACCAGTGAGCCTCACATCCATCGTGGGTAAGCTAATGGAGACTATCCTGAAGGAGAGGCTGGTGGCCCTCCTAGAGGCCAAAGGACTACAGAACAGCAGACAGCATGGCTTCATACGTGGCAGATCCTGCCAAACCAACCTGGTCGAGTTCTATGACTGGGTAACTAAGCAACTGGACAGGGGCCATGCAGTGGATGTCCTGTATCTGGACTTCAGTAAGGCATTCGACTCGGTGCCACATGGAAGGCTGGGAAGGAAGTTAGTAGGCACAGGGTCGGGTGCAAAGCTGGTGAGATGGGTAGGAAACTGGCTGCAGGGAAGGCAACAGAGGGTGGTGGTGGGTGGGGAGCTCTCACACCCAAGGGCAGTGACGCGGTGTCCCACAGGGCTCGGTGTTGGGACCAGTGTTGTTTGGGATATTCATTGCAGACATATCATGGGACATCAAGAGCAAGATCAGTCTGTTTGCTGATGATACCAAGGTTGGCGGTGGTGAATGACCTAGGGGATGGCAGGGGTTGCAGGATGATCTGGCAAAGCTTGAACCTGGTCAGACACCTGGCAACTGGGGTTTAATGCCAAAAAGTGCAAGGTGCTGCATTTTGGGATGAAGAACCCAAGGAGGAGTTACCAGCTGGTGGGAGTGCAGCTAGCCCAGACAGAGGAGGAGAAGGATCTGGTGTGCTCATTACAGGGTCAATGAACAACTCGGCACAATGTAGGAAGGCAGCTGCATAGGGGCCAACAAAATGCTGGGTTGTATTGCAAGGGTATATCCTCAAGGAGGAGGAGGTGATTCTGCCACTGTATAGGTCATTAGTTGAGACCACACCTGGAGTACTACGTGCGTACTGGCGTCCGTATCTGAAGAGGGACATTAAGTTACTGGAGGGGGTGCAGCGCAGGCGACAAAGATGATCAAGGGGCTGGGGAACTTATCATACGAGAGGAGGTTGAAGGAGTTGAACATGTACTCATTGGAGGAGAGGAGAGACAGGGGTGACATGATTGAAACCTTTAAATACATGAGAAAGGAATAAACACGACAGGTACAGAGGGGCTGTTCAAAGTAAGGAAGGGGAGGGCCACGATATGAGACTGGAGGGAGGAAGGTTCAGGAGGGAGATGAGGAGACATTTTTTTACAGAGAGGGTGGTGGCTGGGTGGAATGCGTTACCTGCAGAAGTGGTATGCAGTAGAACAGTGGACTGCTTCAAACGAGGATGGGACAGGACAAGGAGGAGGGTTAATGAAGGGGAAGGGTGGAAGGGAGGAGCAGCTGCAGAATAAGGGTTGCTAGCTGCACATTTGAGCAGACTTGATAGACCTCTCGACCTTTATCTGCTGGCAAATTTCATATGTTCGTATGTTCGTAGATACTGACAACAGTAAAAATAGAAAGGGACCTGGGGGTAATTATATCAGATGACCTGAAGGTGGGCAAGCAATGTGAGAAGGCAGTAAGGAAGGCAGGGGGGATACTGGGATGCATAGGAAGAGGCATCAATAGTAGAAAACAGGAAGTTGTTATCCCTCTGTACAGACAGTTGGTGAGACCCTATCTGGAGTACCGTGTGCAGTTCTGGAGACCCCATCTCCGCAAAGACATAGACAGAGTGGAAGCTGTCCAGAGGAGGGCAACCAAAATGGTGCAGGGTCTGCACCAGAAGACATACGAAGAAAGACGAAAGGAGCTTAATATGTATACCCTAGAGGAAAGGAGGGAGAGAGGGGACATGATAGAAACTTTCAAGTACCTCAAGGAATTAACAAAGTCCAAGAGGGTAGCATCTTCCAGAAAAAGAGATGTGCAAGAACAAAGGCACAATTTGAAGATAGAGGGGATGGCTCAGAGTAATGTGAGGAAGTATTTTTTCACTGAGAGGGTTGTGGATGCATGGGAACAGCCTCCCTGAGGAGGCGCTGGGGAGTCAAGAACAGTGGGGAACTTATGAATGCATGGGACAGGCATAAGGCAGTCCTAGTGGGGGGTAGGAGGAAGTAAGCTGTTGGTTAACTAGGATTTGCAGCTTATCTGTTAGGTAGGAAAATGGGCAGACTAGGTGGGCCAAGCGGTCCTTATCTGCAGTCAAATTCTATGTTTGTATGTTAAACTAGCATCAATAAACTAAAAACTTGGGGTTGAGAACCAACACAAGAAGCTGAGGAAACCCCAGAGGAGACCTACACTTCCCCAGAAATTAAAATATAATGTACCTTCCTGTGGCACCTTTTCTTTCATTTATTTATTTATGTTTATCAGAGATCAATAGAAACATCCTAGAGCAAGGCAGATATGGCCCCAGTCCATGAATGGAAACTGGTGAGGCAGGTTAGTCAATTTGAAAGCCACAGCTTAACAGACACATTTTTAATTTAGGGGTGCTCCCTGGAACCAGGTAGCCCCATCCTGCTATGCAGAATTGCAGCCCCAACTGAAAATCTTGAAAAGTCTTGAGAGAAGGTAGACAAGCTGCTTCCCATGTGAATTGCACAGCTGAACTGGAGAGTTGCTGCTGCTTGGAATCCTCATATGCCCAACATTCTAAAGCTTAGGCTATGCCATTCCCCAGGTAGGGGTGCACTATGCTCAGCAGTTATGACTTCCCATTGACAATGTGGAGTGCTACAGAAAGCAAAGCTTTTAAGAAACACGTTGAGTTACACATATCTGAATCATTTCACCAAAAAGGGTCCATCTCTATCTGGTCATTCAAACCAGGCCATTTATGTGCCCATAATTTTTTTTTTTGCAGTTAATCTTTTCATTGTTATTATTGTAATTATACATACAAAAACACTATATCCTCCAATATACAGTTACATGAATTCTTAATGGAGAAAATAAATATCATGTTGTCTGAGGTATTATACAATGGTAGTGAAAGGGGAGATACTGTAAATGTTGAGAAAACAATATGTGGCAGTACAATCTGTATGATTCAGAGAAACTAATACAAGATATGGTTCAAGGGGTAGAAGGAGTAGATTCAAGCAAGAGATATGAGCAGTCATGATTGTACACTATTATTATGTAATTTTATACAGGTATATGTAAAGTTGTATAAAGGAGGGATATAAAAAGGAGAAGATATCCCAGAAAGTAAAGAGAATAAAGGAAGAACGGGAGGAAGGAAAGGAAACAAAAGGAAAGAAGGAAGGGAGAAGAAAAAAGGACAGAAAAAAGCAGAAGCGAGATTCCAATGTGAATATATAACAACCCATAGATTAAGTAACAATAGGTGTAGATGCATTTAAATATTTAAAGTAGTCCTGCCAGCATTTATTGTATAAAGCGAGTCAGTCAGAGGCTAAATGTGACATACGATTAAGGGTGGTGTATTGAGATAATTGTTTGAGAACATCCGGGAGGGTGGGAATGATATTGGATCGCCAATGCATTAGTATAAGGCGCTGAACTTGAAGAAATAGTAGGGATAACCACCTATTCCGTGATTGGGTTATTTTATATAAGTGAAAATTGAAAATACCAAGTATGTAATGTTTTGGATCTAATGCAAAGGGTAGACCAATTACTTTCATTGCAAAGAGATGAATACGACCCCAGAGATTGTATATGGGAGGACAATACCATAGGATATGTAGCAAATTGCCATTAGGGGAGTTACAGTGCCAACAATAGTTGTTGTTTATTAAGCCCATTTTTTGCAAGATTGCAGGAATTCTGTACCATAAATGTAGAATTTTAGTTTGTATAAGTGAACTGCGATTATCCTTGAAAGATTTGAGGCAGGAAAGCCAGCAGTTACGCCACTGTATATTGGTTATATTATACTTTAAAAGGGTACTCCATATAATTTTTGCAATGATAGATTGATCTGGAAGTGTGTCTCTGATGTGTTTGTAAATAACATTATTTAAGTTAGAGTTTGTTTTGATCCATTTAGAGATGAAAGTATCATATAAAGATTGTTGAGGAATAGTAGGAAGGTAAAGGTTCCATGTTATGCGTAACTTAGATATTTCCAGAAATCTTGATAGGGAAGATTCCATTGTTTGCACAGGTCAGAAAATGATTTTAATTTGGAAGTCTGGGGTTTTAGTATATCCCCCAAGAGAGAAATGCCAGTTTTTCTTATTACGACAAAACATTGGGTGGTTATTAAGAGTAATGTTACGATTTCCCAACATGGGGGTATATATAAGAGGGGTTGGGTTGGATTTAAGGCGTTTATGAGTAATTTTCCAGTAGAGTATGAATGCTGCTATAGTAGGATGTGACTTTAATTTGGGGGGTTGAGGCTTATAAATGAAGGAAGTGGTGACATTACCAGGACATAGAGATGCTTCCATATTAATCCACAACAGTGATTTATTGCTAGGTTTATTAAACCATTTGACAGTTTGGGTGGTGTGGAAGGCCCAGAAGTATGCTTGGAACCAGGGGAGTGCAAAGCCCTCTTTGGACCAGTGAGAGCGTAGTTTGTTACGGCTAAATCTGGGGATTTTGCCTTCCCATATAAAATTACCAATTATATTATCAATTTTGACAAAAAAGATGGTAGAGAGGGTTAGAGGGATGTTAGAGAATAGATATAATATTTTGGGAGCTACTGACATCTTGATAGTGGAGATTTTCCTATTAAAAGAGAGGTTAAGCAGTTTCCATCTGTTGAGAGTATTTTTAATATTTGTTAGTAAAGGGGAGAGATTGGTATCCCATATCTTGTCTAGTTTCGAAGTAATCTGGATTCCAAGGTAAGAGACACCATGAGGGTCCAACAAAAACCTAATGATGTGTACATAAAAGATTATGTGCCCGTAATTTCAAGATCGAGAACATTTCATATCTGGCCAGAAGTAAGTCACGATCCCTCCCCCTTGGACCTGTTTTCACATTTTCATTTGCAATACACTTCACTTTATGATCATCTCTGTTACCAACATTCTTTATGTGCAATGCCTGCACATTAAGATTCATTGCCACTGTTTATTGTTCCTGAATTGATCTGGGACATGTGAGTACTGGCCTGCTAGACACAAATACTGCTCCATTACAGTTTCCCATTTTGGATTACTATTTGCTGCTAAATTCCCTGTGGACTACAGTTTGTTTTACTAAAAGTGCTAGCCAAAAAGTCTATTGGGTGAGGCAAAATCAAGTTTGCATATCTTTAAAGTGTGCCACCACAAGGTCCCAGGCACTGTGTCATCAGGCTTGTAACAGTGTATAGTTTACCTTGGCATCCAGTAGTTTAGAACTGATCTACAGGTTAAAAAAGTAATTGCATTGAAAGTATATTGCATCTGTAAGGATCTGCTGCTGCAGGTAGTGGGTAGCTTTTCAGTATAGTAGAGTAGACTTGGTTGAGATCTTGTACATGAATGCCAGGAGTACTAACCTACCATCTTTGCAGAGAGGCACAGATGTCTGAGATCACATTACTTGGGGTGACGCACTGGTAATATTGAAAGTACAGGATCTGTGTTTGCTGCCAAAAATCATTACCAAATCATTTATTGCGCAACCCCTCTTTCTTCACAGGATCTGTATTCCAGAACAATAAAGTGTTGTTAATTTCTGAAAATTTGGTGTGGGAACATATTATTAGGTATCCACACTAATTTGTACAAATGTATTCTTGGTTAAAAATGAAGTGTGGGTACTGGCACTAGTTTGTCTCAGGGTAGTGTTCAACAGTTAGTGGGGAGTTAAGTTGGTACTGCATTCCAGGGGTCGTATCTCACTTGCTACCAGGCTCAATATTTCCTTCTCTTTTTTTTTTTTATTTAATATACTTTATTAGTTTTTAGTAAGCAGGCAGTAACAACCAAGACATCAAGTCGAAAGATGTAAAAGACATTTACAACAAGGAGAAACACTGCATCAATTTGTTGCTTACTTGATCCCCCACTCCCCACCCTCCGCCCCCCTGACCCCCACCTACCCATGTCTGCCACCAATCACATATAACCCAAGCCATGGTTGCTAACCCACAATCACTACCTGATGGAAACACAGACGGATGGGTTACAAGGTAGAACAACAATAACAGATACGTTTGACTTCCTTGCAGAATCAAAAACCTAGAAAACACTTCATAAGAAATAAGGGATAGAAAAAAAAAAGAAAAAATTAATAAAAAAAACATGATTAATTGGTTATGAGAAGAGTATAAAGAGGTTCCCATCTACTATTTCCTTCTCTGTGTGGAGGCACTGCGCTATTATATTTGTTCCCCTTCTGAACCAAACCCCTCATGTGAGGAGTTTAATGAGCCAGGGCTCCTCAACCTTGCTTGGCCTCAATGGGTGCAAGGCCAGGGTAGTAACCGAGAAGAAACACCTGTAGGATCTGCTCAGAGACCCGGCTATGCATGCGTGCATATTATTACATGCTGGCACACTTGGGGGGAAAACCAGGAGCTGGAGGAAGAAGCCCTGGTCTACTGTGGTGCTGCTCCCCCTGCAGGTTGAAGCATGACCAGCATGGCAAACCAACCACCACCTTTATCGTCATGAGCAAGTGGTGGGTGAGCATTAAGTCCATCAAAAGGTTGGTATTTGAAAAAAATGTCGATACCTTATCAGAACCAGAAAAATGGTTCAGATAAGTTTCTTTTACAGAAAATAACTGAGCAGGTTTTGGTTGGTTGTGAATGTATCTAAACCCATTCTCCAGTCCCTACTGGGGAGCATGCAGGGGAGTCTTCCCTTCACATGGTAAAGCTTTGGAGTCCTGAAATAGAAGCCATAAATAAAAAAGACAAAAATGACATGCAGTTAGAATGCTGACTGCCTTCGGTTTGTTTATACTGGACCTACAGACTTTACAGGGCTCATTGCCTGGTGTGAATCTGTTTGCACAGCTTCCATGTGCTGTGTGACTCTATTTGTTGTGGTGGGACTTCCTGGAATACTATGGATAGACAGATATGCCCCTAAGCAGAGCTGTTTCTATTTCAATGACTAATACAAAACATACAAGACTATTATGAGGCAATCTTGGAAAAGCCTTTCTCTAACCACTGGAACAGCTAACAGTGTCAAACAGTTCCAAAATATTGTAGATAGGGAACTGTTTTCCTCCTGTAAATGTCTATAATAATGAGTAGTAGGGTTGATTTTATTTGCGTAACTAGATCTATAAAGCTGATGTATTCTCCTTTTGGTAATTATGCATGATTATTTTAAGCCTAAAAAGTACATTTACAAACAAACAGACATACGAAATTGCCAGCAGATAAAGGCCACATGGTCTATCAAGTGGCCTCAAGTGTGCAGCTAGCTATCCCCTTACATTGCAGCTGCCCTCTCTTCCCCACCCTCATATCAGTGACCCTTCCCCTCACTTTGTCCCACCCCCTCTTAAAGCTGCCCACCAACTTACAGGAAACCACCTCCTCGAGCAGCATGTTCCACCTTGACACCACCCTTTCTGTGAAAAAGTGCCTCCTCATCTCTCTATGGAATCTTCCCCCTTCCAGTCTCAGCCCATGCTCCCTCATATCCTTCCCCCTCCAAACTTAAAAATTTCCTCTGTACCAGCCTTGTTTATACCTTTCATATTTTTAAGGATCTCTATCCTATCCCCCTATCCCTCCTCTCCTCCAAGGAATACATGTTCAGTTCTCTCAGCCTCTCCTTGTAGTGTTTGTTTTCCATTCCCTGAATCATCCGCATTGCTCTACGCTGTACCCCCTCCAGCAGCTTAACATCTTTCCTTAGGTATGGGCGCTAGTACTGCACACAGTATTCCAGGTGCGGCCTCACTAATGACCTGTAGAGTGGCATGATCACCTCTCTTCTCCTGGAGGAGATACCTCTAGCAATATACCCCAGCATCTAATTGGCTTTCACTGCCGCTTTCCTGCACTGTGCTGAGTGGTTCATCTAACCTGTTATTATTACCCCAAGATCTTTCTCCTTCTCTGTAGTGATTATCTGTACCCCTCCCAACTGAAAACACCTCTTTGGGTTCCTTGCACTAAAGTACATGACTTTGCACTGCTTAACATTGAACCTCAGCTGCCATGTGTCTGTCTGACCAGTTCTCAAGTCTAGCCAGATCATCCTGCAGCCCCTGTCTTCCCACTGTGTCATCCACCACCGCTCTGATCTTCATGTCCTCCACAAAAAAGCTGATCTTGTTCTTAATGCCATGTGAGATGTCGGCTATGAAAATGCCAAATAACACCGGGCCCAGTACTGATCCCTGTGGCACTCGGTGTGTTACATCCCTCGGAGATGAGAGTTCCCCTCCCACCACTACCCACTGCTGCCTCCCCTGCAGCCACTTACTGATCCAGTTCACTATCTTTGTTCCTGCTCCCTTGTATTCCACCTTGTTAATCAGCCTCCCATGCGGCACTGAATCAAAGGCCTTGCTGAAATCCAGATACAGGACATCCACCACGTGGCCCTTGTCAAGTGCCCTAGTCACCCAGTCATAATAGTCAACCAGGTTGGTCTAGCAGGATCTTCCAGAGACAACCCCATGTTGCCTTCCATCCTGGAGACCATTGCCTTCCAGAAAGGTTACCAATCACTCATTAAGGATCTTCTCCATTAACTTCCTCACAATGGATGCTAGGCTTACTGGACTATAGTTGCCTGGCTCATCCTCAGGTCTGCTTTTGTGGAGGGGCACTATGTGAGCCATCCTCCAGTCCTGAGGCATGCACCCCATTCCCAGTGAGGTATTGATCTCCGCCAACTCCTTCAATACCTGGGGGATGTATGCTGTCTGGGCCAGGTGCCTTATCCACCTTCAATGTCCTTAGAGTTTCCAGTACCTTGCCCGCCAAGATTGCCCCATCTGTTATCTCGGCCCCTACTCTTCCTACACCCCAAGGCAGTGACCCAACCTTTTCCTTAGTGAATACAGAGCAGAAGTAATCATTGAGTGCTTCTGCCTGATCTGCCCCCTTCTCTTCCCACCCTCCATCCATCGTAATCCTCACAATTTGATCCTTACAATGCCATCTTTCCTTTATGTACTTGAAGAAATCCTTCTCCCCTTCTTTGATGCCATGCACCAGTCTTAGCTCCCTTGATGCCTTTGTTGTCCTGATTGCCCTGGTGACCTCCCTTGCTTTCTTCAGGTACTCCTCATATCCTCCCCCTGATTGAAACCCCCTGAATCTTCTAAATGCTGCCCTCTTTGCCCTCACCTTATCCAGCACCTCCCTGTTTAACCAACTTTGTTTTTTGTACCTAACATTTTTACTTTGTATCCTAGTACAAGAGCTAGTGGCCTTTGCTACCCCTAGCTTGATGACTTCACACTTCTGATTAGAATCCATTTGGGGATGGATACAGGCTAGGTGCCCAGCCACTATTTCCCCCATCCTACCAAAGTCGGCATACCGGAAGTCTAATACACTGATCTCCATTCTTGCAGCCTTCCTGCCCATGTTAAGCGTGAACCACACTGTGTGGTGGCCACTCCCCCCTCATTGGATCCTCCACCCCCAGCTCCCTGACAAACTTGCCACTGGTCAGCACGAGGTCCAGAATATTATACACCTGGTAGGCTTGTTTACCATCTGTACCAGGAAGCTGTCCTGGGAAGACTCCAGGAGGATCTGGTCCCTAATGCTCGATGAAGCTGGTGTGCTCCAATCAACCCCTGGCAGGTTGAAGTCCCCCTCTATCACGGTGTTACCCTTCTCACTGACCCTCCTAATCTACTCTGCTAATTCCCTGTCCAAGTCCTCTGTCTGAGATGATGGCCAATACACCACCCCCATCATGAGTGTCCGGTTCCTCGAATCCTGGACTTGTAACCATAATGCCGCAGTTCTACCACCCCACACTCCTCCTCCTCCTCCCTGGCACATCATATCCCCTCCATTTCATAAATAACTACCCCCTTCCCTTCCCTTTTTCCCCTATCTCTGTGGTAAAGCCTGTAACCTGGGATCTCCAGGTCCCAGTCCTGGTATTGGGTGGCCCAGGTTTCAGTGATGGCTGCTATGTTCACCTACCTCTCTGCCATCGGAGCCTTCAGCTCGGCTGCTTTGTTCTCCAGGATCCTCACATTCAAGGAGACTACTCTTCAATACGTGCCCTTCCCTCCCTTCTCCTTCTGAACCCAATTCTTAGTGACTCTGCATGAGCCCTCCCCTGCTACCTTCCTACTGGTATGGGGTAAGCCTGTTTGGTTCCCCAGTCTGGAGACTTTGTTTGATTCCATACTTGCCACCCCCCAAACCTAGTTTAAATCCACCTTGGTTGCTATGTACTCTCCCCAACTCCACTTTAGGACCTCAGAGTCCTCCTTGCTCAAGTGTAACCTGTCCTTAGCATACAGGGAGTTGCTATCACATGTTCTATCCCATCTCCCCACCAGCCCATACCCTTTGTTCTGACACCAGGCCCCCAGCCAGGTGTTGAACTCCTCTATTCTTAGCTTCTTTGCAGTACTAGCTCTGGGTACTTGGAGAACTTCTGAGAAAGCTACCAAACTCCCTGCCTCCTCACACAGCTTCCCAAGCTCCTTGAACCTCTCCTGCACCTCCCCGACTGTACTCCTATCCAAGTCATTCATGCCCAAGTGCACCATGATATGAGATTTCTCCCTCCCCCTTTTTGCATATTTAAGAATAAACTGTCCCACTCTTCCTGCTGTCATTCTTGGTGTGCACTCCACCCAAATGCGACTATGTCTCTCACCCTTACTGCCCCATCTCACCCCTTTAAGTATAGAGTCCTCCAGAACTAGGACCCCACCCCTATGGGGCATAGCTATCTTTTTTGACAGGGGGGCAAAGACTGCTAAAAGTCCTGCTTCTGCTTGTAAATCAGAAATCAATAGGCAGGGGTCTGGGGGCCGCCTATGCTCCCAGAAGCTATCAGGTTTTTGATGCATTCTGGTGCATTTTGAGGGTCATTTTGACACTATTTGGCTGCTTTTAAAGCCTTATTTGACTTGTTACAAACAACCAATATCCCTATCAAAATAACTAACTTTTTATTTTCTTTAAAAAATTGTGAAAACTAAAGCCACATCTTGATCAGTATCAAGGAGTGGAAACCGCATACATCTCTTATTCAGAAAACTCAGCCATAAAATGTTAATGTTGGTAACCATATTGTACATAGGGTTTACACAAGCTGTTAAAATAAAATACAGGATAAAGGAACAGAGTAAACCATTTTGGAGATGAGACAGGCTACCACCATTTATGATTTTTTTTATCTATCACTGTCTCTCTTGTCTCAAATAAAATGGTGGCTACTGGCTAGCCAGAGTAAAAGATAGCCCTATGCATCAGAAACCAAACAGTCCCTGACCATTGAACACAGCTGTTAGGCTAAAACAACAAATTTTGCAGTATAAATAATACATATTTATAATGAAGGTCAGAGGCCACTCCAGGTAATGACTATCAGTGACTTCTGGCCTTTGTTATGATTATATGGTTTAAGGCTCTGAGCTGCAAACCTGGAGACCTGGATTTGAATCCCACAGCCCCCCACTTCAATACTGTGTGACCCTGAGCAAGTCACAACTTCCTTGATCTCCCTGGTCACACCTGGAAACAATCTTCGGTTTAGTGTGCCTCTCCTGGTTAAACAATGTCCCCTTCCCTTCCTATATATTAATTATTGTGTTATATAGATCATCAACTAAATGAAATATGAAATCTCATAACAATTTGCCCAGAGATTACCAAATAAACAAACACATGAACTTTTTAAAACTGACAATCCCTTACAAAGTACACAACATTTGTTCAGTGCAATACAACCCAATTCCATTTATTTTCCTGTTGATATTTAACCAGTAATGATCTCCAGCATTGGAGCTGCCTACCACAGGGGATAACTCGACCCTGGAAATTGAGATTTCTAGCAGTGTGGTGGGAGCTTGATTATCAAGTGATTTGAGGTGTCATGTCACACATTTTCAGAGTGGACTGTATTACTGAGTCCTTGTGATAGAATGTGTGAAAAGTCTTTTATCACACATTTTATCACAAGGTCACAGTAATATAGTCCACTCTGGCTGTTCTACTTGCCTCTCTTGACCCATCTGTCCCTTGGCTCAGACTCACAGCACCCCTGGCACTCTTTATCAATCCCTCTGACTGAACCTGGGCTGGCTGGCAACTAATCAATGGAATACCTCCCTTCCCTATGCCACAAACAGAACCCACCATAGATAGACCTTGCTGCTGCTGCCTCGTTCATGCAGTGCTGCTGTGTCTGTCTGTCCTGAAGCTGTTTAAGGCTGGCTTCATTTCTGCTCTGTGCTGTCTCTTTCAGATGTTGAGGAACCATATGTTTGATGGGTGGTTGGACCACCTCCTGTTTGCCCACCATAGCCACCACCTCTTCTCTGTTGTCTGCAGCCAACAGATCCAGTGCCAAACCAACTAGGCAAGCAGCATTTCTTTTTTTTTTTTTTACAGCTTGGCTCCTCAGGGTAGCTGCACTCTCCCAAAATAAATTATTTTATTTTTTTTCACACATAAATCACCATTTACTCCGTCAACTGCACTGTCTCCAGCCTAAGTGATCTGAACTTAAGCAATCAAAAGTAATTAGCGTAAAAAGCTCTACTGCTGCAGATACCAACAACCACTCCAGAAGATGGATGATCCAGCCTGCTTGAAACAGTACTTTGCCAAAACTGCTATAAAGCAGACCACAAACCAAAAACTGCAGCTGCCCCATTGTTCCATAGCTAACTCTGCAGTTCTCAACACAACTGATGACTATTAAATGCGGCACCCGGTCTGAGCAGCAGAACTAAGTTAGGGAGGACCGACCCCCAAACATAGGGACCTTTTTTTTTGGAGTAGGCCAGCAGCAGCAGTACTTTTCACTCTCTCATGTGGCGGCAACATTGGTTTAAGCATGAAGCCTTTTCTTGAGGTCACATTCGCTCTGCTGAGCCACCGATGGTGGTGGTCCATCCCATAAATTCCCCGGAGTCTTCCGGAGACTTCCAGCTCAAAGTTCCTAGCCCCATACTAAAAAAAAAAAAAAAAAAAAACTTCCAAAAGTGGAACTTGATCTGTCTTGCTGGGTAGAGGGGTCATCTGAACCCGAGGCCCTGCCCCAGATTATGGGCCTGCGAACTAACACACAGAGTTAAAAATACCAGAGGTTCACAGCTTCAAAAGTCCTGCTCTGAGTTCTGAGGGGGCAGCCCCCTGCCCTTCATAATCTATCCCACTGCCCCCCTTCTGCACCTTCTTATTATCCTGAACCCTTGTTCTGAACCCCATATCCCTTGTACATATCAGATGCCTCCTGTGCCACCAGCTTCCTGTGCCCCAGCCCCTATCCTTTCTCTGGCCCCTCTCTGTTCTTTAGCTGACCCATCATCCATTCCCCCCCAATGCAGTCCCTGTGTTAACCCCCTCACTCACTCCAGTGCAGTCCCTGACATTTATACTCTACGTGGATTTGTAACAAATCTGTTTGTATTAATTTTACACAAGAAAATTTCTGTAAATAGGAATTTTTGTCCTAGATATTGTTGCCTGTATAAAAATAAATTTTACCTAACTAGAAAGGAGGTCAATGGGAACATTCATTTCCAAATGGGTGTCAGCATGGCTCAATTGGTAGCACATCTGCCTCTGCGCCAGAAGGTAATGGGTTCTCGTCCCACACCGGCATTGGAATCATACCTAAACGCAGGCACCCGAGTGCAGTATTAGGGGGGGCGCTGTACTGTTGGGGTGTGCCATCCTTTAGATGAGACGTTAAACCAAGATCCCTTCTACCCATCCTGGTGTTGTCCTGGTGGATGTCCAGGTGGAAGTAAAAGAACCCAAGACACTCTTCACAAAAAAAGAGTAGGGGAATTTTGTTGGGTTAGAGGGAAATACGATTCAAAAATCAAACATTCAAGTTCCTTATCTGGACTTCGACATTCACTTTCTTTGCCTTATCTGTCAAGGTTTCAATCGTTTCTATGTCATCCTCCTATTTCGTCTTGGACTGCTTTCAGTAGTGATTCACATGCTTACCACAGAGTGCAATATTTTGGTTTTGAGAACTTCTTACAATCTGCTTCATATACTTGTTGAACTGAAATACATACATTTTAAAATAATACTTCCAAAGGCATATAGCATTGCTGAAGTACCCATTTGCACCTGGCTTGCCAAAGGTAGTATTTTAAAACTGCAAATAGAACCTGTAATGTTTCTTTTGCAAACTACTTCCACTTCAGGTGTTGCTCTACATATAGTAACTCTGTATAAGACAGAGTCTGAAAAAGGTTCATCTTCCACTTCTCTGTGAGGTACTGTAGTCTCAAAACCTTTTTGCATATTCACATTCGAAAAAAAGGTGCTCCTGTGTTTCAAGAATTTGTTGACACCCAGGTCTTAAACAATATCTCTCTTGAATTGGTTTATGTTTGTTGTTGCCTTTTATGTTGAGTTTTCCATGTATAGTTAGCCATAACAAGCCCCATGCAAATACAGGAATCTTTTTGTTCTGTAATTGGCTAAAAGCCTCTTTATTTTGATCAGGCCTGTAGTACGGTGATATTATATTTTCTTTACATTGTGTTTGCACCATCTCTTCATATATTCTATGTTTGTTTGGGTATCCTGCTGTGTTATATTGCACTTTTAATTGTATTATTTGCCGCACCACCTGCTTCGTAAATCCTGGTAATACTTGGGTTTTTCCTAGTAATCTACTTTTTCCTTGTTCCCAAGCTCTTATACACGGTTTTGCCCATTCCACCACAATTTCTTTCCATGCTTTGTCCATATTGGTTACTGGATCAATAATGTTAAAGTATAAGGATATACTATAACAGAATGCTATGGGATGAACCATCCGTAATCCCCCTTCTTGTAAGCTTCTATATATAATAAACCTTTTTACAGGATTTAAATGGCTCCCCCACAATGCTCTAAAGAAAACACTGTACAATCTTGTTACCAGCTGTTGTGGTGAGAAAAAGACATAGCTGAGAAATACAACAACTGAAATCAACAGTGTTTTTATTAAGAGTATTCGCTTTTATTTTGACATCATACCAAAAGCCCACTTTGCCATCACTTGCTCTGCTTTTTGAAATTTTTCATCCTAGTTTAGGGCAGCTATGTCTCCCTCACCAAACTGAATTCCCAAAATGGAAATGGGTTCAGTGCATAACTGTATTCCTGCATACACCACTCTTTTTATTTTTTGAGCAATTCCCTGCTGGCAGCCTTTACTTTTTCCTACGTTAATGCAGGACCCAGAAGCCTGAGAGTAGTCCCAAAATTGTGCGGTGACTTCATTCTCATTGGTGGTATCATGTAGTACTAATAAGACATCATCTGCATATGCTAAAACTTTCAGTGGGGGAATAATCTGTGTCAGCTGAAGACCCACAATTTTATCATTCATCATTAAGGTTTGTAGAAATGGTTCTATTCCAAACATATACAATAATGGACTCATTGTGCAGCCTTGTCTGACTCCTCTCTTTACCTGCCTGGTTTCACCAGCCCATCCATTAACCCGTGGTGTAACTGTAGCTTTATCACATAAGCTTTGAAGCCACGATACAAATTGTCTTGGAATACCAAACTTTTTTAGCACCAAAAATAAATATTCATGTGATAGGGAATCGAAAGCTTTTTGTTGGTCAATGTTGAGCACTATTCCTCTTTCACCTCCTGCTTGGCTCCTATGAAACAATTCCCTGAGCAAAATTAGGTTTTCATGTATCCCTCTTTGTGGCACTGCACATGCCTGTCCTGTGCTGATTAAAGAGCCTGAGACTTGTGTCAACTGGTTGTTCAAGATTTTACTTACTATTTTGTGGTCCGTATTTCATAAGCATATTGGTCTCCACTTTTTTTAAATTGGCTTTCTCGCCTTTCTTTAATAAAAATATCAAATCCACTCCTGCCATGATGTTAGACATGTTTTTCCTAGATAAAATTTAATTATACACCTTCGTCAGTTCTGGAACCACAAATGGAAGGAAAGATTCATAAAATTCCGATGGTAAAGCATCTGGTCCAGGTACTGTATTGTTTTTTTAATTTTCCAATGACCGTCTTCACTTCCTCTCTTATGGGCATTACTAGATCTTGCTGCTGTACTGCAGTTAAGATCTTTAACTCTAATTTTCCTATAT
Source organism: Neoceratodus forsteri (assembly GCA_016271365.2). NCBI lineage: Eukaryota > Metazoa > Chordata > Ceratodontiformes > Ceratodontidae > Neoceratodus > Neoceratodus forsteri. The sequence continues at coordinate 492,656,528 of CM057451.1, forward strand.
ATTCCTTATGGTTTATAATGTCCAGTGAAGTGCTGAAGTTGTCCATTACATATCTGTCCACTGTTTCCATAATCTCCTGTTTTGTTGTGCACACCTTCCCTTGTCCATTTTCCGACACCCACATCACTTTATTTTCTACCCTTTGGTGAAGTCCTTATAAGAGTCAAAGGTTTTTTTTTATTCGCTGTTCCAACCTGTTGTTCTTGTTGCACTGAGTTTGCTGTATTATACTGATATTTATACATTTCCTGTTTTATTCGTGCTATTTGTTTACTGTAATCCGGTTTTGTGGTTTCTGTAAGGGATATTAGTCTGTGCAATTGTTTTCTTAGACCTAAGTATTCCAAATAAGATACACTCACTACATTCCCTGAAGTCTTTTGAAACAAGTATTTGAAATCTTTTTTTGTCGCCTCCCACCATTCCACCAGTGAGTCATATAGGCACTGCACTGACTTCCTGGCTTTCCAAAGATTTTGGGCTTTTGTAACAAGTGGCTCATGTTCCAGCTGTGAACTATTTAGTTTCCATGGTTGCTTAATTTCACATGAAGTGACATCCCATGTCCAAACTAATTTTATAGCTAAGTGGTCAGAAAAAGCCAGATCTCGAACTTCGATGCTTTTGATCTCTATTTTTTTTTGATACTAGAAAAAAATCAATTCTGGTTTGAATTGATCCTCTACGATAGGTATATCCACCCGAAGGGTAAACTGACCTATATGCATCTTTTAAAGAAGCTGTAGTTATAATAGTATTTAAGACATTAGAGTCACAGAACATTTTGTTAGTTTTTAGACCTCTATTTTCTTGCTTTAAGCTGCAATTGAAGTCCCTTCCCTAAATCACTTGCTTCATGGTGCATAAAAAAGGATGACTCTTTTTTAAATAATTATGTTCAGAGTGCTTTTGTTTGGGGAGCATAGGTATTAATGATCCTTAATCCCTTCCCCATTTAAGTTACATCTAATAGCAGCACTCTGCTTTGTTCTAGGTCTACTAAGCAAGTTACTTTAAGAGAGGGGTTAGTGAACAGTATTCCTATCCCATAGCACCATTCCTGCCCTTGTGACCAAAAAGTGACTCCATGGCATCATATCTTGGTTGCTTGTGCTATTTCCTGTAATGTTTTTATCCTGGTGTCTTGGATAAGAATTATGTCTGCTTTCTGTTTCATTAATTCTGTTGGAATTGCTCTTCTCTGGTTGCAACCTTTCATGCTGTTAACTTTTATAGTTATTATTGTGAGCATGATAAGTCATGGGGGGTTAGATATTCTTAATCTTTCCCTCTATTTTACTAAAACCTAGTTGTCCATTTCCGTTTTTCTTTCCCTTCCTCCAATTTCAAGGGTACTTCTTTCTCTGAAGTCACTGAAGATGAATCAGACTCTGATTCTTCTTCCTCATACATCTTCCATCCTTTCTACTGGTAAAGGTGTACAGTATATCTATTGCCTGTCACGTTTTGTTTCCCTTTAGTTATTTTCCTTTCTTTCCCTTTAGGTCCTGCTGAGTTGTTTTTACCTCTGAGTCTCTTCTTGTATGTCACTTTTTTGTACTCTGATTCTTTAATACTTTCCGTAAGAGGGGGTATTTTGGTTAATACCTATGCATTCTCAGGTGTCATCACCTCACTATGGGGGGGGGGTTCCCTTGTTCCCTTGTATGATTTACTATCTCCATAATCTCCATATTTAGTTCTGTTTCTTGTTCCATTATTACAACTTGGGGCACAGTTCCAGCTTTGCTGCTTGTTTCTCCTTCCTGTTCTAAGGGGGGGGGTGAATTTGATCCATGGCTAACTTTCCACTTTCCCGTGGCTTGTCCAAAATCACCTCAGAGTCTTTCATTTTCCTTTCCACTTCTTTCTCTTTCTCTTTTTGTATATTAATTTCTTGCATCCTTTTCTCTGATGCCTGTGAACACACTTTATTTTGGGCTTGCGCTACCATAGCTTCATGTGACATCTCTTCCCCTACATTATGTGAAGCCCACGGACATCTTATGTAGCAGTGACCTTTCTCCTCACAAAGGTTACATCTGAACTGGTTACTTCAGATTCCAGCATAATGGCCTGTTTCCAAACAGTGGGTACATTTTGGGGTATCACAGGCATTGCTGATGTGCAAACTTGAACCACATTTGTGGCAGGATTTGGGCTGCCCTGGATAAAACAGAGATCCCCTATCCCTTCCCAGGAAGAAACATCCAGGCAAATGAACTAAGCCACTATTTGCCATGAAGAGTTTGCACTTTATTCTCCACCCTCCCGTCCAAAACTGTTCTGAGTCAATCATGGGGTTTGGTTGCTCTAATACCTCACACCTCTTTTTTAACCAAAATAAAATGTCTGATATGTCCGCTCCTTCATTTTTAAATATTATTGTCACAGTCAGTACTGCAGGTTTTGTTATAGGTATGGCTAGAAAGGGAGTCCATAATGGAATGTTTTTAAGGGTATTGTATTTTACCCAAAATCTGTGCAAGGCTTCCACCGTTTTAAAACTTACATCATAATTATGTTCATCTGTATGAATTAGTGCAAACACCTCAGATGCATAGAATTTTAGGGAGTCTTTTAGTAATTTGTGGCCTATATACACCCTGTCAGGGGGTAATTCCAGTCCTCCTTTATGCATTAACCTTATGGCATTTTTTCTTGGAGCAGGCTCTCTGGTGTTATTTTTAAACAAATCAGACATTCTCAGTAATGGTTTGAAAAAAGCTTGTTATTTTGGTCTTGCAAATTCTTCATACCTAGCCCCATTTGTAATGGTTCCTCTTGTACAGTCTGTTCAGGGGCTGGCTGGGCCTGAGGCCCATCTGGCTTACTTTGCATCATTAATGTGGTTGCTTCACCTAGTTTCCCCTTAATGTCACTAGTAGTTGTAATCATTATTTTAGGTTCAAGAGGGCAATCACTCTTTTGCTTTTTGGCAGACCCCAATGCCTGTTGACCACATTCACTTGCTCCCCTTCCAATGCCTTGAACTATGTCTGCAAGAACACCATCAAAGTCTATATTACTATCTGACTCTGAGTCACTTTGTTTATCAACCATTATCTCATCCTGAATTACAGTCTTTTGGGGAGATTGAAAAATTTTACCTGTGGGACTGATTTCCTTATCTTCAAAAAACTGTACCTTCGGGTCCACTGGGTTTGGTTTCCAGGTACCATCCTATACTGGAACTCACCCTGCTCCTTGTAGAGCCCTCGCAGCCATCCATTCAGAGTTTAAATGTGCTCTGTGCATTTTTCCACCAACCATACGCTTCGCTATACCCAAGGATTTCTTTTGCATATTCCCTGATGGCTGCCTTGCTGTTTCACTCAGCATGTTGCCATTTTCCATTTCCCGACTACAGGATTCCATTGTACTGCATTCTGTGCTCATTTGTTGGACTCCTTCAGCCACTCCCTGCTGTTTACAAGTTGTGACACTGCAACTTTCACTACAACTTGCTCTATTCAGTGGTCTCACTTGTTGCTACATGCTCTGCAGCTGCGGTATCTGTTTTGCACTTGCTGCGGGTCCTTCCTCCACAGTTTCTATCTGGTTCCTTGTCAAAACTCCATTTTTCGCCTCCTCTCCTGCAAATGCCCCCCCTTCCCCTCATGATTTTGGCTTTTACCAGTGAACTGAAGCTGCTTGTTTAAACCTGTTTGCGCTGCCAAAGCCCCATCACTTTTCCAACAGGCACCATGCAATTAATTTAGCTCTTGCCTTTATTGTATGCTGCCCTTCAAGCTAATTTTGATGTTCCCCTCCATTTTTCCTGGCATTGTTCTCCTGCTTGTTCTGTAGTCTGTTATTGCACTTTGTAATTTGTCATGTAACTGCGTTTCATACCTTGATGTAATTTTGTTATTCTGTACTCTCCTTCTCCTCTCTTATGGCTCACACTTGGAAATGAGCCTCAGCTCTGTGTGCCTTTCCCAGTTACCAACGTTTAAGCAAATACAATAAATAAGTTCTGAAACAGTAACCCCGAGATCACTTTCCTGCCTAGTGACTGCCAACACCTCCCCCATCTTATACTCAGCACCCAGGTTCCTATGATCTAGGTGCATTATTTTGCACTTTCTGGCATTGATCCCCAAATACCATGCCTTCAACCTCTCTTCTAGTTTCCCTAAATCAATGCACATTATCTCCACTGGTTCCACCAAGTCATTTCGACAACAAAGTTGAAGGACTTAACAGTCACAAAGGAGGCGATACTGCAGAATTGAATAATTATCGGCCTATAGCCCTACTCTCTATATTGTCTAAGTGTCTGGAAAAATGTGTTAACAGGCAGATTTCCGAACACTTAGACAAATATGGACTGCTGACACCCCATCAATCAGGGTTTAGAAAGGGCCACTCTACAACCAGGGCATTGTTGGAGTTTAAAAATTTGGTTTGTACTTCCTTAAATCTGGGGATGGAAACAGCTGTTATATTTGTGGATCTGTCCAAGGCCTTTGACTTGGTGAGCCCCTCCCTACTATTGGATAAATTAAAAGATATAGGAATAACTGATGGGCCAAGAAATTGGATAAAATCCTATTTAACAGGACGTACTCAGAGGGTAGAGGTCTCACAGATATTGTCTACATCTAGAAATGTTAGTAGAGGAGTTCCACAGGGGTCGATTTTAGGACCATTGCTGTTCCTCTTGTTTAATAATGACCTTCCACAGGTGGTAAGACATTCAGCCATAAGACTGTATGCAGATGATATTGCGATCATCACCTCTGGAAGTTCTGTTTTGGATCTTCAACAAAAACTTCAAACAGACTTTACCAGGGTGGGGGAGTGGCTCACCAGGTCAAGGCTCTTGATGAATGTTAAAAAAACAAAATTGGTGTATTTTTCAAATAAGAAATTAAAATCACAGATTCATATTATTACACATACAAATAAACCTATAGAACAGGTGGACAGTTACTGTTATTTGGGGTGACTTTTGATTCTTTGATGACTTTTGACACCCACAAATAACAATATAATAAGTGTGACTAAGAAATTGGGAGCTATAAGATGAACCACTAAATGTTTACAACTTAGGATAGGAAAAAGTGGCCGAACAGTTGATTATGCCAACCCTGATGTATGGAGATTCTATTTATAGAACAGCGAGTAAATATCAGTTGAGTAGATTGGATAAGGTGCAACACAGAATAGCTAGATATGTTCTGCAGAGTTCATATCGAACCCATCATTGTGATATGTTTAAAAGATTGAATTGGCAGTCTTTAGAAATGATTTCTCAAAAAAATTGGTTAATATTGATACATAAATATAAAATAATCTACCCTGAACATTATATTACACAAACACTTTTTCCCAAAGTCAGTAAAGGGAGGTATGAGCTAGTAAGATCTGTGCATAGACATAGAGTCTGTTCTATAAAAATTTATAATAAATACGGTAATAGTTCTATTCAATGTCAGGCAGCTAAAGTATGGAATATTTTACCCTCTCCAATAAGATCTTTAGAAGACCATACGATTTTTAAAAATGAAATTTTGAAACTTTGCAAAACAGAGTGTAATTGTATATGATTGTCTGGTTGGGGTGTCTCATTGTGTAATTTTGCATCTTTTTTTCTTTTGTACTTCTGTTTCAATGTGGTGTTTTGGATATTGTTCATTTTGTATTGTATGTATTTCGTGTTTATTTGAGTATTGTTATATGTTATATGTTTAGATGTAACTTAGCGAGTCATACACAGGACTACCTTGAGAACAGGATTGTATAATCCTAATGATAAGAATCTCCTGTATAAAAATAAAGTTTTTTATCTATCTTTTTATCTGTCTTTGCCGATGGCAATCACATCGCTGTGGTAAAGTGTCAATGGACCCAACAGTGCTGGAGTCATTTAGGAGTCAGTGTATCAGCATATTGCTGTGACAATCTGTTCAACACTGTGGATGTTGAATGGGTTGTGTCACTGTGCCAGATTTGCTGTTGGGGGCTTGTTCTCCCAACATGATACGTTCCCCACTCCCTCTTGAGTGCCAACCCAAAGCAAATAGAAGTTGGTGAGTAAATGCTCACCATACCAAAACAGGCAGACAGTGGCTGGATCTTAGTAACAATCCCATGGATTTGTTTAACTTCTGTACCACATCATGGTGGCCAGCCTCAAAGAGGACCACGCACACAGATGCATACTGTCGAAGCAGCTCACCTTGATAAAATCTCACCTACTATCATTTATGCACAACCTGTAGCTTACTTGCAGCCATTCACCAAAAAATAACCCTTTCTCCCTTTCAGATTTTCTCCCAGATTCTTACATTGCATACTACAAGTCATATATTCAACATACAGGGAATCTTAAGAATGTGTGGGTGGTTAAGGCTGGCCAGATGGCAAAGAGGGCTGAGGCACCAAGTGACATATCTTTTCCCACTGTGGTGATGCAGGTTCAGGAACAGACTCAGGTTGTGGGAGATGGCCAGAGTGGGAGAGGACTGAGTGTCCAAAAGATTGTTCTTGTCTCCTGGGATGGGGAGGCATGTTATCACAGCCTAGGCTGCTCCTAGGTGGAGGCCTGGGGGTACAGCAGATCAGAGTAGCAATGTATGGGAGGGGATTGTAGGGAAGATAGGATTGGTGTGCATCCACCTGAGTCCAATGCCCTGCAGTAGGGGTGAGACCAGAAACTGTGGAAAATTATATTTTGGGGGGGCTTCATTAAACCTGGCCCAGCCATCTCCATGCCCACCCTGTCACTCAGTGCATGACCCAGTCCACCTTGGATTTCTTGCACTGAAGGGGAGGATGGCCCTCCTGCTCTGGCCCTGTCATGAGAGGGGAACTTGTAGGAGAGAATTTCACCAGGTGCGTAGCCGAGGGATGTGGAGAGTCAGCTTTATAAGGGTCTGGGGATGGGCTGATGCAGCCTCCCCTTGGATGAATGAGCAAGAATAACCTGTATGGAAAAAATAAGTTGTGTGTGGGCTCAGTCTCAGTCTTACACAGACACATTTTGTAAAGACAAAGAGCATCAACTTGGTGCCTTGCAGTTAGGGTCGCTTGAAATCCACCCAATGGAATCAGATTATTTGGATTCTGAGTTTTTTTCAGATTTTGGAATTTAGTATTAAGGGTCAAATATCCAAATCCTAAAATATTTATTCAGATGCAGATTTGGAATCAGAAAATAATCTGATTCAAAATCTGAATACCACTACAGTGCAAACAGTAAAGAACAGTCCATGACTCCAAAATCCATTGCCATGGCAGACCAACCACCACCTTTGTGGTCTTGGTCTTGGGCAAGTAGTGGATGAGCATTAAGTCCATCAAAAGGCTGGTGTTTGAAAAAATCTCAATACCTTATCAGAACCTGAAAAAAGGATTAGATAAGGTTCTTTTACAGAAAATGACCTAACAGGTTCTGGTTGGGTGTGAACACCGGTTCTCCTGTCCCTACTGGGGAGAATGCAGGGGAGTCTTCCCTTCACATGGTAAAGCTTTGGAGTCCTGAAACAGAAGCCATAAATAAAAAAACAAATGACATGCAGTTGGAATGCTGACTGCCTTCGGTTTGTTTATACTGTACCTACAGACTTTACGGGGATCATTGCCTGGTGTGAATCTGTTTGCACAGCTTCCATGTGCTGTGTGACTCTATTTGTTGCAGTGGGACTTCCTGGAATACTATGGATAGACAGATATGCCCCTAAGCAGAGCTGTTTCTGTTTCAATGACTAATACAAAACATACAAGACTATTATGAGGCAATCTTGGAAAAGCCTTTCTCTAACCACTGGAATAGCTAACAGTGTCAAACAGTTCCAAAACATTGTAGATAGGGAACTGTTTTTCTCCTGTAAATGTTTATAATAATGAGTAGTAGGGATGGTTTTATTTGCGTGACTAGATCTATAAGGCTGATGTATGCTGTTTTTGGTAATGGTGCATGATTATTTTAAGCCTAAAAAGTACATCTGTACTCTGTGTGGATTTGTAACAAATCTGTTTGTATTAATTTTACAAAAATGGGACTTTTTGTCCTTGATATTGTTGCCTGTGTAACATAAATTTTACCTACCTAGAAAGGAGGCCAATGAGAACATTCATTCCCAAACATAGAAACATATAATTTGTCATCAGAAAAACACGGCTAGGCCCACCCAGTCTCCCCAAGGGTTCTTTGCCTATTGCAGCTCCACAGATCCAAACTGGTCTCAGGGACCCTCTCCACTCCCTGTTCCAGTATGGATATGCCCCTGTCTATTTCATGCATGCTTGAAGCCTTCCACCGTTCCAGCCTCTACAACATCAAGTGGCAGTCTGTTCAATGATTCTATGACCCTTTCTGTGAAAAGGTATTTCCTCACTTTAGGGATGTTTGGAATCATCTGATTCTGATCCAATTTAAGGATTTAGGATTTTGGAACTTCTGAATCCTAATTAGAGATGTTGTGAATTTTTTAATCCACCAACAAAGTTGGTGCAAAACTATGGAAATTCGTAATTCATGAAATTTGCAAATTCCATGGCAGACGCACCAACTTCACAGTGTGATTATCTTTTTAATTAAAATCCTGAAACTTAAAAAAATCCCCCCACCCACTGTGCTGTAAAGCCATCCCCTCCCCCCACTCAAAAATGATACATTCATTGATTCCCTGCTCCCACCCCTGCTGGCACCTTCCTCACCCCCGCCTTGGTGAATTCAAGATGCACTGCAGCAATAAAAAGTAATCCCTGCCTTTCTCTGATTCAGGCAATCAGATTTTACTAGGAGTAAAGATGTCATTATTCATGATTTGTGTCACAAAATGAACACTGAACAGAACAGATCTTTTGCACCGGGGGTCAGTTTCCTTTATTGTAAGTTAATTTTGTGGGTGCTGGTATGGGAGGAGGGTGGTGGGGAACTAAAGGGGGGTTTGTTGGGACTGGGGGGTGCTTAGTTATGATGACTCAGTCTTGATGATGAGTGACTTACTCAATGGGACTAGTCAGGTGGGGGAAGGTGGAGGGAGTGTGTTTGGCGTGCAGGTAGGGGAAAAGTTAGGGATTACTGCCTTTCTCCCCAGGCCTGCTGGGAGTTGGTCATGAAAATGGTTCTTTTAGTTCTCGACGATGTGGATATGGTCTATGGCACCACCCCTCCCCTTCCCTCACCAGACTGGTTACCCTCTGCAATGCTTCCTGCCACTTTGATACCTACTCACACCTTGTACTAATTACTGCTCCCTCTAGTCCTCCTTCTCTTCCATCCTCCCTCTCTCTTCATGTCGCTAGTCCCACTGTACTTCTCTTATCTCAGGATACTGGTTTGTGTTCCTCCCCTCTTACTTGTCCTTTCTCCTCTATTATATCCCCTCTTTGTCTTGCTCACTCCACTTCAGGAATCCTCTTATCTTCTCTGTTCCCCACCCACACTCCTCTGCAGGGCAGTCTGCCTTCTCCTAATATCCCACCTCCCTCTGGAACCTGCTCCCCTTTTCCCTCTGCATCTCCCCCTCACTCCCAGCCCTTAGACATCAGCTAAGGCTTTTCCTGGCTCCCTCATTGCTCCAGCCAACCCTACATTGGACCCTCTCCCCACTTCTGACCTCCAATCCTGAAAACACCCCTTCCCCACTCATGATTTTGGCTCTTACCAGTGAACTAAAACTGCCTGTTTTGATGTGTCTGCACTACCAAACACTATCAGTTTTCAGTAGACACCATGCACTTTATTTTAGCTCTTGCCTTCATTGTATGCTGCCTTGCAAGCTAATTTTGATGGCCCCATCCATTTTTCCTGGCATTGTTCTCCTGCTTGTTCTGTAGTCTGTTATTGCACTTTGTAATTTGTCATTGTAACTACATTTCATGCCTTGATGTAGTTTTATTATTCTGTACTCCCCTTCCCCTCTCCCATGGATCACACTTGGAAATGAGCCTCAGCTCAGAGTGCCTTTTCTGGTTACCAATTTTTAAATAAACACAATAAATAAATTCTGAAATAATAACACTGAGATCCCTGTCCTGCCTAGTGACTGCTAATACTTCCCCCATCCTATACTCAGCACCTAGGTTCCTGTGATCTAGGTGCATGATTTTGCACTTTTTGGCATTGAACCCCAACTGCCATGCCTTCTACCACTGCTCTAGTTTCCCTAGATACCTGCACATTATCTCCACTCCCTCTTGAGTGCCCACCTTATTGAAGATTTTGGTGGTATCTGCAAAAAGACAGACCTTCCCCTCCAGTTTCTCTGCAATGTCTCTAAACAGAAGTCATGCCATGTACTAACTGTTTAAAATGATCTAGATGAAAACAAAATAATTGTACATTACTCATATTGTGCTTTTCATTACAAAATTCTCTTAACAATGGCGCAAACAGAAGTTGGTTGGTAAATACTCACCATACCAAAAGACTCAGAAAATGTCTAGCTCTTAGTAATAATCCCATGGATTGGTTAAGCTTCTGTACCACATCATGGCGGCCAGTCCCAAAGAGGATCATGCACAAAGATGCATACTCACCATGATCTACTATCATATATAAACATCCTGTGGCTTACTTGCAGCCAATCACCAAAAAATAACCATATCTCCCTTTCAGATTTTCTCCCAGACTCTTACATTGCATACTACATACCATGTATTCAACATACAAGGGATGTTAAGAATTTGTGAGTGGGTAAAGTTGGCCAGATGACGAAGAGGGCTGAGGCATCAAGTGTCTTACCTTTTCCCATGCTGTGAGGTGGGTCTGGGAATGGACTCAGATTGTAGGGGTTGGCCAGGGACGGAGAAGATTGAGCCTCTGAGAGACTGTTCTTGTCTCCTGGGGTGGGGAGGCATGTTATCCCAGCCAAAAAAAAAGAGCCCAGACACAGGACAAAACAATTGTAGTAGGAAAGTTCAGATAAGCGGCAGGTAAGTCACTCACCAAATGGATATTACGAATTTGTAAGTGGCATGCAGTGCCAACCACCTAGCAGGCAAGAGGTAAGAGCCAAGTGCACTCTTTTCTTGGTATGCTAATCCTTCGAAAGAGGCAGTTTAATAATATTTAAGGCATGAAAGGTTGGGAACACTGTCACATTTATTAAGATCACTCAAGCTTTTTAGTACAGGGTTAATAGTGACCTGGGACTATCACAAGAAAGCACAGTCCTGCCTAGGCCTTCTAAGGCCCCAACCACTAACACTAACATAGAACCATAGATAATGCTAGCAGAAAAAGACCAATGATCTTTCCAGTTTGCCTGTGGTTCCCTATCCATCCCCAGGAACCTAAACTACACCCACAGTTGCAAAGCCAAACCCCTGAAATTACTCTTGTTTCTCTCTCTCTCATTCTCTCTCCCTCCAGTGCCCTGAGCTCTGGTGCACTTCCTTGAAAGCAAGACAACCCAGGGGCCAATCTACCCCAACTCTCATCTTCATCAGGGACTGGGATGTGCAGCTCTTCCTTCCCTCTCATTTTTGGTTAATGTCTTTTGCTTCAGCTTCATGTGTGGACATCTTTTATAAACTGAATTACAGGCTTGCACATTTAGGTTCTGGACACAGGGATCAATCCATCAAACCCTAGTCTCAGAGGCAGCAGATCTAATTATTCAGCTGAAAGGGAACCTTCCATTCTCCAAGGAGTCAAGACTGGCATGTTCTTGTATAAAGCAATCTTCACTTTTTTCACCAGATGTCACTCTACATGTCCTTACAAATTTTGTATACACTACATCACTTCCTGTTTTTTCAAGGGTGCCTGGAGATGCCAGAAGGTCTTTTAGTAAGTAGGGATGGACGGATACTAAAATATCTGATCCGTGACAGCACCTGCAGGAGGGACAAAAGGGACAGGAAGGGTAAAAGAGGAGGAGGAGGAGGAGTAGCTCTCTATGTAAAGGAAGGGATCAAAGCAATGGAACTATAGGATAAACAGGGAGTAGAAGAGGCACTGTGAGTTACCCTGGAGACAGGTTATGGCACCACAATTCGCACGGGGTGGTATACAGACCCCTATCTCAGGGGAGGCAATGGACAAGGAAATGATAGAAGGCATCCTTAGAATGGCAGAAAAAGGGGAGATATTGTTGATGGGGGACCTAAGTATGCCAGACATTAGCTGGAGCACCCTGACTGCAGCCACATCAAAAAGCAGGTTTATTCTTGATGCCCTATAGGGGCATGCCTCAGACAGCTAGTAGTGGAACCCACTAGGGAGGGATCAGTATTAGACCTGGTACTGTCAAATGGGGATGGAGAAAGGATCTCAGACTTAGAAGTGGGTAGGCATCTGGGAACAAGTGACCACCAAACAGTGTGGTTCACAATAAACACAGCCATAGAGTCGAGTCATACAAAAGCAAGAGTGTTGGACTTTAGGAGTGCTGACTTTGGGAAGATGGGAGAATGCCTGAGAAAAGCACTAGCAAATTGACAAGAAGGAGGGGCAGAGGAACAATGGGGAAAAATTAAAACAGCCATCACAGAGGCAACCAGCCTTTGTGTGAAGCAAATCAGCAAACCAAAATGAAGGAAAAAAATACTATGGTTCTCAAAAGAGTTGGTTGGGAAGGTTAAGGAGAAAAAGGTAGCATTCAAGAAGTATAAGGAAACACAGAAGGAGCAGGACAGAGAACTGTACCAGTTAAAGCAGAAGGAAGTGGGGAAGGCAGTCAGAATAGCAAAAGCCCAAACTAAGGAAAAGATAGACAACATAGTTAAGAAGGAGGATAAAACCTTTTATAGGTACATTAGGAAGTGAAGAAAGATGAAGGAAGGGATAGTGAGGCTTATTAAAGGGAAGGGAGGGTGGGCAGAGGATGACAGTGAAAAAGCAGGGATACTGAATGAATACTTCTGCTAAGTATTCACAAAAGAAGAGGAGGGGGAGTTACCTAAATCAAAGAATAGAAGCACTCTGGATAGGGAGGTTGATACCAGTCCATTCACAGAAGAAAGGGTTCTGAAAGAACTCTTAAAACTGAAGGTGGACAAAGCAGTGGGTCCTGATGGGATTCACCCAAGAATTCTAAAAGAACTAAGGGTGGAACTAGTGACACCACTGACTAACCTTTTTAACAAATCATGGGAGGATGGTGTGGTACCAGAGGACTGGAGGAGGGCAGATGTGATTTCCCTTCACAAAAGTGGGAGCAAGACAGAGGCAGGAAACTACAGACCTGTTAGTTTGACCTCAGTGGTAGGGAAAATGATGGAATCACTTCTAAAGCAAAGAATTGCTGAGTTCCTAGAGGCCAGTGGGGAACAGGACCCAAGGCAGCATGGATTCACAGCAGGAATGTCATGTCAGACGAATCTAATAGATTTCTTTGACTGGGTGACCAATGTAGTAGACCAGGGAGGGGCTGCAGACATGGCCTACCTAGACTATAGCAAGGCATTTGACACAGTCCCACACAAAAGATTAATATACAAGTTAACCAGCCTGGGAGTGGGTTCGAAGGTGGTAGCCTGGGTAAAAAATTGGCTGGACAACAGGATACAGAGGGTAATAGTAAACGGAGTGTACTCTGAAGAAATGGGGGTTACTAGTGGGGTACCGCAGGGTTCAGTACTGGGACCAGTCCTCTTTAATGTCTTTATAACTGACATAGCAGAGGGACTGGAAGGAAAAGTATGTCTCTTTACAGACGACACAAAGATCTGCAACAGGGTTGATACAGAAGGTGGGGTGGAGAGGAGGCAAAGGGACTTGCCAAAGTTGGAGGAATGGTTAAATGTATGGCAGCTTAGATTTAATGCAAAGAAGTGCAAAGTAATGCACCTGAGAAACAAAAATCCAGGGGAAGAGTACACAATGGGGGATGAGATAGTAACAACAACAGAAATGGAAAGGGACCTGGGGGTAGTCATATCAGATGACCTTAAGGTGGGCAAGCAATGTGAGAAGGCAGTAAGGAGGGCTGGTGGGACACTGGGATGCACAGGGAGAGGCATCACCAGTAGAAAACAGGAAGTTGTTATACCTCTGTACAGACAGTTGGTGAGACTCCATCTGGAGTTCAGTGTCCAGTTCTGGAGACCCCATCTCCGCAAGGACATAGACAGGATGGAGGCTGTCCAGAGGAGGGCAACTAAAATGGTGCAGGGTCAGCACTAGAAGACATACGAAGAGAGATTAAAGAAGCTTAATATGTATACACTCAAGGAGAGAAGGAAGAGAGGGGACATGATAGAAACTTTCAAGTACATCAAGGGCATCAACAGAGTCCAAGATGGTAGCAACTTTCAGAAAAAGGTATGTGCAAGAACAAGAGGGCACAATTTGAAGATAGAGGGGGGACGGTTCAGAGGTAATGTGAGGAAGTATTTTTTCATGAAGAGGGTTGTGGATACATGGAACAGCCTTCCTGAGGAGGAAGTGGAGTCAAAAACAGTGGGTGAATTCAAGAATGCATGGGACAGACATAAGGCAATTCTAGTGGGGGGTAGGAGGAAGTAGGCTGTTGGTTAACTAGGATCTGCAGCCTATCCATTAGGTAGAGAAATGGGCAGACTAGGTGGGCCAAGCGGTCCTTATCTGCCATCAAATTCTATGTTATGTTTCTATGCTTACTCGAAAAATACCTGGATGAAAATTGAGAGGTTGGATCAGGTTGGGTAGTCACTACCCGACCCATTCTACTAACTGATTACCCAGCCCTGAATAAAAAAACAAAAAAAAAACAATATATCACTTTCTCTGGTGGTCTAGTGCCCCCCCCCATCCCCAATCAGTATGCCGATGGAAGAGCGAAACCCCAACATTGAAATTGTCGCTGTGGGGGACCCGTCGGCAAAATTTTGCCCTTTCACCATGTTACGCCCCACCCTACAAGTTAACTCTGACTCGGAGTTCACAATCCTTAGTGGGGTGGTGCAGGGGGTGTAGCTCCCCGCATGGGGGGTTCGGAGGCACAGCCCCCCCAGCTGAAAAACACTGTCTGTCAGGCAAAATTTTGCCTGTTGACATCTGGGATCACACTATGCTGAACCTCGACAACATTGTTGTCGCGTCGACATAGGTAAATCTCCCAGATCTGCCCTTATGAACAAAAAAATAAATTATCATTTTCCCTCGTGGTTTAGAAGACCCTCTTCCCTATACATGATCTACCCTTTATTTCCCTGGTGGTCTAGTGGATCCCTGACCTCCCACCCCAGCAGGTGGTGTCCCCACACTTCCCCTGACCCCTAGCAGGTGACCGGCACAGCCCTCCACTTTCCACCATGGCTGGCCACCCAGCTGAGCATGAATGAATGAGCACATACCTGTACAAGCACATGCTCATCCATTGACAACCCAGCTCTCGAACATTCATTGCCTGCTCTGTGGGTGGTGCAGACAAGAGGGGTGGGCTGTTCTTCTTGTCTGCACCACCACCCACTGAGCTGGCAATGAATGACTGAGAGCTGCAATGAGTGAATGAGCGTGTGCTTATACAAGTATTCACTCATTCTTTCATGCTCAGTCAGGTGGCTGACTGTGGTGGAGAGTGAAGGGATGTGCCAGTTGCCCTCTCAGGGTCTGGGTGGGGGGAATGGGGGGACACCACCTGGAAATGAAGGACAGATTGGGGATAGGGAGGGGGGGGCCCTCTAACCCACCAGGGAAAGTGATGATTAATTTTTTTATTCATAAGGGCAGATTAGGGATAGGGAGGGGGGTCCGCTAGACCACCAGGGAAAGTGATTTTTTGTTTTATTTATATGATCAGGGATAGAGAGGGGGTCCAGGCCGGGTAGGGTAACCCATTACCCACTTCAAACTACCCGACCCATGAACTACACTGTTATGTTAGTTAGAGTTATAAATTACCCGAACTACCCTACCCAACCAAAAATGCCAATACCCAACCTACCTGATCCAGCTACCCAATGGGTAGCTCATCCCTAGTAGTAAAGGTATCATGAAACAGTCCTTCAGCCTTTTTTTTATAGTTTGCAACCTAAAATCCCATGCTGGGATCATGTCTTCAGTCTGAATAAAGATGACAACTTAGCCACAGCTCCCTGAGTCTGTATCAAAATATTTTCCATAGCAAGAATACTACAACTAGTAAAAGAGGACCTGGTGGATTACTTGGGAGAAAATGGGCTGCAAGATATTAAAAACACTCACAGCACTGGTTTGCGGCAAGGAGGTCTTGTCAGACCAACTTGATAGTATTGCTTGACTGGGTAATTGATGAGGTGGTGGGTGCAAAAACCATTAATAGTTTTAAGCATGGCTGGGACAGAGTAAAGGGCTTAGGAGTTACTCAGGAGCATAGCACTAAGGTGGGAACATGTTAATCAACTTCCTATTCACCTAGTAATTCCCCCCCACTCCGAGATCCTGCATCTACTTAAAGGAAAGCAGTCATAAAGCCAGCAGTGCAGTATACAGTAACTAACCTAATGTGTTTATTTTTGCACTGTTTCTCTGCTGTCCTGTGCTACTCTGAAAGCAGAAGTTGTATTTTAAAGTTCCATGTTCGTGTGGAGCCATGTCTGATTTTGGAGCAGCGATAGCCACAATGAGTATGCAAATGAGCACAATGTACTTGCATCCAATGTCTTCTTGCTGCAGCGTTTGTGGTTTCAGCTTGTTTGACCATGTGTCCTTTTTTTATGTTGGCTCGCGCTTGTGTGTCAGTCAACATATTGCAGTAGTAGCAGATTTGGAGGTGCGGTCACTGTGGGCGAATTGAGGGCAAGCATCAGTAGGTGCGTCCCGCATTCCCCAATAAGCCAGCGTGCAGGCGCTGACATCAGCAATACATAAAGTGGCCACCAGATCTAAGAAAAGTGCTGCTGGAGTGACAGCCAAGCTCGTCATGCAGCGGCACAATAACACGCTTCCCGATGTGCCTTTCCTGGGGAAGCAGTTCAATAAGCATGGCGGCACTGACTGCTGCCGGGCAGAGTGCCAACTTCTGGGGTGCTCAATCTCCTTGTTAGCATGCACTGACCCACTTCATTTGCCGACAGGGAAGCCCACTCCCCATCAGCATAATGCCTCCCTCCCATTCCAATTGTGTGCCAAGGGGGTGCCCAATCCCCCTTATCATCATGCGCCTCCACAAAGACTAGATACTAAAGCTAATAACCTTCTACTGGCCTCCTTCCTCCCTCCCCTCCCATCCCTCACCCTCCCCAACCTTACCTACTTCATACATCATTGTAATATATGGATAGAGTTACAGCAGCAAGTTAATTGGACAAGGTAGGTACACTTGAGACCAGTTCATGCTTTGGTCAACTTCTTGGAGGCAGCTAAGGACTGTGGTACTAACAAACATCACTAAGATATCCTGGGTTATTAGAGTGGATAAGGTGCTTATAGTGTGAAAGGGTTCATTTACCAGACAAAGCATATAATGTGTGAATTGTTTCCCACTTCTTATCAAAGACTGCTGGAGTGTGTCTAAGAAATGCTATCATTTTGTCTATCCTAAGATTGCAGAGGAATTCATTCAACCATTCTGAGTAAGAAATGGTGGAGGAATCCTTCCAATGTTTTAATACCAGTTTTTTGACTGTGTGGGAGATAAGAGTTATAGCATACTTCCTTTCCTTTATCAAGATCTGTGAGAGGTCTCCCAACATACAGATTTCAGGCGTAAAGAAATCTACAATTCCCAGTAATGGATCTGCCCTGGTCCTTATCTCATTCCACAATGGTCTAATTTTGGGACAGTCCCACATGACATGAAATAAAGTACCTTCGCTAAGACCACATCTGGTGCAATTTGCATCCTGCACCTTCCCCATTTTGAAAAGTTTCAGTGCGGTATAATACAACCCAACCCCCGATTTGTGCTGTGTGCTGAGGGGTCCCCCTTGGCATCATGCACACTCCCCACCCGTTTCTGTGCTGACAGGGGGCCCAATCCCTGTTGGCTGTGGTCCCCCCCATAATGTAGGTGATACACTGGGAGTCCACCCCAGTGTACCCATAAAACACCTGCCAAAAAAAGAGAACCGACCCTCGTTGTCTTTCTTTTTTTTTTTCCATGTAAAAGAAGAAAACAGTTCCTCGCGGTCTCTCCTTACTCCTCCCCAACCCCAGGCTCACCCTGTGCGCACTTCGCCTCCCCCACACCCCTCATCCCATACTCACCTCCAGAGCCCTGCACAACAATCTTCAGTGGACTAGGAACATGTCTGCTCTCTTCAAAGCCGACCACGAACTGAAGAAATGCCAGTAAGCTGAATAATGGCATAAACAGGGTTTTTTTCAACTTTGGTGCATATCTCGGGCATGTTTGGGAATTTTGGCACCAAATTTTCAACATGGGGTTATTGGGATCCCTCCTCATGAATTCAGTCACTGTCATGGCGTTGTTCGGTCCTGAAAGGTGGCTTTTTGGTCACTGGACGGAATCACGTTTCGGGACTGATTAACAAAACGACAGTGCCACTGTTCATGAGGTGGGCTTTCAAAAATCCTATGTTGCAAATTTGGTGAAAAAAATCCAAAAAATTACTGTTTTACGTGCATGCGTTGAGCAGTTTCCAAGCACGCTCATAACTTCGTGAATTTGTAATATTTTCACTCCAGATTTTCAGCATTGCCATTTTTCCACACCTCCTTATGAACAGTACAGCTGTCATTTTACATATCCTGGCCGAAATGTGTTTTCGATTTCGGTGCAGAATAGCGCGGTCGCTGTGGGAGATCAGCTTTAGGGACAAATTAATAAAATGACAGTGACACTGTTCATGAGCAGAGGTCCTAAAATACCTATGTTGAAAATTTGGTGATGAAAGTCCATAAAAAGACCATGTTATAAGCATGCGTTTGTGCAGTTTCCACGCACATTTGTAACTTCGCAAATTTGCAATATTTTCAGGCCAGATTTTCAACACTGGCATTTTTTCACACCTTCTTATAAACGGTACAGCTGTCATTTTTCACATTCTGCCCAAAATGTGTTTTCGCACCTGTGGCGCACAATGGCGTGGTTGCTGTGGGAAATCAACTTTTGGGACAGATTAACAAAATCACAGTGCAACTGTTCATGAGACGAGGACCCAAAATGCCTATGTTGAAAATGTGGTTAAAAAAATCCCCAAAATAATTGGGTTACGGACGTGTGTTGCGTAGTCTCTATGCATGCTCATGACTTCACCAATTTTTCATATTTTCACTCCAGATTTTCAGCATTGCCATTTTGTTATACTGCCTTATGAACAATACAGTTGCCATTTTTCACATCCTGCCCAAAATGTGTTTTTGTGTCTGTATGGCTAAATGGCATAGTCGCTGTGCAAAACCACCTTTTGGCTAACAAACTGATAGTGCCGCTCTTCATGAGGTGGGGTCACAAAAAGCCCATGTTGATAATTTGGAGTGTAAATACCAACAGATGCCTACAGCATTAGGGTTTCCAACTGTAACACCCCACCCTGTAGAGACTGACAGGCATGAGGGGTGTAATTTGGGATCATTGGCTGTAATGCTCATGCCATTCCACCCCACCCCCACCCGGCAGCCAGTGACAGGCATCGAGGTGTGCCTTGGAGTGTTTGGCCCCAAAGTTCACCCCATTCTCCTATACTGCACCCATCTCAGCATATTTCCTTATGGAATGGGGTAAGTATAAGGCCCAAAGACCTCAAAAGCACACCACGACACTTGTTAGTGTCTACAGGGTAGGGTGAAGTAAAATGGCATGAGCGTTATAGCTGACGACCCAAAGGTACACCTAAACGACTGTCAGTCTTTGCAGGGTGGGGGTGGGGTTGGTGTCAGTTCAATACTTCACTGCCATTCCTATTATGCATCTCTAACTCCTGCACTACCAATGCCAATGCCAGTGAGACAACATTCATCATTGACAAATGCTTGTTTCTCTTCCTGCAGGTCAGCCAGGTAGCTGTCATGAATGCACGTTCTACTGAAGTACTTCCTGATTTACTCTTTCTTGTTTTTCTGTCTTACTGACCTCGGGGAAGCATGTCAGATGAAAACTGCAACATTTTATGATCACAGCATTATTACAATTATTTCTGCTGGTCTGCTATTCACTGCAGGAGCACGGTATTTGCTAGGAACCAAGGATTTGAAATACTGGGCAATACTTAGTAATTATTAATCCTGCATATGGGCTGTATAGCATGAGGTTGTGCATGTATTGTTGGTAAAGTTACTGATTACAATACTAAAACACCAATCAGTGTCTTCAGGACTGATAGTTGAAAGTACAGCAAAATTCTGAATCATTGTTCAGCAAAAAAAGGTTTTGAACATCTGCTTTACTGCCAACAGTAAATACATCTACTGTTTCAACCCCCAGGAATTCCTCATTATCCTTAACAAATGCATTTCAGCCTGCCAGGCTGAAGTGCCCCGGAGTACGAGAATAGAATTCGAACATACAGTAATTCAAACTGCTTCCCCCTAAATGTCATTGCATTCTGCAGCCTAACATCAGATCTTATTCTCCACCTGTAAAAGCAAGTCACCCCGAAGTGCTCTCTTCAGGCAACTCGCTAAAACTGAGGTGTTAAGCAACAGCTGTAACTTTTATATTTATTTTATATTTCTTTTATTTAACCCTGCCCTCTTTTAGTGTTTTTTTCTGGGTTTTTGTAGATTGATACTGTTATTTGAGATTTAGTCAATAGCGTAAACTCTCCTCAGTGATCCTGCTCCAGAAAGCAGCGATCTCTCAGCAGCTTCTACATTTAGAGACTAGCTACCTTGTATTCCTAAAAAAAACTGTTAAAAGAACAGGAGTTTTAGTCTAAATGGTTAATATTTAAACAGACTGTGGGACTGTGTATTAGTGGGGGAAGGTTCAGTAGTTTCTGCACAGAGATTTAAAGGAGTTGCTAAGTGGGCTGTTGGGCAGTCAAATATCCTGTGAGAGCTCAAGAGTGTTGTGACTGCAGAAGTTACTGATTTGGGCTTTGGGCATTCAGAGGCCGGTTGGAT
Organism: Neoceratodus forsteri; assembly: GCA_016271365.2. Taxonomy (NCBI): domain Eukaryota; kingdom Metazoa; phylum Chordata; order Ceratodontiformes; family Ceratodontidae; genus Neoceratodus; species Neoceratodus forsteri. The sequence goes on from CM057451.1 coordinate 492,677,421, forward strand.
GAACAGAAGTTACTAATTTGGTCTTTAGGCATTTAAGTAACAAACTGTGTAGGTTATTTATGGAAAGGGGACATTTTTTGCATTCATAGAAAATGTGGAGTACTGGGGCAATCGCGAGTTGGGGGGGTGGAAAGGGAAGAAACAGGGTTGGAAAGAGAGGCTGCCCATGAGAGACGGAGTGGTCAGCTGTAATGGATGAGGGGCAGCTGTGTTTCTAAAAGCAATGTGGAGGGCTTGGGGGTGTCAGATATGCATGCAGCTGTGGCAACTAAAGGAGGAGGTAACCTGGATGAGGTGAAAACTAGAGGATGAGGGAGGACCAGGGCAGGGCAGGGGGCTAGGGAGTAGTGGGGGCTAGGGAGTAGTGGGGGCATAAACCAGCATAGAGGGGTAGGAACCTCATGAAGAAAGGGCAGAATGGTGGGAAACATAAGGAAGGAATCTAGGGTAAAGCCAAATGGAGGGAAAGCAATGCAATTCAATTCAATTCACTTTATTTACCGGGTAAGATCACTGGACCAAGGCAAGGCACCCGGTGGGGGGGTGGAAGGGGGTTAAGGGAACAAGGAAGAGTGTGCAAACAGACAGAAAGGGGGAGATGGGGGGATCCCAGAAGGAAGTGTGGATAGTGTGAAAGGCGGGGCCAAGTTGTCAAACAGGTTTGCACCACTGGAGGGATTGAAAGAAAAATCTAGGGATGCAAGTAATGAGGAGGGTCTAAGTATGCAAGAAGCCCAGGCAGGTGAAAGGGGCTTGATATGTGTGGAGCAGGCTGTGGGTACCCAGGCAAGAGACTGGGAATCAAATGCAAGGGTGCAAGATACGGGCAAGCAGGAGGGTAGATACAAGTGATCAGAGATTTCTACAGGCGAAGGCTGGTATGAAAACGAGGCCAGGAAGAGAGGAAGGTGGAGGTCAAGTGAGACTGGAGGGTCTGGGGGTCCAAGCAAAAGATAGGGTCTCAGATGGAGGAGAGCAGGCAGGGGGACCTTAGGCAGGAGACAGGGAATCAACTAGGAAGGTACAGAAGGGTTGTAGGTGGGCGGGGGCAGGGAGAAAGAGGGTGGGAAATCTCTACCGGCTATGTCAGGCATGGACAGGTGGGCAGGTGGAAAGAAAAAGATGAGAGTGGGGTAGATGGGACATGGGGTAGATGGGGAAATAGGACCCAAGGGGGAGAGGCTAGGGGGGAAAAGGCACAATACAGGGAGGAAAGGACCACAGTGGGGATGGGCTGGAGGGAGGTGACCTATCAGCCAAAGGAGGAGGGGGCAAGCAGATTATTAAGACCAAGAGGAGTACAGCAAAGAAGGGAGAAAAGAGTATTAGTCTTTGGGGACTGTATCATTAAGGGCATCCACTGAAAAAAGTGTGGGGACCAGAGGGTAGTGGTATGTGTTCCTGGAATGAAGGCAGTCAGGACAGGGTTGAGGATAAGGCAAGAAGCGGGTAGAGCCAGGGGAAACCACTTATCCTACTTTACTTAGGGACAAATGACCTTGCTGGGATTAAAGTCCCAGAGGTCCAGAGATGGTTTAGGGAACTGGGGCAATGTTGTAGGATGGTAGTTAGCTCAATAACCTCCTCAGAGGTTATTCCAGTCCTCTGCACCAGCATACGGAGGCAAAATAGAACATTTGAGTTCGATAATTGGGTAGAGGAATGGTGCAAGGAAGAGGGTTTTGGATACTTAGAGGGGTGGGAAAATAGGTGGCAGGATGAGAGTATGTATGCAAAAGACAGACTACACTTGAGTGCAGAAGGTATCATGATGCTAAAGGAAAAATTAATGAGGTATATAGCAGAAGTCCTGAATTTAGACCTCTGGGGGGGGAGTATGTACAGTAGCTAGGAAAGGAGGTGGGGGATATGGAGGCAAGGGTCCTAGCTGGCAGTCCCCAAGAGATAGAAACAGGCATAAAAGCGGGGGGGGGGGCAGAACGGAGCCTGGGGAAGAAGACTGATGACTTCGAGATGACTATAAGAGCAGAGAATTTAGACCTTGTAGCCATAACAGAAACCGGGTGCTCAGAGCACTAGGACTGGGATCTGGACATTCCAGGATTCACAGTGCTTAGGGTGGATAGGATGTAAAAGAAACTATTAAGGTCACAGAGCTACAGGGAGGAAAAGGGGGAAATTAAGTACTATGGGTGACTCTGGAAAGAGGAAAAGGATCGCTACTGCGGGTAGGGGAGTATACAGACTTCCTCTGCAGAGTGAGGAATTGGGCAAGATCTTGCTTCAAGATATCATCAGGTTGGCAAACAAGGGACAATTGCTGCTGGTGAGAGATTTCAACCTCCCTGATGTACACTGGGATCTCCCAGCAGTGGCAACACCTAGGGCACAGACTTCCTAGATATAATCCAGGGAGCCTGTCTTCAGCTGCTGGTGGAACAACCAGCCAGCATAGGGGTAACACTGGATCTCGTTTTTACAAATAGGGACAGTATTGACAGGGTGGAAGTGATTGAACCCCTCTGGTCCAGTGACCACAAAGCAATGGATTTTGATGTTAGAATCAGATTGGAACATGGCCACACAAAACTAAAGTCCTGGATTTTAGAGTGGCAGACTATGAGAGGATGAGGGCACACCTGAAGGAAGCACTAACCAGTCTGGGGAAAAGCAAAGGGGTGGAAGAAAAATGGAACAGCATCAAGGTAACTACTGGAAAGGCAACAGAAATGGGGGTCGGGAGGGTTGGCATTAGTAGGAAAAGAAGGAAACGTATATGGTTCACAAAGTGGCAGAAAGGATGAGAGCAAAAAAGAAGGCAAAATACACAGAGTAAGAGGGATAGGGAATGAAATCTGCACTTACAAACAGAAGTGGGGAAGACTGTCAAAAGGGCTAAAGCACAAGCAGAGTTGAACATAGCTAGCAAAATCAAGGAAGGAGATGAGGCCTTATTAGATAAGTAGGGGAGAGAAGAAAACACAAGGCAGGGATAACAAGACTGAAAGAAGAGGAGGAGGAGCATGTGAAGAGGAGGACAGCCTAAAGACAAATATAATGAACAGATATTTTTGTTCGGTATTTGCCAGAGAGGAAGAGGATGGAGGCCCAAGATAGAACTTGAGGCAGTGGGGGGAGAGGGGGTTGATACCTCACCCTTCATGGTGGAAAAGGTCTTAAAAGAACTAGGCGGTCTTAGGATAAATAAGGTCATGGGTCTGGATGAGATGCACCCCAGGATGCTGAAAGAGCTTAGGAGGGAACTAGCAGAACCACTAGCGGAACTGTTCACTCTGTCGCTAGAAACAGGAGAGATTCCAATTGACTAGAGAAGGGCAAACCTAGTGCCGCTTCATAAGGGAGGGGAGAGGGCAGAGGTGGGAAAGTACGGTCCAGTAAGCCTAATGTCAGTGGTCAGGAAGATCATGAAGGCACTCCTAAAGGAAAGATTGGTGGACTACCTGAAAGAGAAGGGGTTGGTTGATCACAGGCAACATGGGTTTGTTAGAGTGCTATCCTGTCAGATGAACTTTGTGGGTTCATTTGACTGGGTGACAGGAGTGGTGGCCAGGGGAGGGGCAGTGGATGTGGCCGGCATCCCATGAGAAAGGTGATCACTGTTGAGCACTTACTGAAAGGGTGACTCAATAGTGGTGCCTGTTCTCAGGGCTAGTGGATGGGCGGGTGAATGGGGGTATAGCGACATCCTGTCACTATATGTAAACGCGCACATAGGGGTGGGGGAACAAGCACACCGTGCTACAGGTGGAAGGGGAGGGAGGGTTTGTGAGAGGTAGCATAATGGTGGGTTGCCAAGCTGGCCACATGGCGTGGCGGGTTCGTGGCAGGCTATGGTTGAAGGGTGCCGCTTTTTGCACCAGCCAAGCAATACATCTTTTTAATTTTGCATCCCTCTGACATGCATCCCCTGAAGTTGAGAGAATCTTAGTAAAGTGCAGGGGCAAAGCCCCCCAGAAACAAAAAATCAAGTTCCGGTGGCCTTTTGCCATGCACTGGGTGTGTACATTGGCAAAATGGATTTTCGTCAATGTACAGTTGCCCTAACAGTGATCACCTTTCCGCGATTGCCATTATCACATAAATCCATGTGGCCTATGTGGACTTCAGGAAGGCTTTTGACACTGTTCTCCACAAAATATTGCTAAACATGATGGGTGACCTAGGTATGGGGACAGCCATAACAAAGTGGGTGGGTAACTGGCTCTCAAATAGAGCCCAAAGGGTGACAGTAAATTGGGTGCTCTCCGAGGAGGGGAGAGTAATGAGCAGGGTACCACAGGGGTCAGTTCTGGGACCAGTAATTTTTAACATTTTCATTGGAGACATTGCTGAAGGTCTAGAGGGTAGGGTATGTTTGTTCGTCCATGATACCAAATTATGTAATAGAGTGGATATGCTGGGAGAGGTTGAGAGAATGAGGAAGGACCTTGATAGACTGGAGACGTGGTCCAAGTCTTGGAAGCTTGACTTCAATGCAGGTAAATGCAAGGTTGTGCATATGGGGCATGGAAATCCACGAGCAAAGTAAAAGATAAACGTGGTAGAAATAACAATAGTGGAACAAGAGAGGGACTTGGGCGTCATCATCTCAACTGACCTGATGGTGGCAAATCAGTGCCAGGCCGTGGTGAGGTGGGCAAGTAGAATGTTGGGATGTATAAGTCATGGCATAGCTAGAAGAAGGGAAGTCATCATGCCACTGTATATGGCCCTCGTCAGCCTTCATCTGGAGTTCTGTGTACAGTTCTGGAGATCACACCTGAAGAGGGATACAGAGAGGATGGAGGCAGTCCAGAGGAGGGCTACTTGGATGATACAGGGGATGCAGGGGAAGGCATACGAGGAATGGCTGAGGGGCTGGATATAGACACATTGAAAAATAGGAGAGAGGGGGATATGATAGAGATGTTCAAATATCTAAAAGGTATAAATAGTACACCAAGGGGGACCTATTTCAGCTGAAAGTATGTTCAAAAACCAGGGGAAACAGTATGAAGTTGGAGGGTGGACAGTTTATGGGTGACGTTAGGAAGTACTGTTTCACAGAGTGGGGTGGAAGATGCTTGGAACAACCAGCTGGATGAGGTCGTTGCGGCAGTGACAGTCTCAGGTTGCAAGCACGCATGAGATAAGCACATGGGTATACTGGGAGGGAAGGGGGCATGGATAAGGTCTGAGGAGGGGAAGGGGGGTTCAGTATAGGAGGGATACTGGGCAGAGTAGGTGGGCCTTGTAGGTCCTTATCTGTAGGCACTATTATGTATGTATGTATGTGTGTGTGTATTTTAGGCTTTGAGGCTACTTACTCCTTGCTCTTAGTATTTAAAAAAAAATCCATGTGTTTTTGGGATCATGATTGAATCCTTCAGTAGCACCAATTCTCCTCAGCGGATCCCCACCTCAAAGACCCTTGACCTCACAGTAGTATCCCTGTTCTAGGGAAAAACTTTATTGCTGTTTGCTTTTAAATGTTTGACTTTGGGTAAAATCCTTTCATTTTAAAGGTTCTAAATACAGTGGTCTGAGGAACCAAGATGCATACAGTGGGGTTTTCTTTTTTTTTACTTAAAAAAAGAAAAGAAAAATGAATGGTAGGGAGATTTTTCCTTCTGTCAGAAATCTCTGCTTTCTCCTGTAGCATGTTCTGTTTGTTGAAGAGGACACTGTGGCCTTTTGAATTGTTTATGTTTTACTGTGAACTGGCAACTGGTTGCTCTATAAATCACACAAAGTATGCAGCTATATACAGTTGTCAATGGCCTACGCAGCCAGTATAGTGTTATGCTTGTGCAATTGTGTTAGCTTGGTTTTGGCCATTCACACTCTCTGTTCCAGAGGAATTACCACCCTGTAGGGGTACCAAAGGCAAGGAACCCTCAAAGAGGGTTCCACCACTAGAGGTGCCACAGGATGATTCCCATGGCTAAAGGTGCCTGAGGAAGGATCCTAACAAGACAAGTGCTGCTGCTGGAGGAACAGGGGAGGATGGTGGGGCAAAGAAAAAAGTGCTTCACAATGAGGCTGAAAAGAACTGCTTATATAGCTCAGGAAGTGGGAGTGGCTGGCTGCTTGTCCATTGAACGCCACGCAAGCTTCCAATTATTATAATGTCTTGTCACTCTGTCTCTGTGTCACCTAACGATGTAGGGGAAGGACCTTCTCTGATCAACACCCCAGGACCCTCTAGGGACCTCTTTGAAAATCATAAATGATCCTCAGATCCGGCTCCAGTATCAGTTCCTTCAAATAAGAAACATAAATTAAAACATGTCCCTGCCCCTCCTGCTGAAAGGCAAGAGGAGATAGCTTAAGTACAGATTTAAGCATAATGAGGGATACCCAGGAAGAAACAGTATTATAGTGAGTGTGACAGTGGTAGTGATAGTGGCACTTCTGAAGTGTTATCTGAAAAGGATTTCAGACTTAGATTTTTTGCCAATTTCTTTTACATTTGAAGGGTTCCTTTTCTGTTTGCTATTTTCATTCAAATGAAAAAGGATCCCTTCACATGGAAAAGGATTTCATTTTTATTTTTTATACTTGTTAGCTGATGATCAATTTTGCCCATTTTCACAAGTGACAAGTTGAAAAAAAGCAATATAACATGAATACAATACAGTAAGGCACAGACACAAAGAAAACAGTATAAAAATTATCAATACTAATGAAACAAACAACAAACATTAAGTGTATGCTCATTCATTCCTTAACAACAACCAATGTTTAAGTTTAGTATTAAATGTTCTAATGTTTGTGCAGTTGGCAATTTCATTGGGAGTAGAGTTATAAAATCTTGATGCCCTATATAACACTGACTTTTGCCCAGTCATTGTTAAAAAAAAAGGAATTTTATGCACATATTTACTCTGGGATCTAGTCCCTTGTGAATTCATAGCTGTGTGAAACAATGATAGGACTGTCTGAAGTAACTGACCTAATTATGCAATGTGCATACACTATACAGTACAACAAACTACATGACAGTTCAGTCAGCACCAGCTGCGGAGGTGAGTGGAGGGCTGTGCCAGTGCCGGCTCTATTATGGGATGGGGAGGAGACCTTGGAGGTGGGCACTAGCTGCTGGGGTGGGGGCCACTAGATCACCAGGATGAGGGGTTATTTTGTGATGCTGGTGGCATCAGGGATTGCAGAGGAGGGCATGAGTGTATTTATTCAGTACAGCTAATGACAGGATCAGGGTTTGGGGAGGGGGCATGATGCTGCATATATGTTAAGGGACAAGGGCACAACTGGGGTTCAGGGAGTGGGCATGGTGCTGAATATACTTTAAAGGACAGGGGCACAATCGTATTTTGGGGAGGGGGCATGGTGCTGACTACATTAAGGGACAAGGGCACAATCAGGGTTTGGGGAGTGGGGCATGGTGCTGAATATACTTTAAGGGACAAGGGCACAATCGGGGTTTGGGGAGGGGGCATGGTGCTGACTCTACATTAAGGGACAAGGGCACAATCAGGGTTTGGGGAGTGAGGCATGATGCTGAATATACTTTAAGGGACAAGGGCACAATCGGGGTTTGGGGAGGGGGCATGGTGCTGACTCTACATTAAGGGACAAGGGCACAATCGGGGTATGGGGAGTGGGGCATGGTGCTGAATTTACTTTAAGGGACAAGGGCACAATCGGAGTTTGGGGAGTGGGGCATGGTGATTAACATACTTTAAGGGAGAAGGGCACGATTAGGGTTCGGGGAGGGGGGTATGGTGCTAAATATACTTTAAGGGACAAGGGCACTATTGGGGCTGGGGTGTGGGGCCCAAGGCACAATGCAGCTTACGGATCAGCTCTTCCAGACGGAGATTTTCTAAGTACCCTTAAAACAGCCCTGGCTGGTTTAAGGTTCTTTAGAATTTCTCCCTCTGGGAGTGTTCTGTGAATCCCATTTTTGGGGATGTGGCAGCTTGCGTCTGCCACCTGCCCCCTAGCACCAGGTTGCAGCCCATTTTTGGGCCCACAGGAGGCACAAGCCCTGTTTGGGGAAGACAGCCTGTGGTTGATGCAAGCTGCCTTTGAGAATTGCTCCGACACCAGTTTCTAGCATAAGATGCTACTGGTGCCATTTATGTTTGGCGCAGGCACCTTGCAGCATTTCCAGGGCTATGAGAATCAAGCCCATAGTCTCTAATCAAATCAGGTGTGACGATCCAAAAATAAAATCTAGGGTGATTAATACTACTGTTTCTAATGGGGTCAACAACTGGACTTGTTATGTTGAAATTGGTCCTAAAATTATCCAAATCATCAAAATAATTATTAAACATCCCAACCACAATAAAGGGATCGCTAATCAGATTGTTTCCATCAAGCAGTGAAATATTATCTTCATTTGATTTCCTCCCTAATAGGCAGTTTAATGTTTGCCAGGTTTTTTGGGGATCCCCAAATAAATTACATTGTTCAGAGATAAAACAAGTTGTTTTTTAGACTTACTTCAGTTTTACACTTCCTTCGTAGGGGTTTCTGTAATGTAACTGAATCCCTTGTCCAGTTTATATTTTTTCTATATTCTATATCTTTATCTCATCAGTTCCAAGAGCTCAGAAGTAACCCGTTTGTTTTTATTGGCCCTAATTCTCATTTTCTTTTTTGGGGCAATTTTGTTTATTAGCTGAGTGAACAGCCTACCAAATTTGTCCAATACATCATCGATATCATTAATGGTCTCCAAACAGGACTAGTCAATTTCTCTACAGGCCTCATTCATGATCTGATTCAGACTTAGTTTTTTGCTGATTCTTTTTTTGTTTGAATTAATTCTTTTTTTGTTTCCTTCTTTTCATTTGATATGGAAAAAATTATTTCAAATGAAAATAGGATTTGGCAAGCCATCCCCATAATTCTGTGACTTTTTCCTGGTGTCTAGTGTCACTCTCCTATCGTTGTCCCCATAATTTTGTAATTGTTATTGTGTTATTTGAAGAGGATTTTGGACTTAGTTTTTGCCAATTGTCTTTTTCTTTTGAAGGAATCCTTTTTTCATTTTATATTTTCATTCAAATGAAAAAGGATCCCTTCACATTGAAAAGGATTTTGGACTTAGTTTTTTGCTGATTTTTTTTTTCATGTGAAAGAATCACTGTCTGTTTCCTTTTTCCATTTGATGTGGAAAATGATTCCTTCAAATGAAAAAAGGATTTGGCAAGTTGTCCCAATAATTCTGTGACTTTTCCCTGGTGTCTAGTGGCACCACCCACCCTCCCATTCCCATCCCCATAATTTTTTCATTGTTCTTTGGCATCTAGTGGCACCTCCCACCCTCCGATTGTCATCCCTGTAATTTGCATAATTTTTCCCTGGTGTATAGTGGTATCCCCATCTTCTAATCTCTGTACATATCATTCTTTCATTTTACCCTGTGTCTAGTGGCACCCCTGACTGTTCAATCACCACTTCCATAATTATTAAGTATTTTTCTGGTGTCTAGTAGTACCCCCACCCTCTGATCGCAGTCCTCATAATACTGTTTCTCCCTGATGTTCATTGACACACCCTGCCCTCCACTTGCCATCCCCATAATGTTTTTGTCATTTCCCTGGTGTCTAGTGGCACCTCCCACTCTGTGAACACCATCCCCATAATACATATTTTTCCCTGCTATTTAGTGACAACCCCAACCCTCTGATTGCTGCCCCATATTTTCTTGATGTTTTACCTGGTGCTTAGTGGCACTCCCCACCCTCCAGTTGCTGGCCTTGTAGTTTGGTACCTGTAATAAAGAAAACCTTCCCTCAATGTCTGTTTTTTCCTTTAAAAAAAAGTCCCCTCACTGATTTCATCCTCCCACCCTGACCTCTCACTCAGCATCCACCACTCCACACCCCCACACCCCACACACACTCCACCCCCCCCACACACTCACTCATCTGAACAGATTCCAGAGTGAAGATTCACTCTTCGATTTGCAGACACATCTTGCTGCTGGAACCGCTGACTGCAATATGAGAAACTAAGGTAAGTGTAGCTCAATGTATTTCAGTGGTGTCTTCAACATTGCTGCATAACTTTGCCATTTTGGCATATTTTGACACCAAATTTTTAACATGGCATTTTGGGGACCCCATCTCATAAACAATGACAGTGGAATTCCACAGATCTGGCCTGAAAGGTGATTTTGCAGTCATTTGATTAAATCACCTTTCGGGAGGGATTTGAAGCAAAGTTACATACATCCATTAAAATTTTGCTACACTCGCTCGTAACTTTGGTAATTTTAAATATTTTGACCCCAAATTTTCAACATAATCATTTTTTTATGCTACCTCATGAACATGATAGCTGTCATTTTTCAAATCATGTGCAAAATGTCTTTTTGCACCTGTGGTGTGGAATGATGCTGCAGTGGCGTGGAATCACATTTTGCTGGGGGACTTGAAAATGTTCACTGCTGAGTACATGAGGTGGGGTAATAAGAAGGCTATGCTGACAGTTTGGCTGCTGTTGTCCTACAGATGGAAGCTCAGGGCCTGTAGGGACCTTCATTTCCACGGCAACATACATATATGCATTTATGGAGGGATGGAAGTGCAGGGCCCTCCAGGCCTTGCACTCCCACAAGCAAATAAGGATACGATTACACTCTCTCAAAAAGTATGGATGGATGGTAGCACAGGACCCAAAAGGCAAACAAGGATACAATTATACTAGCTCAAAAAGTAAGGAAATTCTTTGCAACAAACTGCATCAATACAATATTTAGGGTTCAGGCTAAAGTGACAAATGTAGGAAAATGTGGCTAGGGTTTACAAACCTAAAACCCCACTACCACCCCTAAAACAAATTGGGGTGCAGTCTTCCTTAGCATTGTCAACCCTAAAGCTTGCCCCATTCTATACACTCCAGAAACATAAACACTTAATGGGGTGAGCTTTAGGGTTGACAATGCCAAAGAAGACTGCAACCCTGATTTGTTTTAGGGGTGATGGTGGTGTTTTAGGGTTGTAAATCCTAAATCCACATTTCCCTACTTTTGTCACTTTAGCCTGAACTCTAAATGATGCATTAAAGCAGTTTTTTTGCTATATATATATATGTGTGTGTATTATAGTGGCGCGGTTGCGCCACTATATTTAGGGTTATGAAGGCACTTATATGTTAAAGTCAAAATGTTACATGTTAATAACTTTGGGCCCATTCAACAGATTCACCTGAAATTTGGTATGCATGGTGGGGCATGGTAGATCTCTTGAAATACCAAATTTTGTTTCAGTCAGACTTACGGTCTTTGCACATGAAAACACTTAAAAAAATGCAAACATCCAGTTTTGGAGGCAGTTTGGGGGATTTTGTCCATGGCCCTGTGTGGCCATCATGTGGTGTGCCACTCTGTGAGATGGCTCATCTGAAAGAGCTTGGCTGGCCAAACATGCCACCTTTTCTTTGGTGAAAAACTATTGAGACATTCAAAAGTTATAGCACGTTTAATTTCCCTTTATAAGTCAATGGGAAAATTTATATGGTTGTTTCGTGAACAAAGAATGGGGTTCTGGCCATCTGGTCCCACCTAGCAGTCAAAGAATTTGTGGCCTCGTGGTTCAAGAATCTTTGTCCCCAAGAATTATTTGATCGCGAGGTCCACCATCTTGTTTTTAAATTCCAATTGGAAAAAATAAGTATCTTGGCTCTGGGGTCACTCCTGATGTAAAGCTTACATGGGTTTTACTCAGGGGGTTTCGATCTATAGATCCATGCATTTGGTTTAGTTTAAAATGGTCAAAAAATCGAGTTATAAGCTTTTAAACTTTTTGATCGTGCCTCACTAAAGATCTTTGATCGTGAGCCTGCAAATTCTTTGACCGTGATCTTGCATTGCGAGCTAAAAATTCAATTTTCTTAGCTCAGGGTTGGCCTAGGAACACAAATGAGGGTGGGTTTTGTTCAGGGAGTTCCATTCTATCAAGGCATGGTAGTGGTTTCATCTAAATCATCCAAAAACTCGTGTTTCACCATTTTTTATTCTTTGATCATGAGCATAGTGTTCTCTTAAACTTCCCTGTGGCAGGCTAGATTGAGTGATGTGTGACATCCCCTCGCTGATACCCACAGCCCCAGCTATGGTCAAGGAAACAAGTACTCAGCAGGAGACAAAGCAGGAACACACGCAGGCTGAACCACACATCACAAAGGACATCAGTACCCATTCACAGCTCCCCAGTACAAAGATCCCAGTCTGATCCTCATCAAAAGAGTTGGCATATCATCCACCATGAGCGTATAGAAGAGACTGTAAAGATCCTGAAGTAGTTTGCATCCATACATAGAAGTTGCATGAGTAAAGATCAGCATAAGACATCTGCACATAACTGTATACACAAACTGGGGAGAAGTTACTGTTCCAGCCCTTTTTACAGATGAAGCTGCAACTCTTTTTTATGAAATTATATCTATTGTCAGACAGCTTAGCAAAGAGAATACTGGCTTGACATAGGTAACCATGGTTACCAAATTTGTGTAGGTTGCAACTGACATCAGTTGTGGAAGGAGTCTTCCCTCATCAACTGATTGGGTGGAACAGCTTTGTGAGTTTCATAAGCTGCCAAATTTGTGCTGTGCACCAAAATTGGGAGAGAGCAGTTACAGCCCATGAACCTCCAGTGCCATGCAGTGCTCATGTAACAGAAACCATGCAACAACCGGCCATTTTACTTATAGAAACTCAAGGGCACTAAAATAGTGAGAAAAGCCCAAAACTCAATGACAGGCGAATAATTCAAATGAAACCCATTGTCTCTGAGTGAGAGTGCTGAACAAAAGTGAAAACAGGCTTTAAGTTGCAAAGCACTTTAATACCTCTTAGGGGTAGACCCCGATCCACTGCCTCAGGATGCACTCAGGCATTCAGGCAAGAACATTTTTATTTTCAAGTAGATGAAGCCACACAATCCTTGGACCTCGATCTCCCATCTGCCACAGCATCCACTGTATTGACAAAATGTTCAGTATCTTGCAGCGTTGTGAAGAATCTAGGGAGCATCCCGGCTTTATTACTTTCAGCTTTGTTGAGTAAAGCGGGGTGAAATCCCATCCCCGGTAGTGCAAGGTCATCTTGACCCCAGCAAATCTCTGTCTCTTCACCTGAACTTCCTGGGAAAAATCTTGGAAAATGGACACCTGGCCACCATCCACTGGAATCAGAACCTGGACTCTTGCAGCACATAATACCTTTTCTTGGGAAAATGTAATGGGTTTCATGTAACTCTGCCTAAAACTCAAGTTTCACCATTTTTTATTCTTTGATCATGAGCCTGCAAATTCTTTGATCATGAGCCTGCAAATTCTTTGATTGAGAGTTTCTTTGATCGCGACCTTGCATCGTGAGTGAGAGACGAGATGGCGCTTTAAAAAATTCTAATTTCTCAGCCCAGGGGTGGCCTAGGAACACAAATGAGAGGGTGGGTTTTGCTCAGGAGGCTTTGTTCTATCAAGACATGGCAGTGGTTTCATGTAATTCTGCCTAAAAGTCAAGTTTCACCATTTTTTTAATCTTTGATCGTGAGCCTGCAAATTCTTTGATCACGAGCCTGCAAATTCTTTGATCGTGAGATTCTTTAATCACAATCTTGCATCATAAGTGGGGGATGAGATGGGCCTTTGGAAAATTCAAATTTCTCAGCCTGGGGGTGGCCTAGGAACACAACTGAGGGTGGGTTTTGCTCAGGGGGCTTCGTTCTATCAAGGCATGGCAGTGGTTTCATGTAATTCTGCCTAAAAGTCAAATTTCACCATTTTTTTCTTTGATCATGAGCCTGCAAATTCTTAGATCACAAGCCTGCAAATTCTTGTATCACGAGATTCTTTGATCGCCATCTTTGATCGCATGGGAGGGACAAGATGGGCAGATTTTATAATGGAATAGATAGGCCAATTTTCACAATCTTTAAGTTTAAATATCTTAGAAACAGTTTGGTCTTTTTACTTGAAATTTGGAGGGTGTTGATGGCATGTCCTGCACATGTGAATTATAGTGTATATGTGTCAGAAAAAATATTTTTTGCAGAGACATTGTGTGACGCAATTTACGTTTTGCGAACAGTGTTTTGCATTCTGGTGGTGCCTTGAAACTGATAGGGTACCTAGCCTTAGTGTCATGGATGTACTTTTCAGTCATTGTGTCTGTAAAATGTGAACAGGTGTGGAATTCTGCAACTCCAACGAATGAAAATCTCAAACTTTAACATGTTATATCTCAGACACGGTCTGATCTTTTACATTAAAACTTGGAGGGTGTTGATGGTAGAGACACCTTTACAAGTTGATGGGAGCGCAGAGCCTGAAGGGCCTGTGCTCCCACCAACTTCTGCAAGTTCTAAGTGTTCTATTCTTTCTCAAAAAGTAAGGAAATTCTATGCAACAAACTGCATTAATGCATCATTTAGGGTTAAAACACAAAAAGCCAAGAAATGAAAAATCTTTAGGGTTGCCTCTCCCCCCTCGTGGACCCGCCAATCATCCCAAGATTGACAGATGGTGGGGTGTGTCATTGGGGTTGTGAGGCCTAAATGTTGCCCCATTCTTGTTCACTGTTACTTTTTCAATATGATTACACAAGGAATGGGGCAACATTAAGACCTCACAACCCCAATGACACACCCCGTCATCTGTCAATCTTGGGATGATTGGCTGGTCCACAAGGGGGGAGGGGTAACCCTAAAGATTTTTCATTTCCTGACTTTTTGTGTTTTAACCCTAGATGATGCATTAACAGTTTTTTGCATAGAATATATATATATATATATATATACTGTATATATATATATACACACATACAGTGGGCTGGATATTCAAAAGGGTTGTGCCTGCGCAAGTCCGTAATTGCGTAATTCTGCCATATTCAGCAGGAGGCAGTTCGCCCCCCAGTCAAGCTGAACAACAGCGCAATGCTAATGAAGGCATGCTGAACCGGAGGGGAGGAACTGATGATAAACTGCAAGCCCGAGTATTCATGGAGTGTGCAGAGTTGTGCAGGGCACAACCCCAACTTGCGCCTGCACAACTTGAGCAAAAAAAAAGAGGAGAGTCGAGGGCCACCCACAGGTGAGCTGACACATTGCAGGGTGCAACACAGCAGCTGCCACCTGTGGGTGGCCCTCAACATACTCCCTGTGCCCCCCTGCAGCCCAATCATGGGCATATAGTAACCCCTCCCCAACTGGCCCAATCGCTGGCATAAGTTAAAAAATCCCCCACCCCTGACTGGCCTGATCAAGGGCATAAGTGACAATAAACCCCCACCTCCCACTAGCCCAATTGCAGGAGCAGCAAAGAGTTCAAACCCCAGGACATATCCCTGGTGGTCCAGTGGACCATGAAGCCCGATCGTGGGCAAATGTTTCAAACCCCCCAGAACATATCCCTGGTGGTCCAGTGGACCCGTGAAGCCAATCGCGGGCAGCAAAGTGTTCAAACCCCCAAGGACCACCTACCCTGCTGATCTGGTGGCCCCACCCCCCACCCACCCACGAAGCCCCACCACCCCGCTCCCCACCGTCAGCCGGTGTGCGGCAGCATCCCACCCACCTGCCGCCCTGCCGACTGACTGCCTGGTAGGGCTGCACGCCCATTGGTTCAGGGTTTTTTTTTTGCTGTCGCTAACTAAAAACAAGATGGCAGCAGCACAAAAGTACAAAACCCATTTGCGGCAGTAAAAAGTGCTTTCATGAACGTTTTCGGACCTAGCATATATTTTTCCTATAGGCCATAATGGGAAACTTAAAAGTTTAATAACTTTTGAGCAGAGTAATATTTTTTGACCAAACCTTCAAAAGACACTTCAGTGATCCAATCCCCATATACTCTGAAAATTGCAGACCACAACCACAAATCATTTGGGCTGTAGAGACGAATAAATAATTTGCCAAAAAGTGAGGATTTTTCACACTTTGTGGCACTCTGAAGTTTTGCTATCTCATATCCAACTGGAATGAAACTTACCAGATCAAGAGATCTATGGTACCAAATGGTGCATGCAAAATTTCAGGAAAATTGAACAAAGGGCTACAAAGTTACTAAAATGCAAATGTTTGGATTTAACATAGAAGTGGGCAAGCAACCCTCACTAAAGTGCCAGAACCGTGGCACTATAATGTATTATATGGGTGCAGTGGTGCCTTTATAGTTAGGGTTGAGTAGCAATTTCAACACTACAATGCGGGAGTGCCCTATCAATGCAGGTCGTGCCTTGCTGGGTGTAACATTTTAATAAACATGGCGGCAGCTGTTGCCGTCCACCTCTCACAGTCCTGCCTGAAAGCTGATGTTGGGAAAACCCAATCCCCCTTTAGGTATGCCCCCTTCCCAGTTCATTTGTCCATGGAGAGCCCAATCCCTGTCAGCATAATGTCCCCCTATTTTAATTTGTCTGCCGTGGGGGGTGCCCAATCCCCCTCGGCAACATGCGCCCCCCAAACACAGACACATTTTCTGTGCTGACAGGGGCCCAATCCCCATCAGTTTCAGTCCCCCTCCAAAAAAAAACACAGGTGGCACACTGGGAGCCCACCCCAGTGTGCCCAGACAAACCTGTAAAACAAAAACCTTCCCGCAATGTCTTTTTATTTGCTTTTAACCTGTAAAAGAGAAAAATGGTCCCTCGATGTCTCCAGTGCCCCCTCCCCCAACCCGCACCCACCCTCTGTGCACCCCACCACCCTACACCCCTCACCCCATACTTACCTCTGGAACCTGGCACAATGATCTTCAGTGGAGCGGGAACATGTCTGCACTCTTCAAAGCCGACTGCGAACTGAAGAAATGTCAGTAAGCTGTATAATGGCATCAGTGGGGGTTCAACTTAGATGGATATCGCAGCCATTTTTGTGACTTTTGGCTCCAAATTTTCAACATGGGGTTCTTGGGACCCCACCTCATGAACTCAGTCACTATCATGTTGTTATTCAGTTCCGAAAGGTGATTTCATGGTCACTGCGTGGAATCACCTTTTTGACCCATTAACAAAATTACAGTGTTACTGTTCATGATGTGGGCTCCCCAAAAGCCTATGTTGCAAATTTGGTGAAAAAAGTAAAAAAAATTACTACGTTATGTGCGTGCATTGCGCAGTTTCCTTGCACACTCGTAACTTCGAGAATTTTTAACATTTTCAATCCAGATTTTCAAAATTACCATTTTTATACACCTCCTTATGAACAGTACAGCTGTCATTTTTGATTTCCTACCCGAAATGTGTTTTTGAATATCTGGTGCACAATGGTGCGATCGCTGTGGGAAATCAATGTTCAGGACAGATTAAAAAAATCATAGTGACACTGTTCATGAGTAGAGGTCCCAAAATACCCATGTTGAAAATTTGGTGAAAGAATTCCACAAAATGACTGTGTTACGAGTGTGCATTGTGCAGTTTCCACGTACGCTTGTAACTTTGAGAATTTTTAATATTTTCACTCCTGATTTTCAATATTGCCATTCTTCACACCTCCTTATGAACAGTACAGCTGTCATTCTTTACACACTGCCTGAAATGTGTTTTTGCATATCTGGTGCATGATGGCGCGGTTGCTGTGGGAAATCAACATTCAGGACAGTTTAACAAAATCACAGTGCCACTGTTCATGAGCAGAGGTCCTAAATGCTTTCATGAGGTGGGGTCACAAAATGCCATGTTGAAAATTTGGAGAGCAAATACCAACAAATGCCCAGGGCGTTAGGGTTTCTAACCATAATGTCCCACCCTGCAGAGACTGACAGACATCAGGGGTATGTTTTTGGATTGTCAGCTGTAATGATCATGCCATTCCACCCCATCCCCACCCCCACCCTGTAGCCAGTGACAGGCATCAAGGTATGCCTTGGACTCTTCGGCCCCAAACTTCACCACATTCTCCTATACTGCACCGATCTCAATGTATTTCCTTATGGAATGGGGTGAGCATAAGGCTCAATGACCCCAAGGCACAATGCAACACTTGTCAGACTCTACAGGGTAGGGTGAGGTGAAATGGCATGAGCGTTATGGCCAGTGACCCAAAGGCACATCTCAATACCTGTCAATCTCTGCAGGGTGGGGTGGAGTTGACGTTGGTTCCATACTTCACTGCAATTCCTATTATGCATCTCTCTTGGTTACCCACCCAACAGTGACATTTCACCAGCGAGGTTCCCCACAGCGACTACAGCACCATGCCGCGGTGGGGAACCCACTGGTACCTGTTGCTGTCTGTCAGGGGTCCAGCACCCCCCCAAACAACTCTGACTTGGAGTTAATAATCCTAAAGTGGAGGGGTGCAGGGGCCAGCCCCCCTAAGAAAACACAGACAGCCAGTGGGAACTGGCAGCCAACTGCAGAATGTGGTCGACCTGCCGGTTTCACTGATGGGGTATTCGACAAATATTTTGTCGAGCACCCATCGTGGATCCCATCTCTCTAACTCCTGCACTACCAATGCCAGCAAGACAACATTTGGCATTGACAAATGCTTGTTGATTTTGCACCACTTGATGGGCATGGAACCAAACTTGCTCTGTGCCATCTTGTTGATTATTTTCCATGAATCAACAAGCATGGAAATACATAGATATGCTGTTATTTTTTTTTTTATTATTTAGTTGTTTAACATGGTATAGCACACTAAGCTGAAAGCTTTTTTACAGGAGCGACCTGGGAGCACAAGGAGGTTAAGTGACTTGCTCAGGGTTACACAGTATGCAAGTGGAAGCTGTGGGATTCAAACCCAGGTCTGGCCTGCTGGATGTCACCAAATTTGCAGCGCAGAGCCTTAGACCACTGCGCTATACTGCCTCCAAAAACAAACACCAGAACCTAGCTAAATGGGTCATGTTTAGCTAGATTCAGTTGTTTGTTTTTTTAAAATAGGAGCCACAAATACATTCTCAGGTTGGCGAGAGGAGTCATTCACCAGTGTTATCTGTTATAAGAACAGTGGAAATTTCTTGACTTCTACAGCTGCATCTCAGTTTGTGCTTCTAGTTGCAATGTGAGCTGTGAACCGCCATTTACCTGGTGTTTGATGCTGCCCCCCCACACTCCATTGCTGTCACTCGCAATGTGTCATGTCACCCTGGTGTCTAGTGGCACCCACCATCCTTCCAGTCACTGTCCCCTTATTTATATAAACTTTCTCTGGTGTCTAGTGGCACCCCCTTCCCCACCCACCAATCATCATCCCCATAAATAAATATATTCCCTGATGTCTAGTGGCACCCACCAATCACCGTTCCCATTATCAAATTATATATTCCCTGGTGTCTATTGGCACCCCTCACCTGCCGATCACCATTCCTGATTTCCCTGGTGTCTAGTGGCACCCTCCAACCACTGATTGCCATCCCTGTTATCAAATTATATGTTTCCTGGTGTCTAGTGGCACCTCCACCCTCCCATTTGAGCCACATCTTGAAATGAAGAAAACAGTCCCTCAATGTGTCTTTTTCAAACTTTTTTCAAACCTGTAAAAAAAGAAAATGGTGCCACACTGATCAGTCCCCCTACCTCCCACTTAGCACCCACCACCCACACTCCCAGTTACACCCCCACACAGCCTCACTCACCTGAGCAGGTCCCAGGTTCAAGATCCACTCTCTGATCAAAGACACATTTTGTGCTGGAACCGGCAACTGCAATATGAGAAACTAAGGTAAATGTATTGCAATGGGGGGGTCAACTTTTGTGCATAACGTAACCATCTTTTGACATTTTGATCCCAAATTTTCCACATGGCCTTTTGGGGACCCCACCTCATCAACAATATGACTGTTATTATGCAACTCTCACCAGAAAGTTGAATTCACAGTTGCTTGGTGAATTCACCTTTCAGGGGGGATTTGAGCATTTTTCCTGCCCTTGTTCATGAGGCGGGGTCATAAGATGGCTAATGTGAAAATTTGGGGTCAACATATGTAAAAAGGGCAAAGTTATGCCCATTCATTGTAATTTCAATACCCACACTCATAACTTCTGAAATTTTAAATATTTTGACCACAGATTTTCAACATAGATTTCTTATTATACCACTTTATGTATGTTTCAGATGTCATTTTTCAAATCCTGTCCAAAATGTATTTTCGCACCTGTGGCATGAAATGGCATTGCAAGTGCACAGAATTATGTTTTGGTGGGGATTCGAAACATTTTCTGTACTGGGTACATGAGGTGGAGTAATAAGATGGCTATGCTGACAATTTGGTCACTGTTGTCCTATAAATGGAATCGCAGGGCCCTCCACAGCTACATTTATATACGCATCTATGGAGGGATGAGAGTGCAGGGCCTGGAGTGCCATGTGCTCCCACAGGCAAATAAGGATATGATTATACTTTCTCAAAAAGTACGGAAATAAATTGTAAAAAACATTGTTAATGCTCTAATTAGGGTTAAAGCCATACAAGTAAGGAAATGTGGCATTAGGATTTCCAGCTCTAACAACCAACCCTCACTCTGCACACATCAACAGGCAGCAATGGTGTACCTTGGGGTCATCAGCCCTAATACTCACCCCATTCTCGTATACCATATCCATCTCAGCTTATTTACTTATGGAATGGGGTGTGCATTATGGCTGATGACCCCAAGGCACACCCCTGACAACTGTTGGTGTGCGGGGTTAGGGTGTTAGGGTTGGAAAACCTACTGTTGCAAGTCCCTACTTTTGTCATTTTAACCCTAACTGGAGCATTAACAAAGTATTTTGTAATATAGATATGTAAAGTATGTATAAATGTGTGTTTAGATGGAGTGTGATATCAATGTATTACTGTTTACCGAGAAACAGGAATCGCTGGAGAAACTTACCACAGTGAATAGATGGTTGTTCCTGCTTCATCAAGTGCCTGAGGAATTGGAAATATTAACATTCCATGATGCTCGATGATGAATGACGTGATTTTGTTGATGACATGTACTGTTTGTGAACTGAGGATGACTTATATTGTTTGCATCTTACACATTGCTATGTATGTACTATGTATCAGCCCAACTAGTTTGGATGTTGTTAGTTTGGATGTTGTTTTCTTCCTATTCCTTACGTTGGCGCAGTCATCATTTAGTGGTTTTGGAGTGACATGTCAGATTGAAAGAGTCATCATTGCAGTCATCCACGGAACAGTGAGGCAATAACATACCTGTATAACCCCAAATCAAGCAGCAGTGTGCTGTTTGTAATGACGAATGCACGTTGCAGGGAATCCCATCATGAGTGGCCAGTGCTGACAACCATGGACAAGGTGTGACCTGATGAGCAGCAGCACAGAGAGAAGGATTGGGCCCACTCTGGAATGGCAGGAGACACCACCTGTATAATGTCAGTTAGCACTGATGAGCCATGATTAGCAAGTGCATGGTCTGCATCTGCCAATCTACTCCCTGCGTACTCATCAACTGACAGTACTACAAATCATGTTAAAAGCAATACAAGGCCACCCTTAATGAGCAAACAATGGCAAGCAACCTATGGTCCATGGTAGCTCACCACAGGTGACCATCTACCGTGCCTGACACCTGACCACAAGCACAAAATATCTACATTCACTGTCATGGAGGGGTGGTAATGTGCTGTGTAAGTATGGACAGGTGATGGTGGCAAAACAGGGCAATGCATAGAGGGGGGAGGGTGTGCCATGAGTGAGTGAGTGAATGTGTCAGTATACAGTGTGGTGTGGTTTGATGGTGGTGGCAAGTTAATGAAATGCAAGGACTGTACAGGGTGGTAAACTACTGGGTAGGGACAGTGGATATTGGACAAGTGCTGACAGTGCACATCACAGTGAAGAGTTATCAAGGAGGAATTATTATTAACAATGGAGGGGGTACAAGTCATGACAATCGAGATACTGTGGTGCACTGACAGTGCTAAGTGTGGACTGGAGTGTGACACTCCTGACAATACATATAGTGCTGAGTGACTTACCCTACTGCCAGAATAAGGATAGTTCATGGGAGAGACAAATGCAGAGTATATATACTGTATGCTCTTAAAAGGGATGGCAGCAGTGACTCCCCAAACACATAGTGTTAGGTATGAGGCAGCAGCATTCACTATAGACAAGTTTGTGCACACTGATAAAGGGACTCCCACAGCTCAGTAATCACATAATGGTGAGTGAACTGGCACACAGTTTTGAGTTGTTTGTGTGCTACTACTACTAAGGGTACATGGTGTTGAGCAATGTGACTGTAGGTAAGGGATGCCACACCCTTCCAGTATGATAATGTTATGGGACTGAACCATAATTATTTGGCCTCATATCCCAGTGGATGTATGTCACAATGTCTTCCACCTACTTCCTTACCCTATATGAATACCTTGTGGCTATCAGTACAGTTTTGAACTGCAGCACTATTTCAGCCCCCACTACCTCTGCTGGATAGTTGTTCCAGTAGTGAACCACCTTTCTGTGAGAAGGTAATTCCTCACATCCATACTAAATTGACCCATTTCCAGCTTCATAAGCTGGCCCCTTGTTGTAGGGCACCTTTTCCTGGGAAAAAAACACCCCTCCTGTACCAAATTAATAACCATGAGGCACTTAAAGATCTGTATCATATACCTCCTCTTCCTACTCTCAAGGGTGTACACATTGTGGTCCTTTAGCCTATCCTTGTGAGGTTTTTGATGAAGACACTGCACAACTTTTTTATCCCTCCTCTGGACTGCCTCCAGTCTGTCTGTGTCCTTCTTGACATGTGGTCTCCAGAACTGGACAGATAACTCAAGCTGTGGTCTTACCAGTGATCTACATAGGAGCAGTATCACCTCCATGTTCTTGCAGGTTCTAAGAACCCCAGCATTTCACCACCCTTACCGACTGCCTTGCCACACTGCCTGGGCACCTTTAGGTCATCCAATATAATTCCCCCTACATCTGTTTCCTGCTTGGTGTTTGTCAGTATAACTCCATTCATTATTTTACATATCTCCTGGGTTTCTATGTACTAGGTGCATTATTAACCTCTTTTTTGCATGACAAACAAGCTTCCATACCATTACCCACCCTTGAGGTCTTTTCAGATTCCTGCCAATCCTGTCAACCACCTGAGTTGTGCACTCAGGTGGTTGACAGGATTGGCAGGAATCTGAAAAGACCTCAAGGGTGTGTTGCAGATCTTGTTCTCCACAAACAGGCAGACCTTCCCTTTCAAGTCCTCTGCTATATCACTTATAAATAACTCTAGCCATAGCTGATAGGGCTGTGAAAAGCTACCAAATGACCTAAGTCATTTTCTTGTTGGTGCCATGTAGTGCTATTTAGTCACACTCATTACAGTGCTCCCAGATCCAAATAACCATTTTCCTGTAAGAAACTCTCATGTTTCCTGTATTTTCCCTGTACAGGCAGCATCAAATCTCTATATAAATCCCTGTAGATTTTTCCATAAGCCACTAGTTCCTTATTTGTGACTTTGTTGTTTATTTAAATGTAATACGTTGGCAGCCTTACATCAGGAAAATGGCTCTGATTTGCTGTTAGATTTATGTGTCAAGCTGACAGTGAAATCACAGGTGAATGACCTGGCAGCCACTGAATTGCTGTTCCTAAGTAGCAGTGATGTCACAGTCAGTGAGGTCATGATGCTGGTGATGTAGTGTGGGGCAGTATAGCTAGCTATGTCAGCTGTCACACAGAATGCTGTTCCACACAGTGCCGTAGGAAGGCATTTTGGTGCCCTGGGCAAGAGACTAATTTTGTACCCTCCCCCCCAAAAAAAGAGCCGGTTGCGGACCCCAGAAGCTCTGAGAGGTTTACATGCTCTGTAGTGAGATTTGGGGCTTTTGTTGAAGAAAAAACATACTTTTGTTACATGTACCCACCCCTGACTTCAGGGAATATTTTGGGTAGCACACCCCAATCTTGCCCTTGGTTATGCACTCCCAGTCAGTCCCTAGTGTCCAGTGATATTCCCTTTACCATGCCCCAATTCAAATTCAAGTAGTTCCTGGCATCTAGCAGTAAATCTCCCCCCCTCACCCTGCCCCAGTCAAGTCAAGCAGTTCCTGGTGTCTGTGTTACCCCTTCCTCTCCTCCGCCCGACAGGTCAGGCTAGTCCTGGTGTCCACATGTATTTTACCACCCCCTTCAACTTACCTCAGAAGATGCCCCCTACCTGGCATCTGATTCCCGTGCCCACCCCAACAACAGCTGGTAAAAACTTTCCTATCTTCTTCTTGGATGACACTGCACTGCTTGCTATGCTATCTCATCATCTGGAGAAACTTTCTTACAAATAATTAACTGTTCTATAGGAATGGAAATACACACAGTGAGCAGTCCTTCATATTTAAAAAAAAACATTTGCATGTTTTGTTTTTCAGATGGTGACAGGTGGCTGAATACGCTTTGGCTCAGAGCTATTGGAGGGAGTGGTCACAGTGTCTGGGCTGGCTACGGTACGATCTTGTCGCCTTCCCACTCCACAATCCACCCCCACACACCCAGAGGTAGCAGCAGTGTGAGCCCGGGCCTGTCTCTATCTAGCTAGCTCTTTTTTTTAATATATACTGTATATATATTATTCATATGTGAGCTGAGCGGTAGACTGAGCCTGAACCTGTGAGGAGGGTGACTGGGTGAGCGAGTGCCCTGAAAACGGCAACTCGGGAGGCGTGAATCATTCAAATAAATTAATCGGAACGCGCGCTGCAGATCACTGGAGGTCCCAGCACAGCCTGCAGGGATGGAGTGGGCGACAGCACCGGGGAGTTACTCAGGGTGGGACGCCAGGCAAGTAATAGTGACGAGTTGATGAGGGATGCATTGCTACCTGCCACTGCCAGCCAGCCCAGACCCAGTAAGACAGAGTAAATAGAGTTCAACGGTCACATGATGAAACTTCAGCAGCCCCTTGAAAAATTCGATTACTGTCGATGTGACACCCCCATCCCATCACAAAGACGAACTAAGGAGGTCAGAGGACATCAGGAATCATCAGAATCGATCTGGAAATCACACAAAAAAAAAATCCCCCACGGCCCCCTCCACAGCGAGTCATCATCAGTCTACTTTCTGAGTGTGCTACTGTCACTAAGCCATTTTAATCAATTTTTTTTCATCAATATGAAGACGAGTGTTGTTCAGTTGCTGCCTTGCAAAACAATGCCTTTTTTTATTTGCTCAATTGTTTTTATGTTTGCTTACACTGTATCTAGTCTTTCTCCTCCGAGTTCCTCCTCACTCTGCTATCTATCCTCCAAGCTCCTCTGCTCAGCTGCCCAGCTAAGTATTTATACCACTTCAGTTGTTTATTTTTCCACTCCGTTTCTTTACTACTCTCTCAGCCACCCGCACTCTATAACCCACGCACTCAGCGTGACCATGTGACCTCCTCCCCTTGTTGGTTCTTCCGTGGTGATCGCCCCTGCTGGTCAGACATAATTATAGTAAAAAAATAGTAAACTTAAAGCTACAGCACAGCTGCTGTGTAAGTGAATCAGCCAGGGGAGCAAGAGCTTGACTTGAAAAATGCACCCCTTGGAGGCATGCGCCCGGGGCTGGTGCACCACCCGCCCCACCCTTCCTATGGTACTGGTTCCACACATCACACATACTAACATCAGGTAAACAATCTTCTAATTAAACAAAGGAAAAATATAAAGTACCTCAAATATAAAAGGTAATGGTCGACTGCTTTTAAAATCTAATATTAGTTTTAGGCAGTACACAAGCTCTTTAACCCACATGCCTAGTGTGGGGATAGAACCTACAGCTACAGATGCAGTGATTATTCCGCTACGTGGAGTGACCACTGTGAAAGGCTCACCTTGCATTGTAATTATGACTTTGCGTTGACATTCCACCTTAATGTGGAGTAAGGCGAAGTGGCAACAATACAGGCAGCCCCCCCCCCGCACATCACATGGCTTACAGTACTGTAAGTCACATGCTTTAGCCAGGCAGGAAGGAAGTGACTCATGCAAGCAGATACTTTTACCTTCTCCTTTGCAGAGGTAGAGAGAGGAGGCAGTTTGTCTGTGTAGGAGTTAGGACTCGGAACAGAGTAGATCATATAAAACCCACCCAACAGCTTTTTTCAAAGCTATATTGTTGTTTATTGTTTTTTGTAGTCTTTTTGCAGTTCATTTTTATGTTTGCTTGTGCACATGCGCAAGAAACATTATGTGACAGCTTAGGAGAGAAGCGGGTTGTGGAGGTGCGGCACTGTGGCAGTCAATGCTGGCACTGCATTGTTGGGTTTAGCTCAACCAATGCAGGGCCAGTGTCCTGATGATGCTGGTTCTGCAGATTGCCACCAGCTTGTAAGGATTTCGCCGCTGCAATCAGGGGCCACCTCGTCATTGCAGTGTCAGCCATTCCACTGCAATGAGGGAGAGACCCGTCATTGCAGGGTGGTACCTTGCTTGGTGCAACATTACCAGGCACATGGAGGTTCTATGCTGTCACCTCAGAGAGTTGATGTACCACTTGCACTAGACATACTGCATTCACCACCACCAGCACCACCAAAATTGCTACTCTCACCACCACTGGACAAGATTTCAAAATCATTATACTCTTCCACCTCATCATGCCTATAGTAATCCTCTGCTGTTATTTCATCACTACTGCACACTTTTAATTTCCTACTTTCCTACATGATCTTGCAGCCATGGAAGGGGATAACATGCTCATTATGGTTGATGACAAGGGTGAACGTCCCACTGTGGTATTAGCTGCCATCTTGTGCTGGGTCCACAGTGCCATGTGCCTGTTCTTAAGATGTGTATGCTGTCCCCCTGTGCCCAGATGGCTCCCCTTTTTACCTCGCCTCACACACGCATGGCAAACCTGGCAGATTGCAACTGACTCATCATTTGCATCTTGCACAAAAATATCCCAAAACAAGGGATTATGATCCTCTTCTTTTAACATGTCCCTGATGCTGCTCATTGGACTCCGTTTTTTTAAGCCCTGAAGTGGGGTGTGTGTTACATGATTTTTCAGGCTGGACACACTTGGACTGCAACTGACCACCACGACTACCTATCGTTATTACTGGATCATCATCATCAACTGAAACTGGTAAATCACAACTTTTTACGGGGGGGGGGGGTGTTAATGCAAACAGACCCAGACACAGCCACCTTGAATTTCTTTTTCTCTGGTTCCCAACAGGGGTCACTGACATCATTATCACATTCATCAACAACATCATCCACATCCACATCTTCAGCTTGGATGCTGGCATGTGGACTGCATGTTGCAACCACAGCAACATCAGCATCATCAGATTCATCATCAACACCACCATCACCCGATATTGTTTCACCACAGTGTGAATAATTGCATGGCAAATCGGTGGCCTGAACCATGGTGGAAGAAACATGACACTGTATGTTATCATTGCCATGATGATCAGAATCCTCATGTTCGGTTACCAATGGGATGTTACTGGGGAGTATGACATCATCTACACTGTCACTCACTGCTTTACACTCAATTATATTTTTGGACATGGTCAACTGGTCAGAAGCGGAACTTGAGGTAGTAATACTCATACCATCAGCAACTGCACTAACACCGCCAGCTGGGACAACATCATCTCCTCCAACTATGAGTGAAGCTACCGATTGTGCTGTAAAAAACACATCAGCAATCCACTTCTGCGACTGAGTACTACCACACCCACAGACAGTCTTATCACTGGCAGCAGTGCCATGCTGAGAAACAGCTTTGCTTGCACATCTCTTTGCGGGCATTTTGGGGGAGCAACAAGAATATTCTAAACAAATTTAGCTTTTGAAACATTTACTCTGGGCCATTGGATATGAAGCCCAAAAAAAACAAACTGTGGCTTCAACAAGAGATACAGACACAAAGTCACAACAAGTTCAACAACATCTTAACTAACCAGTGGTGCTCAAGTCACAATACAATCCAGAAAAGAATACCTTCTGCCAGTTGGGGGGGGGGGGGACACTGTGACTGCAGATTACAGTAACAGTGCAAAACCAAGATACCACAATGGCAGTACAAAAATCACGCAGGTGCAGTGCATAGCAGGTTCACATTGTTGTGCCTGCAATTACATTGTGGCACAATAAAAGATGTATTATTTGATGTCACGCACTGCACACACACTCACACACACCTTGTTTAAGCAAATTGAAAACTTCAGTAATATACCACCACGTATTTTAAACAACCTGAAATTATGCACTGCTGCACCAGGTCCACAACACAATCAGCAAAGAAATTTCAACAATTACTGAAAATATTACTATGTGTACATTAACACTGTCATACAAGAAAAATATAACCAAAAAACAAAGAACCCCCTATTTCTCCAACTTAAATCTACCTACTCCACAGATACCCCCTTCCCAAAAGCACACTTCCACTGCCTGTCTCAGTACACAAACTGAATGTTGTACATTAATATTCAAAATCCACACACAAACAATAAATATTCAATGATATGAGCACAGGAGGGTCTGCTACAATCGCTGCACTAAAGTTTCAGCAAATAAAATTACTCAAAAAGGCTTTTTTAACAGATTTTAGAGGGTTTGAATCACTGAGAGCTCTCAGAGCAAACTGTCTCCTACAGGTACCTACACACACTACCCTGAATTAGGGATGAGCAGAACGATCTAGAGCCCATGTGACCTGCAATCCCATGAATCACTGCAAAATTCGCCTTTGGAGCTCACCAACAAGGCAAAGTGATGCGAAGTGCATTGATTTCAATGTATTTTGTCTTAAAATTAGTGGAGTAGTGGTTTGGGGAAGGTGGAATAACGCAAAGTCATTGCTTTCAATATACTTTGCATTCCTCATTTTAACACAAAGTACTATAGTTCGCATTGCGGAGTATTTCATGGATTCCGCATTACTCCACGAATCACTTCACTGAGCGAATTGGGGCCATTTCGCCCACCACTACCCACTGCCTTCTGATCTTCCAGTCTCAGAGGCCAGTGTGCATGCTATTTTTGCATCTTTCATTTATTAGTTTTAACACAAATTCTCGCAGACTTTTTTCTGACCACCTGATGGAATCTTAAATGAGTTACATAAATGTTATTATTTTCTTCAAGGCCCTGACCCTGCAACTAATAACACTCTCAGTGTATCATATTATAAAATGAGAAAAAAAACAGCCTTCTGTTTCCAGTGCTTGCCTCTAACCTGTAATACAGAAAGGAATGTCAGCTAATGAACTGGAATTCCACTGTCTGTAATCTGACACTGAGTCTGACTTTAGTTTTCACAAAAAACAAAAGGAAATTAATTAACCCCTAGGTTGCAGAACAAAATAGAACAAATCTGTTGGACTGAGCTGGACAGATGATAGAAACAGCAGTTTAAAAGTTTTTTGTTAATATCCTGAGAAGTCCTGAGGTACAATACAGTAGCATCCCCCCTTCCCCTTCAGATGCCTTTAACATAGAACAACAAATAACAAAAATCAAAAGGGGAGTGCACTACTTTGCAGCTGTGGAGGAATTTATACAAATGTCTAAAACAGAAGTTCTAGGAAAAGCCATTTTTAGAGCTACAGATGACAGAACGGCTGTGGGCTCTGCCCACAGCCCTTAAAACTGGTACCATCACTGATCCCTGAGGAACTCAGCTGGTCACCTTGCCTTCATTGTACTGAACTCTGTTTACCACTACCATCTGTGTCCTCTCCGCTAACCAGTTTTTTACCCAGGTTACTGCCTCATTACCCACCTCCAAAGTTACCCAACTTGTCTACCACTGTCCCATGTGGAACAGTGTCAAAAGCCTTGCTGAAAGCCAGGTAGGCCACATCCAGTGCTTCTCCCTGTCCCAAGTCTTTGTTCACCAAATGGTGAGATGAGTAAGCACTCTTGGATGTCCCCCATCTGAACCCATATCTTTGTTCACTTTTATGTCACCAAGTGGTGTCAGGACTCTCGCCATATAAAACTGACTAGTGCCCATTTACCTCTCATCAAAGCTGCTGCTGCCTTTCTGAGGTCCCTCCTCTTGCACTTCTATCATTAACACTGAATTGAAGTACCTGTTCAAGATGTTTACTGTGTCTTGATACCCCTCCATACAATAACCCCCCCAACCATAGAATCCATCCCTTTGTCTGTCATTTGTTGGTAAAATACCAAAAAAATGCCTTGTCCCCTTTTGATACTCCAAGATCTATCCTTCCCTTGGTTTGTGCCTCCTTCCATATTGCTTTGACTGCCTCCCTTTATTTTCCCTGAAACACTTCCCTAACCTTCTCTCTCTCTGGCTCTTCTTATACATTCTGAAGGCCACTCTTTTACACTTAACCTTTTCTGCTACCTCTTTCAAGAACCACAGTGCTCTCCTCTTTCTGTTACTTTTGCTTACTTGCTTGACATAGAGATTTGTTGCTGTCACTGTGCCCTCTTTTACTTTGTCCCACCCCCCGGTCATCTCCCCCTGCTATGTCATTAATAAGGCATTCTCCCCACTTGGTAAAATAAGCCCTCCTGAAGTCCAGGACCAGTGCCATTGTGTGGCTGGATTACTCAGCTCTTCTTATATTATGTTGAAGTACACTGTACTATGATCACTGGCCCCCAGATGGCTTCCCACCTTGACTTTTGTAATATTGTCCCTGTTAGAGAGCACCAGGTCCACTATTGCCCCATTGTGAGTGGGTTCACTGACTAGTTGCCAAAGGAATGCCCCCTGCAAGGAGTCCAGGATGTCCCTACTTCTTTCTGAAGCTACATGAGTGAGGCTACAATCTACATTTGGCAGACTGAAGTCACCACCAGCAATGCCTCCCCATTTTATGCCATTTTGCCAATAGCCTATAATATTAAGCTATGTAATTCCTCCCCTTGTGATGGAGGCCTCCAGATCACACCTGTCTGAATAGGGGCTATGTTTCCTGACTGGAGGGTGACCCACAGCCCTCTCACCTCAGTTACGTATACTTTTATTGCTTTAATACAAGTGTGTATGTTTCTAGGAATGTATGTTCTGAAGGACTGTGCATGGACAACACTGGGGGTGGGGCTTGTCATTCAGCCACAGGCAGAGGAAAAAACATGAGTAATGCCAAAGAAAACAAGTCTTGCAAATAGGTACCTTTTCAGAAGTAATCAGCATCTGTGAAATGTTCTGAGAAAAAAATATTATGCTTCTTTGGTTCAAATGCATCAGGATTGACATCATCACAATTCAGAGCCATATTCCACTGCCTTCTCAATGGCTCCATGGAAGGCAAATGATGGTAGCTAATTTTATGCCCATGCTTTGCTTTTCCAGATGTGTTGCACAACCTGTCACCATACAAGATGGCATTTTGTCTACTGCTGTTATAAAACAGTACAGTGACACAGAATAAAGAATATAAAACATGATGCCAACAAATAAAGGCTTATAAAACAAAAACTGGACTAAGTGCTGATAAATAAATAAGAAGTCATTTTATGTAGGTTTGAAAAAATGTGTTTCACAATTTCAGTATCACTGCTGGTTTGCCTACTCAAAACTTTACCGCACAACATGACTTAGAGCACAGGAGAATGAAAGGCTAGACCAGTGTGGGAGAAACAAGAGTGTGTAGTGACAGGAGAATGTGAGTCTCCAGACGGGAGTGTGTGCATATTGACACAATGTGCACGAGCACAGTGCTCACTTCTGGTCGAGGTCCAGAAATGGTGCTCCCCTCTCCTGAATATGTGCCTGCATTGCATTAGAAACCTAAAAGAAAAGAAAGTGAAGCTTAGTATAAAACTGTACCTTGATATTCTGCTGAATGACTGTTTGGACATCCAGGGTTGGAGTTTGGAGGGATTTGGAGAGCTTTCTTTTAACCCCTGTTTGGTCCTGGGTCACAGCTGGTATTGAGCTTTAGCTCAATGTGCCACTCCCAGACTATAACAATTCTAAAATAAATAAATGAAACTAAAGAGTTAGGTGAGTACTGCCAAGCAGCTCCTTTACAAACATTTTTGGACCTCCCAGCATTTGCTAGAGGCAGCTAAATGGCATCTTAATCATGTTTCTCTTACTTAATCAAAGAAGAGTAATAATAGCTGGAAGGGACTGAGCTAGTAAAGTGGTGCTCAAAGTACTGGGATCAACTCAGGTCCTCTCATTTTGAGTCTTGTTGTTTGCAAACTGCCTTTTTAGGTTATAAAGCCTGCTCCATAGAGTTTCCTTGATGCCACTGTGACCGGGAGCTCCTGCCACTCTTGAAGACTGACCTTTTCTTAAATCTGTTGCAACAGTTCTTCTATTCCTAAGCATAATCTATCCTTTACTATTTCTAGTCCATAAGGTTGGCCACCTGTGGGCACCCCCTTCTCCCTCTCTTGACTATGCTACAGTGTCCTCTTTAATTTTCATTTTACCCTCTCAGGTCCTCGTACAGGGAGGTTATTGTGGTGACTTCAGAGTATATGTAAAACAGGTTATGTTTATTGTTGTTGGACTTAGAATGTAATAGCACTATGTTATAAAATACTGTGATGTATATACTTTATGTTTGTGAAACCTGTAAATCTTGAAAATACCATGGCACTTGGTGTTTTGATAATGCTAAAAAGTACTAGAAGACTATTATATAAATTAAGCTAGTTGTGTTATTTAAAATGCATGTATATTGTTGTAAACTTAAGTAAGAAATGTCATGATGATTTGCGTATATCCCATGATGCACTGCATTATGGAAATAGGTATGATGTTGTATTTCTTTGAAACTTGATTTGTTGCCAATGCCCTTTTGAGTAACCCTTCTTTCAGTGATTCTGCATTGAGGTTCTTTGTTTATAGCTTGTTTTGTTTTTTATTTCTTTTTGAGCCCCCACTATGCAAGCAAATGGGGCTTGCATAGGGGTTATGGCTACAGCTCTACTAGTAAATTGGATCAGAGATCAGTGTCGGTAGGTGCTGGCTAAGTGCAGAGAAAGGACAGTCATAGACTGTTGCTGCAAACTGATGTACTGAAGAAGGAATATGGCATTGTAGAAGCTTATTTCTTGTATTTTAAATAAACATCATACAGAGATTGTGTGTTGAACCTGAAGCTCGGTGTCTGGTCCATTTGTTATCCCACAACCCTCCATAGACTTGGTGTTAGAAGTGGGATAACTTGCTGGAAGTGTCTGGACTGGCTGAAGAGGGACATTTTCTGGTGGATATCACCCAGATATCCCAGGTGGACCGATGCACCAGGAGTTGCCAGAGGAGAACCTGGAGAAGAAAGTCTGTAGAGTTCTGACCAGAACCATGGCTGACAGACAGAGAGAAGCTACTGCCTGGACTGGATCTGAAAGCTCGGAGGAAGGCCAAGCCTGAAGAAGATGAAGAGATGCAGGTCGAGGTAGACTGGAGGTGCGAGAGACAACACCCAGGAGGTGGATACCCTGATGAGGATGACCCACTGGACAAGTGGGAAATGGCTGGAGGCAGACCGACTACACAGAGAGGTGGAACACTGGTTCCAGGTGCTTAACAGGTTCCTACTAGAGAGCTTGGACAAAGAGTTGGAGGAGGATTTTTTGTGGGCTCAGTTTGAGGAGGACCCCCTGACTGAGCAGGATATTCCTTTGTTTCCTGTGTTCCCAGGATGTTACCTGTTAGAGGCCAGAGATGCAAGTATGGAACTGAATGTGACACCCCAGGTAAGACTGTGCCTAGTGATATTGTGCTGGGGTTGAAGACTCCAAGCAAGTAAGAAGAAGCCTATGAGGCTGAAGGGACTTTTCTTGTATTGATGCAGCTAAATCTATTAACAGTATTGACTGAGGTATACTGCATGCTAAAAATACTAATATTGTCAAACTGTTACAATATGTTAAAGTTAAGGAGGGCAGAGAACATTTAAAAAAAATGTCACCCTTGGAAAAAGGCAAACTCTCACATAGGTTACCACGTATTAAATGGTAACAGATGGCTGAAATAGTACAGTGATTAGAAGGATGTTTACTAAGACACCCCAGAGTTAAAAGGTTTAGGAACTTGCTGTTTAACTTTGCAGGGTATTCAGCATGAGAGGTTCATTGGGGTCCTGTAGGTTTCTGTAGAGACCTGCCTGAGGATAAGATGACCAAGGATGTGGGGTCATAGGTTATAAAAGGTTGAAACAGGAGAGTAGAAACTACTATTGCTCCTTCCATTTTCCTGCAGGCACTTTGTGTAAGACAGAGGGGTCAAGTTAGTTGCAGGCAAGGCCAGATGTGGCTCTGCAGTGGTCCCTTTCAGTAGGCAAAAGTATAGCAAGTTTAGTCAGGGGCGGACCTGATGTAAAAGAAAGAGGTACCCAAGGGCAGACAAGGAGTCTGAGGTGGTACATGTGTTTTATTCTTTTCTGAGTGAAAATCTACAAAGGAGAAGTGGGTGGAAAATGGATTGGAACCTGTGCTGGGGTAACACCTTGTGTGTCTACCCTCAGGTGTCTATATCTGTAACAAGTGAAATGAATCAAGAGTCATAGTGGGTTTATGTAGAGGGATTGAACCTAGGTCTTGGCCCCTGCTTAAAACTGATTTGTCTGGTGGGGTTGGAGCAGGTAGTTACTCACCCCAGAAAAAGTCTTTCTATGGTACTGGACTTTACAGCTGTCCAGATTTTTGGTTAAGAAATATAATGGACTTTCCCTGAAAGGAGATGAGACAGTACTGTTAGTCTCTGTTGAGAAGTGTGTTTATGCCTCAGGGTGAAGAATGATGACATCCACCATGTTTATGATAGAATGTTTATTGTTAATAGGGACCCTGAGACAGAGCTTCTGAAGATAGATGGCAGAAGCTCCATCCCTTCCTGGGACAGGAAGGTGGAAAGCAGTCTGCAATAACTGCTTCCCTCTTAAGGTGAGGGATATGTGACTGGGACCTCCTGCCACTCTTGAGGACTGACCTTTTCTTAAATCTGTTGCAACAGTTCCTCTATTCATAAGCTAATCTATCCTTTACTATTTCTAGTCCTTAAGGTTGGCCACCTGTGGGCACCCCCTTCTCCATCTCTTGACTATGCTACTGTGTCCTCTTTAATTTTCATTTTTCCCTCTTAGGTCTTTGTACAGGAAGGTTATTGTGGTGACTTCAGAATATATGTAAAGCAGGTTGTGTTTATTGTTGTTGGATTTAGTGTGAAATAGCACTATGTTGTAAAATACCTTGATGTATATACTTTATGTTTATGAAACCTGTAAATCTTGAAAATACCATGGCACTTGGTGTTTTGATAATGGTAAAAAGTACTAGGTGACTATTATAGAAATTAAGCTAGTTGTGTTATTTAAAATGCATGTATATTGTAAACTTAAGTAAGAAATGTCATGATGATTTGTATATATCGTCAGTGTCAGTGGCTCAGTAGGTAGCACACTCGCCTCTGAGGCCGGGAGATCAGAGGGCTGTGGGTTCAGTTCCCACATCTGGCACTTGGGTTAATATCCCAGTACTGACACTGTAGTGCATCATGAGAGGGGTGCTGCACTTCTGAGGTGCCGTCTTTTGGATGAGGCGTTAAACCGAGGTCCCATCTGCCTGGATTGGTGGTAGTTCAGGTGGATGTTAAAGATCCATGGCACTTATCGAAAAGAGTAGGGAATTTCCCGGTGTCTAGTAAATTTCCCTCATTCACTAAAAATACCACCAACAGCTTAATCTGGTTCAAGGTCAGTTGGCATTCATCTGTATCCCCCTCCCCCGGGCCGTGCCTGAAAATAGGCAGGATTTGTCTAGTGCACTTACCCGGTCAACAAAAGCTAAATAAATAAATAAAAATAAAAATATATCCCGTGATGCATTGCATTATGGAAATAGGTATGATGTTGTATTTCTTTGAAACTTGATTTGTTGCCAATTCCCCAGGGGGTAACCCTTCTTTCAGTGATTCTGCATTGAGGTTCTTTGCTTATAGCTTGTTTTGTTTTTTTTTCCTTTTGAGCCCCCACTATGCAAGCAAATAGAGCCTGCATAGGGGTTATGGCTACAGCTCAACTTGAAAATTGGATCAGAGATCAGTGTCGGTAGATTCTGGCTAAGTGCAGAGAAAGGACAGTCATAGTCTGTTGCTGCAAACTGATGTACTGAAGAAGGAATATGGCATTACAGAAGCTTATTTCTTGTATTTTGAATAAACATCATGCAGAGATTGTGTGTTGAACCTGAAGCTCTGTGTCTGGTTCATCTGTTATCCCACAACCCCTCCACAGCCATGTTTTTCATTTTTGGTTTTCTGACAACATATTTACTTGGAATAGCCCACCTGAGATGTAGCATCTCATTTACAGTATGGTCCTGCTTCTGATTAATGTTACAGCAGGGAGGGACTAAGACACAGGGTGGTCAAGAAACAGAGTCACACAGTGAGCCAGAGAAATAGCTGGCTGTGGTGGGATGGGAACCTATGAGCTCCTGTTTCACGGTGTGGTGCTTAAATCACAAGGCCACATGGCATTCTCAATACATTGGCCTTAAAGCAGCAGCATTTGTTAATCTGCAATCATATTCACCATGTAGGTGTTTAGCAAAAAAGTATTTACGAGATCTTTAGATTCACAGTCAGTGAATTTTAACTCCTTCAGACAGTTAAAAATCAGTTTTTGTAAGAATTTGTGTACAAGATTTAAAATACATTGTAATTCTGGACTGATATATCAGTCCATGGCAGAGGAAGGGTTAATGACTCAAGTCATTAAGGATGACCCACTATCTAAAAGTTTCTTCTCTTGAGGGTACCTTTCAACTGTACATTAGAGTTGTACATAATGTGGAATTTCCACTGTTGGAATTTGTGCGGAATGGCAGTTCCAGTTCTGAACTGCTTTTCAGAATTTCTTTGTGAATTACATGGAATTCCAAAAAGCATTTCTACGTGAACCACTGAATGCATTTTTTTGTAGTATATAAACCATGAAATAATTTTCCACAGATTGCAGAAATGGAAACTCAGATTTTGTAAACTGCAGATAACAAATCCACAAAAAATTGAACTTTCGAAATTTTGCAATTCTACTACTGACAGAATTCCCACAGAGTTAGGCAGATTTTTTTTTTAAATTCTACAGAATCCCTTTCTGTCAGAATTTGAAAATTCAGCACAGCACTACTGTGTTTATTGGATTGTTCTTGAGGATGTATTAGCATTTGCTTCTGACATTAAGCAGCACTTCACCACACCACACCAAGATGTTTAATTTTTTGGGCTGCAGCTAAGTGGAGCCTGCAACCCTATTGCATCGGCTCTAAAAATGAGCTACAGGATTCAGACCGTGGAACACTTCCTTTGGAGTTTTCAAATTATCCTTCCACCTCTTTGCAGCCCTTCAATTTAACCTTTGCAGTGCTGCAGACTGAACATCTATCCAGAGCGCAATCAAATAGATTCACTCTAGTTCTTTTGGCAGCCTAGGGATTAAGAAATAAATGCTCTGGAGAATCACCTCTTCTCCCCAACCTTGTAGTGCTTCAGTGAGTACATAATACACATTTTCATTTGAATCCAACTTGGTAAACAGCTGTATCCTTCTACCCTGCCTGCAGTATGTAGCACTGTTTCTAGAGCTCCTTAAATAATTATGCCTCTTAAAAGAGCTTATGGCAGTAATGGCTGTAATTGCTATTGAAACACATCCATCATTTCAATGGCATGTAAGATACATAGCTATGGAACAGCTAACTTCCATAAATAATGAAAAAAATATTTATTTTCAGTGGCACTTCTTTTCCTGTACTCTACCATATTTACCTGATTCTGTAGTATATGTGTTGATTTCCTGCAAAATGTGTCTTTAAAACTAAGATATTTATAGTAATTAGATAGTTATTGTAGTTGTGTGTCTTTTCTGGTATTTAAATGATTTCAACTTCCCTTGTTCTCAGATTACCTTACAGTACATTTGGGTCTTAACCTTCTTCAGTACCATAAAGACATTGTGTTTTTGCAGAGCTTTTCACAAATTCCTCACCTCTTTCATTTAATTTTTCTGTCCAAAGTCCACCTACAAATTTACATTTTTTTAATTTTATTTGATCAAATTTCACAGCATGTAAATCTAGTAACAGTGGCAGCTCCAGCTTCCGTTGGTTACCAGGGCACTGGCTAGGCACTACAGTCGGAAGCCTGGGCACCTATTGAAACTGGAATGGAAAGCATTTGTGCATATTCATGCTTGCTTCTTGGAGTATTTGAACTAATGATGAATGTTATGTTTCTAAAAATAAAAATGCAAATTCCATTTTATTTTTTTCAGGGGATGGTTCTACTTCTCCTGTCTTGGGGGTGGGGATATGGATGGCCCAGCTTCTCTTGACTTGGGATGGATGTCTCTGCTTCTTCTGGCTTGGGGAGGGGGGGGGAATGGCCCTGCCCCCTGCTTTCTCTAGTAGGAGAAGCTGGGCCAAATGACCCAGAAGATAGGGCCACCCCCAAGCCAGGAAAAGCATGGCAACCCCCAAGCCAGGAGAAACAGGGAGATACCCTTCCCCCAAGCCCAAAGAAATAGGGCCATCCTCACCCCCCAAGCTGGAAGAATCAGGGCTCCCCTACCTGGATAAGCAAAGCTATTCCCCCTGGGACAGAAAAGTAAAGCCTTCCCTGTCACCCAAATAAGAAGAAATGGCTTTCACAACCCTTTACAGCAGGTATCCACCTACCAAAATGGTCCTTGATAGATTGGCCACCCGCAGTGGCAGGCCAGAAGATTGAGGGCCATGCATCCTCTCTTTTGAGTCTCTCCCCTTCTCTCCCCACAGTACTGAGATATTTTCAAATAAACCCATCCACTTACCTTAATGAAAAGGCACAAGCAGTCAGAACCCTGTCACTCTGGTTCTGCAGACAGTTTCTTTCTTTGTTGTTTTTGCTGCTGGCAGGACTTTTACTTGAGGGTGTGACTCTGTGCTGCAGCTACTGGCTGGGCAGGGTGGCTAGCTGGTGCTGCACTCTCTCATAACTGACCAGACTGTGCTCTAGTATTTTATGAAAAAAGCACAGCATAGTACAGTTCTTTTAAGGTTAGCTATACTGCTGGGCTGGGGGGGACTTCTGTGCTGCAGCTTGCAAGCAGTGGCAATGCAGTTCTGGTTTAGTGGGCATGGTAGGCAGGGTGAATCCTGATTCAGGCAGTTGGGCAGTCACCAGGAGCCAAGTCTCAGTGCCACTCATTGCCCCCAACACTGGATGCCCAATTATGGGGTAGGGTGGTAAACTAAAATGAAAACAAGTATTTACCTGCTGCACAACCCTGTTGCCACCAGACTTCCACAATTCTGACACCAAGTCCCTAAACCTAGAGTCAGACAGTAAATGAAAAAAAGTAAGCAAATAATGACATCCAAACCCCAGTGCTGCTAACCCTCCATTCTAACACTAGGTGCCCAGCCCCTCAGTCCAACAGTCAATGAAAAAAAGTAAGCAGACAATGGGAGCCCATCTACAGTGATGTTTTAGAAAGAAACGTTAGTTGTTTTCTGCATTAATCTACAGTATTGAAGCATTGCTCCCTGTTATTCATTGTACTATTGCACATTTGTGTATTTGCCACTTGTACATTAAATAAAAAGCAACGTTATTCTACAGTCAGCAGTAAAATTTTAACCCACTTAATAGAAAAGCATATGGGAATTCATAGGATGAATTCTAAAAACAACAAAAGTGCAGTAGTGCAATGAATATCAGGGAGTAATGCTATGCCATATTGGGGCAAAAACAACTAATGTTTCACTCCAGAAGCAGAGTTTTATCAGAGTTAGTAACTTAATGCAGAAATGCCCTTATATTACCTGTCACTAGGTCTGAATAGCACATGTATGAACAGCGCTGTCAATAACAGCACCTTCCATACAGCACTATGCAGAACAGTGGCAGGAATAAATGTTGCAAATAAAGGCAATGCCACTGGTAGCAGTCACAAAGCACACTGATGACTGCTACCAGTTCAAACACTTATTTTAGTGGGGGCTCTGCCCCCCCCACCAACCCCTTAACTAAAATAACTCTGAGTTGGAGTTGGATTACGGGAGAAAATCAAAATTTTGAATGCCAGGATTAGATCCCTGATCTCCATCACCATTGTGGCCAAGCAGCTCCATGTCTCAGTCCTCTCTACCATGGGAGCAGCTCATCCACCAGTTTAAATTTCCCAGCCCTTGTCTTCTTCCTAGTAGTACAGACAGTGACCTGGGTAGCACTTATTGCATAGCACTGTTTAATCCCTGTCTTTGTCTGTGGCATGTCATTTGGACATAGCTGTTTTTTCCTTATGCTTTATTTGTAGCACTGTTGTAACTGGTTATTATATTATCCACCATCAGTGCTGTGCACAAATAAAAAATCTGAAACAATGAATATGATGCATCCTCAGGATACGAGGAGGCACTTACAAAATTACAACTGGCAATTAAGGTAATGAAAAGTATATCAAACCCAATTTAAACTACCCAAAATGCATATTTTCACAGTTGGGTAGTGCATGTAATTATAAAAAAAGCTTTACATATAAACTGCAATATCAGGAAATATAAACCATATAGAAATCCATTTTGTGGATGTTGGAGTGAAGCAATGAAGATATAAAATTGATAGGTATTCATTTATATATCACTTCTCTTGAGAGACATTTTCTTTAGAACTGTGGTACCAATGAACTGTTCAGTACAATGATTCCAAATATCAGGAATCTATTCTAAAACATTAGATAAAAAGTAGGGCATTATTATATCAGATGCTCAGCCATAATGGATCTATACCTTGGGGGCTCGCTATAGCCCAGGTGTGAATGATTTCTATAGACAATCTTTATTTCCTGTATATAAAGATGGCTTTGCAACACAGTTTTTTTTTATTGTATTATAGTGGTAGTTATCTAAAAGTTACCTACATTGAGGTACCACTGAGGCACTCAAGTTTCAATTTGCATTGATGTAATGTGATTTTGCCTCATTCTGCCTCAGTATACCTAGGTATACCTCAGTACTGAGAAACTTCTAGGTATACCTCAGTACTGAGACACGTTTCTATTGCTGCCACTTTATGATTTTGACTAAATGAGCATCTGATATAATAATGTCCTGCTTTTTATTGTGTTTTAGAATACATGCCTGACATTTGTATTTTGTATTGTAGAGTTCATTGGATCCACAGTGCAAGAGAAAATGTCTCTTAAGATAAGGAATATATATAGGTGAACACCAAAACATTTTATATCCTCAGTGCTTCACCTCAACATGTGCAAAATAGTCTTCGGTATAAATTTACATTTACTGTTATTATGGTTTATATGTAAAGTTTTTTTAATACTTTCATCTACTAACCAAATGTTGAAACTATGCTTTGTTGGTAGTTAATACCTGGTG
Organism: Neoceratodus forsteri; assembly: GCA_016271365.2. Classification (NCBI taxonomy): domain Eukaryota; kingdom Metazoa; phylum Chordata; order Ceratodontiformes; family Ceratodontidae; genus Neoceratodus; species Neoceratodus forsteri. The sequence goes on from CM057451.1 coordinate 492,718,655, forward strand.
TGATGTTATATATTTCATTACCATTATTGCCAGTTGCAACTCTATAAGCCTCCTCATACCTGAAGGATGACCCACATTCCTCTCCTGCAGCCCTATTGGCTCTGGCCAGAGTTTGTTTTCATGGCGGGCACTGCAAAAGAGGCAGAATTTTTAAAAACTTCAAAATCACTTTTATCAATTCAGGAATGAAAGAAAATTAAACAAAAAGTGTTTTTTAATTGCCAGAAATGCATTATTGTTAAGACAACAACATGATTTCTAACAAATATGGCTGTTTTTCTTTCAAGTTTGCCCATGATTGCCTGACACACAGCATCTCATTTTGAATGAGATCATGCATCTGCTCAGTTATATAACTGGGTGGGTATTATACTCTAAAACAAATGTGAATAAATGCTGAATTATGCAGCAATGTGCTAGACCTATTTGCATATCCTCAGGCAATACAGTGGGACTCAGCCACATGGAATCAGTGACTGAGGATATTCTAGCGATTGATAGCGTACTCATGACCAATGTGCTATATTCACCGATATGTGTGAGACACACTTCTTCCTCAAAAAAGAGAGGCAGTGTAGTCTAACAACTGAAGTTCAGGCTTAGGAACCCGGAGACACAGGGTACATAGGTTCAAATCCCACCAAAACCACTGTCATGTTGTGTGACTGTGGTCAAGTCACCAGACCTCTCTTAGTGCTTCAATCCATCCACCTGAAAAAATGGGTAAAAGCATGACTCCACTGAAAAGTAAATGCTGCATCACAGCTGGGCATCTCAGGCAAATGAATTGTAACAAAAACCATGTGCCCTTAAACTGGGGCAGGTTTGGTGGACTTTTCATTTTTTTTAATTAAAAGGATCCCTCTTGAACTATTATATATTTACAGACCCCAGACAAGACATAGTTGTATGAAAGTTCCACTTGCATTGTTAGGGTGCCAGAACTACCATTCACCTTTGGTTCACAGTTCTCATACCCTAAGAATGCATATGGGACCACTCTTAAGTGTTGTAGGATTGCCGTCAGGTGGACCCATCAATATATAACCAGTAACAAGCTATTTCACAGGTCATTCCTCTAACCACTAGAACACATTGCACCCCCACCGTCTTTTCTTGGAAACTATTCTACAATCATGAAAGTGATATCCATCAGCACTTATGCATTTTGCATGGTCATTCTGTGCATAAAACACAGAAGTAGGGATTTTCCAGACTGCAGTATAAGGGGTGAGTAACAGGCCATTCCTTCTTATGTTGATTGCGCGCAGCGCAAGAAACATATTGGGACAGCTTATTGAGAAGCAGGCTGTGGAGGGGGGGCACTGTTGTGGCCAATGCCCCCACAGCCTGCAGAGGCTTGTCCCACTTCCCCAATGCCGTTGCAAGCTGCTGGTGACAGCAGTTTGGAACATTGGCACCAAGTTCTGAGAATTTCACCGCTGCAATCAGGGGCTGCCTCGTCATTGCAGTGTCAGCTATCCGCTGCAATGAGGGAGTGACCCATCATTGCAGGGTGGGATGTAAAACCCCTGATATTGTTTGTGAACATGGCGGTGGCTTGCCACTGAGTTCAAAAAAATATAACCCCCCCACCGTGTTTACTTGCTGACGGGGGGCCCTAATCCCCATCAACTTTGGTGGCCTCGTGTTTCTGTTGTTGCCAATGTGGGAGCCCACTCCCTGTTGGCATTGTACTCCTGCTTTTGTTTCCGCCAGCGGGTGCCCAATCCCAGTTGGCATAAATATCTCCGCCCTCCCTTGTTTGCCGATGGGGGTGCACAATCCCCCTTCGGCTACTGCTGGTCCCCCAAACAAAAGCCTCTGCAGGCACGGCGGAAGCCCACCCCAGCATGCCAGATGCCCCTGTGAAGAAAAAACAGTCCCATAGACATCTTTGTTTTTTTTTTTCCTGAAAAAAAGGAAACTGTCCCTTGGCGCTCACCCTGCCCCCACCCGCAACCTGCACCCACTCACTGCGCACCGTGCCTCCCCACACACCCCCACCCCATGCTTACCTCTGGAGCTAGGCACGATGATCTTCGGTGGAGCGGGAGCACGTCTGCACTCTTCAAAGCCGACCCCCAACTGAGGAAATGCCGGTAAGCTGTATAATGTTATAAATAGGGTTTTTTCAACTTTAGTGCATATCTCGGGCATTTTTGGGAATTGTTTCACCAAATTTTCAACATAGGGTTTTTGGGACCCCTCCTCCTGAATGCTTGAACTGTCATGGTGTTAATCAGCCCCAAAAGGTGATTTCATGGTCACTGTGCAGAATCACCTTTGGGGGCCGATTAACAAAACAACAGTGCCACTGTTCATGAGGTGGGCTCTCAAAAAGCCTATGTTGCAAATTTGGTGAAAACAATCAAAAATGACTGTTTCTGACGAACACCACGCAGTTACTACACGACGCTCATAATCCTCGTGAATTTGCAATATTTTCACCAGATTTCCAACATTGCTTATTTTCCCACACCTACTTATGAACAGTACAGTTGTCATTTTTCCCATCCTGGCCGAAATGTGTTTTCGCACTTCCGGCGCAGAATAGAGCAGTCGCTGTGGGAAATCACTGTCCGGGACAGATTAAGAAAATGACAGTGATACTGTTCATGAGCAGAGGTCCTAAAATGCCTATGTTGAAAATTTGGTGATGACAGCCCATCGAATGACTGTGTTACAAGTGTGCATTGCACACTTTCCACGCACCCTTGTAACTTCACAGAATTGTAATATTGTCATGCTAGATTTTCACCAGTGGAATTTTTTCACACCTCCTTATGAGCAGTACAGCTGTCATTTTTCACATCCTGACTGAAATGTGTTGTCACAGTTCTGGCGCACAATAACGCAGTTGCTGTGGGAAATCACTGTTCGCGACAGATTAAGAAAATGACAGTGGCACTGTTCATGAGCAGAGGTCCTAAAATGCCTATGTTGAAAATTTGGCGACAAAACTCCATAACATGACTCTGTTACAAGTGTGTGTTGAACTGTTTCCACACACCCTTGTAACTTCGCAATTTTGTATTTTCATGCCACATTTTCAACAGTGGCATTTTTCCACACCTCCTTATGAACAGTTCAGCTGCCATTTTTCACATCCTGGCTAAAATATGTTTTTGCACTCTTGCTGCAGAATAGCACGGTCACTGTGGTAAATCACTGTTTGGGACACATTGAGATCAAACGAGTGAGAGGGGGGAGTGACCGAGCTCAACTGAGCTCTGTCGGGACTGCTGCGGATTTGTTTGTGGGCAGAGAAAGGGCCCAATGCAAAAGCCCAGTACAAAAGGACAGCCTGCAGCACTGGGAGAAACAGAACAAGAGAGCAAGTGATGGGGGGGGAGTGAGCGAACTCACTGGAGTGCTGTCAGGACTGCTGCAGTTTCTTTGTGGGCAGAAAAAGGCATCAATGCAGGCAGGGGCCCAGTACAAAAGGCCAGCTTGCAGTGGTGGGAGAAACAGTATGAGTGAGTGAGACGGGGGACAGACTGAGCTCAACAGAGCTCTATCAGGACTGCTGCAGATTTCTTTGCGGGCAGAAAAAGGCGCCAATGCAGGCAGGAGTCCCGTACAAAAGGGCCACTTGCAGCGCCGGGACAAACAGAATGAGCGCATGACAGAGGGAGACTGAGTGACCTCAATGGATCTCTGTCAGGACAGCTGCAGATTTCTTTGTGGACAGACAAAGGTGCCAACACAGCCAGGAGCCCCGTACACAAGCGCAGCCTGCAGCGCCAAGAGAAACAGAATGAGTGAGTGACCGAGCGGTAGTGAGCGAGCTCAACGGAGCTCTATTGTGACAGCTGCGGATTTCTTTGTGGGCAGAAAATGCGGCAATGCAGGCAGAAGGCCAGTACAACAGGCCAGCTTGCAGCATGGGCCGAAACGGAATGAGTGAGTGAGAGAGCTCAATGGAGCTGTGTCGGGACTGCAACAGAATTCTTTCTGGCCAGAATAAGCCGCCAATGCAGGCAGGAGCCCAGTACAAAAGAGCAGCCTGCAGCGGCAGGAGACACAGACTGAGCAAGTGAGGGAGGGGGAGTGAGTGAGCTCAAAGGAGCTCTGTTGGGACTGCTGCAGATTTGTTTGTTGGCAGAAAAAGGCAGCAATGCATGCAGAGGCCCAGTACAAAAGGGCAGCCTGCAGTGGTGGGGAAACTAGAATGAGCGAGTGAGAGAGGGGGACTGAGCGAGCTCAACGGAGCTCTATTTTAACTGCGGCAAATTTCTTTGTGGGCAGAAGAAGGGGCAACACAGGCAGGAGCCCAATAGAAAAAGGCAGCCTGCAGCGCTGGCAGAAACGGACTGAGCGAGTGACAGAAGGGGAGTGAGAGAGCTCAACAGAGCTTTGTCGGGACTGCTGCAGATTTCTTTGTGGGCAGAAAAAGGCACCAACAGAGCCAGGAGCCCAGTACAAAAGGGCAGCCTGCAGCGCTACGAGAAACAGAATGAGTGAGTGACACAGGGAGTGAGCGACCTCAACGGAGCTCTGTCGGGACAGCTGTGGATTTCTTTGTGGGCAGAAAAAGGTGCAAACGCAGGCAGGAGCCCAGTACAAAAGGGCAGCCTGCAGCGCTGGGAGAAACACAATGAGCGAGTGAGAGAGGGGGAGTGAGCGATCTCAATGGAGCTCTACTGTGACTGCTGCGGATTTCTTTGTTGGCAGAAAAAGGCGGCAATGCAGGCAGGAGCCCAGTACAAAAGGCCAGCCTGAAGCTCTGGCAGAAACGGAATGAGTGCGTGTTCTCACATCAGAGCGTGGCAGTGTCCTCCCTCTCAGTTCATGGGTTCCGCAGGCACCTCCACCTTTGGTCACCTAGGTGGTGGTAGAGCAGCACAGGCTGAGCACCCTTCCTGTATGAGGTGGATAGCATCCACTGGGATGCTCATCTCACCTCCCCCAGCCGACCCTCTGATGACTGGGGTTGTTCCCAAACCTGGATCACTGGCATCAGGAGTGGTAGCACTACCACTGCACCAGTGGGAAGGCTGAGCGACATGCCATTTCGAAGATCAGGATTAGTCTCTTAGAAATAGCAGTGGTTACAGTGCATAGCAACATAGAAACATAGAAACATACATAGAAACATAGAAACATAACATAGAAACATAGAAGTTGACGGCAGATAAGGACCGTAAGGCCCATCCAGTCTGCCCATTTCTTTTTCTACCTTATAAATGTGCCATCACCTTTGCTCTGTCAGTGACCTATCTATTCATAGTCATTTGTATGCTCCCTTATGCCTATCCCATGCCTGTTTGAAGCCCTGCACTGTATTCATAGCCACCACTTCTTGGTGGTAAGCCATTCCATGCATCTACCACCCTTTCTGTGAAAAGAATTTCCTCACATTCCCCTTAATCGGCCTCCTCTAATCTCATGCTGTGTCCTCTTGTCCTGCTATTTTCTTATATTTAAACATGTTAGACTCTTTCACCTTGTTTATGCCCTTAAGGTGTTTAAATGTCTCGATCATATCACCTCTCTCCTCCTTTGCTCAAGGGTATACATATTGAGCTCCATTAATCTGTCCTCATATGTCTTCTGATGCAGTCCCTGCACCATTTTGGTTGCCCTTCTCTGGACTGCCTCAATTTGAGTTAATGTCCTTGTGAAGGTGTGGCCTCCAATACTGCACTGAGTACTCAGATGGGGCCTAACCAATGTCTTGTACAGAGGATTATTACCTCCCTCTTACGACTTGTGATACCCCTACTAATACACCTAACACCCCCTAGCCTTACCTACTGCTTTAGAGGTCTGCTTGGATGATTTTAGGTCATCAGTGATGATGATGCCCAAGTCTCTTTCTTCCTTTGTGACTGCTAGCAACTCCTCCCAGCCTATAAGTGGCTTCAGGGTTTCTCTTCCCTATGTGCATGATTTTGCACTTCTTTGCATTAAATCCCAGTTGCCACTCTTCTGACCATTCTGCTAGTTTATCCAGATCTCTTCTCATTCTGCCCACCCCATCTGGATCATCTACTCTGTTGCAGATCTTGGTGTCATCTGCAAACAGACAAGCCTTACCCTCTAGTCCATCTGCGAGGTCACTAATGAAGATGTTGAATAGGACTGGCCCCAGGACTGATCCTGAGTACCCCACTTGTGACTTGCATCTCTTCTGACTGTATACCATTTACCACCACTCTCTGTTTTCTGCCAGTCAACCAGTTTGCCACCCAGTTGACCAACTTCTGACCCACCCGAGCCTACCTAAGCTTATTTATCAATCTTCTATGTGAACAGTGTCAAAAGCTTTGCTGAAGTCAAGGTGGCGACATCAACTGCTCCCCTGGTCCACCACTCTGGTTGCCCAGTCAAAGAAATCTATGAGATTAGTTTGACAGGACCTTCCTTTGTAAACCCATGCTGTCTTGGATCCTGTGCCCCTATGGATTCCAGGTGTTGCACTATCCTTTCCTTAAGGATGCCTCCATAATCTTGCCCACTACTGAGGTAAGACTGACCGGTCTGTAGTTCCCCGCCTCCTCCCTGCTACCACTCTTGTGGAGTGGGATCACATGAGCCCTTCTCCAGTCTTCTGGGACCTCTCCTGTGCTCAGAGACTCACTAAACAATTCTGCTAATGGCTCTGCTAGTTCCTCCTTTAGCTCCTTAAGTACCCTGGGATGTATGCCATCAGGTCCCATTGCCTTATCCACCCTGAGCTTAGCAAGCTCTTGTAGGACCCTTTCTTTTGTGAAGGGAGTAGTGCTCACCTCCCTCCCCTGTGTCCATGATGCTGGAGCTGTGGGCCCTGCCCTACCTTCTCTTCAGTAAATACTGAGCAAAAGTATCTATTTAGGATAGATGCCTTTACAGGGTCCTCCTCCTCACATGCTCCCTTTTCTCCATTAAGCTTAGCAATACCCCTCTGGACTTTCTCCTTTCACTAATGTATCTATAGAAAGTCTTGTCCACCTTCTTTTACTGTTCGATGCTAGTGTTTCCTCAGTTTGGGACTTTGCCTGCCTTACTGCCTTACCTGCTTCCCTTAGGGCAGTTTGGTATGCCTCCCTATCTTCATCCGCTGTGTTCCTTATATTTTCTGAAGGCCAGCCTTTTGGCTCTGACCTTTTCTGCTACTGTATTTGAGAACCAAAGTGGTTTCCTTCTTCTTTGCACTTCCTTTTCTGTCTAACACCATGGGATGTTGCTTCAAGTATTGTATCCTTAATGCTTGCCCACTTTGCCTGTACCTCCTCACCTGTGTTTCTTTTGCCAGGGCTAGCTTAACTCTGTTGGCCATCTTATCAAAGTCAGCTCCTCTGAAGTCCCATATTTTTGCTTTGGAATGGGATGATTTAGATGTAGTAGCCAAATTGAACCATACCATGTGATGGTCACTGGCCCCAGGTGACCTTCTACCTGGAGATCTGTGATCCCTTCTTTGTTAGTCAGTACTAGATCTAGGATAGCCCTGTCTCTTGTGGGTTGCTGTACCAGTTGTTTGAGGCCCTCCCCTGCAGGAATCCACTATGAGTCTAGTTCTGGCAGATGTTCCTGCTGGTATTGACCAATCTGTATCTGGCATGTTGAAGTCTCCCATTATCAGAACCTCCCCTTTAGCTGTCATGTTTTGTATATCTTCTAACAGTAATGTGTCTATGTCCTCCCTCTGGTCTGGGGGCCTGTAGACAACCCCAGTTCTTATGGCTGTCCCATTTCCTGTTTCCAGGGTGACCCACAGTTCTTCTGGCTCCTTATGTGTATTCTGAATTTCTGTAGCTTTGATATTTTCATTAACATACAGGGCCACCCTCCCCCTTTTTGCACTTCGGTCTCTTCTGAACAATACATAGCCAGGTACTGAAGTCTCCCAAGTGTGGTTACTGGTAAACCACGTCTCACTAATTGCTACTATGTCCAGTTTAGCCTCTGACATTATTGCCTGCAGGTCTGGGATCTTATTTCCCAGGCTGTGAGCATTGTGTACATGATTTTCCATTGGCCAGATTTTGTGCGTTAGTTGTTGGGTGAAGTTTGGCATTACCCCTGTGCATCGTATGGGAGACAAACCTTTTTCTTACCTGGTGATGCAAAATGAACGCAAACACGCTGAATTCCTGTTTGACCACTAGCTGAGGGGAGGGGTGTTCTTCCCATTTGACGATGGGGTGCTGCACCCTCTCCCCATTTGCTAGTTTAAATATTCTGCAAAGACGTCAAACTTCTGCCCCAATGCACTGACTCCCTCTTTAGTCAGATGCAGTCCATCAAATTTAAAGAACTTTCGCTCCCAGAACTGTTGCCAGTTCCCTACAAATCTGTGTCCTTTTTCCTGGCACCAGTCCTTGAGCCACGTGTTTAGCTCCCCTATCTCCCCTTCTCTGACCTTCCGTCCATCTGCTCCCTTCTCCCAGACTGGCAGGATCTCAGAGAAGGAGATGCCGGACGAAACAGATGATAGTTTGTCACCCAGCCTAGTCAGGTGTTCCTTGGTCTCCACAACTGACCGGCTGGCGAGATCATTAGTCCCTATGTGTACTAGGACATCAATGTTTTCTCCTGCTTTGTGAACAATTTTAGCAATGCGGTCAGTGTCTCTCCATGCTGATGTACCTGGGAGACATCTGACCATCACCCTAGCTGGAGATGGGTATCAACTCCCGAATCATGGAGTCTCCTATGATCAAAGTTTTGGATTTCCTTTGTGCTTGTTTAGTTTTGGTTCCTGATTTGGGTGAGTATTGTTGTGCTAGCTCCTGTGCCACAGTGTCCTGCTCTGCAGTGTCTTCTGCCTCTTTATTTGATTTCAGAGATAGAGGCAGATACCTGTTTAGTGTTTATATGGTTTTGGAGGTAATGTGTTGGAGAGTAGAGTGATGGGGCACCTGATTTGCTCCTCCTAACCACCTGCCAACCTCCTGGACCAACTACCCTCTCGTGGTCGAGGTTTTTCTGTTGGATGCTGGGGAAATGGCGGGTGGTTCTTATAATGTATTTCCTCTTCAATATGAAATTTGAGGCGTGCAATCTCTGCCCATGCTGCCTGGAGCTGAGACCTAAGATCTCCAAAGGCCCAGCATGTAGGACAGTGTCCTAAATCTTGTAAGACTGTCCTTCTGAAAATTGTTCCACAGTACCTGCAGTTAATGAAATCCATTCCAAATAAGTTGCTGGGTTTGTAACCTAGTCAGAGTAATTAGAAGGAAAAAAAATGCAAGTAATGGTTTAATTGTGCTTTGTTTAACGTTATAACAAGTTAAATTACTAGTGCCCTGTAAATGAGATCACCTTGTGGAGGCCCCACTGATCCGCCCCTTCCTGCTCTGCCACAGGAAATGTCACAACTGTGGTACCCTATAAAAGGAGTGTAGCGTGGGGTGGTTGGGGATGGGGTGGGTGGCTGGGCCTTCCCTGCCTAAAAAGAAGAACCACGGACGAGAAAGAACAAGGAGGTAGAGCAGAAACAATCAGTCAACAACAAATGCAGTAACCCTGAAAGCTTATCCTAATGTTAGATAAAACTGTAAAACCTGTAAAGCACCACCTGTAATAATTTCAGAGAAGATATACCCTGTAAGAAACACTTTGCTCCAGAGAAAAAATAAAGCAGTAACAGAAGATATACCTTGCAAAAGACAATTTGACTCAGAAGATTACAGCAGTAATCTGTTAGCACACACCTAGGCACACCTTGTAATAATGCAGAAGAAGGTATACCAGCAACAACAATTTGAATCAGAGAAAAATAAAGCAATGAAATGTTAGCAACAAACAGTAGCAATCCCTGTGAGTAAAAAAATAAAACACCACCACACAGTAAATCTGCTTAGCCAAACTAAGTCTTAATCCTTCTCCTTGCTCTGGTAAGTTTCTCTACTCTGCCTTTCAAGCAGTCTTAGAAGGAAAGAGCTCAGGTGAAGCTAGGTGCCTTGGCCAGCAAACCAAGTCTACTGTAATAACAAGGGGATTTTAGGACCAAATGACCTCCCCCCCAACGTGGACTGAGTCTGAGACAGGAAAATATTTTCTAGCCATCTTTTTTGGATCAACACAAAACAAATAAAAATAAATATTAAGTACGCTGTACAACAAAAAAATACTAACTTACAGGGCAACTCCACCCACTGTACAATCCAGGGTACTGATTATTCCTTTAGCAATTGGAAATTTGTCCAAGCTTACCTGGAAGGCCTGTCCTGTTTTTTACATATTCACTACCTCCTCTGGTAGGCTGCTCCACAAGTGCACCACCCTATGAGATAAAGGATATCATAATGTTACCCATGAATTTTACACCGCAGAGGTTCTGGAGTGTCCCTACATCTTGCTAGAGCACACTATATTGAACATCTCCATCTTTTAGATCTTGTTAATACCCTCAAGTGTGCAGAAGACTAAGACCATGTCCCCATTATCCAAAGTGAACACATTAAGGGACTCCAGCCTCATCTCATCTCATTGCATTTGTTCTCCATACACCAGATCATTTTGGTGGCCCTGCATTTCACCTTTTCAACTGTTTAAATGTCCACTTTAGGGGTGTGCATACCATGGATATCAATCTCCAAATACCATGAATAGTGGGGTGTGCACTGTGCAGCACAGAATAATGAATGGTATCCATAAGCTGTGTCACTATTCAGGAATTAATAACAAATAAAAAAAAAATGTAATCTTCCCCAGGTGCGCAGAACTGGTCTTCTGCGGTAGCCTGTGATGTGGGCGCCTGAATTACGGCACCATCCAAAACGGCGCTGCAATGTGGGCAAAAGCCCGAAAGGCGAGGGGGCATGGAGGGTGACTGGATGTGGTGGGGTGGGCGACCCTAGCGACAGGATGACGCTATATGTACACATGTGTGGGGGGGTGGAGTGAGCATGGCGAGCATGGCCTGGGAGGGGCGGAGGGGATATAAGGGGTGGTACTGTGGTCGGCTGCCGAGCTGTGCCATGGCGTCGGGGGTTGGCCTCCCCTTGCGGTGCATGGGGTTCCGAGTTCGGGTCTGGGTCCGGGCGCTATTATGGTTTTGTTGCACCCGGCCCAAAACTTGCTATTTTATTTGCTTTGCCCCCAACATGCACCCCCTGAGTTGAGAATCCTTAAGTAGGGAGGTGCGGGGAGGTGTGGGGGGAGGGGGCACAGCCCCCCACAGAAAGCAGATGCTTTAAGTCCCCGGTGCCATTCTTCCATGCACCAAGTACGTCAGGATGGTGAAATTGTTTTCGCCGCACTGACGTGGCAATAATGCGGGTCGCCGTTCGGCACTCGCCATTATCACATAGAACCGTCTTCTGGCCAGTGTACCTTCCCATTCCAATCTTTTTGCACCTATCTGCCCGTTCCTGAAAAAGAGGACACAAACAATATGAATCTGGAAGGGAGTAGGTTTATGAGAGAGGTGAAGAAATACCTCTTCACAGAAAGGGTGGTGGATGCCTGAAATGGTCTTCCAGTAGAGGTTGTAGGGGCGAAAACAGTGCTGGGATTCAAGAAGCCTGCGATAAGCACAAGGGAGTCAAAAAGAATAGGTAATGGGGTGGCAGAGAATGTACCATAGGCCTGAGGGGTCTACAGTGTAAGCAATGCAACAAAAAAGGGCAGACTGGATGGGCCATGTGGCCCTTATCTGCTGTCATCGTCTATGTTTCTATGTTTTACTTTTTTTTTGTCCCGGCCTCCTCCCCCTTAGGGGATCGACACTGCACACCACCCCTCCATGCCCAGGCCTACCTCCCCCGGGTGAGGCCACCAGGCAGGTGCTCCCTTCCCAAGGGTAATGGTCTCAAGCACTGGCTTATCCACCAGGGTGGGGCCACGGGAGCAAGACACCTCCCCGTTGGACACGGATCACAGATCACAGCGGGAGTGGTGGCAGGCAGGGTGTCAAGGACAGGGGATAGATTTTATGGCTGCTGTGGAAATCCCTGGGGGCGGGGATATGCAATGATGGCCAGCATCTGACCCATCCCCCTTACATGAGGTGCCTGCAGCAGCCATACCCCCAGCCTCCACCAGAGGTCCACAGAGTGCTGGACACTTTCTCCCCCCTCCCAGAGAAGGAGAGCAGTCCCTGGGATTCTTAATCCTCCCCCCCCAGGCAGGCCCTCTGACTCCCGAGTCCATCTCTGAACCTGGCATGTCAGCGCCGAAAGTGGAAGCCATGCACTCCACCGACAAGCTGGCCTATTTCTGTTTCTATTCCCCAGTGCCCCCTACCTCAAAAATAACATGCTCCACTATGTTGGTTCTTGGCACTGTGGCAGGAGCTCACAGGTAAGTTATAACCCTTGACAGGCCATGGGTGTATAAGGCACTTTAGAATATAATGGTTTAAGGTATTATATGTATCCGGACTATTGTTACGCTACACAACAACGAAGAAGAAGGTTTCTGGTGTACCGCCAAGAGATTTTAGAATCTGGCGCATAGTTTTCTCTGTTACCCCCTGCAAAGGTGAAAATAGTTAAAGACGGGAAGAAATATATATTTTTTGAGCTGGATCAACTTACGAGTTACCTTTGTGTGCAATATTCCTCTCAGGAAACAGTGGAATCTCCTACTCATCAGAACATGAGATGTTGGTCAATTTGGAAAATATGGATCTCTAAATATGGACAAACTTACTAACTTACAACTTGTAAATAACCTTTTGTAAGATTGATTGTTTAAACTGCTTGAATCTCTGCTCTGGTCTGTTTTGATCTATTTCTAATTTACTGGGTAAAAGTACTTATTTGAATGCTTATTTGAATATCATTTCCTGTCTATGGCGGCTGACCCGTTGGACTTTTTATTTGTTTTTATTGTATTTTGTTTTGCCAGTTTAATAACGGCAGGTGGTAGATGGGAATGCATCTGATATTTTGGGGAAATGTAATAAGGAAAGTTAAAGATGCAGTTAGCTATGTCGTCTGGTTATTCTGTTATGAATTTAATAGTTCTTTAATTATATCTTATCTTGCCCCTCTCCCCCTTTTCTGAATTGGTCTAGCTCTATTCTTGTGTTTAAGAGTGTGCGTTATTTATGCAATATGTTTCTTTTTTATATATGTTGTGTGTATCTATGTGTCTATGCATTGTGTGGTGATTATATGTTGTATATATTGGTATATTGTGCATATTATTGTGACATAAATTATGAAAACAATAAAATTATTATATGATAAAAAAAAAAGAAGTAGGCAAATCTGGCAAGATCAGTCAGCCCCTTCTCACAGTGCACCTGGCCAGCTATGAAGTATTGTACTGCTGATGGAGAGAGTCAGCAAATTCGCAAATGGGAGAGAGGAGGCAGACCAGTACCATCATTAGTATACCTCTCACCTGTCCCTGATTACAAGGGACATCCCTCATGGAAAAGGTGCTGCCCACACAGAGAATGTGCTGTAAATCCTGACTTTGAAGCAGAAATTCATAATATTATCAGAGGCTAAATCAAAAAGAAAATGTTTACATGTACACACAATTGTTTCCATTATGTTCGGAATTTGTATCTCCATGTTTGAGGATATGTCCCTTATCATGAGGGTCAGTGTCTCTCATTTTGAATATCTAATCCCCCATTCAGTAACACAGGCTTGAGAGGTATGTTCATTAGTGATGCTAGGTTGTCTAATTAACTGAATGTCCCACTAGTTATAAGTAACCTACCAATGACCCAGCATGGTATTAGGGACACACTGTGCTGTCCTGAGGTGCCGTCTTTTGGATGAGACATTAAACTGAGGTCCCATCTGCCTGTTGTGGTTGTTGTTGAGGTATGTTAAAAGATCCCATGGTACTTCTCGAAAAGATAGGGAAATTTTCCCAGTGTCCTGACCAATTTTCTTCATTGCATAAAAAGAAAATTAACAGATTAACTTGGTTCAGTATTATTCAATATTTCCTCTTATACCTCCCCCATGAGGTTGAAAACAAGAAAATATTTACCAGCCCTTGCCAGTAAAAAACAAAACAATCTAAAAATAGTGCATGGTTTGTGTGCACAAATGTACGTCTCTCTAGTGTTTGTGTGTGCATGCGTACATGGGTGTACTCACAGAGACATAGATTTTGATGGCAGATAAGGACCACCTAGTCTGTTCATTTCCTTTCCTACTTAAACTCCAGATCTTAAATGATCAGCAGCTTATCCTCTCTTTCTTATCACTAGGGTTGCCTTCTGTCTATCCTATGCAGTCTTGAACTCACCAGTCATTTTAGCCTCTACAACATCTGCTAGGAGGCTGTTCCATGCATCCACCACCCTTTCTGTGAAAAAATACTTCCTCACATTGCCCCTAAGTCTCTCCCCCTCTAGCTTTATATTGTGATCCCTTGTTCTTACACATCTTGTTCTTACATAGAAGCAACCAGAAGGGGAAGGGATCAGATCAATTCCAGTACAGTAGCTCCTTCTTGCTGCTTTTACATTGTTTCTTGTGAATTTTACTTGGTAGAAGGTTATTTGTTTTCTTTCTTACTACTTCTAAGGGGCTAGCAGGGTATTGTTTTGGGGATGTTGGAATTTTGAATCCTATTTTGGTGTGCTGTAAGTGGGCTCATTTGTTTTGATGTTTCACTGTGTAGCAGGCTGAGTTTGTCTTACTTCTTAAAAGGGGATAGCAGGGAATTATTTTGGAGCTGTTGAAACTTTGAAATCTATTTTGGTGTCATTTGAGTGGGGGCTCTCATTCCTTTACATTGGAGGCCTATTCTGCTTTCTTCTGCTTTCAAACCTATTTGGTATGATTTTTTGAGGTCTGTTTCTTTGAATTGGAGACCTATATCTTCTAATTTCAAGCATATTTTGGTATGTTGTTGGTGAGGCTGTTTGAATTGGAGACCTGTTTCTTTTAGTATCAAACCTATTTTTTGTGCTTTGAGTGTAATTGTGATTTTGTTTTTTGCTGGCTTCACTAGCTGCAAAGTTTAGTGCATAGTGGGGGAAGGGTGCTAATGGTCTGACCAGGAGCTTCAGCTACCTGATTGTTTCTGGAAGGCATGGGCTGGTCCCACCCTCCGATTGTTTCTGGAAGGCATGGGCTGGTCCCACCCTCCCTGTCCCTCATCCCAGGTCAGTGATTTACTTTATACCAGGGGTTCTAACATCACTTTCCCCAAAAGGGTAAAGGATATTGCACCTGTCATAGCAGAAGCAGACATCCAGGAAGGGAACAGCAGCGAGTGAAGAGGTGACTGCTATCTCAGTGGAAGGGAAGTAACTGCAAAACAAGGAGCTTGCATTGGTATTTGCATTGTGGAAAGGAGGGGTAGGAGTTTGAAGAAGGCTGTGCAATAGTTACTTAAAGTATTTTTTTAGGTGTGGACAGGAGGGATAGGAATGTAAAAGCAGTTGCTCAATCTATCTAGAAGTGTATGACAAAGGGTGTAAGAGAAATTAAGAAAAAAAGAACATTTTACACTGATAGAGGGGGGAGAGGGATGACTTGGGGGAGTGTTTGATATCCTTCACCTGGAAGGGTGAGGGGTCACTGGTGGGCAATGAAAGTAATGGGTAGGGTGGTAGGCTGCAACAACTGTGGTGCACCAATCTTTCTAAAAGTTGCCTGGAGGGTGAGGAGATGTTTAGTGTGCAAAAATGTAACATGATGCATATGGGGAACAACAATGCTATTGTAGAATATGTTATGAATAACGTCCAACTTACAAAGACAGTGGAAGAAAAATATCTTGGTGTCATAATAACAAACAATCTCAAATTTGATACTCACATTCAGAAGACAGTTAAAAAATGCTATGGTATATTTGGATGTATACAGAAACATATTAAAAGCAGAAAACCAGAGGTAATACTGCCTTTATATACCAGTCTGATCTGGCCACATTTGGAGTATTATGCCCCCTTTTGTTCCCCTACTACTATAGGTGGTAAAAATATCGTAGAAAGAGTGCAATGAAGGGTAACTAAAAAGATAAAAACAGTTATGAATTATGAGCACAGCGAAAGGTTAAAATCCCTGAATCTATACTCCATGGAATACAGATTCCTAAGAGGCGATTTGATATATCTTTTTAAAGCTTTTCAAGATTAATTATTACTTGTTACTATTTACCTAGAGAAACAATCAATTCAGAATGCTACTAGGTTACATAAATTTCAATTTAAATCTACTACAAGTAGGACCACTTGGCGGAAAATAATTTTTACCCAGAGAGCTCCAGCAGTATGGAATTCATTACCTAGCAGTGTTGTTTTGAGTAAAACAGTAGATCAGTTTAAACTAAATCTGGATCATTATACGGAAGACAAAAAATGTCACTACCATCACTAATTTGTGGTGGCAGGTTCATTATGGGCCTTGGCCTTTTGAACCTGTACAAGACTATGAGACATAGAGAAACTTAGAAAGGAGACTGAGGGTCTACAGGAGGAACTAAGACAGGCAAGGCAGACTGGAAGCAGTTATAGCTCAGTACTGGAGGGAGGGAGAAGGGGAGATGAGGGAGGGCAATTTGAGCCAACAGTGGTGAGGAGAGGGTTAGAAGAAGGGAAGCAGAGACAAAGGGGCCCAGGTCAGGAAGAATGGTCTCCGGGGAAACCAGGCCAGAAGACAAAAGACAAATGGAAGGAGGAGATAGGGACTTGTGAGGGGAGGGGGAGGAGAAGTGGCAACAGTCATGGAGTGGAAAGCAGGGAACAGGTTACTATGAGGGGAGAGGAAGTGGGCACTGGTGATGGGTCTTCAGAAAATTGTTTTGCAGTGCTAGAGGGGAAGGAGGAGGAGGGAGGTGATGAAATTGGGGGAGTAACTGATAAATGTCTGGACCAAACTGGAGCAGGGGGAAGTTCTGTTGGGGGAATTACAACAGGGGCATAAGGGGGAAATACTGTGCAGGAGGAAGAAGAGGAGCTGGGAATGAGAGATGGAGAGGAATGGAAGCAAGCAGGGAGTAAGAGGGGTGGAATCTTAGTGCTGGGGGACTCAATACTAAGAGGACTCAGGTGGGGTAGCAAAGTGGAGAGGTATAGTCGCATTTGGGTGGAGGCCATGCCAGGAATGACAGCAGAAAGGGTGGGACAATCTGTTCTGAAATATGCTAGAAGGGGTAGGGACAAGCCTCATTTAATTATACATCTTGGGATGAATGACCTGGCTGACAAGATGGTAGATATAGTCCAGAGGAGGTTTGAGGAACTAGGATGATTATGTGAGGGGGCAGGAAGATCAGTAACTTTTTCAGAGATACTTCCAGTGCCCAAGTCAAGCACAACAAGAAAGCTGAGAATAGAAGAATTTAATGGATGGCTAAGAACCTGGTGTCATGCTAAAGGGTATGGTCTGTTGGGGGGTGGGAGGGACCTGGGAGGACAGTAGTCTCTATGCCAAGGACAGACTACACTTAAGCGAGGAGGGAAAAAAGTGTTGAAACAGAGGATGGAGGAGTACATAGAGGAAACTGGGAATTTAAACTAGGAGTGGGGGGTGGCAAGTGGGCAAGAGACATGCAGAGACCACAGGTTGGGAAGCCATATGATCTTACACCCCATAACAGTGACAAAGGACAAATGGCAAGTACTATTGGTGATGCTAGTAAAAGAGGGCAGGATGGGGGGGGAGGGTGGAAGGTGGTCACCCTTAATGCTATGAGCCTTGGGAGGAAAACTGCAGAGTTACAGGTGCTCATGGCAGAGGGAGAGGTGGACATTGCAGACATTACTGAAACATGGGCCATCCAATACAATGACTGGGACCTGTCTATTCCAGAGTACAGGTTATTTCGTAGGGATATGGTGATTGGGAAAGGGGGGTGGCACTATATGCGAAGGAAGGACTGAAGTGTGTAAGGGAGGAAGGGGAGGAGGGTAGTATGGAATCACTTTGGATGCAAATCCAGGATTCCAAGAATAGGACTCTCAGAATGGGAGTGGTGTACAGGCTGCCCTCTCAGATGGAGGAGTTAGACAGGGGACTAGCGAGACAGATCAGGAAGACCTGCAAGAAGGGTAGTTTGGTGACTATGGGGGACTTCAACATGCCAGAAGTGGACTGGAGTACCCCAACAACCAGGAATAGAAGGGATCAGGTACTGCTGGATGCCTTCCAGGACAGCTTCCTGATGCAAATGGTCAGTGAACCAACCAGGTTAGGAAATACCATAGACCATGTGCTGACAAATGAGTTTGTGAGGGAACTTAGGGTGGAAGAACCGCTGACAGGGTGTGACCATCACTCAGTATGGCTCACATTGGATATGGGCAAGGAAGGAGTGGAATCTGGTACAAGAGTGCTGGACTTCAGGAGGGCCAACTTTGGGAGGATGGGGGAAGTGGTGAAAGGGTACCTGGCCAGAATTCAACCTAGTATGGGCACTAACCAGAGGTTGGAGCTCATAAAGCTGGGGATAGTGGAGGCAACCTGAACCTGCAGCAAGGCCCAGAGCAAGAAGACTAGGGCTAAGTAACCTAGCTGTGTGAGCAAGGAGGTCTTGGAACAGGTAAGGAGGAAAAGCGCTGCCTTCAGGAGGTACAAGAAAACCAGGAGGGGGAGAGAACAGGGAGGAGTACCTGAAAGAATTGAAGGAGGTGACACAGGCAGTAAGGGGAGCCAAGGCATCTACGGAGCTCAGGCTGGCACAAGGCATTAAGAAGGGGGAGAAGGACTTCTTTAGGTACATCAAGGAGAAAAGGAACTGTAAGAACCACATAGTAAGGATTGGGAAGGAGGGGGGTTGGGAGGAAGCAGGGTGCGATAAGACAGAAGTGCTAAATGATTACTTCTGCTCAGTATTTACTAAGGAGAAGAGGAGGGTGATACCCAAGGGGGGAGGAATGGCAGAAATGGGGGAAGGGGGTGACAGATGGGGAAATCATGGAGGGCAGAGTTCTGGAGGGTTTGAAGGCACTGAGGGTGTACAAGGCACCAGGCCCAGATGGCATCCACCACAGGGTACTGAAGGAGCTGGCAGAGGTCCTTGTGGGACCTTTGGCAGACCTATTTAATGCCTCACTACACTCAGGGTGTGTACCTCAGGATTGGAGGATGTCTCATGTGGTGGTACCCCTCCACAAGTGTGGCCCCAAGGATGAACTTGGGAATTACAGACCAGTGAGCCTCACATCTATCATGGGTAAGCTGATGGAGGCTATCCTGAAGGAGAGGCTGGTGGCCTCCTG
Organism: Neoceratodus forsteri; assembly: GCA_016271365.2. Taxonomy (NCBI): domain Eukaryota; kingdom Metazoa; phylum Chordata; order Ceratodontiformes; family Ceratodontidae; genus Neoceratodus; species Neoceratodus forsteri. Next base: position 492,737,736 of record CM057451.1, read on the forward strand.
GAGGCCAAAGGACTACAGGACCGCAGACAGTATGGCTTCATACGTGGCAGATTCTGCCAAACCAACCTGGTGGAGTTCTATGACTGGGTAACTAGGCAATTGGACAGGGGCCATGCAGTGGATGTCCCTTATCTGGACTTTAATAAGGCATTCGACTCGGTGCCACATGGGAGGCTGGGAAGTAAGTTAGAAGGCACAGGGGTGGGTGCAAAGCTGGTGAGATGTGTAGGGAACTGGCTTCAGAGAAGGCAACAGAGGGGGGTGGTGGTGGCTGAGGAGCTCTCATCCCCAAGGGTAGTGATGAGTGGTGTTCCACAGGGCTCGGTGTTGGGACCAGTGTTGTTTGGGATATTCATTGCAGACATATCATTGGTCATCAAGAGCAAGATCAGTCTGTTTGCAGATGATACCAAGATGGGAGTGGTGATGGATGACCTAGGGGGATGACAAGGGTTACAGGATGATCTGGCAAAGCTGGTAACCTGGTCAGACACCTGGCAACTGGGGTTTAACACCAAAAAGTGCAAGGTGCTGTATTTTGGGGTGATGAACCCAAGGAGGAGTTACCAGCAGGGAGGAGTGCAGCTAGCCCAGACAGAGGAGTAGAAGGATCTGAGGGTGCTCATTACAGGGTCAATGAATAACTCAGCACAATGTAGGAAGGCAGCTGTGCAGGCCAACAAAATGCTGGGTTGCATTGCAAGGGGTATATCCTCGAGGAGGGAGGAGGTGATTCTGCCACTGTATAGGTCATTAGTTAGAACACACCTGGAATACTACGTGCAGTACTGGTGCCCGTATCTGAAGATGCCTGCAGTATCTCTGGACTGTTGGGGACAGTCCTAGAGTGGTTTTGATCTTTTCTCACAGGCAGGTCTCAGAGGGTAGTCACTGGAATTTATTCCTCTGGCTCCTTCCCCCTGTCCTGTGAGGTCCCGCAGGACTCCATATTGGCACCCATGTTGTTCGCAGTGTATATGCTGCCATTAGGAGATGTCATTAGGCGAAACAGTTTGAGTTTTCACTTCTATGCAGATGATACGCAACTGTATCTGTTCTTTCTACCCAAACAGAAGGATGTGGCCTCTGTATTTAATAACTGTCTCACCGAGATCAAGGACTGGATGAGCACCAGCTGGCTGAGGCTGAACCCATCAAGACTGAGGTGATGGTTGTGGATCCTGGTCATCCTGGGGCTTGTTTAGGGCTGGGCATGCATTGGGCATATGGCTCAATGGTGTCCAGCTCATAACCTCCGACTGGGTGCATAATCTGGGCATTGTTCTTGATGACGTCTTGACCCTGGAATCTCAGGTGTCTGCTGTTGTCAAATCCTCTTTTTACAATCTGAGGAACATTGCCCAAGTGAAACACCTGGTTCCTCCAGACGACCTTCCAACATTGGTCCACACCTTCATCACCTCCTGCCTTGACTACTGCACTGCCCTCTAGCTAGGGCTTCATGGGGTTGATATCCACCGCTTGCAGCTGGTGCAGAATGTGGCAGCCAGGCTTCTGACTGGGACTTCCAGGTCCAGTCATATTACACTTGTGCTGCCCGAACTGCACTGACTGTCTGTTCAGTGGCAGATCACCTTTAAGGTCGGTCTTCTGATCTTTAAAGCCCTACATGAACTGGGACTTCACTACCTGCAAGAACTCTTGACTCCCTACCACCCCCTCCATCCTCTCCAATCTGCCGATGAGGGATTGCTAGAGGTTTTCAGGGTATGTTTGAAGACATCTGGTGCACGTGCTTTTTTGTTTGCAGCCCCTACCCTGTGGAACTCTCTACCTCATCAGTTGAGAGAATGCCTGACTGTCGAGAGGTTTAAATTAGAGTTTAAGACCTATTTATTTCAAAAAGCGTTCCCAGATGATTTTAATTAATTTATAGCTTTATATGTGTATTTATTGTTGTTCTTTTATTGCAGTCTGTAAAGTGCCTTAGTTTTAAGAAAGGCGCTATATAAATAAAGATTACCTTACCTTACCAAGAGGGACATTAAGTTACTGGAGGGGGTGCAGCGCAGGGCAACAAAAATGATCAAGGGGCTAGGGGACTTATCATATGAGAGGAGGCTGAGGGAGTTGAACATGTACTCGTTGGAGGACAGGAGGGACAGGGAGACATGATTGAAACCTTTAAGTACATGAAAGGAATAAACAAGACAGGTACAGATGGGGTGAGGAGACACTTTTTTACAGAGAGGGTGGTAGCTGGGTGGAATGCGTTACCGGAAGAAGTGGTATCCAGTAGAACAGTGGGCTGCTTCAAAAGGAACTGGGACAGGGCAAGGGGGAGAGTCAATGGAGAGGAAGGGTGGAAGGGAAGGGCACTGTAGAACAAGGGATGCTAGCTGCACAGTCGAGCAGACTTGATAGACCTCTAGGCCTTTATCTGCTGGCAAATTTTGTATGTTCGTATCTTTTTTTTTAAACATGCTACCCTCCTGGACCTTGTTGATGCCGCTGAGGTATTTGAATTTCTCTATTATATCCCTCCTTTCCTGTCTCTCTGTGCATGTTTTAGTGTTTATATTACTGTGTCTGTACCCATCTATAGTGTAAATGTTTGTGTGTGTGTATAAATGTGTTTTTCTCTAGTGTTTGTCTGCATGCGTTGGTCTGTCCGTGAATGTGAATGCATGCGCGCATGCCTCAGACTGTGCATGTGATTGTGTCTGTGCATGTCGGTGTTCCTTCATTATGCTCTGTGCATGTTGGGGCCTGTTCATTAGTGCGCCTGTCTGTATTTGTGTGAGCCGTTACAGTGTATGTGTTCACAAGTGTCTGCATTAGTGTATCTGTGCCAGTGTAATTGTAGTGATCTGTATGAGTTTCAATGAACATAAGCACTACAGTGTCTGTGTCACTAAGTGTATGATAACACCACTCCCTGTCCCAGGTTACATGTCACCACTCTTCGGTGCATAGTGGTAACACATTCCACTCCCTATTCTCATGCTGGCTCTCCATGGTGCCTATCGGTACTAAGGGAAGCATCAACAAAACTTCTTTACCAAATAAGTGGTGAACGCTGGAAATTAAGATTGCCACAGCATGTGGTATTCTTTATTTTACAGTGGTTTATAAGCAAGTACACTATGGTGCTACCCTGTACTACTCCCTGATGTCATGAGGTGTGTGTGTGTTATTGTTCAACCTTTTATACACCTTTTAGTTTACCCACTTTGCTTATGATTTGAGCATTTTGAAGTAAAGAGCATGTTTGAACTGTATGATGTAGTTAACTGTTTCTCCCTTGCAGCAAGAGCTCTATAACACAACTCAGATGCACTGTGGCAGTGTAAAAACAAAACAAGCCATAAACTACATCACACACTTCTACAACAATCATCCTTATGTTTGTGACATTCTGTACTTTCCTTCGGTGCTTCAGTATCGTATTGTTTCCTCCTATCCATTTCACCTATTTTCATGTTTTACCATTGGCAAGTCTGTAGGCTGTTGCCAAATCTTATTGTATTGAGGAGCTCAGAACTGCACAAAGTACTCCTGGTGGGGTGTGACTTGTAAAGTTTCCCATGGGTAGTACTAGTTTCTGACCTATCCGACTTAATTTGCCTTGGTAGCGGCACCACCTGATATATTTAAATTTAACATCTTTATATAACAAATTACATCCCAGGCACCTCAATCTTACTTAATCCCATATAGTGGTGGTAGTGCACTGAACAACTACGGTAACCTGGTCGGCCTGCCTTCCTTCCTTCCTGTTATCAAGGCATTGGTCAGGACGCATAGGCAAACCAGGAGAAGATATAAAATTCATAAGTACAGTTTTATTATTATCAATAACAATAAAAAAAAATTGTGCAGATAAGCTCTTATAAAGGCTCTTATAAAGGCAGCTCAAATAAAACAGTCAGTAATCGGAGGATATCTTTAAATCTAAATCTCAATCTCTCTCCCTCTCTATCTCTAAACAAACATTGCTCTGTTTTTAAAAGATGTTTTTAACAGGCAATTAAATTCTGCATTCTGTTCTCATTAAGCTATATATCCTGTTTTCACACAATGTACCCAACTTTGTCAGTTTCTTTCCTGTCACCAGTACATCCAATCCTCTAAACAAGTGCAACCAATTAAAACATCCTGGCCAGAGCTGGGTTTCTTCCTGATAATTCTGCAGCCAAGCTTGTGAAGGTCAAAATGCACCTCAAGATTAACCCTTTGTGTTCCAGATAAACACAAATAGCTGCCTGTGTTCATTTCAACAATATAATAATATACATTTGCAAACCAGCGAATCTCAGTATCACATAAAGATGCATATATTTTTCTAACCACAGAAAAGCAAGGGGAGAATAAAAGAATAGAAACAGCAAGTAAAGGAAGGAAGATAACAGGGGTAATAGTGAAACCATCAGAGTGGCCAGTTCTGAGGTTCCACAAGGAAAATTTCATGCACAATCAGACAGACAATAGATAGACAAGTAACAGAATAGGACAGGAGAAAAACAGATTCTTGCTTTAACTCTTTCTGCATAACAAATGGGACAAAGTTTTATCCCAACCCTGTCACAGATATCAGGGGAGGCAGACCATGACAAATCTTCATTTTCAGCTACATCTTAGCCAAGATAGATACACAGATGCAGGATATCCCATGACTTTGGCAACTACGATTGGACACCTACTGAAAGGTCGACTCAATCGCAGTGCCTGTCATCAAGATGACTGGGGAAGGTGGGCGACTGGATGAGGATGTGCAAAATAAGCGAGATCCTGTCACTACTGCCTCACGCATATGCAGGGGAGAAGCGAGTATGCCGGCGAGAGAGGTGGGAGGGATGAGGGTTGTGGGGTTTCGCCACTGTGAGATGCGAGCTGCTGCTGTAGCATGGTGGGTGGGTTCAAGGCTGTGGTGGTAAGGGTGCTGGGTCTGGAGTGCAGGGCACAGCTTCTTTTGCACCAGCCCCAAATTTTATTATGCCATGTTTGCACCCCCAACATACACCCCAGAGTTGAGAATCCTTAAGTGAGGGGTGCGGTGCTACTCTCGGTGCCATTTTGCTGTGTGCCGGGGAGTACATAGCTGAAATATTTTTTTGGTGATATGCCATCACCCTAATGGCCATTGCCCATCAGTGATCACTGTTATCACATAGATCCCAGATGCAGCAGTCAGAAAAGTTTACCCTGTTTAAGTGTGCACTGTTGGTATTCATCAGGAAGTAGATAGCTGAAGTATTCCGTGATGATGAGGATGGGGCCTTCTTGTTTGTAAAACAGAACCATAAAGAGCCTCTGATATACCCAGAAAACTAGAAAAATCTAAAATTTAGACAGCATTTAAATGATAATTTAGATAGTTCCCAGATTTACCATCCTCTCCTTTTTTATGTTTGCTTGTGTGCAGGTACAAAACAAACATTGGAACTGTTCAAACAGTGTAGGCGCTCGGGGAATGTGTGCTGTAGCAGCCAATGCAGCTAGGGTTACCACCTTTTAAGAAGCACAAAGTGGGACATCTTTTACTGAAGCATGATTTTTTGCAGTACAATATGTGATCAGAATTAAGGCTAAATGTTGTAGTTTTTTTAGTTTTTAGTTGTTGCTATTGTTTATCATTTAAAGGACTTTATTTAAGATACTATAGTTTTCTGCAACTTTTAGAAGAAAGTTAGAAAATATTTTTCTCTACTATAAGGTCAGAACGTAGTATTTTTCAGTTTTTTTGGTTTTTTTTGGCAGGACACAGCTGCCCAAATCAGGATTGGCCTGTGAAAATCATGACAAGGGTAACCCTAAATGCAGTTTAGCCTACAGAAGGTGTGTGAGGTTTGTGAGGTACCCAGTGCTCAAAGGTCTCCCACTGATGTCGTTTTGCTGATTCATGGGTGGAAACTTCTCACATAGAAACATAGAATTTTGTCTGAAGAAAAGGACCACTTGGCCCACCCAGTCTGCCCAGATAGTCCATGCTTAGTCTGTATCGATGGACCCTAACTGGTCTCTGGTGGCCCTTCCTCCATCCTGCACATTTCCTAATATTCCCCTATGTCTATCTCGTGCATGCTTGAAGCCCCCTACTGTTTTTATCACAACCACTTCCACTGGCAGTCTATTCCAGATGTCCACCACTCTTTCAGTGAAATAGTACTTCCTCGCTTCCCTCCTAAAATCCTCCCCCTCCAGCTTCACTGCATGCCATCTCATTCTGGTGCTCTTCCTCATTTGTAAGAGACTCCTCTCCTGCACTCTGTTCACCCTTGTGAGGTACATATAGATCTCTATTATGTTTCCTCTCGCTCTCCTCTCTTCCATCCTGCTCTTCTTGCCTGCACCCCCTGTTTGTCATTCTCCAAGATCAGTTGATTTATAGTTCTCCAAATTGCCTTATTTCAGCCACCTAATCACTGCCTATTACCCTCCATGAACTTTGTTACCCCCTCCTGTGAAGAACTGTAAATAGATTGTAAATATGCAATTTGTATATACCTGTTCATTTGTTGTATATATCTATACCCTTCTTGTGTTCGGTATATCACTTATGCTTATGTATGTCATCATGTATGTTCTCTCTTGCACTACCCTTTATTTTGACATGGAACCTTTGTAAACAAACCTATGGTTCAAAGGTATTGTAATCCTAGACATGAACAAATAAATTAAAAAAGCTGTACATTTCAAGATCCCTCCATTTCTCTTCGTAGGTTTTTTATGCACTTCCTGCAACATTTTAGATGCCCTCCTCTGGACTGCCTCCACCCTGGCTATGTCCTTTCTGATTTGCAACCTCTGGAACTGGATACAATACTCCAAGTGGGGTTTCACCAGTGAGCAATATAGTGGCCACACCACTTCCCTCCTCCTGCTGGAGATTCCTCTCCCTATGCATCCCAGCATTCCAGTGGTCCTACCCACTGTTTTATCACACTGCTCTTCCACATTGATGTAATCAGATATGATGATCCATTCCTATACTCTGCTCTTAAGTTTCTATGCCCTATGTGCATGATTTTACAATTTTTGGTATTGAACCCCAACTGCCATGTTCTTTATCACTTCTTGCGTTTCCCAAGACCCCTACACGTTCTTTCCACCTTTTTCTAAATGACCACCCCTTACAGATTTTGATATCAAACTGCAAAAAGGCATTCCTTCCCTTCCAGTTCATCTGCAATGTCACTTATGAAAACATTGAAGAGAACTGTTCCCAGTACTGAGCCCTATGGCACCCCACTGGTAACTCTTCCATCATTACAGTGAGTGTCGTTAACCACCTCCCTGTCGCCTATCTGTTAACCAGTTTCTAATCTAATTCACCACTTTGGGTCCCACCCAAAAGCTTTTCAGTTTCTTAATCAGTCTCCTGTGTGGCGCAGTGTTGAAAGCCTTGTTAATGTCCAGATAGGCTGCATGTACTGCCTTCTTCTGATCCATTTCCCTGGTCACCCAGTCAAAGAACTCAGTCAGATTAATCTGTCATGAAACCCCTCCCCACCATTGTGAATTTATGCTGCTTTTCATCTTGCAGCCCATTTAATTCAAGAGACTCTAGCAGTCTTTCCATTAAAAGGGTTTCCATTTATTTCCCCACTGCTGAGGTAAGGTTCACTGTCCTGTAGTAACTAGCATCTTCCTTGCTGCCACCCTTATGTAGGGGGACCATATCTGCTCTCCTACAGTCCTCTGGAGCCATGCCTGTTTCCAGTGAGCTGTTGAATAAGACTGTCAGTTGGGCAGCCAGCACCCCCCCTGAGTTCCTTCAGTATTCTTGGGTGTATCTCATGCAGTACCATAGCATTATCCACTTTCAAAACTGCAAGTACCTTCAGGATTTTTATTTTCTTAAATGTGGTTCCCCTCTCAATTTGTTCCTACTGATTACTGGTGGCCTGCCCCCCCAACTGTGAATACTAAGCAGAAGTACCTGTTCATGATGCCTACTATTTCTTGGTCCACGTCTGCAGTTTTCTTCTGCCACCCTCCTTATCCTCACTATTCCTCCCCTTGCTTTCCTCTTCTCATTTATGTACCTGAATAAAGCCTTATCCCCATTTGCTAAACCATTGGATATTCTGTCCTTTATTTACACTTTGCTCCCCTTCCTGCCACTGAATGCCATCATTTGTTTCCTTCATCACCATGGCCACTTCCCTAGTGTACCATAATTGTATTTTTTTCTTTTTTCTTTTACTTACTTCCTGTAAGACTGTGTTTGCTGGCAAAGGCACCTAGCTTTACCTGAGCTCTTTTCTTCTAGTTTGCTTGAAAGGACAAAGCAAAGAACCTTACCAGACCAAGGAAGAGGACTGAGGCTTCTTTTGGCTAGGCAAATTTACTGTGTGTTATTATTTTCTTTTGTACTCACAGAAGTTGTTACTGTTTGTTGCTAACATTTTATTGCTTTATTTTTCTCTGATTCAAATTGTAGTTGCTGGGTATACCTTCTGCTGCATTATTACAGGGTGTGCCTACAGGTGTGTGTTTACAGATTACTGCTGTAATCTTCTGATTCAAATAGTCTTTTTTTAAGGTATATCTTCTGTTACTGCTTTATTTTTCTCTGTAGCAAAGTGTTTCTTACAGGGTATATCTTCTGTGAAATCATTACAGGTGGTGCTTTACAGGTTTTACAGTTTTATCTATCATTAGGATAAGCTTTCAGGGCTACTGCATTTGTTTTGGCTGATTGTTTCTGCTCTTACCTCCTTGTTCCTTTCATCCATGGTTCTTTTTCAGCAGGGGAAGGGCCCAGCCACCCACTCTCCCATCCCCAACCACTCCACACTACACTCCTTTTATAGGGTAGCATAGTCATGACATTTCCTGTAGCAAATCAGGAAGGTGCATATCAGAGGGGTATCCACACAGTGACCTCATTTAATAATAATAATAATAATAATAATAATAATAATAATTTTATTTAAATAGCACCTTTCACTATATCAAGGCACTGAACAAATTGATTAAACTTCAACATTCCATACAAAACATCAAAGACCACAAACATTATAAAATACATCATAAAAACATAATAAATTACAATAAAATTGAGAACTGTTCCCAGTACACAGTATTTACAGGGGCACAAGTACTTTAACTTGTTATAACAAGTTATATAAAAACAAACAAACACAAAATCAAACTTTTGCTTTCATTTTCCTCCTTCTAATTACTCTGACCAGGTTATAAACCCAGCAACCTATCTGGAATGGATATTATTAACTTCAGGTACTGCAGGACACTTTTCAGAAGGACAGTTTTACAGGATTTATGACACTGTCCTATATACTGGGCCATTGGAGATCTAAGGGCTCAGCTCCAGGCAGCATGGGCAGAGATTGCACACCTCAAATTGCATATTCAGGAGGAATTATATTATAAGAAGCATCCGCCATTTCCCCAACATCCAACAGAAGCACCTCGACTGCAGAGGGTAGTTGGTCCAGGAGGTTGGCAGGTGGTTAGGAGGGGAAAATCGGGTGTCCCATCACTCGGTGCTCTCCAACATATCACCTCCATAAACCATATAAAAACTACAAACAAATATCTGCCTCTGTCTCCAAAATCAAACAAAGGGGTAGAGGACACTGCAGAGAAGGACAATGCTGCACAGGAGCAAGCGTAGCAAAACTCACCCAATACAGGAACCAAAACAAAAAAAGCAAAAAGGAAATCTAAAATACTTTTATTCATAGGAGACTCCATGATTTGGGGAGTGGATACCTATCTCCAGCCAGGGGTAAGGATCAGATGTCTCCCAGGTACATCAGCATGAAGAGACACTGACTGCATTGCTAAAATTGTATAGGAAGCAGGAGAAAACATTGATGTCCTGGTACACATAGGACTAATGATCTCTGTCTGGCATCTCCTTCTCTGAGATTCTACCAGCTTGGGAGAGAGTGGCAGATGAATGGAAGGTCAGAGAAGGGGAGATGAGGAGCTAAACATGTGGCTCAAGGGCTGGTGCCAGGAAAGGACACAAATTTGTTGGGAAATGGCAACAGTTTTGGGAGTGAAAGTTCTTTAAATTTGATGGACTGCATCTGATTAAGGAGGGAGTCAGTGCATTGGGGCAGAAGTTTGACATCTTTGCAGAATATTTAAACTAGCAAATGGGGAAGGGGTGCAGCACGACACTTCGAATGGGAAGAACACCCCTCCCCCCTCAGCTAGTGGTCAAACAAGAGTTCAGCATGTTTGTAGCTCATTTGCATCACCAGGTAATGAAAAAGGTCTGGCTTCACATATGACACACAGGGGAAATGCCAGACCTCACCCAACAACTAACACACTGAAATCTGGCCAATGTAAAATCATGTACACAAATGCTCGCAATCTGGAAAACAAGATCCCAGACCTGCAGACAATAATGACAGAGGCTAAACTGGACATAGTAATCATTAGCGAGACATGGTTTACCAGAAACCACACTTGGAAGACTTCAGTACCTAGCTATGTACTGTTCAGAAGAGACTGAGGTGCAGAAAGGGAGGGTGGAGTGGCCCTTTATGTCAATGAAAATATCAAAGCTACAGAAATTCAGAATACACATAAGGAGCCAGAAGAACTGTGGGTCACCCTGGAAACAGGAAATGAGACAGTCATACAAACTGGAGTTGTCTACAGGCCTCCAGACCAGGGGGATGACATAGACACATTACTGTTAGAAGATATACAAAACATGACAGCTAAAGGGGAGGTTCTGATAATGGGAGACTTCAACATGCACGTCCAGATTGGTCAATACCAGCAGGAACATCTGCCAGACCTAGACACATAGTGGATTCCCTGCAGGGGGAGTGCCTCAAACAACTAGTACAACAAACCACAAGAGACAGGGCTATCCTTGATCTAGTACCGACTAACAGGGAAAAGATCACAGATCTCCAGGTAGAATGTCACCTGGGGGCCAGTGATCATCACATGGTATGGTTCAATTTGGCTACCAGAACAAAATCATCCCATTCCAAGGCAAAAATATGGGACTTCAGAGGAGGTGACTTTGATAAGATGGCCAACAGAGTTAAGCTAACCCTGTCAAAAAGAAATACAGGTGAGGGGGTACAGGCAAAGTGGACAAGCATTAAAGATGCGATACTTGAAGCAACATCCCATTGTGCTAGAGAGAAAAGGAAGTGCAAAAGAAGGAAACCACTTTGGTTCTCAAAAACAGTAGCAGAAAAGGTCAGAGCCAAAAGGCTGGCCTTCAGGAAATATAAGGGAACAAAGCGGGATGAAGATAGGGAGGCATACCAAACTTCCCTAAGGGAAGCAAGAAAGGCAGTAAGGCAGGCAAAGGCCCAAACTGAGGAAACACTAGCACAAACAGTAAAAAAAGGTGACAAGACTTTCTATTTATTTATTTGCTTTTGTTAACCAGGTAAGCACGCTAGACAACCAAGTGCCTATTTTCAGGTGTGACCCGGGAGAGTTACAGAGCATACAGGTAACAAAATACAAAGTAAAAGATTACACTTAAGAGCCGCAGGCTCTACATAGGTGAAAGGTACAGGTCAGGCTCAAACAAGGCTAGGCAAGCAGACAAGTTATAGTATACAACACAACGTAGGGAGTCAAGGTATTCTAATATGTCTATAGACTGAACACAACTCAACAGCAGTACATGATAATACATAAACAGGAAAAAAATGACAATATATAATAAGTACATAACAAGGGGGGTAATAAGTACTATACTGGTGAAGGGTACAGGTAGTTGTGCATATAGAAACATTAGTGAAAGGAGAAAGTCTAGAGGGGGTATTGCTAAGATCAAAGGGGTTAAGGGGGTGAGTGAGGAAGAGGACCACGTAAAAGCATCTATCCTAAATAGATACTTCTGCTCAGTATTTACTGAAGAGAAGGTAGGGCAGGGCGCACAGCTCAGCACCATGGACACAGTGGGGAGGGAAGTGTGCACTAGTCTCTTCACAAAAGAAAGGGTCCTACAAGAGCTCGATAAGCTCAGGGTGGACAAGGCAATGGGACCTGATGGCATACACCCTAGGGTACTAAAGGAGATAAGGGTGGAACTAGCAGAGCCATTATCAGAACTATTTAATGAGTCTCTGAGCACAGGAGAGGTCCCAGAAGAATGGAGAAGGGCTCATATGATCCCGCTCCACAAGAGTGGTAGCAGGGAAGAGGCAGGGAACTACAGACCAGTCAGTCTTACCTCAGTAGTGGGCAAGATTATGGAGGCCCTCCTTAAGGAAAGGATAGTGCAACACCTGGAATCCATAGGAGCACAGGATCCAAGACAGCATCGGTTTACATCAGGAAGGTCCTGTCAAACTAATATCAGATTTCTTTGACTGGGTAACCAGAGTGGTGGACCAAGGGGGAGCAGTCGATGTTACCTACCTCGACTTCAGCAAAGCTTTCAATACTGTTTCACATGGAAGATTGATTAATAAGCTGGGTAGGCTCAGGGTGGGTCAGAAGTTGGTCAACTGGGTGGCAAACTGGTTGACGGGCAGAAAACAGAGAGTAGTGGTATATGGTATACAGTCAGAAGAGATGCAAGTCACAAGTGGGGTACCTCAGGGATCAGTCCTGGTGCCAGTCCTCTTCAATATCTTCATCAGTGACATTGCAGATGGACTGGAGGGTAAGGTTTGTTTGTTTGCAGGTGATACCAAGATCTGCAACAGAGTAGATGTTCCATATGGGGTGGATAGAATGAGAAGAGATTTGGATAAACTGGCAAAATGGTCGGAAGAGTGGCAACTGGAGTTTAACGCAAAGAAGTACAAGATCATGTACACTGGGAAGAGAAACCCTGAAGTCACCTATAGGCTGGGAGGGGAGTTGCTGGCAGTCACAAGGGAAGAAATAGACTTGGGCATCATCATCACAGATGATCTGAAATCATCCAAGCAGACCACTAAAGCAGTAGGTAAGGCTAGGGGGTGTTGGGGTGTATTAGTATAGCCGACACCACACATTCAGTCACTTCACTACCAGTCTAGCATTGCTTGTAAAGTGCTTTGGATGTATGAAAAGCGCTATATAAATGCTGATTCTTCTTCTTCTTCTAGTAGGGGTATCACAAGTCGTAAGAGGGTGGTAATAATCCCTCTTTACAAGACACTGGCTAGGCCCCATCTGGAGTACTGCGTGCAGTACTGGAGGCTACACCTTCACAAGGAAATTAACCAAATTGAGGCAGTCCAGAGAAAGGAAACCAAAATGGTCCAGAGACTGCATCAGAAAATGTATGAGGACAGATTGATGGTGCTCAGTATTGTATACCCTACAGCAAAGGAGGGAGAGAGGTGATATGATCGAAACATTCAAACACCTTAAGGGCATTAACAAGGTGAAAGAGTCTAACATGTTTCAATATAAGAAAAAAGTTCTTTTTCACAGAAAGGGTGGAGGATGCATGGAGCGGCCTACCTCAGGAAGTGGTGGATATGAATACAGTGCAGGGCTTCAAACAGGCATGGGATAGGCATAAGGGAGCAATACAGATAAGTATGAATAGATAGGCCATTGACAGAGCAAATGCCGATGGCACATTCATAAGGTAGAAAAAGAAATGGGCAGAATGGATGGGCCTTGCGGTCCCTATCTGCCGTCAGCTTCTACGTTTCTATGTTTCTTATGCAGAAGCTGGTTACCTTTTTATACCCTATGTTATATTTCTCTCCTCTTCCTCTACCCCACACTGGCATTCCCCCCTACCAGGCAGATTCTGAATCAGTCTCCCATTTCATTATAATCAGTTCTCCTAAACTCCAGAACCCTTGTCCTCATGTGGTTTGCTTCTGCTCCTATCTTAATGTTAAACCGCACTGTATGGGGATCACTGGTGCCTAGGGGACTGCCCACTGTGACATTTGCAATGTTGACCCTGTTTGTAAGCACCAGGTCCAGCACTGCCCTATCCCTTGATGGGTTCATTGACTAGATTCCTCAGGAAGGCCCTTTGTAGGAAGCCATGGATGGCCCTGCTCCTTGCTGAAGCTGCAGCTGGAAGCCTCCGATCCACATCTTGAAGACTGAAGTCACCAACTAGCAGCACCTGCCCCTTATATGCCACCCTGATGATGTCCTACCCCACAGCCTTATCCAGTTTCTCTCCTTGTACTTAAAGCCTGTATACCAACCCTGTATGGATAGCAGCCAAGCGTCTGTCTCCAGGATGACCCTCAGCACCTCTAGTCCTTCCTTTTCCTCTGGGTGACCCTAACCATAGCCCTGATTACCTCCCTCAAATATACTGTAGTACAACCCACCCTCCCTCCTCCCTCCCTCCCTCCCTCCTTCCTTCCTTCCTTCCTTCCTTCCTTCCTTCCTTCCTTCCTTCCTTCCTTCCTTCTCCCAAACAGTGAATAGCCTGGTATGGCTGAATCCTAGGCATGACAGTTGGTGCGCCATGACTCTGTTATGGTCACTAAATCTAGGCTAGCCTCATCTACGATGATCTCCAGGACAATAATTTTATTTCATAGACTTCTTGCATTGGTGCACATGGCTCTCCATACCTACCTACTTTCTCTCCCCTAGTGCCTGTGCTGTTTTCTGAAGCTCCCTCTGACTCCCATCTTCCCTTGTCAACCTCTGCATTACTTGTCTCCTTTACTCCTCTCCTTTTGTCATTCTGATTTATACCCTCTTTTGCTCTGACTTGTCCCCATCTCTATCTTCCTGTGCCTCTGTGCTGTGAGAAGCTTCCTATCCTATGGCCCACACTTCTTGTTGCTTCATCGTCTAGAGGGATGCAATCTTTGCCTCCTTTGGTATTACAGCCCCCCCCCCCCCAGCTAGTTTAACTGCTCATTTAAGCAGCATTTCAATCTCCCAGTAAGGACTATGATCCCCTCCTGGAAGGATTTAGATCATCTTCCCTATAGAGGTGCATATCCTCCCAGGCTCATCTCTAGTCCCCAATGTAGATAACAAGGTGGAGACTATCCAGTGTAGAAAACAAGGTGGAGACTATTCAGAGAAGGACGATAAAGATTGTGCTGGGCTTGCACCACAAAACATATGAAGAGCGACTAAGGGACCTCAGTATGTACTCACTGGAGGAGAGAGCGGGGACATGATTGAAACTTTCAAGTACCTCAAGGGCATAAACAAGGTGCAGGTGGGGGACCTTTTCCAATGTAGAAAAAGTACTAGAACAAGGGGGCACAATATGAAGTTGGAGGGGAGTAGATTAAGAGGCAATGTGAGGAGGTTTTTATACACAGAAAGGGTAGCTGATGCTTGGAATAGTCTGCCACAGGAGGTAGTGGGGAAAAGCACAGTGAAGGGGGTTTAAGCATGCCTGGGATAGGCACAAGGGAACCTTGAGAGGGGAGGGAGTGATGAAAAGTCTTTGATCACAAAGGGTCAGTGGCCACATACAATGTATAGGGCCTACGGGCAGACTGGATGGGCCTGGCGGTCCTCATCTGCAAACAATTTTATGTTTGTATGTTTCTATATAGATGAAGCTCTCCACCATGCACCATGACTTCAGCCTATTGTTAAAAGCCGTGGTGTGGTTTGCCCTTTCCTCTCCTCAGTCATACACAGGTAGCACCTCAGCGAACACCACCATCCATGACACCTGCTTCAATCCCTGCACAGTTCCATGGTATTACCCTGCACTACCCCTGCTCTATCTCTTGCTGGACCATTCATTTCTGGGTGGACAATGACTTCTAGCTCTCTCCCATCTCCTGCTGCCCTAGCACTTCTCTGGATCCACTTTCCATCCCTCCAAGCCAAAGCATCAAGTGGTCACTGTACAGTCAGGCTGTCTGCCATGTAACGGTGGAGTATGCTGCTGCATCCTGCCACTTTATCACTTGTCCATCCATTACTGTGTTTCAGTTGGGCTGCAACTGACCCGACGATATGTGTACCAGTCACTGTACCTTGCAGTACAGTACATAGTCGTGCTGGCATTTCAGAGCTTAATAACGCATGACACACACCCGTGGGTACCACTGCATTCACAGGCATTCACCGCTGTCCCCCCCGAAACATTCTCTGCCACCCCCTGTCCCTCCCCCCCCCGCAGCCCAGTGCTCACCATGTCACTCTGGTGTAAGGTACTTAGACCATTTTCTGGCTGGTCAAAGTGGTGCTATGTCCTACAGCCACAGCATGGCTTTTGGAATCTGAGAAAGGGGATGTTGCAACCCATGCATGGCACATTTGCCGACCTGGTGCACCCTAGTAGGTCGCAAAGGTGGTGCACTGCCACTTAAACACAACGGTTCCCCATTCTGACACAGGCAGCATTTTAGAATAGGGAAAGCTGCATCTTTTGATGCAAGGTGCCACTTGCATCATTCATGTTTGATGCAGGCACCTTGCGTCAGTCTTAGGGCTTTGAAAATCAGGCCCCATATGTCAGTTTTTCCAAGGGCAAGGCCTGCTTAAGATCCCAGATAATATAGCCAGGGATTTGGATGTTCTCCCTTCTTTGGAGGAGATCCTAGGAGCAGTTTGGCCCATCTCTAGCGAGAAACACCAGGGATGGGTGGTCTAAGCATGTAATTTTAACAAGTTTTCGCACAACAGCTTGCCCTGCAACTGTTGAAGATATATCAGCTGGTGGAATCTGGGAGTGCTCACCCTCCCACAATGAGGGAGGTAACTATTATGGTTGTGCCTAAACCATACAAGGCCAGCTCCCTCTGTGCAAATAATAGACCCATATCCCTGCTGAACATGGATGCTAAAGTCCTTGCTAAACGTATGGCTACCCCGCTAGAGGAGGATTTGCCCTTTATCAGTTACCTGTCTCAGATGGGTTTCATGAAGAGTCAACAAGTGGCAAATAATATCAAGTCATTAGTTAGAGGTGGAAGAACCTCAAAAGGTTCTGAGGTTTTCAAAGGTTCTGATGAGCAGTAAAGGTTTGGATGCTTATTTGAACCTTTTAGAACCCTTATGTGCAAGGGTAATTCACTCTTCCCTGCCCCGTCTCACTTTTTCTTCCTCCCTTGCCTAGTAAAAAATTCAGAATGCAACCTTAACTGTGCTCAGACTGAGTCAGGAGGAGGACTGTCTGCACTGCACTAGCTGCTTTAAAATATCAATTTACTGGTAATCCTACTCTTTTATGTTATTTCACTGTCTGTGACTGACTTAAGAACAACAGCTCCTGCAGGCTATTTTAAGATCAGCCTGCCTGCCACCCACAACAATCTCCTCACTCCTTTCCTTTCCTTTCCCCTTCCCCACCATCCATTTTATTTGCCTTAGAAAAATATAAATTCTTTGTTTCCCCTTTCTATACTATATAAACATTTTTTTTGCTGATGAGCAGAGGAACAAGGAACAGTGAGGAGAACTCAAAATGTGTTTAGTTCAGTCAATCAGACTGAGCTGCCTGGGCTGTTGATTGCTGCACTCCTTTCCACGAAATGACTGCCATGCACACACTGCACACACTGATGCAGCGTGGAGGCTTGTTGCATTGAAAGAACCACGTGGGTCCTCCTGTGACAAGATCAATCAGGTCCCCTGTTACGGTGTACTTCAAGAGAAACACGGGAATGTTCTACTTCACTGAAAGGATGGTGAAACCATGGAAGAGATTGCCGGTGGAAGTGGAGAGGGCAGCTATCCTTTATGGGTTCAATCAAAGTTCAGCGGGACAGGAGGACTGACAGTCCCAGAGGAGGGATCAACACAGGTTTGAGGGATCAGGAAGGGGAGGGGAGGGAAGGTGGGTAACAGACTGTCAGTACAGTAGGTCAGTGGGGTGAGGTAGTATAGTAAGAGCAGACTCGATGGACCATCAGTCTCCTTCTACCTTCCAATTCTATGTTTCTATATTTCTATGTTTCACTGTGCAGATCGCCCACCCCCCACCAATCACACAACTTGAGCTACTCTGGTGTCTACTCGCTGCTCTGCTCCCAGTCACTCCCACGATGCTTGAGCTGATGGCTCCTCTCTTAGTGCTGATGAGGCTTCTCTTTCCCACACCACGCTGGCCAAGATGCTCTGTCTCATCCCTCCCACCCAGACATTTTGCTTCAGAGGCACAGCGTAGTGGTAGAAAAAGGTAAAAACTGTTATTGCAATCTGAATGGTTAAAACCGTTTGGAAGTGGCTCGATTGCCACTTATGCTGCTGGTTCAGGGGATCTGGATTTTCTCTGAATCAGTTCGCACACCCCAACATAAAACCACTGTTGGCATCACTTACTTATAACTTATTCTGATACTGAGCAGCAGCAAAGCTTGTTGTGTGAATTAATGACTGCCTGTGTTGAACAACCTAGGGAACTGGTGGTGAAGGAGGACTAGATATTTCCTCTGGGGTGGCTACCTGACTGGATCTGTTGCCCAGAGACCAGTCAAAATGGAGATGTAAGTTGTAGTTCTGTGCATCATCCTTGGAACTACAAAATTATGCTGTCGGAAAAACAGTGCAACAACCTGAGATTATTTAAACAGTTGTGAGGTAGCTAAGCCTATTTTTTATGCTTGCTTGCACACATGTGCAAGAAACATAGTGCCATCATTGGAGTTTTCAGAGGTGTGTCACCTCCTCTTCCAATTCAGTCAGTGTGTTGGCAGGCGTGGCCTCTGTCCGCCAATGCATGCTGGAGCTGTCTATGACAAGCTCCAAAATGCAGTGGCATACAGATGAAAGGGGGAGCTATGCTTCTGTGAGCAGCGATAAGATATCGCCTGCTGCTGAGCAAGCTCCCCTACACACACACACACACACACACACACCGCAGCGTGTGCCCCCCCACTGCCACGCACTGTATAGCCGACTGGGGTGCCCAATCCCCCTGTCGGCTGTACCCTCCCCAGCCCCAAAGCCTTCCAAAAGCCATGCTGGGTGCCCACCCCAGCATGGCAGCTCATGATATAGCCGGCCAGAGGTGCCCAATCCCCGATTGGCTCCACTGCCCCCCCAGTTCAGGGTGCCACGCCAGGGGCCACCCCAGCGTGGCAATAGATGTTTTGGCCGACGGGTGCACAATCCCCGTCGGCTCCATGGCCCCCAACCGTCCTTGTGCCATGCTGGGAGCCCACCCCAGCATGGCAAATGTCCCGCGTCGTCATGTAAAAAAAGAAAAACCTGAAAATTCAAAGCGGTCCCACGGCGCTTCTCCCTGCCCCCCGTCCCCCACCCGCACCCACCCCCGGCGGGCCCGGCCGCCCACCCCCTCACCCCATACCTCCAGCACCTCAAGCGCTAACGATCTTGTGTGGACCGGGAACACGTCTGCACTCTTCAAAGCTGACCGCGAACTGAGGAAATGCCGGTAAGCTGTATAATGGGATAGATAGGGTTTTTTCAACTTTATTGCATATCTCAGAATTTTTTTGAATTTTTGCACCAAATTTTCAACATGGGATTTTTGGGACCCCTTCTCATGAATGCTGTCACTTCACTGTCATGGCGTTATTCGGGCCCGAAGGGTGATTTCGCAGTCACTGCATGAAATCACCTTTCAGGACTGATTAATGAAATGACACTGCCAGTGTTCATAAGGTGGGCTCTCAAGAAGTGTATTTTGAAATTTGGTGGAAAAATTCCAAACAATGACTGTTTTACGAGTGTGCGTTGTGCAGTTCCTACGCAGGCTTGTAAGTTTGCGAATTTTCAATATTTTCACTCCAGATTTTCAATATTGCCATTTTACCACACCTTCTTAGGAGTAGTACAGAAGTCATTTTTCACATCTCACCCAAAATATGTTTCCACCCATGTAGCGCACAATGGCACAGTCGGTGTGCGAAATCAATGTACGGGACAAATTAACAAAATCACAGTGACACTGTTCATGAGCAGAGGTCTTAAAATGGCTATGTTGAAAATTTGGTGAAAAAATGCCTAAAAATGACTGTTTTACGAGCGTGTGTTGCGCAGTTCCTATGCAGGCTCATAAGTTCACCCAATTTTCAATATTTTCACTCCAGATTTTCAACATTGCCATTTTACCACACCTTCTTTGAAGTAGTACAGCTGTCATTTTTCACATCTCACCCAAAATGTGTTTCCTACCATGTATATATTAATGGCAACAGTCCGCCAGCGAAATCAATGTACGGGCCAATTAAGAAAATCACAGTGACACTGTTCATGAGCAGGGTCTTAAAATGGATATGTTGAAAATTTGGTGAAAGAATTCCTAAAAATGACTGTTTTACGAGCGTGCATTGTGCAGTTCCTACGCACGCTCGTAAGTTTGTGAATTTTTAATATTTTCACTCCAGATTTCCAACATTGCAATTTTACCACACCTCCTTATGAGCTGTACAGCTGTCATTTTTCACATCTTGCCCAAAATGTGTTTCCACCCATGTAGCGCACAATGGCACAGACATAGTGCGAAATCAATGTACGGGCCAAAGTAAGAAAATCACAGTGATACTGTTCATGAGCAGGGGTCTTAAAATAGATATGTTGAAAATTTGGTGAAAGAATTCCTTAAAATGACTGTTTTACGAGTGTGCATTGCGCAGTTCCTACGCACGCTCGTAAGTTTGCGACTTTTCAATATTTTCACTCCAGATTTCCAAAATTGCCATTTTACCACACCTCCTTATGAGCTGTACAGCTGTCATTTTTCACATCTTGCCCAACATGTGTTTCCGCCCATGTAGCGCACAATGGCGCAGTCGGTGTGCAAAATCAATGTATGGGACAAATTAACAAAATCACAGTGATGCTGTTCATGAGCAGAGGTCTTAAAATGGCTATGTTGAAATTTGGTGAAAAAATGCCTCAAAATGACTGTTTTATGAAGGCATGCTATGCAGTTCCTACGCAGGCTTGTAAGTTTGAATATTCAATATTTTCACTCCAGATTTCGCAACATTGCCATTTTACACACACCTTCTTAGGAGCAGTACAGCTGTCATTTTTCACATCTCACCCAAAATGTGTTTCCGCCATGTAGCACAATGGCGCAGTCGGTGTCAAAATCAATGTATGGGACACATTAAGAAAATCACAGTGACACTGTTCATGAGCAGAGGTCATAAAATGGCTATGTTGAAAATTTGGTGACAAAAGTCCATAAACTGACTGTGATACGAGTGAGCATTGCGCAGTTTCCACGCACCCTTGTAAGTTCATGACTTTGTAATATTTTCAATTCAGATTTTCACCAGTGGCATTTTTACACACTTCCTTATGAACAGTACAGCTGTCATTTTTCACAACATGGCCGAAATGTGTTTTCATACTTTCAGTGCAGAGATGCGTGGTCGCTCTGGGAAATCATTGTTCGGGACAGATAAAGAAAATCACAATGACACTGTTCATGATCGGAGGTCCCAAAATGCCTGTGTTGACAATCTGCTGTAAAAAAATCCCCAACGATTACATTACGGGTGTGCGTTGCACAGTTTCTATGCACGCTCGTGACTTCATCATTTTTTTAAATATTTTAACTGCACATTTGCAACATTGCCATTTTTTACACCTCCCCATGAACAGTACAGCTGTCATTTTTTACATCCTGTTCGGAATGTTTTTGTACCTGTGGTGCTAAATGCCATAGTTGCTGTGCATAAGCAGCTTTTGGTTAACAAACTGATATTGCCACTGTTCATGAGGTGGGGTCACAAAAAAACCTTGTTGAAAATTTGGAGTGAAAATACCAACGAATGCCTGAGGTATTAGGGTTTTCAACCATAACACCCAACCCTGTAGAGAATGACAGGCATCAGGGATGTGACTTGGGATTCTTGCCTGTAATGCTCATACCATTTCACACCCTGCAGCCAGTGACATGCATCGAGGCATGCCATGGACTCTTCGGACCCAAAGTTCACCCCATTCTCCTATACCGCACCCATCTCACCGTATTTCCTGATGGAATAGGGTGCGCATAAGGGCCAAAGACCCCAAGGCACATTGTGACACTTGTCAGTGTCTGCAGGGTAAGGTGTGGTGAAATGGCATGGCCTTTATGCCTGACAACCCAAAGGCACACTCCAATGCCCCAGAGACCAATCAGAAGGGAGGTGGGAGCTGTAGTTCTGTGCAGCATTATTAGAACTACAAAATTACACTTTGGGAAAACAGTGCAATGACCTGAGATTATTTAAACAGTTGTGAGGCAACTGAGCCTATTCTTTTATCATGGGAGAGCAATTTCACAGGGGTTTACTATTTTAAATAAACATTTTGTGCAGTATGTCACCCACGGGTCATGTGACCCATTGCAAAACTTCCTGGTCCCACATAAATAAATAACTGCCCCTCTGTGAGTGGGGCAAGCATGAGCGGGTTAGTGCATGTGAAGACATGCGCAGAGACAAGTGAGTTTGCACGTGTCTGCTGGAGCAGATGGGGCTGTGAGATAAAAGAGCTATACAGATATAATTGGGGCACATTTGTAAGTATGTCTTGACTATGACACATTAACTTCCATACAGAGTAATAGGCAACAGACTGTTAAGTACCTCATTTGAAAGAGAATGAGAGAGGGCCTGTTGGTTGCGATAAACTTTATTGGGATAACAGACTATAGAGTACACTGACTGCAAAAATCTGTGGCTTGTAAACTACAGACATATAGGCTAAAGATTGTTAAATATGCCTTTTGAAAGTGAATAAGGGAGGGTCTGTTAGTTGCAATAAACTTTATTGGGATAACAGACTATAGAGTACACTGACTGCAAAAAAATTACAACTTTTTAACTCATAAATTTCAGTATGGACACTAACCTACTGTAGTAACTCTAACAAATGGTATACTTAGGATTAAATGTGTGATTTGTAAATAATTCAGCACTGAACCAGATACATACCTTTCAGAATTCAGTTGTAATCAGTGCCTAGAAATATGTAGGCTCGAAACAAGTGTTGACCACTATGGAGCTAGAACTGATAGCACTCAGGAAAAAGGTGACTACAAGTGTGGAAGACTATAGCGGACAGGAAAACACAAATCCAAGTTCTACTGAGGGCATCAATGAAGGAAATATAACATAAGGCACTGGAATACAGACAGTACAGCAGACAGACAGGAGAACTCAGGAAATACAGACCTAAACAGAATGATAAATGGTGCATGGTAAATAAAAACAAAATGATAATAAAAAAGGGAAGAAAGGGAAATTAATTCCAGATTGAGACAAAAAAGTGGTATGCCCTTCTTATTGACCTACTAGACCAAATAGAAAAGCAGTCTGATGAATTACTGGAAATAGCAAGAAACATCAAGGAACCTCCAACTAATAATACACCAGAACATGATATAGCAGATGAAACCAATAAGGAGATTCAACCAAGGCAGATATATATTCTGGGAGGCTCCATAGCTAAGTAAAATGATAGGTACACCACAGATGGGAACAAAGAAAATGTGTGCTTGAAGGAGTTTTTCATGGGGCAAAAATACACAATATACAAAAGATGCTAATTACACCTTCAAGCACAAAATCCCTAGCACTTATCACGTGGGAACTAACACTGTAGGGAGTAAAGACAAGGAAAACATCATAGATAGCTTCAAGGCCCTAAAAACAACTCTGGACAAGCTAAACTGTGAAACAATCTTCACAGAAATTTTACCTGTAAACTACAGACATATATAATCACAAATTGTCCTAATATCTTGATTTTTAAAGGTGTTCTTCAAAAATTACTGTTGTTTGAAGCTGAATGTCAATGTTTTAACTGATTTAACAACGTATTGTTTATGTATTCTTTGTAAATTTGTATGTCATGAGGTATGTATTTTTGTAACTGGTCACTAGTGAAAATGGGCATCATTTGCTCACTGGTTATTCAGTATCAAAAATAAACAACCAAACAAACCTGTGTCAAGATCAGGCTGGAAAACGAATAAAAAAATGATAAGAATTGACACGTTAAGAAAATGGTGTCTAGAGAACAGCATTAAGTGTATTAAAACATTGGATTATTTTCATGGAAAAAATGAACTGTTTTGTTAGGATGGCCTACACTGGAGGTCACGTGATGGCAGCCTAGTGTGAAGCAGCAGCTCTTTGGGAGCTCCATTCTCTACCCTCTGATCTAAGCTTACTAACAGTACTTAGAGGCGAAGTTTACCTCACTGGAAAGTCAGACATTAAAGCAACAGTTGTCGGAAGCGGCAGATCGAGTTTTGGATGGAGGTATATATGAAAAAGGCGCTGCCGAGACGATCTCCGCCACTTACTCCGGAGAAAGAGAAGGCCGAAAAATGGCCCAGACAGCAAGCCCCGACCTTGCCGAAAATGGCAGTAGCACCGACTGCACTCTCGGAAGAAAAATTCCTTGAAATAATGCAGTCGCTTCAAGTAGCAATCTCCACTATCACTGAAGACCTGCAGGAAATTAAAAATTCAGTGGAATCTCTAACACGGAGAGCCAAGGATTCGGAGGCCAGACTGACGTCGCTGGAAAAAAGGCAAGATAAGATGGACCTGGGGTCAGCTGTAATAGGACGCAGACTGAAGAAAATGGAGGAAAAGATAGAGGATCTCGAGGGACGTAGCAGACGGAACAATTTGGTAGTAATTGGTGTCCCCGAGAAAGAAGAAGGGAATGCACTGGTCTTATTTATGCAGAAGTTTTGCGCCAAAATAGCCGCCCCCCCCAAACGAAGGAGAGTACATCATCGAGAGGGCTCACCGAGCCCTATGTCCTCCCCCGGCCCATGGTCAACCTCCTAGGCCAATAATCATTAAATTACTGAGCTACATCGACAGGCAACATTATTGAGCAAAGTAAAGGAAACCCGCGAAGTAACCTGGGAGAGCAAGAAAGTGCGGATTGTGCAAGATCTCCCCTACTCAGTGAGGCTGAGGAGGCAAGAACTTCATCCTTTGGTGTCAAAATTAATTGCCGCAATGAAGCAGTTTAGAGTTAAATACCCCGCAACACTAATGGTCAAGAACGAGGATAAATGGGTTTCCTACGACTCCCCAGCGCAAGTGCTACTAGGTTTGAGAGAACTTTCCCGGATCTATTTAAATGAAGGCAAGTTTGCCCACAGTGAGGTTGATACAATATGCCTCCTAGCTACAAGTCTATCTCTTGTTTCCTCCTCTCTTTATTGAAATTGATCCAGAGGTACTTTTAAGCAGTAACAGTCTCGTCAGGACATTGCAGGGGGGCAGTCCAAATCGAACGATGCTCACTCGTGGAGAGTTTTGAAGTGACTCCTGCAACCTCCCGAGATTGCACCCTCGCCCTAATAGGACTGTAATAGCGCTACTATTGCTGAAGAGTTTGGAAGCCTGCGACTCACACCGTTTCAGCGTAAGCCCGCTCATGCCTACCGCATAGCTTGCGATATATGTTATTTGTTGTATCCTCCTGATTTTGTAGTTGGAAAAATGGAATGCATAATGTATAGGAAGGAGCCTTGTCAGAATCGCATCTCGAACTGCAGTCTGTGTAATAGATGTTACCTCACTCGCTCCTTGTTTTGTTGAAGCAGTTTGCTATATCACTTTATTTTCCTAAAGGCTAGCACGAATTGGATGTTTTGCATAATACACGGATTTAGACCCCAATGTGGCTATCAATTTGGATCCAAGTTAACTGGCGACAGCACTTGGCTGGATTTTGTTAAACTCTGGCTCCTCCTAATTAGATGGCTGCTATATTCATCTATCTCTCACGGCTGAGCACCGCACCAGACCTATGGCAAATAATGGGTTGCGGCTGGTTTGTGCAGCTAAAGATACGGAACAAACTCGCATTGAGTCTGAACTTAGTATCTCGCAAGTTTTAAGAAGGCATTAATGTTAGCTTTCCGTTAAGGGCATAATGCTGTAATACATAGGAGTAATAGCATTTTTAAATGTATTTTCTCTGGGTAGCAAGCGTTTATAGCTATCCGAATCTTGATGCTATAGTTACATTGGCCACCTAAAGCTGGCTCCATATGTGTTAAGCTCTTGAAATATGTAGTAAGGATGAGAATGGTATTTAGTTTTTAGATATTGTTGTTTTTTTGCTTCCTTTTGATAATATTAATGATTAGAGTTTATCGTAGGTGCGAGCCAAATGTGGAAAAATATTAAGATTCTAATGCACCTGTTTGTAGTATAAATTTAAAAAAAAGAAGAAGAAAAGGGGAAGGAAAGGAAAGAAAGGGGGAAAAAAAAAAAAGAAGAATAGCTGGGTGGGGGGGGGCCCTCCGGGGAGCAAAGCTGTTTGATCTGGGTCTGCTTGTGTAAAATCACGTGGCATATGATGTTTGGGAGTGCAGTGTGTTTGAACTGGGGATGTTATGTTACACAATGTGTTATAGTTTATAAGTATAATAGACGTAGAGTATGGGGATTGGGTGGGTTCAGATGGGGAGGGGGAAAGACTATGCATGGTTTATACTTAAGCCCTGTTGATTTACCTGGTGGCATCTTCACTCTCTTTATACCTCTCAATGGCCTGGTGTATAGAATTTGAATGGTACTTCTAAAAGGGCATATTTGCCCATTATTTGCATTTATCTCCCAATTATTGCTTTAGAACATGAGTAATAATTATCGTTTTGTGAGTTGGAATGTCAAAGGAGCCAAGGACAGGGTTAAAAGACAGGTTATATTAAAGCACTTGCAGCTACTGCAAGCACAAATAGTTTTCTTGCAGGAAACGCACCTTAAAAGGGAGGATGTGCTTCTTTTTAAAAAATTATGGGTCGGTCAGGTGTTTGGGGCAGGAGCATCCACAAGCAAAGGAGGGGTAGTGATTCTACTGGCCAGGAATGTTCCGTTTAAACTGACTCAGGAAACATGGGACCCTGAGGGTAGGTACATAATAATACATGGATCCCTGGAATCCTGTCCGGTCCTCCTTGGATCTATATATGGCCCAAATAGCGACACCCCCCAATTTTTTGTAAACTTGTTAAACATCATAGTAACGAACCCACCTAAACTTACAATATTAGGTGGGGATTGGAATTTAGTTCTCCAGACGGATATTGACAGGTCTGATTGAACGCGGAGAGGTCTATCTCCAGCACAGAGAGCATTGAAAGAACTTATGTGCAGTGCTGCACTAGCTGACGTGTGGAGAGTTCTTAACCCCTCTGAAAGACAATACACTTTTTTTTCTGCAGTACACAAAACACAATCTCGAATTGATTATCTACTCATAAGCTCCTATGTAATCCCAGGGGTCACACAAGCAGGAATCGCAGCTAGGGTTCTATCTGACCATGCTCTGGTCGACATGGAACTCTGCTTAGGGGCAGGGGGCAAACGTTCCCCACAGTGGCGTTTGAATAGCCAATTATTAAAAGATTCAGCCTCTCTTGAACATATTATTGAGCATATTGTCTTTTTCCTTAATTGCAACCTGGGGACTGTTGATAAGTACAACTTAATCTGGGCAGCTCTGAAATGCTCCCTAAGAGGTGAATTCATTAAAATGGCTTCCAATAGGGCCAAGTATCAAAGGGTTCAGCCAGAAGGGCTATTAACTATTATTAAAAATATAGAACACAGCCTCTCCCGTCCCTCCCCAGCAGAGACATGGACCAGGTTATATCAATTGCAGGCCCAATATGCAGGTCTACAATCACAGAGGGCTGAGCTATCTTTACACAGAACCAAGCTGCAATATCTGGACATGGGAGAGAAAGCAAGCAGGCTGCTTGCGATGCGTCAAGTAGAGGCTTCGAAATTTATCGCCGGAATTTATTCTGAGAAAGATTGCAAAGTGTGTACTGATCCCCAAGAAGTGGTAGAGATGTTTGGTTCCTTTTATCAAGACTTATATTCAGTAGCCCCATCCTCGTTGTCCGCTGAGTCAGATATAAATTCTTATCTTAGATCTGTGAATCTGCCGAAGGTCTCAGCTTCTGACGCTGCCCTTTTGAGTACCCCAATTACTTTAGGGGAAATACTGGAGGCCATCCAGAAGTTACCTTTGGACAAGTCTCCCAGACCAGATGGACTGTCCAGTAACTTTTACAAAACATTTCAAACTGCTATAGCACCTGTGTTAAAGAATCTCTTTAGTTATTGGTTCGATAAGGGGATATCAGAGTCCAGTTTTTTAGAGGCTGTGATATCCCTAATTTTAAAGCCTGGGAAGGATCCTCAAAACCTCAGCAGTTACCGTCCTATTTCACTATTAAATACCAACATAAAAATTCTGGCCAAAGTAATGGCAAATAGACTTACTAAAATTATAGATAAGTTAATAAGACACGAGCAGGTTGGATTTATGGCTGGAAGGTAATCTCAAGACCATATGAGAAAGTTGCTGCATCTCCTTGTGGCGGCTAGAGATTCCAATTTACTTATGGTGCTGACTTCACTTGATGCTGAAAAAGCATTTGACAGAGTCTCCTGGGACTTTCTGTTTGCCACCTTAACATCTTTTGGTTTTCCGGGAGATTTTGTCAAATGGATTAAAGTATTATATTTCTGTCCCTCGGCCAGAGTAAAATGTAATGGCTTGTTAACTTCCCCATTCAAATTAGCTTGGGACACTAGGCAGGGGTGTCCTCTCTCCCCGCTACTATTCAACATATACCTAGAGCCCTTGCTTCTTAGGATGGCGGGTAATGTTAATATTACGGGAATTCAGGTGGGAGGAGTTAGGTACGCATTCTCGGTTTATGCAGATGATATATTATTACATTTAGAGAGCCCAAGTACCTCAATTCCTGCTGTCCTAGAGGAAATTGAGGAGTACTCTAAAGTATCCTATTATAAACTTAACCGAGAGAAAACGATGGTGATTTCCCTGAATCACAGAGTCAATAAAGTGGAATTAGCCCCCTAGGCCTTACCTGGGAAAAGAAGTCCATAGTTTACTTAGGAATCAAGATCTTTAGGGATTCCGGAACTATATTGAGAAACAATATAGATAATCTCATTAAAACAATAACCAAGGACCTCGAGAGGTGGCGGTTACTTCCTATATCGTTATGGGGTAGACTAAGTATAATTAAAATGAATCTATTGCCTAGGATATTATATCTCTTAGGAATGTTGGGTATGTACCTCCCCAAAGTATGGTTCTCTAGATTGCGAGGTATGCTAAGCTGCTTTTTGTGGATCAAAAAGAATGTCCACAGGTCTTATTTCAAATTGACAGCACCCAAATTGAGGGGGGGCCTTGCAGCCCCCTCTTTTTATACTATATTGAACAACATTTGGGTAAGCTGTTCTACTGGCAGAAAGAGGTAGATCATACAGCATACTCTCCTTTGTGGTTACCAATCGAAAAACACCTGGCATTCCGTGAGAAATGCTCCCTGCGTGCCCTACTATATGTCTCTCCATCCCATATTCCCAAGTCTCTCAGAAATAATCCTATGGGTTGGTTGATGAAAGCCTCTCATCAGGCCCAAATATACCTCGCAGTCAAGTGGTGTCAGTCTTCTGACCAACCAATTGTCGATAACCCACATTTCAAAATTAGCGGTGTACCAATACCCCGTGCTTTTTGGCCCTGTTTGAATCAATGTAAAGCCTCAGAGATGTGGAGGGGTGGAAAAGTGATTTCCCTGGCTCAATTATGTGACTCTGCTAGTGCTGTAAGTAATGAATCTTTTAAACACCTCCAAGTCAGCAAGGCCCTAACCTCGTTTTCCCAGCTCTCCCCATTAATAGATATAGGGGAAAGGGATCCTATCGTAATCCTGTAGGTTGCTTCCCAACCGCATAAAGTGTCAAATTTATATAACATTCTTCAGGATTGGGACCATAGATTACCCTCTGGAATTTGCCTTTACTGGGTAAGGGAATTAGGTCTCCCTGAAGATGTTAATGTGTGGAGGAAACTTTGGATATCAATGTACAAATTTATTAAACAAGATAGACTCAGATTAGTCCATTACAATAGTATGCATAATATGTATTTGACACCAGCTAAGCTCTTTAGATATGGATCCTTGCACACATCAACATGCAACAGGTGTAAGGAGGACAATGGGTAAATTTCTCATATGTTATGGACAGCCCACATATAAAGACATTTTGGCAATCTATTAACAATTCTTTGGACCCTATCCTTGGCTTGAGGGATTTATTTACTTCTGAAGTTTGTCTTATAAATTATTTCCAATTGATACTCCAAAAGTAGGAAAGCGCTATGACTCTTTGTCACAGAAACTGCTAAGTTAACAATAATGAGGCACTGGACGGATGAAAAGCCACCTACAATCTTGGAATGGTTTCAGGAGAGTGTCTTGGCATTACAATTGGAAAGACATATTGCACTTGTACGAAACAGAGACAAAACTTTTACTTCTTTATGGGGAAGCTTAGAGGCCATCCTGACGATATGGAAATCCTAATGAAAATGGGACTTCAGTATATCTGTAACTCAAATGGTAGTAAAGGTGTGTAGTCTGGGGGGTGGGGTAGTGGAAGATGTTTTTTTTCTTTCTTCTGTGTTAAAAGTCTGCACCTGATGTTCTTAGTTGTACGAGATTGCATGATATTATTTACTTGGTGCTGAAATGTTAATAAAGCCTTTAAATAATAAAAAAAAGGATGGCCTACACCTAAGCAGGAAGGGCAGCAACATTTTAGGTAATACTTTCTACAGTACTATAAATGGCACACATTTAAACTGAGGAAAGGGGGAGATAGGTCACAAACACAAACACAACTGTAAAGAATAATTCAAATAACAAGCAAAAACAGAATGGGCTAAATTTCTTGCTTGTACATGCAAGAAGCTTAAACATTATGAAAATAATTGAACTAGAGTTACTACTGGAAGAAAAATTAGATCTAGCAGCTATCAATCAAACATGGCGGATTGAACACCCAGATTGGATCAGGGATATAAAAGGATTTAACATCTTTTCAAAAGACAAAGAGGATCGGAATGGTGGAAGGGTTGCAATTTACATGAAGAATAATATAGAATGTTAACATATTACCAGAACAATAACAGAAGAAAATAACCTAGAAGTAGTATGGGTAGAATTCACTAGGAAGGAAAGGGAAAAAGTTAACTATTGGAGTCTACTACAGACCTCCTCTTATTACTAACACAGAACATGCTGAACTCCTTGATAATATTTCAAAAATTGTTGAATGTAGAGAAATACTATTACTAGGTGATTTCAACTTAATAGTTATCAAATGGGAGGACTTAACAATGACAAACACTAATGAACAAATGTTTATAGACACCACAATTAGTAATGGGTTAGTCCAAATGGCATCCCAACCGACAAGATTAAATAATATACTTGACTGGTTATAACAGACAGGGCTGACAATATTAAAAACATTCAGATTCTAGAACTGTTGAGCAACAGTGACCACAACACGGTATTTTATATTTTTTTTTTTTTTTACAATTCTCTTTATTTCCTCCTAGTTGGAACTCTCTTGGGCCACTCAACTCACCAGAGCCACTCTACCACCCACTGTGACCCCTGCCTTCTTCAAGGACATTACTGTCACCCCGAGCCAGAGCAGGTAGAGCCCAGGGTGACCAAAGGGCAGAGGCAGGGATCCAGTGTTGGGCATGTGGCAGTTGGCACTGTGAGCACCATTGCCTATCCAACAGGAGGGTTTTTCCATGTTTGTCCCTGAGTTCCCCTACACTGTCCCCCCTGAGTGTGGAGTGCTCTGATGTCATGGTGCATGGCAACCCTGCTGGCATCAGCCATGCTTAACCCCTGTGCACTTGGTCTGCATACTGTAATGTCTCTGATCACTGTCAGAGGCCGCCAGGATGCCAGACAGCCCAGAGCCCTCCCCCTGGGAGAGGAGAGCAGTCCATCAGACGCTCTATCCTCTCCCTTCCCTGCCGACCCATGGCACCTGAGTCCACTTCTGAACCCGGGTCACTGGTGTGGCGTGCAGTTTGGCGTCCATTGCCTCAACCCTCAGCTCCACCGGGCCAGCTTAACATGGTATTTAGAAACACAGAAATGATGACTACTCTAATAAAGGGGAGTTCAGTAGCTAAAAACTACTCAAAGGCCAACTATGAAGCCATAATTACAGCATTAAAAACATGGATTTATTATGGACATCTATCAAGGGTATAATAATAGAACTAGAAGAATGATACATTCCAAATTAAAAAGGTTTATAACAAAAAGGTAAAGTACCAAAACGGTTCACTAGTAAAATCAGAAAACAGAAACATAAAAAACAGTCAGCCTACAAGGCAGTGAAGCATGATAACAGTGACTACAACAGGGATGCATACAAAAAGGAATTGAGAATCAGTAAAAGATTAATAAGACAGGAGAGGAAAAAAATGGAGTTCCAAATCTCACACACAAAAGAAAACAGAAAATCATTATTTGCATATGTTAATAATAAAACATCAGATAGATCAATAGGACCATTGAACATAGGACCAAACAAAGTAACAAAATCAAAACACATAGCAGAAATTTTCAATAATTACTTCTGCTCGGTATATAGCAAAACTGACACTACACCTCAAGCACTTTGAAATCTACCCACCCAAGCAACAGAAAACACACTCTCTGCAGGAATTAACCACATCACTAAAGCAGAGGTCAAGGATCACATATGTAAGATCAAAGTCAACAAATCAGCAGGGCCAGACACAGTTAATCCATGACTGTTAAGCGAAGTTGGGGAATGGCTAATAGATCCCCTGACAACACTGTTTAACATGTCTGTCATTACAGCTGAAGTCCCAGAAGACTGGAATATAGCAACTGTTGTCCTTATTTATAACAATCTCTAGCAAGAGCCAATACGGCTGTAAAATATGGTGTTGTGATGAGTGAGAAATGTGTAAACTAGCAATTTTTACACTAACTGCACTAAGCCACCTGACTTCACTTTCTAATTGTTGTGATACATGCACACTGACTAATACATATACATATACACATATATGCGTATACTGTATATTCCAAAGTAACATAGCAGTGCACTGTCGAAACATATTTTCACAGATTCAAAAAAAAAGACATTGAGGGGCCATTTTCTTCTTTTCAGGCTCCAAGGGATATTGGCGGGTGGGGAGTTGCCACTAGATACCTCATTTAAATCAGCAATGACATGCATAAGGCTGAAACTGATCTAGATAGTGGGGGAATGTAGGCTAGCAATTTTTTCACTAACCACTGAGCCATCTAACTGGACTTTCTGATTGTTATGATACACACACATGCACTGACTAATACATATACTCATATATGTATATACAGTATATTCCAGTATAACATAACAGTGCACTATTTATGCGCACATAGCATTACCACACACACACTAACACACATACACTGCCTTATATGGCATTTATTTACTTATACATCTAACTCTAACTTTTACTGTATTTATAATAAGAACTGTGTTTTGCACTAACCCATTTTACTACTCTAAGACATGTCTGGGTAACTAAGGCAGAGGAACAGGGAGGTGTGGTGGATGTGGCATATCTGGACTTTATTGGGGACATTGCAGATGGACTGGAGGGGAAGGTATGCCTCTTTGCAGATAATACAAAAGGTATGCAATAGGGTGGACATGCGGGGGGGTTGAAAGAATTAGGGAAGACCTTAAAAAAATGGAGAAATGGTCTGAAGAATGGTACCTGAGATCCAATGCAAAGAAGTGCAGGATCAGTGCAGGTGTGAAAATAAAATATGTTTGTGTAGACTGTCTTGATGGTAATATGAAAGAAATACATAGCAGAGTTGCAGTTAGAAGGTATTAATGGGAGAGAGAAAATCATCCAGATCAGATATTTAGTTTTCAGTGCAACACACAGTTATAGACAGAAAATGTTTAAATTGTGCAAGCTTGAATATTCACAAATAATATAGACAAATGAACACATAGTTACAGACAGAAACATGTTTACACAGTGCCAGCATTGAAAATGCAATTGCAGCGTGTCTTTCAGTTTCTCTAGTCTTAAAGACTTCAATTTTGGATGTTTTATGACCTTGTATATTTGCATATCGTACCTTTTGTGGCTTTTGTCCATAACACTGCTATATCTTATCTGAAGTGCTGTGCTTCCCAGCTAATTATTTCTCTAAAACTGTGGTATTCATGTATAGAATTAAACTGTTTTTTTAGAAGGCCTGCTATGAAATTAGCTATTTTGTGCATCTCAGTGCAACACATGAAAGAGGAAAAAATTAGAAAGAGAGGTAGATATCAATCTCAATTACAGTTGAAAGGCTGATTAAGTTGCCATGTTTATGAGCAATGAACATTTCTGAAAGGGATTTCTACCCACATTGAACAAAACAGTGCTTTCAAGACTGCTCAGCTCAAACAAACACAGCAGTCTGCTTGCTTCAATTAGTGCACTGATGCTACAAAGCCTCTAATTTTATCTAGTCTGTTGGGTATCTGGAGAGCTCCCTTTCTCTACTGTCATAGCAGGATGTCTGCAGGGCTATGGCCACTGCAACCATTAAAAAGGGGGGGACAAATCTAGCCCCGCAAACTATAGGCAAATTAGTTTGACCTCTATCCTCCATGAGATGATGGTAACAATGATTGAAAACAGATTGGAAGAGGAAATAAAAGCAAAAATGTTGCTAGACAATAGCCATCAAGGGTTAAAAAATAGAGTGTGTGTTACAAATACTCTTGTATTCTACTAAAAGGCTAGCAACTCATTAAACAAGAATGAACCTGTTGAAATCACACATCTTGATCTGCAAAAAGCTTGTGATAAAGTTCCACATAACATATTACTTAATAAACTTCACAAAATGGGTTTTAATGAAAATCTTTTAGCTTGGATTACTGCATGGCTTCATAATAGAACCAAAATGTTGAGAGTTATGGGCATATTTTAGAGCCAGGTAGAGTGACCAGCAGTGACCAACTGGGTTCAGTACTGGGCCCTGTGCTGTTTGAGATGTTCATTTCAGACATGAATGAACATGTCAGAAATGTGATAGTAAAATTCCTGGATGATTCTAAGTTTGGAGCTACAGTAAATACTGAGGAACAAATACACAATTTAGAAATAGATCTCAGGGCAATAGAACATTGGGAAATATAAAATAAAATGCTCTTTAACCAGGAAAATGTGTGGTTATTCACCTGGTGGGTAACAACAGTAATCATAAATATTACCTTAATGGCTACCAGCTAAGAGAGGTAAATAACAAAAATGGCCTACAGTAGGTATACTGTTTGAAAAAGGTCTTACCATAGGAGCCATCGTAATAAAGCAACTGGAAAAGCCAACAAAAGTCCTGAGATGCATAAAAAGAGTCTTTGTATCCTGAGACAAGGTCTGTATTATGTCTTTATATAAGACATATATAAGTCCACATCTTCATTACTGTTCCTCAGTATGGAGACCATATCTGAGAAGAGATATAAAAAATATCAAGAGAGAGCAGCACAGAGCTACAAAAATAATCAATAAATTTAAAGATAGGTCATACTGACAGAGTCTGAAAGAGTATGAATTATTTACACTATAGAAAAGAAGAGAGAGAGAGGGAGAGAGAGGAGATATGCTAATGATGTACAAGATTACAGGGGTTAGGGAACTGAGGGACAGTTTGGGGTTAAGATTTAACATTAAGGAGAGAAACCTATGAAGCCATAAAAAGCAAGTTGTATATGGAACCTTCAAAAAAAAAAAAACAATAGAAGGGGTTTCTTCACGTATAGAGAGGTGAAATTATGGAACAGCTTACCTAGAGATGTGGTTGCTGCAGGCACAATAGGCATGTTTAGAAACAAACTGGATAAATTTCTGTTATATAATATCTGAAAATATGGCCTCACTACAGTGGGAGACAGGCTCGATGGGCTCACGCCTTCTTCTGTCTGCTAGTATAGAATTAAGTATAGACATGAAGAGATGGCAGAAACTCACTCTCTCTTTACCAGGCATGATAGTGGCCATTAAAATGATTGCCCTCCCCAAAATCAATTAGTATACTTTCAGCCTCCCCTGTTATTGTTTACTGATTTTAGTGTTTGCTTATACGATATTATAATTGTTTTACTCATGTTTGTTAATTTGGAATTGTTTATGGATTGTGTCTTACCTTGTATTGTCTACACCCTGTACAACACCAGGAGCCTCAGGGAAAGGGCACTTTACAAATAAAATCTTATTTACTTCCAGCACCACAACATTGGTGGCAAAAGGTTGACTGCTTCTTCTCCACCTTTCTGTTCATAGCAGTCTTAGGATTTGTAGTCGTATACTAGCCAAATTAGGCATGTGCCCATTTACAGCTCACCCTTAACTCAAAAGGAATAACCAAATATTGTATTTGTTGTACAGTACTCATCCAATCTGTTCTTGAACTTGCTCATATTTCTGCTTCCCACCATCTCCAATGCGAGTTCATGCCATCTATCCACCACTCTATGGTTAAACCATACAGCTTTCTTAGTGTGGTACTGTATAGCTCTCCTCTTAGCTGCAATAAGTGCAATCTAACATTATGGTTATATTCCTTCAATTCCAGACCTTGACACTCCCACAAATCATTATTCACAAATGTTCCATACTCCAGATACATATCCCCTCTCATTCTTCTATACTCCAAAGAGTAAATCCCCAGTGAGTGCAGTCTATCCCAATAACTCAGATGCTTCACCATCTGAACCATCCTGGTTGCCCTTCTCTGAATCCCCTCCAGTAGTGCTATATCTGTTTTTGAGCTTGGTGCAATAAATTGCAAACAGTACTGCAAGTGAGGCCTAATCAAGGAGGTATACAAGGGCACTAGCATTTGGGAATGGAAGCAGAAATGCATTTCCTAGCTCTACTCTCTATGTGTCTTGCAATACACCCCAGCACTCTTCCAGTTCTCTTAACCATTACCTGACAATTCCTCTTAAGTTTTAGGTTGTCTACTATAATCACTCCCAAATCTCTTTCCTCGCTTGATGTTCTCAGAATATGTCCATTTATAGTGTATTGTGCTCTTCTATTCCTTCTCCCCAAATTCATTACTGAACATTTGTCCAAGTTAAACTCCAGTTTATATTTAGTAGCCCAACAAAATCTCAACAAGAGCCTAGATTTGACAGGAATCTTCTGAGGGCTTCAGTTAGACATGGAGGCTGCACTCCACAATGACCTTGAGCATAGCATGTGGTGAATGGGGTCAAAAGTGTCATGCAGTGGCTTCCACTGCTGAGCAATCAGGACCCTGCTGGCTGCAGATTGAGAGGGTGTTGTCAGGAGACAAGCCCCTTCCTGCTCACTTTATGGAAGATAAAGGCATGGGAAAGACTCTATCATCCTCTTTCATATACACAACAGACTTTCTAATATTCTAAAAGATGAATGATGGGCTGGAGAGTCTCCACCCTGGGAATACATGAGGGTATACAGAATAACCCCACATGGATGACTGGGGGAAAGGGGTCTGTTGAAGTCACTGTAAAAAGCAGGAGTAGATACCCTAGAATATCTGTAATGCCCTCGGTCACAATTATTAAAATCCTTTGAGCATACACAGCAAGAATAGAAGCTGCCAACAGCAGGTCATTGGAGATATATGCAGCTCAATCATGCCCTGAAGAAATTGCTAAGGATGGATATAGATATAGACTGGAGAACATGTGATGTTTCTGATCGGGTAGCAGTGCTTCGGTGCGCATCCGCTGCCTTCCTAGTCAAACTCGCTCTATCAGCAGAAAATCAAATAAGTTGAATCACTGAATGATTGGATTTAGTCTGGTAAACAAGTGGGAACCCAAAGATCGCTTACCTGCTGATTTACAAAGGGAATGGAAGCAGAAATGCAAGCGGCGCTCCCTCGCCACACTCTACCCGCCACACCAGAAAAGACTCCGAAGAAGCCTATGGTTCAAGTAGCTCAGTCATCCAGATGCACGTCCACATCCTCGGACCAGCCCCTCCTGACTCTGGACAGATTCCTGGAGGAATTTCGCCCCTTCAGAGATGAGGTCAGATTTCTTACAGAGGAGGTAAAAGGGATATCAAATAAGCTGGAAGAACTTATGCAAAAGACCAGTGATTGCGAAGAGAGAGTTACATCCCTTGAAAGGAAAATGAATAAAGTGGACCCAGCCATAGCAATCACCCGTCAGAGAATTGCAAAAATGGAAGCAGAAATTGAAGATCTAGAGGGATGTAGCCGGAGCAATAACATCATTATTATTGGCCTCCCTGAAAAGGAAGAAGGATCCCATCCAGGGTCGGACTGGCCCACCTGGATACCTGGAAATTTCCAGGTTGGTGCCCCTCAGTTGGGTAAGTGGTTACCTTCTGAACTCTGAAAACTTTTGCATTTATCATCTTTTTTTTGTTAAATGGGGTATCTGGGACACTGTTGATAAATCTAAGATGCAAATGCAAAGCTAGTGTATCAGATTGAAGTGGAATATTGATATGAATGTGTTAACCTGGGCCATCCTCTATTGATTTTCCAAGTGGGCCCTTTTATCCTCTTTCCAGGTGGGCCCTCTGTACCCCAGTCTGACCCTGATCCCATCCCATACAATTTGCACAGAGACTGGTGGCAAAGATTTCAGGCCCATCACCCTTTGGTTCAGAATATATTATCGAGAGGGCCCATCACGCTTTGAGACAGCTGCCCCCACTGGAGGCCCAGCCTCAAATCTTTATATTTATATTTTTGAATTATCAGAAAAGGCAACATCTAGTCCTGAAAGTCAAAGAAATAAAAGAGGTTCTATGGGAGGGATCGGTGATACATATCACACAGGATTTGTCGCAGTCAATTAGACTGAAGAGGGCTGAATACCACGGTGTAATTACCAAGCTTCTGGCTGCAAATATGTGATTTAGGATGCTTTACCCTGCGAATCTACAGGTTTCTCTCGACAGAAAATGGGTACCCCTTGAGGATCCACAAACTGCAGCAGCCGAACTTAAGAAATGATTGCTCAACTTATTTCAGGATCATTAAAGTGTAACACCCTGAACTTGTAGCTTGAGATGGCGTTGCTTGTGGGGAGTGTGTCTTAATGTGCTGAACATGGAGATGTGCTTGATCATCGTTCTCACTAAGATTTCTTTACCAATCTTGAAAGTTGTGTCAACTGGAACTTACTCACCACAGTAAGAAAAAGAAGATTTGCATACAGTATTTAATTCTGAGCAATTTTGACTATGGATAGACTACTGGATATTTCATGTCTGAGAAACTTCCTACATTTTTCTTGTTTATTAGATTTCGATGGACCAGGTTGTGGGATGTGTTAATCTTAATTCCTGTCTATTGTCTTTCTGTTCAGTTTATAAATTTCAACACGTTATTTGGATTGTTTTGATTTAATGTCTATACGTTCAAAGTCTACATAGGGTATTAGGTAAGAAGGGCCTGTATAGATATGTAGTTAAGGGGACATATTCTTACTAGAGATAGGTTCTTTTAATGGCATTAATACTGAATACCTCAATGTGCAGAATTCAAGTCCAGATTTGGAAGGATCGGGATGAGCAGACGGCTGGTAGAAGTATGAATATTGCCAAGGACACGTGGGGGAAATGTGGCAATGAATATGGACTCCCAGGTCCCTGTTCTACTATTTTAATTTTGCTCACCCTTGAGAGGGGATGGGACTGTCATTATGATAAGACTGACTTCTATCTATGTTGGCAATGTTACACTTATAAGAGCTCCTCTACTGGTTTCCGTTCATATACAGCATACCTGTAACAATGGTACAGATCTCCAAATGTTCATTCTTAAGTTGAATATTTATTTATGCTTGAAGAGGAGGGATATGTTATTGTAGCAGTAAAGGCGAGTTTTGAAGGGAGGGTTAGTGGGAGGGAGAAGACAGCAACTACGTGGCAGTCATCACATACTGTTAAGTTTGGGGAGGGGAAGGGGAACCATATTAGTGTTCTATTTCTGGGTTGTAAACACATAGGATTTTTATGTTGTTGGGAGAAAGGGTCTTGGAAGAGTGGGATGGGGTTCAATGGAATTTGGAGAACGAGGGAGGGTAGCTTGGCCTGGCACTGGAAGTTATGATTCAAATATTAGTGGGCACCATTTATATCTTTGGATTGGTCACAAATCTGTTCATGAATGACAAGTAATAAAAAGTTTATATCATGGGATGTAAGGGGCTTATGATCTAAATCTAAAAGACACCAGATTTTGAAGCATATCAGGGTTCTCAAGGGTGATATCTTCTTTCTCCAAAAGACCCATCTTCTGGACTCAGAAGGGAATCTTCTTTGAAGACAATTTGTGGTGCAAGTTTTTAATGCTGGGAACAGCACACAAAGTAAGGGAGTAGCTATTCTGGTGGCTTGAAGCACCACCTTTATTACCGAAGAAATTATCAGAGACCCATAAGGTAGATACATTATAGTTAAAGGAATTCTGGATAGAACTACATTGGTTCTGGCAGTCATTTATGGCCCTAATGTAGACTCTCCTTCCTTTTTTTCAGATTTACTACAAATCCTGGCTCCATTTTCCTCCTTACCATATATTTTAGGAGGGGACTGGAACCTCCCATTTTCCCCAGACTTGGAGAAGTCAGGGACGAAGAGACGAGGTCTTTCCCCGGCACACAGCTCTATTAGAGAATTGTGTGACCATCTTGGGTTAAATGATTCCTGGAGAACCCTAAATCCCTCTGCAAAAGAATATACTTTTAGGTCTAATGTTCATGGATCCTTTTTCAAAGCCAATTATTTCTTAATAAGTCATTCTTTAGTAAGTGAATTAAAAGCAGCAGAGATAGACCCAGGGGTAATTTCTGACCATTCGGTAGTTAGCTGTGACCTGATTATACTATTACAAGACTCCCGTGATTCTCTATGGAAATTATATAACCAACTCCTTAAAGAGGATAAAATCATTAAATCCATAGATAAAGAAATAGTAGAATACATAAAATAATCTGGCTTCTATTAAGAGGCCTGATCTGGAATGGGGTGCCCTAAAGTGTGTACTGAGGGGAACTTTGATTAAATTAGCATCACAACGTAAGAGAGGGAGAGACAAGACTATGGTTACCTTACTAGCCAAAATCCAGCAGCTGGAGACAAATATGTCTACCGGTACTACCGATTCTGACATGGCATTGTTGATCGGATACCGAGATCAATACAGCGCTTTTCTCAGAGAAAAGGCAGAGTATGCTATATTAAAAACAGGAGTAAGGTACATTGACCAGGGAGAAAAAGCGGGACATTTGCTTGCTTTATGGTTGAAGAAGGTGGAATCCTCTAGAATAGTCAAGGCTATCAGAGCTCAGGAACAAAGTACTCTTAAACTCACCCCTGGGGAAATAACAGCAGAATTTGCTACATTTTATGAGACATTATATTCCCCCATGCCAAATCTCCCTGACTTCTCCCGGGTGAAGGAATATCTTCTTCCTCTGAATCTTCCAACTCTAGACCAGGATCAGCAAGAGTTTTTAGTCACCCCATCTCTGAGGGGGAGATTCAGGAGGCAATTACCTCATTTGTGCCTGATAAAGCCACAGGCCCGGATGGTTATTCCCCTAATTTCTACAAAACTTTTAGTAAAAGATTAGTTCCCTGGTTACATCATTTGTATAAATGGATGTTAGATAAAAATACTACTGATAACACCCTGCTTGAGGCTCTAATTATAGTTATACACAAACCAGATAAAGACTCAGAGGCAGCAACTAGTTACTGTCCAATCTCATTAATAAACTGTGATATAAAGATTCTTGCCAAAGTTCTTTCTAGATGGTTGAAGATGGTGCTCCCTGATATTATTTATGCGGATCAAGTGGGGTTCATGGAAGGCAGGAATTTGGCAGATCATTTTCGAAAGCTGACCCATGTTTTCTCTGTGTCGAGGGAGTTGGCAGTCCCGGCTGGTTTGCTCTCTCTCGATGCAGAGAAGGCATTCGATCGAGGAACTGGCAATTTCTATTTTTGACTATGGAAAAATGTGGAAGCTGGATCTCTTCTTTGTGTGGTGATCCCCAAGTGAGAATTTGTTGCAATGGTGTACCCTTGGACAAATTCTCCCTGCACTCTGGAACTAGGCAGGGGTGTCCCCTTTCTCCCATGTTGTTTAATATTTATTTAGAGCCATTATTATGCTCTTTATGATTGCATGATGGAGTACAGGGCATACTCATTGGTAATCACTAGTTTAAGCTTTCAGCATGTGCAGATGATGTACTCCTGCATCTGACTAATCCTGCCAGCTCTTTCTCTATTGTGATGTCTCTTATTACTGACTTTGGTTTGTTATCTAATTATAGAATTAATCCAAATAAAACTATTGTTTTCCCCTCTTAATCATAGACTCTTGAAAAGCACAGTTTCTCCATTAGGCTTCCAGTGGAATTCTAAGTTGCTGAAATATGTGGGATTAATATTATCCAAAAGTGATAAAGTGAGTAGACAATTACATTTTGACTTATTATTAGATAATATCCAGTAAGACTTCAGAAGATGGCAAACCCTACCTATGTCACTATGGGGATATATCAATATTATAAAAATGAACATATTGCCCAGACTTTTTTATCCAATAAGCATGTTAAATTTATGGCTACCATTAGCATGGTTTAAAAAGGTACACGCCCTCATATCTTCCTTTATATGGC
This sequence comes from Neoceratodus forsteri, assembly GCA_016271365.2. Classification (NCBI taxonomy): domain Eukaryota; kingdom Metazoa; phylum Chordata; order Ceratodontiformes; family Ceratodontidae; genus Neoceratodus; species Neoceratodus forsteri. Next base: position 492,780,140 of record CM057451.1, read on the forward strand.
AGGGGAAATGTCCTTGACGAGCCTATTCGATGTTAGCTGCATCCCATCATTCTGGAGGTCTACAATTACAGCATTTTGCAATGCATTTCTGGGCCAGCCAGTCAGTTAAGTACCTAAAATGGTTTATTCCCCCAGAAAAGCTTCCTTCAAGTCCATATATTCCAGAATGGTTGAAGCTAGAACTGGATTTAATAAAAGATACTAAAATTTCCCCGGAAGCCCTTCTATATATCCTGGCACGGGCTCTCCCTCCCACGCTAAAAGGGACACCAATAACAACTTCCATCTGAATCCATAATCAAATGTGTGCCTTCCTCAAATATAAAAATACACAAGATCCCAGCCAGCCGGTAGTAGCCAACCCCAATTTAAGATTAGGGGGCAAAGTTATTTCCCATCGTGGCGTCCTCAAATTAAATCTCTAAAAGTAAAAAAAATTTTTGTTGAGAAAGTATGCCTGGACTCAAGAGCAATACTGTCTAAATATAAACTGGATAGGAAAAATACATTTAAGGTGTTTCAACTATGACACTTGATAATACAGTGCTTTTCTACTATAAGGGAGTCAGATCTGGATCAGAGTTTGGTTGACTGTATGATTCCTTTGAGTTGGGACTCATCACTCTATTTCATTATTATATGCTTTTCTTAGAGGAAAATGCATTAGATGTACTTTCTCAAGTTCCAAAATATAGGGTTGCTCAATTCCCTTATATTTCGCAACATAATTTTGTAATTTGGTCAAATTTACACCAGTATATTTCTCAAGATAGATTGAAGCTCACTCAATACCAATTCTTGAACAATATGTATTGGACTCCTAGTAAACTTAAGCTACTTGAGAGGTCCCAGGATGGTCTCTGTTCTAGATGCCATGAACAGGCAGGAGATCTAATGCACATTTTCTGGGAATGTTCCACAGTTAAAGAGTTATGGAGTAAGATCCAATCTCCGGTGGAGCCCTTGTTAGTTCTAGAAAAAATGTTTATACAGGAGATTTGCCTCCTGGGGAATCTCTCCCGTATTCCAATCAAGAAATGTAGATTCCACATTGTTATGATTTCTCTTACTGGTTTTACATCATTGGTTGGATGGACACACTTTTACATATAATGAATGGTTGAGTGACCTTCTTTCCAATCTTTGGGCTGAGCAACTTAAGGCTAGTATTACTAATCAAATATCCCAGTACAAACGTATTTGGGATGAATTCCATTCACTATATCTTCTTCAAACTGGGATGCCCTCACAATAGCAAAGCCCTGACCTGTACAACTTTAAGATGTTAGCCACCTTTGTTACTCAACTATGCTATATGTTGTGATTATTATGATGTTCTGAATGGGATATTACTGTTACCCAATCTCACAGGAAGGTAGTGCCAAGCCGGAGGGGGGGGGGAGGGACATTAGCATGGACTCCTGTTTATTATGTTTTCATTTGTATTAATAAGATTTTTGTTCATGTTAAGGTTGTATAAAACTGGAATAAAGATTAAATTTCAAAAAAAAATAAATAAAAAGATATAGACTGTCCAACATGGATTAAATGATTGATGGATGGACCAAGCAAACTCCCGGAAAAGGTGGACCTATCCAGCAGCTTCATCTCCCTGACTGGTGTTCTCATAAACAGAGCTGAGGAGAACACCTGCAGGTGGATATCCCAAGGGAAATCTGGGAAAGGTGTTAGAGAATGGTGCACCATGGGACATCTGAACCACGCTATCAATTAATACTGAAAAAACTTCTGGGGTGGTGGCATAGAATGCCCGAGAAACTTAATAAAATGGGATTACAAATCCCAAACTAATGCTGGTGGTGCCATGAAGGGGCAGGCAATACTGGCCACATTATCTGGACATGCCAGAGTATTACTCATTTCTGGGCAGGGGTTCAGAAGTAAACTGAGTCTATTTTAGGAATCCCCATCCCACAGTTATACATGCTGTGGGTGTTGGGAGACCTTACCTTCATAGTGGAGGCATTGTCCAAGATTAAGTCATTGTTTTATACAGTAGCAATGGAGGCCAAGAGGCAACTGCTCATGAGGTGGAGATAGAAAAAAGCCACAACAATTAGAGAATGTGAAGCAGGGGCCTCCAGGCAGGCATCATATGTGAGTGTACAACTGAAAGGCTATGCCTGTAGTTCAATGGGGTGAGCAACCAGCCACGGCCCCTTCCTGAGTTATATAAGCAGTTCCTCCCAGACTCCTTCTGAAGCACTTTTTCTTTGTGGCCATTGGCTCTGTCTGTCCTCTCTCTGGGCCTTACCTTTCCCTGGGCCCTGCCCCCCTCCTTTCTGCTGTGTTTGTCTCCTACCTTCCCTTGTGTTTGGATTCTGTTGGCTGTGCTGGACTCTCTGCCTGGTTTGTGCTTCTTCTGCTTCTAGGTCAGTATTTTGCCTCTGGCTGCAGTCTGCCTGTGCTTCTATCTCAGTTGTTTGCTTCTCCCTCATGCTCCTGTGCTTGTGTTTGCTTTGTTTTTTTTTGGGGGGGGAGGAGCTTCTTTAGTTTTCTAGCACCCCATTTGCTTACATTGTTATATTCAGATGCATTGCTAATCAAGCTCTCATTTCATTTTATCATACTTTCAGCAACCCCTCTTTTCTCTGTACTGTTACCTATGTGCTGTCAGTCCCAATTGCTGTTTCCATGCTGTAGCAGTCCTTGTGCTCATCACCTTCATTGTTTGACTCTGTCTCACTCAGTACTGGCTCCCCTTAGCAGCTATAACTGTCTTTCATTCCTCTGGCTGCTCTAGCTGTGTCATGCCCTACTACATTTACTCCTCACTCCTACTTTTGTGTTATTCAAGCTCATTTGTTGCTATTCCATGCCTTTACAGAACCATGCTTTTACCAAAACCACAGCAGTCTGTTTCTGACTTCTACCCATACTGTAACTTCAGTTGTTAAATTATCTCTATTTTGGGGGGTTCCTACCCTAGCAACATTACAGTTGCTGTTTGGTCTCATGGTGCTCAGCTTGTGGATTCCTTGTTATTCCCATGGTGAGGGACTCTGATGTCACGGTGAAGCATCATGGCTCCAAGTAGCAGGAGCCTGCTTTTATGTAAGCTATATGATTTTGCTCTGCTTCTTTGCCTACATGGCTTTTCATTTATCTGTGCATTAATAGATTAACCTTGCAGCTTACATGTTTTTTGAGATATTCATTCCATTCTTATACTACATTGCTAATTCTCCTTACTGGAATAGCCGAACTCCGTCTTAATGGTATTTAAGGTATTCATGCCAGTCAAATCAATTCTGTATTCGTGCTGAAATTATAGCAATCAACTGCTGCTGAAACCATAGTAATCATCTGCTAAACCTCCTAGTTTCATTTACGCTAAACCTCATTGATTCAATTACTGGCATCACAGCCTCTCATTACCTAAACACCTATCTTCTATGTCACCATTAATTTGGCTTCCTTAATAGAATTGGTTGGCTTGCTTTCCACTGGCTGCTACTACTACTATCAAATGGCTCATACAGCAGCCTTCTACATCTCCCAGGCCACTGGCTTCGTCTGGCCTCTGCATCACTAACCTGCTACCTAATCTACAGCCACCAGCTTTGCCCAGCCTCCTCCTGTCTAGCACTTCAAAGTTGATTCATGCTCTCACTCATAAATCAGAGGCATGCCAACCATGACCATTGCACTTTCTGGCTCAGGGTTTGCCCTGTAGCTGATGGTCTCGCTCTTCACCAATGAAGACCACATCTTGAGCATGTGAAACTTGGGGCGGGGTCCTTCTCATCTATGCCCATAATGGGAATGCCCTTGCTCCAGGTGGAGCTACAGTCATCTAACTCATTGGAGGCACCTCTTGATGTAGAATTTAAGACTTTAGCTGTGAGGGGTGGGGCCTCATCAGTTTGGGCCCCTTTAGCTAGCTGAGCAGGTTCAGAGGCACCTTCTAAGCTGTTCTCCCTACAACCGCCCCTGGTTCACCTGATTTGTTCTCAGATTGGTAAGCCAGCTGAGTGCCTTAGCAGTCATTGCTCTCCTCCTCCCGCCTTGAAGGTGGTACCGTATCAGTGTATCTCAAGTTGCAGAGTTAGCTTGCAACCCTTCAAGGTGTTCCTGTAAGAGGGATACGGTGAGAGTTGTCCCCCAAATTGGAATATTTTCCACCCCCTAGTTTGGCATTCTAAACTGAAGCAGCAGAGTTATCACTAGCCAAAATACCCTAAAGCCTAGAGGGAAGGTGACCTAGGCCTTGGATCCCCAGAGGTTTCCTCCTTCAAGAAAGTTTTTTTTTTTCTCTCCTCCATGCCAAAGGTCATAATATGAAGTTAGTTTTTAATAGTATATTCCCTAGTTCCCTTAGGTAGGTTTCTGCTGTTATATGGAGATGGATGGTAGCCCTACTCACTGTTACATCTCTCCTCAGGAGGCCCTTACCTTGCATCATCAGTGCAATCCATTTTAACAGTGCAGTCTTGACAATCTGTGCATCTTATTTGTGTTTCTTCAAGCTGTCTCATTGCTGTCAATCTGCTTCTCAACCTTGTAGTCAACGTGCACTGCTCAATACTCCTTTTGGGGGCTCTTTCCTAAGGTACCTTTAGCCAAGGAAATCTTTCCTGCAGCACCTCTAGTGCTTTCAATACCCCTACAGGGTGGTAATTCCCCATGGAATAGAGCGTGCAAATGGCCAAACAGCTTTCACAGTTGCACAACCATAAGACTACTCTGATTGTATAGACCAACTGAACTCAAAGCAGGGGGAATTTTGCACAGACTCAAAGTAGTTTGGGTTCCATGGCTAAAATATATGGGTATAGCAGACCAACCCAGAGGACTAGGATGAAGGAGCAATGAGGGGGGTAAGGAAGTTGGCAGAGGTAGGGAGGGAGGGTTGTTCAGATGGAAAATCACTAATAATATCTCTGTACCCCCCCACTTGACATAATTCTCTAATACTGTAGACAGGTTAAGGCCAGAGTTGTTAATTATCCAAAGCGCAATGAGTCACATTGATGATATCACTAACTGTGTTATTGTTCTTCCAGCTGCATGACTAAGCTACAACAGAAGATCTGAGCTGACAATCTAAGAGCAGCACCATTAGGGGATACAAAGTGGATACTGTTTTCCATTACCTCATCTCTCTCAGCTACAGTACTTAAGGTTAACAGGGAGCATTCATGCTGGGGGGAAGGGAGAATAAAATAATATTAATTCATAAAACATGATCAAAAACAAGGTTAAAACTGTATTACAGTTGTGTACTGTTGACTTTGATCAAGTAATGGGCCAATAGGACTGTTAACTGCAGTTGCAGCATGAACTTTTTCAATGTTCATTCACTATTTTAATTAGAGTAATTGTGATAGGTTGTCACTTTGTCAGTAGAGTAAAGTTTTAAATATTTGTGCACCTATGACATTGAGTTAATAGCCAGATCATTTTGTACATAGTTCTCTTATATTGATAACTGAGGAGTGTAAATGACCATTTTTAATCACTTAGGGTAATACGTATTAGAAATTTCAAAACAAGTGATCTTTAATGTTGCATTTCTCTGAGGTTTGCCCCGGCCAAGATTGTTTTAGGAAATGTATGAGGTACATGTTGTTTTCTCTTCAATAAAAGTTTATATAACAAAAAAAAAATAGAATATTTTTCTATAACAAACAGAAAAAAGGAACATGATTTAAAGAAGTCCACCTGTCTTGATCATAAGGTGAGGCCATAAAAAGATTGTATTGAAAATTTGGAGTCAAAAAAGCAAAAAACAATGAAGTTATGAAAAAACATTGACTATTTTCAGTGTTTACTCATAAATTTATGATTTTTGCAGATGTTGTCTCCAGATTTTCAATATAGCTCATTTTAACCCCACCTCACAAACATGACATGTTTCACTTTTCAAATCCCCTCCGAAACATGTTTGCACAGTCACACTCGGACGGGACACAAAACAATGTCACCAGTCTTGATTATAAGCTGGGGTCATAGAAAAACTATGTTGAAATGTGAAGTCAAATTGTTAAAAACAACAAAATGATGAAGACATTGCATTTTTTCCAACGTGTACTCATAACTTTTATTTTTGCAGATTTTGGCCCCAAGATTTTAGTATAACCCTTGTGTTACCCCACCTCATGAACATGACAGGTGTAATTTTTCAAATCGCCTCCAAAACATGTTTTATAGTTGTTTAGTGAAATCACCTTTCAGATAGGATTTAAAAATTCCACCTGTCTTGATCACAACATGGGGTCATAAAACACTATGTTGAAAATTTGTGGTCAAAAAACAGCGTTATGAAAAAATGGTGACTTTATAAAGATGCTCCTTATTTTGTGCACCATTATTTCAACTTTAAACCCTTTAGCCTGGCAGACCCCAAAGTCCACCAGACAATGGCCACTTGGAGTAAGAAAGGTCTGCCTGTAGCCTCATGATACTGTTGCTCTAACTTGTCACAGCATGCAAGTAAACAAGTAAATGCTTGCTATTGCCAAGGGATGTTTTTTTTTTTGTTTGGAAATAGTAATTTTATTGAGTTTTCTGTTGCAAAAGATGTGACATTACATATTTATACATAACTTCAGGCATTAATCGATATATCAAGCTAAAGGGTTCCAATACAATTCAATAATTATTATATTTCCGGTTTTATGAGTAATACTATGTTATAGCAAACTGAATTAGGATCTTTGTACACACCTTAGATAATTAGAGTTGCCACAGATGACACCGGGTTAACTAATTTTGGAAATAAATCAAGTCCATGCTCTTGGATCTGTGTACAGCCCCATGTGACCTACTGCAGAAGGTATGATATAAACTCCTTTGGAACCAGCGCTTCCCATATATAAACACCTTATGCCTGGTTATAAGGTTATATCCATTAGTCTTACATAACATAACAGCAGACACAGTAAAATAAAATAAAAGAAGTAGTAATAATGATAAAGAAACAAAGAGAAAACAAATCTGCATCCAGGGGATAAGGGCCAGACGATCAGAAGCAAGGTGGGCGGGGGTACAAAATTTCGTTCCCAATGAGATGTTAGATGATCCAGTTGTTCCTCTTCCACATAGGAGGGAGGGGAATAGTTTCCATTTCCCAGGAGCACAGGATACCATCAACGGGATTAGGAGTATTCTACCAATATTTGTAAGATATCTCTTGTCTCCCTTTTTGCTTGGTAGTAAAGGAAAGGAAATCATCTGGCTTTACATTTTTCTAATTGTGTTCTTAGTTTGGCCATTAATTTCTCCATCTCTGATATTTTAACACAGATGGAATACCAATGTCAAGCGTGGGGGAGTCACTGTGAGCCAGTTCTTAGTGATGGCTTTATGAGCCGCAGCAATAAAAATATAGTACAGATATTTCTGTCCTGTTGTTTTGATTTCTCTTGGAGGTGAGCCCAAGACCCAGACCTCGGGGGCGCCTGAACCTGAATTTCCAGGATCTGGTTAATGGTCTCTATAGTTTGAGACCAATATGGTCTGAGTAATGGGCAAGACCAAAAGATATGTGTGTGGTCACCCCTCTCGCCACATTATCTCAAGCACTGGTCAGAGAAGAATGTATCATAGTGTTTTGTAATTTCGGGTGTGAGAAAATACCGACTAACTACTCTCCACCTGAATTCTCTTTAGGTTGGGAAATTTGTTGTGAGATGAACCCCTCTCCAGATTTTCTCTCAGTTCCCTCCCCCCCAAGTTCTATATTCGCCTCTCCAGCCCATTTCTCTCCCAGATACCCCATGTTGGAGGAGTCTAGAGCGTCCAGGAGGGCAACAAGTTTTAGAATCAGGCCCTTGTGACACTCCTGTTCCAGGAACGGGAGAAGCAACACCAGAATCAGATTAGTATTCTCCTCTGTCAGGGTATGTAACCCTTTCCCAAACAGAAAATGCCTGATTTGTAAGAATGTAAATAGGTCTTGTGTAAGAAGACCAAATTCCCCCTTAAACTGCTGAAATGATTTGAAGTATCCCCCTTCATATAATTGTCCAATCCTAGTGAGCCCCAACCTTGACCACCTAATGAACCCTGTATCCATTTGAAGTGGGACAAAATCTACACAAGCCCTGAGTGGTGTATGGGTTGATAAACTCGGTGGTACCTTTCATCTCCTACAAACTGCCATCCATACCTGTTCGAGAGTTATTGACCATGGGTTATTGATATTAAATTTGAGTAGCCCAGACTTATCCGTATTTAGTAGATCTAGAATTTTTGCAGAGGAGGACAAAGGCCTCTCCAATGCCACCCATTTGGGGGTTCTACCTCTGTTCTAAACTTGGGAATTGCCTGCAACTGGGTTGCCCAAAAATACTTGGTGAAATCTGGTAGGTCCAGCCTCCTGTTAGTTTTGATCTCTGTAAGATGGACCATTTGATTCTAGGAGATCAAGTGCACCAGAGGAATCTGGAGATGCATGTTTTTAAACTTTTTCAGAAGGGTATTGGAGTTTAATGGGAACTGAGGAGAAAACATAGTGGAAGCGAGGGAGAGCATTCATACGAATGCATTCTATACATGCTGAAAGTGAAAGTGAGAGTTCATTCCATCTATTAAAATTCTCTTGCAGCTGGCCTGGTGGCGCAGAGGATTGAGGCACTGGCACCTTACCTAGCACCACGCTAGTGACCCGGGTTCGGGAATGGACTTGGGTCGCCGGGGGTCAGCAGGGGAAGGAGAGGATTGAGGATCCATAGGACTGCTCTCCTCTCCTGGGGTGAGTTTCAGGGTTGCTTCACTCTGCAGTGGCCCTCGGTGGAGACTGGGAACACTGCAGAAGTGTTGCAATGTGGAAAATGCCAGAACACGAAAAAAACAATCCGGATTGGCTGGATGACAGCATCTGGTCCACTAGCACCCAAAGACTTCCTACGGGCCAGCCCGTCTAAGCAGTGCCCAAGACCAAGGAAAAAAATATAGTATTCTGGGCTGCCCCCACCTATGCCTTCCCCTCAGAGGAGTGGGACCCACTCGGCGAAGGATAACGCTGAGCTACCTCGAGGTAGGCTGCAATATGAGGCGAGGGGGCGAGGGAGGGGGTTGGAGGGGTGTTGGTGACCTTGGATGCCCGAAGGAGTGACTGTTGAGAGGGTGTTCAGTAGGAGGCGGACATTGTCCTGAATATGGTGGCCTGGGATAAACCCTGTCTCATCAGGGTGAATCAGAAGTGGGATTAAGGCCTGCAATCTAACATTTAATAATTTAACAAATATTTTGGCATCTTGGTTGAGAAGAGGTATTGGGTGGTAACTTGCACATTTAAGTGGGTCCTTTCCAGGTTTAAGAATGATTGAAATTAGTGCCCCCCCCCAGGTGTCCGGTGTGGCACCCAAATTGTGGGCCTCATTACACACGCTAAACAGTAGAGGAGCCAACTCTGGGGTGAATTAAAAAAAAAATTCAGCTGTGAATCCGTCTGGACCAGGTGCTTTACCAGTATTCAGGGACTTTATCACTCTTCGAATTTCCTCTCCTGTAAATGGGCATTCTGGAGCATTTTTCTGTGCTTCTGACAGTGTAGGGAGATCTACTGAATTTAGGAATTTAGTGATTTTTTGGATTTGGTCCCGAAGTCTCTCCTTGGTACAGAGTTGGGCATAGAACGATACAAATTCTTTAGCAACCTCACGTGGGTGTGTCACAACTGTTGTGGGGGAACCCTTAGTTTGTATTTCAGTTATGTACCAGTCCGCTTCTTGTTTCTTACATCGCAGAGCCAACAATTTACCTGCTCTCTCCCCTCCCTCGTAATATTTTTGATTGACATACCTAAGTGAATTAATAGTTTGCCATGTCATTAGGTTACTATACATTTCCTTAGCTGTTTTACGTTTCTCTAGGATTGCTTGGTCCCGTGGTAATTTTATATTCTCTCTCCAAGGCTGCTATTTCTTCTAGACTTTTAACCACTTTCGCCCGATGTGATTTATTTCGGAATGCCGTATAACTAAATCTTGCCCCTTAGCACTACTTTTAACCCATCCCATATATATTTCCGGGCGGTGTCTGCTTCACTATTTTCTGCTAAGTAATACTTTATCGTCTCTTTTAATGATTGTACAATAGTTTTATCATTCAATAGTCCAGGGTTGAATCTCTGCCGAGACTCAAAGTTCCATTTGACCTCCACCTGGATCATGGAGTGATCTGAGAAGGTAACCGGGTGCAAGATCACCTCTTGAAAATGGTGAACTTCCTTTTTCCATGTATAAATTCTATCAATTCGTGAGTAGGAATTTGTGAAAGGGGCATAAGAAGTGTAATTTCTGCTCTTTGGATTTTGCCACTGCCACACATCCACCAATCCCGATTCCGATAATAACGTTTTGAACAGTTCTGAATTACTTGTTGCATCTTTTCTAAGAAGTGGGGGTTTGTCCGTAAGACAGTTTTCAACACAATTCTAGTCCTCCTCCAGGATTAATTGACCCTGGGTTAGGGCTTCAACCATGCCAAATAAGGATCTAAAAAAAGGCCGGGGGGGGGGGGCAGTGCATACAGAGATAAAATATGAAGGGGCATTCCTCTGAGCTCTCCGATAAGGAGGCCTCACCGGTCATTGTCTCCTACTTGTACCTTCAAAACTTTATAGGGGAACCCTCTCTTGATTAGTATCGCTGTATCAACTTTGGGCACTAGGGGGTGTGAGTCTTCATAGACTGTCCCTACCCACATTCTCCTGAGCTTATTGTGCTCTGATTTAGATAGTTTCATCTCTTGCAAACAGGCTATGTCACAGACCACCCTTCGTAACTCTTGTAAGAGTCTGGCATGTTTTACAACATTATTTATGCCCTTTACATTAACTGAACATAAATTAAGTGACCCCATTAGTAAAGCTACAATGTAGTCTCCTCATACCCCCCCATCCTCCCCTACCCACCCCCAGCTCCCCCAGTCCAGATGCAGTAGCAAACTAACTAAGAACATTAAAATAATACCAACTTTTAAACACATTGAAAAGTGAACTGTGTCCCAACTGGGGACTACCAGTTCCAAACTAGAACAAGTAAGGAATTCCTCACTAGGCGACCACAGAGGTTATGGTTACCTAGCAGGACCAATGCCTCAATAGGGGCAGGTCCTTTGGGGAAGATAGAATGTCCCCTAGTGATTTGTAACAGAGAAGTAAGGCACAAAAAGTGCCGAGGGTGAAGTCTCCGGGCCACCGTTGGTGAATATACGCCTCTTCCTTCTCTGGGTATTCCAGTGATCCAGCGACTCAGTCCTCAGCCACCAGCTCTGGGTTATCCATAGTACTAGGTTGGCTATTTTAATAAATCCGAAATAGCATGCTCAAACCTTTTAAGTTGCCTTATACACTAGAATTCACATTTTTTCCTCTAAAAGGTGCTACTGGGTTGTGGCATACAATAGACAATCCAAAGATACCAGTGCACCCCCCCCACACACACAACATAGCATATTTAAACTTTCCACTGCCAAAAATGGCTATATGTACTTTAGCCATTGAAGCATTGGGAAGTTAGGGACTAAATCAAGGGTCCCACCTTGACTATGGTGATTCAGCTTACTCACACAGGAATTCCAGTCTGAAACCAAGAGGACCTGCTCCTCACACTGATGCTTAAAGTAAATATAGCCATTTTTGGCAGTGGAAAGTTTAAATATGCTATGTTGTGTGTGTGGGGTGGGGTGTGCACTGGTCATTGGCCATTTTAATACTATATAGCCCATTAAATTCAGAGTCCTGTATTTGCCTTGAATTATTGGCGTAGCAACTGGTGGCATTTCTGAAAACAAGAATTCCCATCTTCAATGTAACAATCCAGTCCATCCCCCATCCCCCATCATATGTCTACAATATAAGACATGCCAAACCCTTACTTCCTGGCTTTGTTCCTGAAAATTTCACAGCTGAGGTACATTTTATGTTACAGAAGTATTGAAGAGGGGGAGGTACATAAAACAAACAGTAGTAACACTCTGGATACAGAAGTTGATACCAGCCCATTTACAGAAGAAAGGGTTCTGAAAGAACTCTTAAAACTGAAGGTGGCCAAAGCAATGGGGCCTGATGGGATTCATCCCAGAATTCTAAAAGAGCTAAGGGTAGAACTAGTGACACCACTGACTACCCTTTTAACAAATCATGGAGGATGGGGTGGTACCGAGGACTGGAGGAGGGCAGATGTGATTCCCCTTCAAAAGTGGGAGCAAGGCAGAAGCAGGAAACTACAGACCTATTAGTTTAACCTCAGTGATAGGGAAAATGATGGAATCACTTCTGAAGGAAAGAATTGTCAAGTATCTAGAGGCCAGAGGGGCACAGGACCCTAGGCAGCATGGATTCACAGCGGAAGGTCATGCCAGACAAATCTGATAGATTTCTTTGACTGGGTGACCAAAAGTAGTAGATCAGGGAGGGGCTGTGGACATGGCCTACCTAGACTTTAGCAAGGCATTTGACACAGTCCCACAAAAGATTAATATACAAGTTAGCCAGCCTGGGAGTGGGTCCCAAGATGACAGCCTGGGTAAAGAATTGGCTGGAGAATAGGACACAGAAAGTAATAGTAAATGGAGTCCACTCAGAAGAAAGGAGGGTTACTAGTGGGTACCGCTGAGGGTTCAGTATTAGGACCGGTCCTCTTCAATGTCTTTATAGTGACATTGCGGAAGGACTGGAAGGAAAAGTATGTCTCTTTGCAGATGACACTAAGATCTGCAACAGAGTTGATGCACAGGGTGGGTGGAAAGGATAAGAAGGACTTGGCAAGGTTAAAGGAATGGTCAAATGTATGGCAGCTTAGATTCAATGCTAAGAAGTGCAAGGTAATGCACCTGGGAAACAAAACTCAGGGAAGAGTACACAATGGGGGTGAGATACTAACAACAACAAAATGGAAAGGGACCTGGGGTAGTCATATCAGATGACCTAAAGGTGGGCAAGCAATGTGGGAGGGCAGCAAGGAGGGCTGGGGGGATACTGGGATGCATAGGGAGAGGCATCACCAGTAGAAAACAGGAAGTTATTATCCCTCTGTACAGACAGCTGGTGAGACCCCATCTGGAGTACTGTGTGCAGTTCTGGAGACCCAATCTCCGCAAAGACATAGACAGGATGGAAGCTGTCCAGAGGAGGGCAACTAAAATGGTGCAGGGTCTGCACCGGAAGACAAATGAAGAGAGACTTAAGGAGCTTAATATGTATAGCCTCGAGGAAAGGAGGGAGAGGGGGGACATGATAGAAACTTTCAAGTACCTCAAGGGAATCAACAAAGTCCAAGAGGGTAGCATCTTTCAAAAAAAGAGGTGTGCAAGAACAAGGGGGCACAATTTGAAGATAGGTGGGGTGGCTCAGAGGTAATTTAAGGAAGTATTTTTTCACAGAGAGGGTTGTGGATGCATGGAACGCCTTCCGGAGGAGGTTGTGGAGTCAAAATCAGTGGTGGAATTCAAGCATGCATGGGACAGTCATAAGGCAATTCTGGGGGGTGGGGGTAAGAAGAAGTAGGCTGCTGGTTAACTAGGATCTGCAGCTTATCCAGTAGGTAGGGAAATGGGCAGACTGGGTGGGCCAAGCGGTCCTTATCTGCCGTCAAATTCTATGTTTCTATGTTTCTATTGCTCATACGTTCTTTTGTCCTGTTACCTTCCCAATTCAGCTGAGCGCTTTCCATATATAAGCAGCTTCCCTTATAGTCAATCGAATTAGAGTTCCCTGTAAGAAAAAAGAACAACAAGAAAGCTGAAGTTTAACCTGTCAGGAAAAGTATCTTGGTAAAGTAAAGCCGAAAGAATATTCCCTCTGCTGCGTATGTTAATAGAATTCCATGGTAGTCACTGGAATGCCAGAGCTGATTCTGGGGGACCACAAAAGTGGTGCACCTCAGTACAGGTCCATTTCAAAATATGTTGTGTGGAAACAGGACTTCCGCTTAGGTAGAGCCTAGTCACTTGTACAGCTTGAACAAACCCACAACCTAACCCATTTTGTAGCCTGGCATCTCCGTGACAATTCCTGCTTCTATTCTTAGGGGAATAGATCCGAATGATGGCAGGCATCTCTCAAGCCCTGCCATGAAGCAGGGAAAACCAGATCAAGAAGTAGGGAGGTAAGGAATTCCGGTGGCCTGTTGTCTGGGGTAATCCATCTAGCAATGTCCACGTGCAGGGAAAGCAAGGAGTCCCATCTCCTTCTGGGGGATCTTCTATTCCCCGGCGCTACCTTCCACAGGAGGTCTTCGATCTCTTGTTCTGCCTGCTCTTCACTTGTGTCCGGGACTTGGACCCCCAGCGTGTTCAGAAGAGGGGTTGCCTGCAGGAGGGAGTCAAACACGTGTACCCCTTCTTTGTCTTGCAGCCACAATTTTGCAGGATAACGCAAGTAGGCTCTCAGTCCTTTATATCTCAAAGCTTTCACTACTGTCGGTATTTTCTTCCTTTTTGCCAGCATATGAGGGGGTAGTCCTGATCAAAATACACTTTCTGCCTGTCTAGGTTAATGTCTTTTTTGCTCCATGCTAGTCGTAGAATTTTATCCTTCGTGAGGTACTTAAGGAACTTGACTAGGATAGCTTTTGGAGGGGCACCAGGTTTAGGCTTGGGTGCCACGAGTCTATGTGCCCGTTCAATCTCCAGGCAAAAGTCCTCACATAAGGCTAGCTCCTGAAGCAGTCAGCAATTAATATACGCCACCATGTCCACTTACTCTACTCCTTCTGGAATTCCGAAAATACGGATATTGTTCCGTCTGGCCCTCGCTTCAGCATCTTCTGCTCTGAGGGCGTGTTCTTGTTCCCTTCTGTGGAGATATGCCAGTGAACACCTGTAGGCCATGTGTTCATTCTGGACTTGGTCTATCTGCACTTCCATAGCCGAAGTGCACGATTCTAATTTTTAAAACTCTGTTTGAAGGCAAGTGATTTTAGAATCAATGTGGTATAATATTTTTAACATTCAGTGGCCATCTGCCTTTGTAAAGGTGGATGCAGAGTTCGTATCTGACCTCGAATCATCTTTCTCATCTACGGACCCTGTCAGGGCCAATGAGCGGGACATAGCAGGACTTACAGACTATGATTCTGACTGACTGGCCAGACACCTTGATGCAGGCATAAGATCCTTCCGTTTAGACTTCCCTATGTTGGAGTGAGGTTTTGGGAGGTCGGATAACTCGGATCTTCTTTACTAGATCGTAGATGGCCTTGGATTAAACTTTTTATTTTCACCCGGAGCACTGGAGCCGAAAAGCTAAGCTGCCATTTAGAGCGTGACATCACTGGAAGTCTGCCAAGGGTTGTTTGCCTGAAAACAAGGTCTTTGTCACTTAGTGTTCTCCTGCTCTTGCTGCTTGTCTACAAGTGACATCATAATCTTCTTCTGTGACATCATGATAATTTCTACAGCAACCAGTTGTGATGTAACAGACACATATATAAAAACATAGAAATATAGACCATGACAGCAGAAAAAAGTCTTCCCATTTTCCCTATAATCCCTGGAACCTTCCATGGAACCTATTGTTCCTCCAGGGTACTAACCATCCACGTCCTATTCCCATTCTCCTCCCTGGTCTTGCCTCCCTGGGTGACCACTAGTCCCCTCATTCTAGCTAATGTCTGCTTGAATCCCCTGATTGTGTTTGCACCCACCACCTCAGCTGAAATACTGTTCTAAGGTTTTGCCACCCTTTTTGTAAAGAAGCACTTCCTCATGTCCCTCCTGAACTTCCCTCCTGTTAATTTCTGCTCATGAACCATGTGATTTGAGTTGGTATTCAGAGTAAATAATTCCCTGCAGTTTATGTTGTTAATTCCTTTAAGGAACTTGAAGGTTCCTATCATATCTCCGCTCTCCCTTCTGTTTTCCAGTGAGTACATATTTAGTGCTTTGAGGCACTCCTCATAGGATCTGCTCTTCTGGCCCTGAATCGTTTTTGTTACTCTGTGCTGCACTGTTTCTGACCTATCCCTGTACTTTCTGAGATGAGAACTCCAGAACTGGATGCAGTACACCAAGTGAGGCCTCACCAGAGATCTCTATAGGGGAAGTATTACCTGTTTTTAATGCTGTCAATCCTCCTGATACATCTCAGCATTCTATTGGCATTGCTATAGGCCTTATTGCACTGGCTCATTTGTTTAATAGAGTTCTGATACCTCTAGCTCCTGTTCCTCTTCTCTAGTGCTAAGTCTCACCCCACCCATCCAGTATTCTGTCTTTGGGTTCCTTTTCCCTAGGTGCATTACCTTGCACCTTTTGGCGTTGAATTTTAACTACCAGACCTTTGACCACCCCTCTGGTTTTTGTAGGTCCCTCTGCATATCCCTTATTCCCTCATCACTATCTACCCTCCCACATAGTTTTGTATCATTTATGAAGAGGCACAGCCTGCCCTGGATTTCCTCACCAGTGTTACTAATGAACATGTTGAAGAAGACCAGACCCAGGACAGATCCCTGTGGAACCCTGCTTGTAACCTGGGGCTGGCAGTATAGATTAGACGTTAGAGTAACAAGCTGGGTTTGATTCTCCCAACCTCCGGTTGTATACTGTGGGACTCTGAACAAGTCATTTAACGCCCCTCCCCCCAGTGCTCCCGGGTCACCCCTGAAAACAGGCACCTATGCCTAGTGGGCCTTACCCAGTTAACAAAGAATAAAAAAAAATTAAATTAAAACCTTTCCTTCCACTGGTTTAACCCCTTTGACCACCACCCTCTGCTGCCTCCCTTTTAGCCAACTACCCACCCTGTTCACTACAGTTTTTGCTGCATCCAGGTCTTCCATCTTTTTGAGCAACCTTTTGTGCGATACCGACTCAAAAGCCTTGCTGAAGTCAAAGTACACCTGATCCACAGTGTGGCCCTTGTCTACTTCCCTGGTCACCCAGTCAAAGGAAAAAAAAATCAGGTTAGTCTGATAAGACCTTCCTGCCATGAAACCGTGTTATTTACTATCCTTGAACCTGTTGCTGTCTAAGCAGTCAATGAGGTCCTCTTTGATTAGTAATTCCATCAGCTTCCCCACGATGGAGGTAAGACTGACAGGTCTGTAGTTCCCTAGTTGTTCCCTATCCCCCCCTTATGACACAGTACATCTGCCAATCCCTTGGAACTTTTGCGGACCTAAATGAGCTGTTGAACAGCCCAGCCAGTGGTTCAGCCAGTTCTGCTGCTAATTCCCTAAGTATCATTGAATGCAACCCATCTGGTCCTGGGCCTTATCTGTCTTGAAGACTGCCAGCCCTTTCAGGACCCTCTCACTAGTAAGTATTGACTGCTTCATTTTCGGGACTCCCTTATCATCCCTTTGATGCCACTTTCTGGCATGGACCCGCATTCCTCCTTAGTGAATACTGAGCAGAAGTGGTCATTCAGGACGGTGGCCTTCCGCTCATCCTCCTCTATCACTCTACCCTCCTCAGTTAGCCATGTGATGCCCTCCTTTTTTCCTTTTTTCACTGATATGTCTAAAAAACTGTTATTCTGTGTTCCTGACCCCCTCTATAATACACAGCTCCGTGTCTGCTTTCACCTCAATGACAACCCTCTTTGCCTCCCTATTTTTCTGTAGATAATCCTCCCTTTCTGCCTCCCCCTGCTTTCCTTGTGTTTATAGAAGGTCTTCTTTTTGGCCCTAACCACTTCCCTGACCCCAGCTGAGAAATATTGTGGTGTCTTAACCTTTTTTTTTTTTTTTAGAAACTGTTCTTATGCTTGCCTTTGATTCCTCAAGGATGGCTCCCTTTATTGCCCCAGTCTCTCCTCTAACACCCCTTATGTCTTCCACCCCTATTAACTTATCCCTGACCGGTTCCCTCAACCTATCGAATTCCTCTCTTCTAAAGTCAAGGACTTCAGTTCTTGATTGTGAGTTGCTGACCCTGAGGGCCAATTCAAACTGCATGGAGTTGTGGTTACTGTTCCCTAGTGGCTCCCCTACTCCTACAACACCCACCATCTCTGAGTTGGTGAACACCACATCAAGGATTGTATTCTGCCTGGTAGGTTCTTTAACAAACTGCACCAGTAGACAGTCTTGGAACGCATCCAGTAATGTCTGACACCTGTCACTCTTGGCCACCAGGACCTCCCCATCGACATTAGGCAGGTTCAGGTCACCACTACTACTTCCCCCTTTGCTGCCCCTCTTTTAAGTTCCTCCTTGAGTTCTCTGTCCCTTTCCTTCCCTTACCCTGGAAGTCTATAGATCACCCCTAAGCACACTTTCCTGCCTGAGGCTGCCATGAGTTGCACCCTTACTGACTCAGCCTCCCCACTGCTACCCCTAATACGTCCATCTTCTGCCACTTCAATCCCCTCTTTGATGAAAAGGGCAACTCCTCCCCCCTACCAGTTCTTCTATCTCTCCTGAACAGTGAATATCCAGGGACCATCATCTCCCAATTGTTTTTATCTGTGGTCCATGTTTCCATGATGGCTGCCAGGTCCACTTCAGCATCTGCCATCAGCGCCCAGAGCTCACAGAGTTTGCTGACTAGGCTCCTGGTGTTAAGGCATAGCCCCTTCCATTTGACCCCTGCTCTAACTCTGCTACTGTCCTTTTGCTTTTCATGTTTTATTCCCTCATTATTTGTATTTCTATCTTTTACTTTCCTCCTAACTGATATTCTTCCCCTTAGTCCTGTAAATCCTACTGCATTCCCTGTACCATCTTTGCAGTTATTGTCCCCTGGATGTGGGGGAGTTCTATCTAGAAAAGATCATTATGCCACTTCTAATGTCCTTATCCCCCCCAATTTTTCCCTTTGCTCCCCATCCCTCTCCCTAACCTGGATCACTACTGATGCACACTTCATTAGGATAGGAGGGCAGGTAGCTGCCTTCACACCTAAAGTTAATAAAGTTTATTGGCTGACTGACTGACTGGCAGCGGGTTGCAGTAATGCCACCTTCCCCGTTCCTGGAGCACATCACCTCCCCTCTGTGATATGTTTGGTGCTCAGCCAGCCCCAGAGTGAGTTTCTGGGGCTTGCATAGGAACCCCGGGCTACACACCACTAAGCAAGTATGCATCTAATGCTCTTATGAAAAGAGGGCTGCATTCTATATTTTAAAATATGGATGGGAGGACCGGTTTTGTGTCAGAGTAGGAGTTCCTCTTCCCCAAACCATCAGAGTCATTTGTAACTCAACTCTGCTTTGACCCAATCTTTTGACCCAGGTAGGGTCTGTCAGTGACCTCGTTGAGATTCAATTTGGAAAATGTACACGATTTGAGGCTTTATTCCTGTTAAAAACAGGACATTGGTGAAAAAATATAACTATTTTTAAGACAATAAAGAGTAGGCTTATTAAGGAGCTGTACTGGCAACTTAATTCTGTCCCTGGACATGGTCTGGATCAGACCCAATTCTGGCCCAGTCTAGAAAATTTAACAGTGTTGGCATATCAGAGTAAAAATCAGAACCTTCTGTGAAAAGATCCAAGTCGGAACCAGAACTGGATCACAGTCAATTTTCCAATCCATCTTTCAAAATGTCCCAAGCCATTTCATGTAATTGCCAAACAAGACAGCACATGATGGGCCTCTTTCTCATTTACCTACCCTCTTATTGCCTTTGAGTATCTGTTGCTGTGTTGCCTAAGCAGTGCTGCCATAGCAACACCTGGCAACATCTGTATTGCTCACAACCAGCAATGCCCAGGGGGTTGCTGACTACCCCAGCTCTTTCCCACCCACAGTCCTAACTGCTGTTTTTCGGGTACACCACAGCAAGTTTCTAACAAGTAATAAAACCCTCACTGCACGCTATTTCCAGGGAGCTCCTTAGCTACAGGGATGTAAAAACGGTTGAGGCATATTAATTTATTAGCACCCAGTTGAAGGAGGGGAGCCAAGCTGTTTCAGGAACTCAGGAAAGGGAAACAAGTAAATAGAAATTGTGCTGTGTGCCTGAAGCACTGTAATATTATTTTTAGAAAGGCATTTGACACATGGGTGTGTGTATGACTGCTTTTAATAACTTTAAATGAGCTTTTATTAGCCAGTTTTTAAAGATAGAATCTCCCAACGGCCTTATTCCAGTTATACATGCAAGCTATGAAAAGGAGTGTACTCTTGCAAAAACAGAAAAACAGCAAATTGCAATTGCCCCCACCCCCCACCACCACCTCATAGGGGCATGTAAAGGAAGATATTAATACCTGTAATGTGTGCACATGTCTGGGTTGACAAATCTTGATTATACCAGAGTGTCACGATGGGGACGACAGAACAATAAGCACTGTCAGATGGGGATGCTTACAGAGCAAACAATTTTGGTTTAAACAACAGCAAGAGATACCATTCCACTGGTACAGTAGTAGTTGTTGCTCATGACACCAGGCACGGGTTCAGGATTGAGTCCCAAGTCTGATTATGAAACTCCGCCACTGAAACACAAGTGGCGCTCTGTTCCAGTAAAACCTGGACAGAGAATGTGCACGCAGGAGACACCTCATAGAAAAAGCAATTTATTTCTGTGAACCACGAAGTGCAAGAGTGCAAAGAAAATTACACCTGCTGCCCAAACAGATTCCCTGTGTACATTCGGGGTGTAGTAGCTCCTTCCTCAGGGGACAGAGTCTGTGCGCAGGCTGCCATAATATAAGGGGTGATAACTAGCACATTCAATAATCAAATCTACTAAGATGTGAATCACATTATGAAATAACCTCTCTCTTAAAGAAATAGTACTTTCATATGCACAAGGTGTCAACTTTAAAACTACTGACATTTGCATGAAATTTTGATCCCCCTATAAATATATGACTGTCTACCAAGTGCAAATAGTGACAACACAATATTGATAATATTAAGAGTTAAATATCCTAAGACAGATGGATATGGCATCAGATATAAGAAAACTTATTCACAAGTATATAATCTTAATATTACAAAGCACATTAAGCAAACACCAGGGCCCGGATATTCAAACGGCGTCAGGCTGTTTCGCAAGCTTGGGCGCAGCTGAACTTGGCTGCGCAGGGGTGTGGCCTGGGCGATATTCAACGAAGCTGCGTTATGGTTCAGCAGCTTTGAATATCGCACCCTGGCCAGCCCCACTGTGCATGGTGCAGTGGCACTGCGCCAGCACAAGTGGCCAGAGTGGAGCATGGAGATGCGCTAGTGCAAGTGCCATTGTGCCAGTCACAGCACCTGTAATATTCAAAAGGGGACGTGCAAATGGGGCCATAATTTATGCAAGGCACACATGGGGCCATTTGCATGTCATTATGGCTCCATTTGCATCCCATTAGCATGCAGGTGCGCCGATCCCCGACGACTTGCGCCTGGCGCTCTGCCAGGCACCAGCCGTCAGGGACCGACGCCCCTGCAGCCTGATCGCTGGCATCTGTGTAAACGTAGAAAACCATCCTATATCCTGGTGGTCCAGTGGACTGTACTCTGCCCAATGTGGGCATCTGTCATGAAGAGGCCTCCCTCAAGATCCCGCTGACTGCCCGATCGTGGGTATCCCTTGTGAAGAGACCCCCTCAAGATCCCTGGTGGTCTAGTGGTACCTCCTCCCCACCGCCCTGAGACCCCACCATCCCCACCCGGTCAGCGGTGGCGGCAGCACCACCCGCCTGCCGCCCGCCGCCCATCAACTGACAGCTCAGTAGGGCTGCCGCCCGATGATTCACAGCATGAGCCAATGGTGCAGCCGCTCCACCATGCTACATTCCAGAAGTGGAATGTGCATGCCAGTATAGACTACGCCCATTGACCATGCTGTGAACAACAAATGCCAGCTGCTGTCGGTTGGCAGAGTGGCCCGGGTGGCAGGCGAGGTGGGTGCTGCTGCCCGCTGGCTGACTGGTGGGGAAGCGGTGGTGGGGGCTCAGTGGGTGGGTGGGGAGGGTACCACTAGACCACGAGGGATATTAGATGGGGTCTCCTCTTACAACAGATGCCAGCGATCGGGCAGTCAGTGGGATCTGGAGGGTGTCTCTTCCTACGACAGATGCCTGCGATCGGGCAGAGTGCGGTCCACTGGACCACCAGGGATATTGGCAGGGGGGGGTTAATTCAACAGATGTCCGTGATCGGGCAGCAATCAGTCCACTGGACCACCAGGGATGCAGGACGAGGATTTCTGTTTTATTATAACACATGCCCGTGATCGGGCACATAGCGGTCCACTGGACCATCAGGGATATTGGAGGGGGTGTTTATTTAAACAGATGCCCGCAATGGGGCATGGGAGGGTGCCGCCAGGTGCGGCAGGAACTTGGGTGGCCACCCACAGGTGGCAGCTGCCGTGTTGCGCCCTGCAATGCGGCAGCTCACCTGTGGGTGGCCATTATTTGTTTTTTTTTTTTGGCTTAACTTTGTGCAGGCACAAGTAGGGGTTGTGCATGCATGGCTCTGCACATCCGGGCTGAATATCGTGCTGTGCAGGTTATGCATGGAGACATCCCCCCACCTGTGCCTCATGCCATTACTGATGCGCTCCGGCGCGATCGGGATTATGCGCGACTTTTCCCTTTGAATATCGTGTTACAAGAGTTCAGGGTTGTGCATGGTGCAACACTGTTGCGCCATGCTCAACCCTTTTGAATATCTGGGCCCAAGTGTCTAATTCAGAAAGAATCCTTGATATTCTGTGAAAGTCTAAATACAATTTAAGTGAGTGGAGAAAGGATCTGATGATATCTGCAAAATATTAGAATATAGTAGCATTTAATCGAGTACTGTATATTGGAAAATGATTAGATCTAGCAGTGTTTTAAAGATCAAGAATGCAAATAGCAATCATAAGCTCAGCAGTATATAAATATGGGTTGTAAAAATGGTGTATAGTTCATCAATTCCTTTAATTCCCCGTGGGGGCAAAGTGTTAAGACAGAAGATCCACCATGTCCCCCTCTTTAATAATTTGCTCAGTCTGTCTCCTCCCCCTTCTCATTCTGGGGAAGTATTTCGGTATACACCCCCGACATCGACATTTCAACAGTGGAGTCCCCTACAGCAACAACAGCTCCATGTCGCTGTAGGGAACCCGTTGGAACCCAGCACTGTCTTTCAGGGCTCCTGCACCCCCCACCCGAATCAGCTCTGACTCAGAGTTGAGAATCCTAAGTGGGGAGGTGCGAGACCCCTGTGCAGGGGTTGGGAAGCCCAGAAAACACTTGTTTCTTTTGAAACCGGCAGCCAACTGCAAAATGCAGTCGACCTGCTGGTTTCGCTGTCGGGTCGTTCAACAAATATTTTACCAACGACCCATCGTGGAAATAACTGGAATTTTTATTATGACTCTTCTTATAATGAGCACCAAGTACACTCTTCTCACTTCCATGTCTTATAGCATCTGGATTTTTTTCTACCTGGCAGGAGCACCAGGCAGCATAGATCACACACTCTGTAAAGCAGTTTGTAAATTGTTGCACTGCCATTGTCTCTTCAGTTTCACCCAGATTGAGGTCAATGTCAGCAGGTGCGGATGGATTAAACCCCAGTTTCTTAGGATTGCTGCTCCCCAGACAGCATCCTCTATTGCCACAATGTTTGACTTACCGTTTATGACAAATGTTCCTGATTTATGGAAAACAACAATAGTTGCTCCACTGCATAAGAAAGGTAAAAAGACATTACTTGAAAATTATCACCCTATTTCAAATATGTCTGCATTAACTAAAATGCAGGAGAAAATTGTACATACCCAATTGGTTAATTACATCAAGCAGCACGGTTTGCTATGCGTGGAGCAGCATGGATTCAGAAAACATCGTAGAAACATAGAAACATAGATTTTGACAGCAGATAAGGACCGCCTGGCCCACCTAGTCTGCCCATTTCCCTACCTACTTAAACTCCAGATCCTAAATGATCAGCAGCTTACCCTCTCTTTCCTATCACTAGGGTTGCCTTCTGCCTATCCCATGCATTCTTGAACTCACCAATCATTTTAGCCTCTACGTTCTCTGCTGGGAGGCTGTTCCATGCATCCACTACCCTTTCTGTGAAAAAATACTTCCTTACATTACCCCTGAGTCTCCCCCCAACCTTTAGCCTCATACTGTGACCCCTTGTTCTTGCACATCTCTTTTTTTGAAATATGCTGCTCTCCTGGACCTTGTTGATTCCCCTGAGGTACTTGAATGTCTCTATCATATCCCCCCTCTCCCTCCTTTCCTCCAGGGTATACATAGTGAGGTCTTTCAATCTTTCCTCATATGTTTTTCTGGTACATTCCTTTCACCATTTTTGATGCCCTTCTCTGGACTGCCTCCATTCTGTCAATGTCCTTCTGGAGATGTGGTCTCCAGAACTGAACATAGTATTCCAGATGTGACCTGACCAGTTGTTTGTACAGTGGCATAACCATCTCCTGTTTTCTACTGGTGATGCCCCTCCCTGTGCAACCCAGCATACCTCCAGCCCTTCCCACCACCTTTTCACATTGACCACCTTCAGGTCGTTCATTATGTTTACACTCAGGTCCCTTTCCAGTTTTGTTGTTATTAGTATCTCCCCTCATTCTTCATTTTGTATTCCTCTCCAGGATTCCTTTGTCCCAAGTGCATGACTTTGCTCTTTTTTTGTATTGAATTTAAGATGCCACACTCTTGACCACTCCTCCAATTAGCCTAGGTCTCCTCTCATTTTTTACACTCCATCTGAAGTGTCTACCCTATTCCAGATCATAGTGTCATCTGAAAAGAGGCTTACCTTCTCTTCCAGCCCCTCTGCAATGTCACCAATGAAGACATTGAAGAGGACCGGCCCAAGAACCGAGCCATGTGGCACCCTACTTGTCACCCCCTCTCCTGGGATTGAACTCCATTTACCACTACTCTCTGTGTCCTGTTGCTCAGCCAGTTTTGCACCCAGTGTACCACCATGGGATATACTCCCAGACTGCACAACTTGTTTACTAGCCTCCTGTGTGGGATGGTGTTAAATGCTTTGTTAAAATCTAGGTAGACCATGTCCACCACCCCTCCCTGATCCACCACCCTGGTTACCCAGTCAAATAAATCTATCATAGTTGTTTGCAAGATCTCCCTGCTGTGAATCCATGTTGCCTCGGGTCTTGTGCCCCACAAGACTCCAGATATGCCACAATCCTTTCCTTTAACATGGCTTCCACGATTTTCCCCACAACTGAGGTCAAGCTGGCTGGCCTGTAATTTCCAGTCTCCATCTTGTTCCCACTTTTATGTAGTGGTACCACATTCACCTTCCTCCAGTCCTTTGGTACCACTCCCTCCTCTAGTGATTTGTTAAATAGGGCATGGCACCAATACGGCCTTGATCGGGTTCATGGACACTATTTACTGTGCAATGCATCAGGGTATGGTAACTGGTGCTGTGTTCATAGGCCTGACCAAGGCCTTTGATTTGATTGACCATGATATATTAATCTACACACTATTTAAACTTGGTCTAAGATCTCCTGATCTTGCCTGGTTTATGGACTACTTGAATAGCAGAAAACAGATGGCTAAAACTGACAACATTGTTTCTTGGGTTAACTTAATTTGCAGTGGGGTTCCGCAAGAATCCATCATGGGGCTTCTTCTGTTTCTGCCTACATCAACAGTCTGCCAGTAGTCTGCAAACCTGTGCATACTCTTTCTTATGCAGATGACACAGTATTATATGCCCATAGCAAGGACATTAACAAAATCAACTGTGAGTTGCGTAAAAGCTTCAAAAATCTACAAGAGTGGTTTGTCAAAGAAAAAAGGGCTTTGAATCTTCAAAAAACTCAGTCAGGGTTGTTTTACATAATTTAAAGTTGAAAAAATCACCAACAGTAGTTTTATTAAAGCTCACAACAGTGTCGGTTTGGAAAAGGTTAATTGTTTTAAGTACCTGGGTGTGCACCTGGATCCTACCCTTTCCTTTGTCATTCACATCCAAAAAACTACTAATCTGGTTCACCAAAGGCTCACCTCCTAATGCAGAATCCATAAATATACACCCGAAACTAGAATCAAAATAATACAGACAAATTTACTGTCTGTTGGAGTATGGTTCATTGGTCACTGACACTGCTAATAAATTAGTCTTACAGAAGAAGCACTCACTTTAATACAAGATTACACATTTGCATTTGGAAGCAATAATAGAATGCATCACTGCCATTTGTTAAACATTTTAAACTGGTTGCAATCAGAGTTAAAATCCAAGTTGACACTTGCTAGATTCATCAAGAAAACGTTCCGTACTAATGATGATGGGATGAAGATGGACACCAGGCTGGGCGCGCTGTGAGCTACAAGCTACATATTGTTTATTTTATTCAGTTTATGTTTTTTCCTACTTTTTTTTCTTATTTTATTCTGTGTTGCAAGTCGCTTCAGCGCGGCAAAGCCGGGAGTAAGATGGCTGTCTGCTCATTTGCCCTGGTTGTTTTGTTTCGTTCTGCTGCTTGCGGTGGTGCTGTTGGATGCCGCCTCTGTTTTGGGAAATGCAGGACTGATCTGAGGTATTGTACTGATGTGTCAGCATTGTGTGTAGTCGATCTTGGACTGGGTGAAGTTTGTCCATGTGGTTGGTGACAAAGATACTCCTACCTAAGTGTAGAAAGTTTGCTGCCCTACTGAAATGTCCGTCGTCGGAGGAGCTGTTGGAGGAACTGCTGGAGCTGTGAGAATCAAATTGATCGCATGTGGAAGTTCATTTTAAGAAGGAGTTTTGGGAGTTTAGATTGCCTGTGAAGGTGCCAGTTGGTGTTTGGGTCTAGGAATTGTGTGGTGGGTCCTGGACTGTGTTTTGGTGGGCCTGAAGCTGGTGTTCTATGAGACTGGCTTGACCTTGCAGGGGATTATCGACCAGAGTCTGTTGCTTCACGGGGGCTTGGGGGATCCGTAGTCAGGGAGTTGGCTGGTGATCCTGGGGAGCCCCTAGACCCCCAGGACTGGCTACTGTGTGGCACTGTTCCGGGTGTTGTGGTGGTGCAGTGGAATATTTCTGGTTGGGGGTCCTCTAGGTGCGGAGCTTGGTAGACCTAAAATATTACAGTTGATCATTTGTTGGATTTTTCTCAGCTGGACCCTTCCTGGCTTTGATTCATTGGCTGGATTTATTGCACATTTTGGACTATCTGATTCTATCAGCTGGATTTACCTTGGACTGGATCTATTCAGTGGTTTAACCTACACTTCGGATGACTTCTCTCCTGGATTATTTTCTTTTTTTCACACTTCACCTGTTTTGTGGTCTCCTGGTGGTTAGAGGACTGAGGTCCACATTTTATTTGTTTTATTTATTTATTTTATTGTATAGTATGTTTATGTTTATTTTATTTTGTATTTGACTGATTTATTTTATTCTGGGCAGTGAGAGTGCCTGGAACTCCCCTTTTCCTTGGCTGTGAGAGGGCTAGGGGAGTGAATTAACATTTGTGTTTGTGTTTTTACATCTTGTGAGAGGGATTGTAATACTTATAGTTTCTGGGATTGAAATCGTCCAAATAGTGGGAAGTAGGGTTGCATTTTATGTATATTTTAGTGGGTGGGTATTGTTGTTTAATTTTATTGTTGTTCTTTGGGGGTCTTTTAGTTTGGGTGCCTGAATACTGTTTACATTGGTACTAATTCTTATTGTGAAATGTGGGTTTCCCCGGTTGTGCGTTACTCGTCCTCCACTCTTCGCCCTCCTCTGCCCTCCCCCTGTTGTTGTCAACTTACCTAACGCTGTCATGCATTCAGTATTGCTCGTAGAGGGGGTGGGGCGGGGGTGGACATTGGAGGATGAGTGAATGCACCTCTCACATCGGTTTGGTCAGGCCTAGAAGATACCTTGGGATGAAATGGAGTCTAGAACAGGGTGCGCCTTATCTCCATACCCAAGAGCACTGTCTCATGTGGCAGGCAAGTAGCTGGGGTAGCCCCTGAAGCCCATCAAACTCGAGCGGTGTTATGCAATGATAGATCTCTTAAAAATAAGACTGCAATTATTACAGATCTTATTGAAACAACTGATCTGGCTTGCATCACCGAGACCTGGTTGGATGAAAATGCTGGCCCCTGTTTGGATGCTGCAATTCCAGCTGGGGTACTCGGTGATACACCGCTCAAGATTGGAGTGCGTGGGGGGGTAGCAGTCTGCTTTAAGACTGAGTTGAGCCTCACGAATGTACCAGTTGAGGAAGCCAAATCATTTGAGTGTACCATGGTGGCTGGTGTAGGCTGCAGGTTAGCTGTCGTCTACCGTCCACCCGGGGATGAGCGTGATTGATTAGCAGAACTTCATTGACTCGACATGGCATTGGAGTCTCCCAGGTTGATGTACTCGGAGACTTCAATGCCTGGGTCGACGACGATCTCTCGCAGTTTGGACAACACTTCCTCCAGCTTATGACATCTCTGGGCCTTACACAGGTTGTTACCTCTGCCACACCTGAATATGGTCACTCTCTTGATCTGGTTTTCCTCCTGGGGATTGAGGCCTCTGACTTGGAGGTGGAACCAGTCAGTTGGCTTGATCACTGCATCGTGACTTTCAACTTTTGGCCCCCCTTCAGAGACCTGCCCCAGTGGAGATGGTCAGTTCTCACCCTTTACGGGAAGTGAGTCCCGAAAGCCTAGCAGTGGTGATTGACCTCTCGGAGTATCCTGTGGCCAGCTCGAGTCCTGAGACTTTGGTAGTGGCCTATAATAAGGCCATCTACTCAGCCCTGGACTTGATTGCTCCCATCCGTGTGCGTCCTCTCCCCCTTCGCCCTTGGGCCCCTTGGTTTGATGGGCCTTTGAGGGAGTTGCGGTGAGTAGGACATAGGTTAGAATGGCACTGGCAGAAGTCCGCCCTGGTTGTTGACCACCTTAGATTGGTTGAACAGTATAAGATTTACCAATCAATGATCTCTTGTAAGAAGGCAGAATTCCTGTCTGGGGAGATTTCTGCCACGAAGAACCGACCAGCTCAGCTCTTCCAAACTGTCGGCAGGTTGTGCAACCCAACCTGTCCACAGCTCTGAAGACCTTTTTCACAAGTGGAGTGCGATGAGCTTGCTCGGTTCTTTGCGGATAAGGTGGCCAACATCAGGTCAGAGGTTCATTCAACTCATTTTATGGGGGTTGCTGATGATCGGTGCTTGGTCACCTCACCTCACCTCGAGCTTCCTGGAGTACCTTTATCTTGCCCGAGCTTGTGGATGTCATCGCTGGATTGTCAGGGTATGCTCTATGTGCTGTAGTTTGGACCAGGCCCAGCTCTTGATTATGGATTGTTGAATATGATCGACCGGTCCTAGCTCAGATAGTCTGGTCCCTCCTTAACCCAGTGGTTCTGAGCTCCTGAAGGACGGTGGTAATTTCCTCTGAAACTCCCTTTGACCCGGACTCTCCGGCCAACTACAATTGATCTCAAACCTTCCCTTTATAGGGAAGGTGATTGAAAAAGTAGTGGCGATACAGCTGGATGACCACTTGACCATCCATAACATCTACGAATCTCTCCAGTCCAGTTTTCGTAAGAAGCATAGTACCAAGGTGGTGCTGGTTTGGGTGCTCAATGATCTCCTGATGGAGAGGGATCGGAGGAACTGTTCTATCTTGGTGCTCCTTGATCTCTCTTCAGCTTTTGACACTGTAGACCATGGGATGCTCCTTGACGACTGAGGTCCATCTGCGGACTGTCAGGTATGGTTCTGAGGTGGTTTACATCTTTCCTCACTGGCAGGAGTCAAAGAGTGGTGTCAGGGATTTTTTTCCTTGGATCCTTTCTTCCTGCCATGTGAGGTTCCCCTGGGTTCAGTGCTGTCCCCCATGTTGTTTGCAGTGTATATGCTGCCCCTCAGAGACATTATAAGATGGTATGGGCTGAGGTTTCATGGCTATGCTGATGATACACAGCTCTACTTGTCTTTTGGCCCCGACCAGGATAGAGCTATCACGGTACTTAATACCTGCCTCACTGAAATACAGGACTGGATGAACTTAAGCTGGTTAAAGTTGAACGCCGGAAAGTCGGAGGTGATAGTAGTGGACCCGAGGTCGCAGGATAGAAGAGTTTAGGGCTGATCAGCCCACTGGACTTTTTCTCGGGGGCTCTCAGATCCTTTACTCTGAACGGGTGTGAAACCTGGGGGTAGTGCTTGATGACGGGCTGACATTACGATCTCAGGTGTCAGCTGTCATCAAGTCTTCCTTTTATCATCTTGGGAATATCTCCAGGATTAAGCACCTGGTTCCATCTGGGGACTTGCCTACATTAGTTCATGCCTTTGTGACTTTGCGCTTTGATTATTGTAACCCTCTGTACTTAGGGCTTTCTGGGGTTGAAATCTGCTGCCTGCAGCTTGTGCAGAATGCAGCAACATGATTGTTAACTGGGGCTTCTCGAGCATCCCATATTACTCCTGTGCTGCGCGATCTGAATTGGCTGCTGATTAGGTGGCTGATCACCTTCAAAGTTGGTTTACTGACTTACAAAGCCCTACACGGACTGGGCCCTGACTACTTGAAAGAGCTCCTTGTGCCTTACCATCCAGTGTGACAGCTGCGTTCGGCTGACGAGAGGTTGCTAGAGATCCCGAGGTTCATCTCTGAAATCTTCTGGGTCCCGTGCATTTATGCACATGGCCCCTACCCTTCGGAATTCTTTACTCCATCAGCTTCTGGAGTGCATGACTGTGGAGGGATTCAAACAGGCTTTGAAAACCTTTTTATGGATTCTTGCCTATGATGGCTCCACATAATTTTGAGCCCCTGTTTATCACTGTTTGTTAGTTATTTATTATGCTGTTTATGGTTTTATATAATTGCAACTGTTTTTTATCTTTTTGTAAAGCGCCTTGATGGCCCAAAAGGCGCTTATGTGAAATAAAATTGTTTATAATTATTATATTATTATTATAATGTTTCTACTTACCAAGCAGATCAACTTGTGCTTGTTCACATACCTTCAACTTGGCCACCCTCAAACAATCATATCAAAATTCCACTGTTTCAAGCAAATATGGGACCGCGGACACTGGGCGGTCGGCGCTTCCGAAGCCACCACCCGAGACCTCCTCATCGGACTCCACCGCTTGAGAGGTATGGCAAAGTCGCAATTTTCACTCACCCACTCATCCTCCTGTGTGTGCTATTATATAGACCCGCTAGCACCGCCTTCCACCCCATCCCTGATGAATCTCTGCTTCTCTTTCTTACTAAACAATTTTCACCGCCAGGGTTCCACCAGGGAATCCTGCAACCAGCAGTCAAGGAGCTACTCCTTGTTATCAAAATTCCCTCATTTACCCAACAACTGCAATTATGGCAGCCTCGTGGCAATTCCTCCTCCTGACTGCACTGTATATCATACCCCTTACAGCTTATTATCTGAAAAATTTGAGACTGGGGGTACACCACATCCTCACCCTGAAGACTGCTCACCCAGTCTGACTCTACACATCACATTTTATGCCAAGGCTCCTTGCCAACAGATCCAGGTGGACTACCTTCCTCGAAGAGCAACTATTGCAGGTTTGTCTACACCTCCTTCCTGATCTCTAATTAATTTGAGTTACTCCCGCTGGTGTTACACAACCAGAGTATTAGCCTCAGTGTCCTTTGGCTTGCACAAATTAAAAAACAAAGCTTGGCACCCTGGTTCCTCCTCCATGCCAAGCTAGAAAAAGCCTCGAGCTCGTTGCCTTTCACTTGAATCCCTGAAAAAATTGCTACTCCTCCTCTTACTCTGCTCTGGCAATGTCGAGCTTAATCCAGGGCCCATAAATAAACTTACCTCCCCTTCTGAGTCACTATCTCTTAGAGGTATTAGTTTTATGCACATTAACTTGTGCAGCCTGCTGAAAAAATTCACCCTTATCCTGGCTTGGACCGCCCATACGATGTCAGATGTGCTTGTTATCTCAGAGTCCTGGCTATGGCCCTCTATGCCAAATAGCATGATTAATATACCTAACTACCAGATCTTTAGATGCGATAGGCAATCCAGAGGAGGTGGGGTCATTGCCATCTACAGCAAAGATAGATTTGTGGCATCAACACTTAATTCTAACTCACTGGTAGTGGGATTTGAGTGCCTGGACATAAAAATCGACATTTTCCCATCGTTAGCACTCCGAGTCATAGGATACTGTAGATCACCATCTGCCGGTACTCAGCTCTTGTCCTACCTTACAACTATCTTGGACACTAGCCCCCTGGAAACAATTATCCTCCGGGATCTAAACTACGATTGGCTGTCGGAAGCCGGTCACCCGCTTAAATCGTTCTGCGGCTTCCTTGGTTTCACCCTACTTAATGAAGAGCCCACCCATATCAACAAAAAGAATTCAGCCAAAAGTACCCTTCTGGATGTCCTGCTTGTGAATAAACCCCATTCCTTCTCCCACATTGGAACCTTTGACGTGGATATTAGTGAACATTGCCTAATAGCTGGAGTTTGGGCAGTCAACAAAGTGCCAACTATGGCCATATTCTCCACCAAAAGGTCAACCAGGTCATTCGACTCAAAGGCATACCTACTTGACCTAAAAAACTCCCCCATGTGGCAGAGTTTTTACCTTGCTAAAACAGTGGAAACTGCATATTCTATACTACACGAAATCATTACCTACGCCATGAATCTTACATGCACCTCTGTCAAAAATACGCATAAAGGCTAGGAAATGCCGTTGGATCACTCAAGATCTCAAGGCTGCACTACTATCCAGGGATAAACTCTGGAAAACTGCCCACAAATCCCAAAAAGAGGAAGACTGGCGCCTCTTTAGAACAACTAGAAATCGCTGCCTCTTTAGAACAACCAGAAATCGCTGCACCAAACTGATTAGGGAAGCTAAAGCCTGCTATTACCAAACAGAACTAGATACTGTAGCCAATTGTCCCTTCAATCTGGATTCAGAGCCAACCACAGTACAGTCTCGGCATTAGCTAAAGTAACCAATGACTGGCAACTGGAGTTGGAGCATAAAAAGTCAGTATGTGCTGTGTTTCTTGACCTCAGCAAAGCATTCGACACAGTCAACCATGAACTTCTCCTTGACTCGCTAAAAACTCTAGGACTGGATGCTACTTCTCTAAACTGGTTCTCTGAATATCTGACAGACAGATACCAGCAGGTGAAAGCGGATGGCGAGCTATCTGCCCTAAAACTCTTACAAAGAGGTGTCCCTCAGGGATCCATATTAGGTCCCCTCCTCTTCGCAGTGTATATCAACAACATTGATGAGGGAATCAAGGATGCAAGTATTCACTTATTTGCAGATGACACAGTACTGTACCTGAGTCGTCCCACACCAAAAGAAGCTTGTACTGTCCTACAAAAAGATTTCAACCTCCTGCAACTCCAACTAATCAATAGAAAACTGCTATTAAATGCTAAGAAAACTAAAGCCATGTTATTTTCCCCCACAAACTACACAAGCGCTACTGACTCCCTTCCCCCAATAACCACAATGCTGGGAGAGCGCTTAGAGTACATTCCAAAATTCAGATATCTTGGGGTCTGGATCGACTGTAAATTCTCCTTCACTTTCCACCTGGAAGACTTGCTGAAAAAATTAAGGCAAAGACCTGGCCTTTTTTACAGGATAAGAAGACTTCTTACAGCAGACGCAAAGAAACGAATATTCCAAGCCACGTTCTTGTCCTTAATTGACTACGCAGACTTTATATACAGTAGCTGTGCAGCTTCCTATCTTGGAAAATTGGATACACTCTACCACAGAGCTATATGCTTCATCACTGACCTCCCCTTCTCTAACCATCATTGCGCACTATATGCCACCACGGGCTGGACCTCACTTCACTATAGGTGCAACTTTAATGCAGCACTCTGGACACTTAGAGCCCTCAGTGGCAAACTCCCTCAATGCATCGTCGACTGTCTGTCTCCGATTGTGCCCAGTAATTATTCTCTTAGAAGCTTCTCACAACTCCTGCTAAATATTCCCAGGGCACTCACACGAGTCGGGAGAGCTGCCTTTGCATTCTCACTCCCATCAATATGGAATAAAACCCAAAAAATACTTGAGCTGAAAACCCCAGTAAGTGCCCTTTTGTTCAAAAGACTTTACCGTGATGGCATTACGGAAATTTGCAACTGCTTTACTAGACACTAACTAACCTCCCTTCCTCAAATGGCAGCCCACAAATGGCGGCTCCCCCAGCTGAAATGTGTGCCTCTGCCTCTAGCATGCCCACCAACAGATCCACAGGATTTGTTGCCGAACTCTCATATCTTATTCTTTGACACTCTGAACAGCTGCAGCCCGATTCTAGCAGATGCTACCGCACTTGGGGATAATTATCATCTTTTGCCCCAAAAAATATTCGGTCCTTCGTCCATCCAACACCTCCCTCTGCCCCAACCTCCAGGACCCTCCCAGTTATGCCCCTGCTTCTATATTCCTCCTCTTGCACTTAGTACAATGGCAGCTTTTCTCCTCCATATGTCACCGCGTTTTGGGGCAAAAATCGCTTTGTTGCCTTTTGTACGACCTCCGATCTCCCAATCCCTCACTCTGCTCTAACAATTGGGTCGTCTTCACTTGCGCCCCTATTCCCTACCTCTCCCTACGTTATGAGCTTGATATCTTCTATCTGGTATGCCTACCCTTTCCCTAACATTTCCCACTACAAAATGCACAGTTTTTGGACTTGGATCCAGCACTAGTTCTTTATCCACGACTACTTGTAGTTCTATGTTCAATGTATATTACCTGTAAATGTGCATTTTTACTATACTAGCAGCTATTTTTACTGTTTGTACTATTGTAACTTGTCTTTCTGTATTATTTCTGTAGGACCGCAGGTCTACCTTGTAAATGAGTTTGCTCAATGGTGCCCGCCTGAATAAATAAAGATATTGATTGATTGATTGATTGATTGAAAGTTATCAGCCTTCCTCACTCTGGAACACAATTCTGCCCGCGTAAGAGAATCTTTAACTGTTTCTGCTTTTACAAAGAAATTGAGAGACTTTTTTTTATACACTTAATGGGGTCTATGCACGATGATGCAGAGTGCCTACACAGTGCATATGTGCAGTGAGTAGCCACTCTGCACCCATTGTGCACCCTGTGTGGAATGCATGACTGAACTGTGCAGGCGGTATCCACCTGATCCCCCAGCCACATGGACTGCAACGCACCAGAGGAGGGTGGGGAACGTGCTGGCACTACAAACCATGCACTAAGGCATGTAGTGCCACACACCAGGGGGTGTAGAAGGGTGCTGGTTGCACCAGGGGGGACCCTGCCATAATTGTCCTATGCACCCAGTCCCACACACAGAGGAAACCTGCATAGCCCTGGTGGGAGGTACAGACTTGACAGCACCATCCCCCAGCTCCTGTACCTGCATCTCAGTGCTGTGGCTCTGGACAGCCAGCGGCACATCCCTCCTCAAACCACCTTGGCCACCAGCCATCCAAGTGATGCTGGGAAAGCATTGACTATATATAGGCAGTATGCTCCCAGCATCAGCTGGACAGCCAGCAGCCGGAGAGGTGTGAGGAGGGATGTGCTAAGGGCCATCTGGAGCTGTGGCACTGACATGCAGGTACGAGGGCTGGGGGATGTTGTTGGTGCCGCAGGGGGTTGGGGACCACTGAACACTAACGTGGGGCAGGGGGTACCTGGGTCAGAACTCGGGATTTTGTGGATTGGATACCTGTGTGTGCCAGGGGGGTCATGTACAACACTGGGACCAAGCATCTCAGTTTGTTTGAGTGGGTGGCATGCTCTACACAAGGACTGGGCTGCCACTTGCGGGGGTGGGGGTATGCTTGGTACTATTGATGTGGAGGGGCATATGTGTGTCGGGGTAGGGGTCTGTTTTCTACAGATTGGGTACCTGGCTGCCACATGGTAGGGGGTGGGGGGTATGGTCTGTGCATGTGGGTTGGGTCACTTTGTGGTGGGGCGGGGGTGTGGGTGTACTGCCATGCAGGCACTGGTCGCCATGTGTTGGAAGCTTACTGTGGCATTATGGAGACAGGGCCACACTGTGTTGGGGTGTTTGCTTGGCCACATGAGGACACGGTGGGTGGGGGGGAATTTGGGCATGGGGTGGGGGTCATCTGCACAACGAGGTGGGCGCTGCTGTCCACAGTCACATTGCCAAATGGATCCAGGTGCTTGCAGGGGCTATGCATGCACCCAGATCCATGCCATATCACACAAGTTATCTACTCCTGGACCAAGGACAGGCATCCGGCTGGATGCCTGCCTGGGTCTGCAACTCCGCCAGTTCTGAGTGCCGGGGAGGGGGTGCTGTGGACAGGTGGTGGCTGTTGGTGCATACCGGCCTGTGCATGCCTGTACATGGGTGCAGTGCTACACAGGTAGGGTACGCGCCTTTGGCACATATTTCCTGCCCATTCGTGCATAGGCCCCATTGTTTGTGGCTGCTATGTATAAACTACTTTGTGTAACTTATTTATTTATTTTTATTTTTATTTTAGTCTTTGGTAACCAGGTAAGGCCCACTAGGCACAAGTGTCTGTTTTCAGGGGTGACCTGGGAGCATTTGTATTTGTACTCTTTTGTATTGTTTGAATTGATTGTTGTAAACTTTTTTCTCAATGTCTGTGCTAATGCACTCAGGTCATACCTGAAAAAGGCATTTTCACCAGTGTACTTACCCGGTAACAAATTTTAAATAAATAAAATAAAATGAATGAATTAGTTATTTTCCCTGGGCTGCATAATTTCCAGCTGTACGTTTTTTACAAGGATAGAATCCCACAGGCTGCCTTTGTAGTTATCTTGTATAACTTACTTCAAACTGTTTCTGTGATCTGTACCCAACTCATGTTTGTAACTGATTTATGTTTAATGACACTTGTTATTTGTAATTTTCTACTTACTGGTTAATATTTTGCCAGTCTGCCACCCTGCTGCTTGTTTATATTCACTGTATTTTTGTTGTTTTATTTTTGTAATACCTTGTAACTCTCCCCGGTTGCACCTGAAAATTGGCACTGTGTTTGTCTAGTGTGCTTACCTGGTCAGTAAAAGCTAAATAAATAACCCCCTGACTGGATATTCAATATAGTGACTTCTGGTTAGAAGGTCCATCAAAGTTTGAACCCTAGAATAAGAAATTGCATGGACTTCTTCCATCTACATCCCGAATGGTGGGGTCTAACAACAGCATTTGTCCATTTTTAAGATTTTCCTAACCTTTGAGGTCAAAGCTGTGGACTGTATCACAAAGGAAACCTTTCCCCCATTTACAGATTTTTATTTTCGGGGTTACAAGAGACTCCCTGGAGGGGGCAGAGCCAGCAGTGGAGCTGAGCAGACGTGTATCTTTAGTAGCTCCATAGTTCCAGGCCTTTTGGCTTCATTTCTTTTTATTTCTGCCAGTTCTTTTGCCTCTAATTCCTGCTGCAACACTGAGCTTAGTGAAGGGAAGCATGAGACCCAAAAAGAACCCTCTGAAATTGCCGGATGAGTTTCTGTAGTACCTGCTTTGTGTGGCAACAGATCCATCATTAGGTCTTTCAGTAGGAACTGACCCTGCAATTCAAAAAAATGCTTACCATCGTACAGAGCACAGAGGACAAGCTGGTCATTCTCAGTAACACACTGCCTTGGATCAGAACATGACCACAACAGAAGGTAAAATTGTGAGTAATGTTAAAGATATCCAGGGTTTATTTTTATTTATTTATTTATTGAAATGTTTCACCAGGAAAACACACTGTACAACAAGTTGCTCATCTCCCAGTGTGACCTGGGGGAAGGGGTACATGGTGTATGAACAGAATACATTTAAATTGCATATCACACAAAGTTACATACATTGAAGCAAAACATTTGTCAATAACAGTTTGCAAATTAGTGACAAGGAAGGGGAAATCAAGAGAGCATCACTAGCAGGAACCTAATATGGAAAATATAACTGGTAAAAGGGGTAGCTTGTGTATAAGTAGAATTAAGAGAATAACAGGTAGAAGAGATAGGTGATGTGGGGACAAAAAAAGTGTATTATTATAAGTGCATAGTTATAGGCAATTCATAAAGTGCCAGGGGAAGAGGGAGGGTGGGAAAGATTGGTAGTAATGCTAACTAATAGGGAGAGGGGGGAGGGGAGGAGTGAAAGTCTGACTCAGGGAACCCAGGGTCCACCTCCGGGTTGTTTAGAGCCCTGTAAGGGACAGGAGACTAGAATGAGGTTGGGAAAGGCCAGGAACAACTAGGTGCAAAGTGAGAAGAGGAGGGGAGGGGAAGCCATGAGGGGAAAGAGGGCCCACATGACCCATTTGGATGCGTGGTGAGGGAGGAGGAGCAAGAGGATGGGGAGGCGAGCCCGGGAGGACCCTCCAGGGTGCTGAGAACCCTGCAAGGGTGTGGGCTAGGCAGGAAGAGAAGAAGGGGAGGGGGGAAAAGTAGTGGAAATTAGCGGGGGAAGGAGTTTGGCAGGTAAGTATCAAGTGCTAGGGGCAGACCCAAGGGGAGGAGGAGGGAAAGGGAGAGCAGAGCATCTCAAGGACCCCTTCAGGATGCTGATAACCCTGCAAGGGGACCGGGGAGGCTGCAAGAGATGGAGTGGAGGAAAGGTTAGTTACAAGAGAAGGGGGTTAAAGGAGGGGAGGAGGAGGGAAAGAAGTGCTTGGCTATGGTGGAGTTCATGCTGGCAAGAGATGCTAAAGGAACGGTGAACCAGCTGGAGATGATGGAAAATTAGCTGCAGTCTTCCAATGTGTGTGTTTTGAGACTTCCTTTGGACATACCTCAAAGTGAGTTGAGTTGGTGGCTGTTCTAAATAATTTCCTTGTGCAAAGATTAGCACTCCCTAAGGACTCTATATCTGTTCTCTGTGAATTCTGACTGCCGACCGAGAAGAAGCAAGATGTAGGGGGGCTGATTCTGACAGTTGTGGCTTACTTAAGGAACTTAGAGGAGCAGCTGGTTTTATTGGTGACTGCTCATGATCACAGAGATGCAGATTTTTGGGGAAGTAAACTAATGTTTTTCCCGGGCATTTCCTCTCGTACTCAACTTCGTCTTAAGGAGCTGTTGGTGAGTAAAGCTTCATTTCTGCAGTTGGGGGCGCCAGCCCTTCTACTTTAAGCAGCTTGGCTTTGGATCACTTACAAGGTGAAGCCTTATTTCCTCACTAAGCCAGAGACTGTGGGGTCTCTGTTGGACAAGCTTTGCAGTGAACTGGATGAGGGGCATGACAATGGTACAGGCTGAACTGCGGCTGCTGTATGAGAGCACTTTTTCTGTGTCATAAACTTAGACAATAACAAACATATTTGAGCTCATCTATCAGAGACGTAAATGCTGTCTGCAGAACTTTTTCTGCATACTGGCCAAATGTGGCAGTGAGCTTCGCTTTGTTTACTCATACACTATCTCTGTTTGTAATGTGGAGCTCATCGTTGCCCTCCTGATATTTCCTAGTCCATTCATTAGTTACCATATCATTTTTCTGAAGAAGGAGAAGATACTTTATACATTTTTTCACTCATGCAGTCCTGCCAGGGATGGTAATGTGGCACAGGGGCAGCATCACTGTTCATTGATAAACCTTTTGTTTCAGGGTCTTAGCAAATGTACTTGCATGTTTTTCTTTGGGGGAACTCCCAATCATTCACCAAGACTCCTAGTTTGAGAGGCACCCCCTCAGAGGACATAGAGTTTGGCTATGTGTTGGAGTGAGAGATTTTCTGTAGTTGATGGAAGGTATGTTATTATTTTGCAGTAAGATACCTATAGTGGGCTGGATATTTAAACTGCACCCAAAATGTGCGCAATAGCAGGAGCAAGCACAAGTCCATTGCGCACATGCGCAATAGACGTGATATTCAAAAATGGAGCAAGCCAAATTGGCAACCAGCCAACGTCTGAATATCGCACAACCTGCGCCATAGTGCAACCAGGAAGGGGAAGCTGAGCAGATACGATGCGCTATAGCGCAACAAGGGCAGCACAGCTGAGCAGCTCAGAGGCGCCATAGCACAAGCAGGGAGCCCCCAGCAGCAGAGCAATGAACTGCACAACCAGGAGGTAGGCAGGGGTCCACCCACCATGCCACAGATGGCAAGCAGGAACACACTGCAGAACTGACAATGCAATCCACACCCCAAGCACAGCACAACTGGGGAGGGATGGAATATCCACCGGCCCATGGGGACAAGCAAACAAAGCACAGCCAGGCCATGTTGCCCACACCCACTGGCAAAGCTGAGACTGCCACACAAGAGCTGGGACCAATGTGCAGCAGCCCCCTGTGCACAGCACACCTGCACTTGCTGACCATAAGAGAGACCCCCATGAGCAGTGACCATCACTGCAGAAATCTCCATGCATACCCCGTCGCATCTGCAACCTCATGTACCACAGAACCATACAAGCCAGACCCACCATGAGCACCCAGCAGTGGGTGGCAGCCGCAACAATGCAACAATGGCAGACACAGTGCCAACACGCATAACCCCCCCGAGGCACTGCTGAGAGACCAAAAATGTGTTGCCACAAGTGGTACCCCACACGGGAAAGGGCATGCCCCTGATACCACTGCCATTGATACAGCACCCTGCACAGTAGACAGGTGTCACAGTGCGACCCACCACGAGCCACAGCAGCCAGCACAGACACCCACAGTGGTGTGTGGAAGCATGCAGCACACTGGATGCAACACAATGCAGGGGCAAACACACACCCACACCCTCGGGGACACCAACACAGGGACGCAGTAGTGTGGCAACCCAGCCCCAAGTGTGGGCACATGTAAACTGTGCACACACAGCCTGCAGTCCACCATGGCACAGGGGTGACACCCACCCAGTGCATGTACTGTGGCCCTGTACGCCACCAGCATACACCTGGATCACAAGTCACAGACAGTGCTGCACAGCTCCTGCAACACACACAAGACACAGCATGAAGGTGGGACAGAAACTTTGGAGGCCACAGTGTCACCCCGAGGCAAACATGCACCCCACTGGTGACAGGTGGCAACCCAGCATCGTGACAGTCACAGT
The DNA here is from genome assembly GCA_016271365.2 of Neoceratodus forsteri. Taxonomy (NCBI): domain Eukaryota; kingdom Metazoa; phylum Chordata; order Ceratodontiformes; family Ceratodontidae; genus Neoceratodus; species Neoceratodus forsteri. The sequence goes on from CM057451.1 coordinate 492,821,026, forward strand.
GGATGACCTGCAGGGACAGCACCCACTGACAAGGCAGAAGACCTGGCAGGCCACAGACATGCAAGGGTGTCAATGCACAGGGCCAAGGACAGCTTGACAGGGCACAATGGACACAGAGCAGGCACCATGGAACACTGCACACAAGCAATACAATGCACAGGAACAACACACACCACAGATACTGACTGAAAAGCCACTCCACACCAGAGACACGCTCCCCAGGCCACACACACACACACATACCCATGACAGCTACTGCACCCCAGATGCCATGACACCACTGCAACTGAGCACCTATAGCCAGCTGCAAATCAGAGACCACCACAGTATTCATATCAAAATAACTGTAATTGAAAAAACAACAAGAACAACAACAACATCAACAACTATATACATATGCCAAAACAGGGGTGGCTGATGCGGGTACAAGGTAGGGGTGGGTAGGGGGCAGGGGTGAACAACTGGGAGAGGGAAGGCGGGATGTGAGGGCTAGTTTAAGGAGGGAGTTGATGGCCAGCTACTATCCTCCAGCCTGCTCCCCTGCTGCCTGGTGCTGGTCCCGGGGCCTCCATCTCCTCTGCACCCCATGCCACTGGAGGTCCTGTAGGATCTCAAGGGAGTCCATGGCCACCTGCAACAGCTGGTGCATGGATCTCTCAATCCGTAGTAGTATCCGGACACCTAGGACAAGGGATCAGAGTCAATGGGTGTGTCTGTCCATCTCCCCAGAACCCCACCCATCATGTATGGCATACTGCCAAGTGCTCCGGCTCCTGTGATGTAGATGCTGCACCCACCCACAGTGACCGTGTGCACAAGACATGCCCAACCAGGCAGCAACAGCCATGTGTACCACTGCACACACCGCCATGTCAGCACAGCACAACCAAGGCCGTGCAATCAGTAGCCTCACAGCAGGGTGGGCAGGCAGTGCCACAGCCATGTGCCCAGTGCATGCATGGACCACCATTGATGCACTCCCAGACATGCAGTGCCACTGGACAGTGCTGACTGTCACATGTCGTGTGCATGGCAGTGGTGTCCATGGGTGGTGGCCATGCCCTGCTCCCCACCCTGTCACACAGCATGCAATAGCAATCATGTTGTCATGGCACTCACCCTCATCGGGCTGTTGCTGGCATTGTGGTTCTCCACCGCCATGCTCGGGCACTGCTGCCACCACCCTCTGCCCGCTCAGCCATAGCCCTCCTCCGCTCTGCCGCCTGTGGAAACAAAAGGTGAAAACACATCAGTACAATCCCAAAGCATATTCCCCCTGCCCCAATGAGTGTGCCTGCCCACCCAGCCAGACCCATACATCACATACCCTGTAAACACTGCCACAGCCAACCCTAGACCAACCCTCCTCCATGTGCTGGACACAATAGACAGTGTTACCCATATGGACCATACAGGTGCGTAGATGGATCACCCACCTGGATGAGGCACCACGCCCCTCCTGACATGTGACCGCAGACGTGCCAGTAGCGCTGGCTCCCTCCTCCTCAGGTCCCCATAGCGGTGCCTGCACTGTTCTGAGGTCCTTCATTGGCCAGTGGCCGCCTCCAGGTTGGTGGCCACCTGTTGCCACACCTGGGTCCTGGCCCTGTCCAGGGGAACCTCCCCATACAGTGGGCCATAGTGAGGCTCCACAATGGCCACCAGGTTGGCCAGTTCGAGGGCACTCCACTGGGGGGCTCTTCATCGTGCCATCTCTAGATCTATAGTAGGCAATATGGCACTACACAGGCCCCTTTAACCCAGACCCAAGGTGGAATTGCTGTGTCACACAACACCGCTATTCCCTATCGGCGCTGTCACTGAACAGCGCGATAGAGCTGCAGACATGCCATACATACAGTGCCAAAGGGGCAAAGGTCGGGCACAGGGTCATGGATCTCTGGCACATGGCCACACACAGCGCCATCAGACGTCTATGCGTCCAGCGCAATTGGCTGCCTGTGTGCCATTGCCACAGTGAACTATTGCACAGTTGTGCCACAGCGCCATGTAGTGACCATCACCATAGCGCCACTGGCACAATGGTGGCCATGCCCTGAATTGCCTACCGTGCACAGCATGTCATCCATACGGCAGATGCCTGTGTAAGCTACACTGGGCATGTGCAGTGCGGTGCTATCTGATGCAGAACTAGCCACATTGGCTCAGCACGTTCAACCGTATTGCAAAGCGCAGCAGCGCGATATTCAGCCGTCAATGCAAATCATCCGATCCAGCCATTCAATGGCGCAACCGCACGATTGCATCTCATTAAAGTTGCTCCACACCTAATTTGCATGGATTGCACTATAAAACTGCAACACTGTTCTGCAGTGGCCATATTCGTACACTGCAGTTGATAGGTGAGTTGCATGCTGTGTGATGTTCTGGACTATGGTCTCAGGGAATTGCTGTGGCACTGCACAGTCACAGGTGACCACTCCTCACCCATACAGGCTGTGAAATGACCGAGCAAGGACTGGGTGAGGAGGATGATGGTGGGTGGAAGAGGAGGACTTTATGAAGGCTTGAGATGGAGCACTCTTGAGGGCCTACCTGGATGAGAGCCACTTCTCAGTGGACGGCGGGACACCCCTCAGGCCCATGCTGCTGCATGGGAGGGGTGTCGTGCAAATCAACCTGCCGGACAGCCACCAGCGCTCTGTGCAGGAGTGTAAAAAGAAGATGGGAACCAACAGGAGGAGGGTGAAGGAGAAGGTGGCAGCCATCAGGGCGGCACATGCTGCAACAGGTGGGGGCCAGCTGGAGGTGGTGCAGCTGACTCCGGCAGAGGACAGGCTCGCTGCAAGCATGCAGTGCAGTGCCATTGAGGGCATTCCTGGAGGTGGCTTCTAGACAGGTGGTAGCCCATCACTGCATGGTATGTCATGGTTGGGGGGGAGGTAGATCACATGCACTAATGTGAGCCTCCTTTCTGTTACAGATCCTGTGCATCTGCAGGGGTCAGCGGTGGAGGGTCTGTACACTGTGGACAGCCATCCGGAGTTGGAGGAGGGACCATCCACCTCTGCAGGTAGCCGGCGTGCATTGCACCAGTGTGCATGCCTGGCTGCCATCACTGATGTCGTTGAGACAGGTGTGGGGGGTGCCCTTCCTGTGTCTCAGCGGTCTGGCATGCAAGCATGCCAGCACGCTGTGGCTGTGGCTGTGGCACAGACCTACACCATTGATGATGCAACAACCACTATGGACATTGACATGTGTGTGTCACAGAATGGACACACAGCAGGACAGCTCACGCCCATGGATCTAGCTGGTTCTGACGTGTGTGCCAGCATGTCAGCACAGTCCCAGGCTGTGCCTGTCAGCACTGGTGGGGCAGCACCGGTGGCTGTACAGGTCACTGGCACTGTTGCGGCCACAGCAGTGGAACAACTGATCCCTTGGGCACAGCAGGCAGAGGGACAGCAGCAGCAGTCACCCACCGGGACTGGGGGTACAGGGTTCAGCGGTGGCATATGTGCACCGCCTGTGGACTTGCCCATACCTGGTCCTGGTGAGCAGCACCAACCCTCAAGGGTGCTGAACATCAGGCCCTTCAAACCCCTGAGGACAGATTGCTGATGTGGCAGATGACCTCTTTGTGACACACCCGCCTGCTGCAGGCATCGGTACAACAGCAGATGTGGGTTGCGTCCATCAGAACTAATATGTGGCTCTGGAGCAACACAGCAGGGACAATGAGAGGATCCGTGTCATGGATTGACCACTGCGGATGGATGCGACCGCCGCCAAGACAGGAGACTCAGGCTGGTCGCTCAGTACTGTGCCCTCACCACAGCAGGCTATCCACTCCTGTTCCCAGTGTCATGCGACACCCACCCTTTCGACGCCGGGTTCAGCTGTGGGCATCCACAGCACTCCTGGTGCAGGTATGTTCAGTGTGCTGCAGACCCCTGTGTGGGCAAGGTCACGTTTGTGCAGTGGAACCCCTGGTGGTCCATCGGTGCCACCCCATGAGACCCGTGCTCAGCCTGCCAGTGCTGCTGGGTCTCAGCGGGAGCCACCCTAGCCATCCGAGATGGCCGTGGCACTGTGCATGAGACTGAGCTGTCTCCCAGTGCGGGCCCTGTCTGGTGCTGCCCTGTGTGCAAGTGTGTGTTTTGGTGGGCAGTGCACGGTGGGTGCCAGCCCTACGCAGACACATGGACACCTGCACACCCTCCCGACTGCTGTCCACAGGTGCGTGTGCATGATGATGCCTGCATTGCGCTGTACACCACAGTGTGAAGGTGCCCAGCATCTGACACATGTACATGGACAGTCAGTGGAGGTGGTGGCCTGTGGACAGGTGTGTTTTTAGTGTCTGTGTTCCGGCTCTGTTGTGCACCTTACCCCTGTGCACTTTGTGCCTATCGTGTGTGTGTGTGTGTTTGTGTGTGTCCGTCCATGTGGCATGTTACTGTTCACCCCTCCCTGGTTGTATGTGTGTGCTTCTGTGCCCTGCCACATCCCTTGCCATCATGGACCCCTGGTGTGTTTCTCTGTGTGTATGTGGGCTGTGCCCTAGCCACTGTTGGTTGCACATGGCCCCATGACTTACCTGTGTTAGGTGAAGTGCTCCTCTGTGATGGTGTCCCGGTGCAGCTGGGCCAGCCGGATCATCAGGGGTCCTGTCATCAAGGGGCTGCCCATCCCAATCATCACCGTCGTCCCCAACTAGCTGTCCCCTCTTCCAGCCGCAACAGCTATCCCACAGTCTTTGGCCATGTTGTGCAGGATACAACAGGCCAGGAATATCCCACAGGCCTTTGAGGGGCTATACTGTAGACACCACAGGAGGTGTCTAGGCAATGGAAGCACACCTTCAGCATCCAAACACCCGCTCAATGATGTTGCATGTGGCGGCATGCCTCATTGAGCGTTGCTGATGGGGTCATGGGCGCCCGGTAAGTGTGAGCAGCCAGGGATGGAGTGGGTATCCACTGTCACCTGTGTGGAAATTGTAGAGGTTAGTGTCTTGTTCAGGCTCAAATTGCCCCGACCCTGTGTGCAACACCCATGGCACCTGTGGCTTTCCCACCCTGGCCCCCGATTTGGCAGTTCTACATGCATACTCACCCACTAGCTGTCCTGTGGAGATGTTCCCACTCTCGAATCGATGGCAGAGTGCTGACTGGTACTATATGAATGAATCATGTGCTCCCCCAGGGTGCGTGGCACAGACATTGATGATGAGCCCACTGGCATCACACACCACCTGGCAGTTGACACTGGCATATCCCTTCCGATTCATATATGCGGCCCCATTAGGGCCATGTGGTGTGCGAATGGCCACATGGGTGCAGTCTATCACCCCTAGCACGCCAGGTATACGTGCTACCCTGTGGAACTCCTGTATGTTTGCTGTGCGCTCCGCCACGATGCTGGGGAAATGGATGCACTCCGCAGCATGTGGCAGCAGTGCACTGAGGAATGGGGTGAGGATGCATGGCGGTGGCTGACTGTGTTATGCCTGTGGTGTCCCCTGTTGGTCTCTGGAAGGTACCCATGATGAGCAAGCACATGCAGGCTGTTATCTTTGTCTCCACTGACTGGCGTGACTCCATCAGCGGTTGCCTGCATCACATCACTGCTGGCTCACAGAGCCACCTCAGTATTGCCCTGTTCAGGCGGTACTGGCCCACAATCTCGACATCGAGTAAGCTCAAAGCTGGTGCGGCTCGGTACTGCCTGTTGGGAGCTGCACGTGTACGGGGCCTTCACGGCCACGCCCCCTGCAGCATGCCTTCTCACCCCTCATTATGGCTTCCATGGAAGGTGGCACTGTCCATGTCCCTGGCTTGTGTTCCCCGGCTGTTGTTGCTCTGTTCCCCCACTGTCCTGACTGCTACCTCCACTGCACCGGGTACACTTACTGGCCTCTGAACTCTGTGGCCCTACACACCTTCCCTTGCCCCTATTTTGTCCTCTGCTCTCCCTGGCCTGCCCTCTTTGTCCCTCTGGCCTTGTCTCTCTCCCTGCCTCATGTGGCTTCCCTGTAGCGTTCTTGCTCCTCTTCCTTGCTCCTTTTATTTTGGCTCATTTCGCTGTGTTGCCAACTTCCGCCTGATCCACTGTTGCACATTGCGCAAGTCTTTGAATATTGCACTGCGCACTTTATAGCATGGTTCCACCTTCAGTTGCACATGCCTTCATTAGCATTAGCTGTTGCTCCAACATGTTTTCAGTATAGCAACTGTCTCCTGCTGAATATCTCAGAATGGCGCATTTTCTGACTTGCGCAGGCGCAACCCTATTGCGCATTGCGCAGCCCTTTTGAATATCCCACCCAATGTGCATTGGATAACTGTTTAAGTACGGCATACAGAGACTGTATGTTATATGACTTTATATTGTAATAAACAGAAAGTAAAAAAAAACTGGTAACTGCCTAGGTTTAGTCTTAGCTCTTCTGTAAGCTTCATTCAAGACCTTTGTGGAATAACCACATGCTCAGAATCTCAACATGAGCTCCTGTGATAGATCCTTGAACCTATCCTCTGTGGAACAGTTTCGCTTATTGCACAGGATACTGTGCCAGAGGGATACTCAGAATGAGACTTGGAGGGTGGGCATGCTCTGATCATAGAAGTGTGTTTCCTGCTGTAGCTTTTCTAAAGGTTTGAAGGTCACTTTGAATTATTTCCATATTATCAACTGAGAACAAAATATCAAGGAACTCAATAGGTTTCTGGCTCCAGTGATAAGTACATTTTAAATGAAACTTATTAATATTGAGCCATGACACAGATTCATGCATTTCTGCTTCAGGACCAGGCCAGATAATATCATCAATGTAGTGATGCCATTTGATGACCTACAAGTGTGGATTACACTCAGCTTTGAAAATCAGTTGCTCTTCCCACAAGGCCAAGTACAGGTTTGCGTAAGAGGGGGCCTTTGTAATCCCCATAGTTGTTCCTTGGACCTGGTGGTGTAACACTTCATCAAAAACAAAATAATTATGATTAGGAATGCAATCCATATCCTGGAGGAGAAAGTCAGATGGTACCACAGGAGACTGACTTTGGCCCCTCAAAGAAAACGTTTCATGGCCTCTAGGCCCAAACTGTGTGAAATACTCATACAGAGTGAAGTGACATCAACAGTTAACTGACGCCCTGCATTTTATTTAGAATATCCATCAAATCTCTGAGATAGGCTGGCATCTGAAAAACCACTTCCTTCAAGAAAAGAAATTGCATATCTAGATAATATCTTAGAAACTAAACCTATCCCTGTGACTACCAGACATCCTGGGGGGTGGTGAGAGACTTGTGTATCTTTGGAAGTACATAAAAGGTTGGTCAAAAATGGTACTTAACAATTATAATCAGCCTTATCAAAGCTGATATGGCCACTCTAAAGTGCTTCATTAACCAGAGTGTCCAACTTTTCTTTAAATTTCTTGGTGGGATCTCTCAGAAGTATACAATAGCTGTTATGGTCACCCAGCTGCCTTAATATTTCAGGTTTGTATTTGTCCCTTGACATTACCACATTTTTACTCTTGCCTGCTTAATTATAATATCATCTATTAGCCTTAATTTTACAAAGCCTTCTTCTCTTGGGTGTTAATGTTGTGGTAATGGTCAAGGGAGGAAGCATCTTTAAATAAGTCCTCAATTTTACCATTAATAGCTCTTTGGAAAGCAGAAACAACCAATAAATGACCCATAGATGGAGTAAGAAAAAATGTTGATTTAAAACCAATATTTTGATACATTATTGATTGTGTTCTAAATCACCTCACTCACATTATTATTGCATTCATGGTTAACACTCTCAAAAAGCTTATGTTGCAAATTTGGTGAAATAAATCCAAACAATGATTGTTTTACAAGCTTACATTGCACAGTTTCCACTCACACTCGTAACTTCGTGAATTTGTAATATTTTCACTCCAGATTTTCAACATTGCCATTTTTCCATGCCTCCTTATGAACAGTACAGCTGTCATTTTACATATCCTGGCAGAAATGTGTTTCTGCACTTCTGGCGCAGAATAGCACGGTTGCTGTGGGAGATCAGTGTTCAGGACAGATTAAGAAAATGACAGTGACACTGTTCATGAGCAGAGGTCCTAAAATGCCTATGTTGAAAATGTTGTGATGAACGTCCATAAAATGACTGTGTTACAAGCATGCATTGCACAGTTTCTACGTACCTTTGTAACTTTGCAAATTTGCAATATTTTCTTGCCAGATTTTCAACACTGGCATTTTTTCACACCTCCTCATGAACAGTACAGCTGCCATTTTTTACATCCTGCACAAAATGTGTTTTTGCACCCGTGGCATACAATGGCATGGTCGCTGTAGGAAATCAACTTTTATCATCATCATCTTCAAATCTTTATTTATTCAGGTGAACATCATTGAGCAAGGCTCATTTACAAGATGGACCTGATAAGGTCAAGGTTCAACAGTTGATACGTAACAGATACATCATACACTTATATAAAACAGTTATACATACAGGGGAAAAAAACGTTTATAAACACAGTGATGTACAGTAAATTCGCATGATAAAAAACGGTTACAGGAAAGTTAAGCTAATATTTACAGTATATACATATCCCAGTGGGAGGGCCATGGCAAACACACAATATAATGTAATACTAGGATGGTGAAGGTATTACTGGGTGTCATAAGATGGGGTGTCTGTCTGGAAGGATTATGCCATATATGGTTAATTTTTGGGAGGGGAGATTGTGAGATGACAAAGCTAGCTCTATCGGTAGCAACTGCATTTCTCTGTGAAGAAGACTGTACAATGCTGTTTAAAGGATGCAAATGGAATTATATTGGACAGTTTTAGGGATTTTTGTAGTGTGTTCCATGCTATAGCTAGAGAATAGCTGATTGCTGCCCTCCCTATCCTGGTGTTAAATTTGGGCAATTTGAGCAGGATGATGTTGTTGCTTCTTAGGGCATAGGAGCTAGGAATGGTCTGGGTGAAGCAGTCCAGAATATAGTTTGCAAGTTTTTTTGATAACGCTCTGTAAATCCATAGTGCTGCATTTCTGTTCCTTCTGAGGTGAAGGGGAAACCCACCCAACTGCAGCATAAAGAGAGCAGTGATGGGTATTAGATGGCAGATCTGTAATGAATCTTATTGCTCTATGATATAAGGTATCCAACTGGTGAAGGTAGAAGATGGGGCAGTGACTATAAAGGAAGTCTGCATAGTCAACAACTGATAGAAAAATGGCCTGGACTAACCTCATCTTTGAGTCTCTGTTTAGGAAGGGTTTTAATCTATAGAGAAGGCCAAGCCTTTGGCAAAGCTTTTTTAACAGTTCTTCTAAATGATGAGTGAAGTCGAGTCTGTTGTCAATCCACACACCTAGGTATTTGAAGTTTTCTACATATTCCAGGTTTTCTTCAAGTATAGTGCATAGCTGGGGGAGAATGATTGAGGAGGAGGTGCTGGTGGAGCTTTGATTTGTGAATATCATTGCTTTAGTTTTCTTTGCATTTAACAGAAACTTTTTCTCAAGTAGCTGATATTGTAACAAGGAGAATTCTGTTTGTAGGATTTCACGAGCAGCTGCAGGTGAAGGGTTGCTGACATACAAAACAGTGTCATCAGCAAAGAGGTGTACAGAGGAATTGGTGAGGGTTGAATCAATATTATTTATATAAATGGCAAAAAGGATAGGACCCAGGATAGAACCTTGGGGGACTCCTCTTAACAGTGGTTTTAATGGGGATAGGTCACCTTCAGCTTTTACCTACTGTGACCTACCGGTGAGATAACATCTGAACCACTTAAGGGAGGGTGGATCTAGGCCAAGGGAGTGCAGGGATGATAGTAGAAGCTCGTGGTCCACAGTATCGAATGCTTTGCTCAGGTCCAGGAATACTGCACAGACATTATTCTTTTTATCTAATTCGGTTTGCCAGTCATTTGTGACATTGGCTAGTGCAGTGATAGTGCTGTGCTTGGCCCTGAATCCAGATTGAGCTGGATTTAAGAGGTTAGCATTGTCAAGATACTCCCTTAACTGGTTACTCACTAATTTCTCCAGCATCTTGGATAACACTGGTAGAATGGAAATGGGCCTGTAATTATTAAGTTCCATAGGGTCCCTGATTTTAGAGGGAACCATGAGGCTGTCTTCCACAGTGTGGAATAGAGCCAGAGTTTAGAGATAGGTTAAAGAGGTGTGTTAGGGGACTGCAAGTACATGGCATGCAATCTTTAGAAAGTAGGGGCCAGAGATTCTGCCCTGCGCTTTTTGGTATCGGTTGCCATAATAGATCCTCTACTTGCTTCAACAGTATAGATTTGAAGCTGAAGGAAAGTCAGCTCTCTGATCACCAGTGTAATGGGAACTTAATTGTTCCCTCAGCAGGTTAGCTGGAGGGTGTCAAAGAAAGGCCAGCCGTTGTGAAGTGGTTATTGAAGGCATCCAGAATTTCCATTTTGCCAGTGATAGGGCCATAACTGTTGTGTAATTGAGTTGGAAGGGAGGTGTTAGCATCCTGCCCCACCATGCCCTTGATGGTACCCCAAAATCTAGCAGGATTTTGATAGGAGGAGTCGAGCTCGGCCAAGTAGAAGGCAGCCTTTGCATCCCTAACTCTCTTGGTGCATCTATTCCTGGCTTTCCTAAAGATCATCCAGTCATTTGCATTCTTGGTTTTTCTTGCCATTTTCCAGAGTTTGTCTCTCTCCAGCAGTGCAGCTTTGAGGTCAGCTGAAAACCAACGACAGGATTTGTTTTTTATTCGGATACTAGAGATTGGGGCATGGGTGTTAAGGGCATTTATTATAATGCTATTTAGCACCTGCTGAGCTTTTCAACAGAATGGGCAAGATAAAACTCTTGCCAGTGTGGAGAGTGAGCTAGATCATGCAAATAACTTCAATATTGATTTTTCTTGGATCTCCTCATGAGGAATTTGCAGGGATTGTTGTTATGCTGGTGGATCTTACCCTGCGATGGGGCAGTGATCACTTATATCTGAGAGAAGCACTCCAGCGTGTGTGAATAGATGTGGTTTATTCACTAGCATGATATCAAGTAGTGTGCTGTTATTACTATTCCTTGCATTAATTCTTGTTGGCTCATTAATTAGTTGTGTGAACCCATAAGTATCACAGAATGATACCAGAGAGTGCAGCTGCCTGGGTAAGCCAGTTGAAATTCAGGTCACCTAGAATGATGACTTCTTCAGTGCTAGGCTTGAGCAGGTTCCCAGGTGGGATAAGAGCTTGTGTTCAGCAGAGGGGGGTCTGTAGCATCCAACTAGCTGAAAAGCTGCTGTATTGGGGAAGAGACTTTTGGGATAGGCATTCAAATTCCTTGGGCATAGAGGTTGCAGCAATACAGGATACAGCTATACCGGATTTTGCATATATGGCTACTCCACCTCCCCTTGTTTGGCGATCAGCTCTGAATAGCTGATAGTTGGGTAGGTTAACATCCCTGTCTGCTGTGGTGGGTTTGAGCCATGTCTCAGATACCACGAGAAAGTCTGGCAAGGTATGGGCAACCCAGGCTTGTATCAGTGTAAGTTTTTTCAACAGACTGCATGCATTAATGTGCAGGAAACTGAGGCCTTTAATTGAGGTTAGGTCTGATGGAGAGGTGTTACATTCAGGGGGTCCAGGGTTGATTTCCATGTTACCAATACAGAGCAATAGAAAGAGCAGGAGTTTTGTGAGGGCTGCCAGTGGTAGGGAGAGGGAGCTGTCTTTGGTCCTCCTTCTCTTATTCTGTTGCCACTCTTTTGGGGTGCTCCATGTGGGGTTAAGGAATTGTGTCGCGATACCAAGTAGCAGTTTCGTGGTTAGGCTTAGGGGGGATCTGTATATCCAGTAGTGGAGCCTTGATTTAAATTCATGTGTGGTGGTATGTGTCTCTTTTTGGTGGTCACACCACTGTAGTCGATGCAGCAATGGTAGGGCATATGTGAGGGTTTGAGCGTCAACCAAAGGGGATGGCTCAGAGAGAATGGGCGGATGGATCACCCTAATTTGTGAGACAGGGACATCTTCTTTGTGGAACCCCATGGCTGACAGTGAAAGAAGTATCAGAAGTAAACTCCCCATTATAAGAGAGATATTGTTAGTTGGCTATCGGGGGAGTAGTGAAGTTGCTGATTGGTTGGATCAGCAAGCCGGTGTGACAGTCTGTTGGTTTAGAATAATGCTGAGGGTGGGGAAGAGATTTCGGTGGGAAGATGCCTATAAAGTAACACACAAGAGAGGGGAAGGGCGGGTGGGCAAAAATTCTGCATCTTTCCTGAGTGCTCCCTCGCTGTCCCTCCCAGCCTCATGGTTCCCTGAGTCGGCTTAGGTGCCGCCGACCACCCTCTGGCGGAGCGAAGCCCCGGTGCTCAGCTGGGTGCTGTGGGGTAGGGATGGCAGGCTGGAGAGAAACAAAGGAAGGTGCAACAATTAAATATAGGCAGAAACTAGTGTTCCTGTTCGTCACTGACTAAATCTGCTCAACAAAAGACTGTGGGGAGGGGGTGCTGTGGCGCCTCAGCGTCTGGCCCACCTTGCAAATGCAAAAAGGAGTTGTAATCACAGTAAAGAGCAATAAGTCAGCAATTTTCCCTTGCAATTACATTAGCAGAAAACAGCACCTTTTAGGTAAATTACACAGTTTTAAAGGAGGAAAGTGGCGCCTCAGCGTCTGGCCCACTTCGGATACCAAGGATTAGAATTACAGCAGAAATACAAATAAATCAACAGATTTTGGGACAGATTAACAAAATCACAGTGCCACTGTTCATGAGAGGAGGTCCCAAAATGCCTATGTTGAATATGTGGTTAAAAAAATCCCCAAAATAATTGGGTTACAGACGTGTGTTGCGCAGTTTCTATGCATGCTCATGATGTCACTGATTTTTCATATTTATTTTACTCCAGAGTTTCAGCGTTGCCATTTTTTTACACCTCCTCATGAACAATACAGTTGTCATTTTTCTCACATCCTGCCCAAAATGTATTTTTGTGCCTGTGTCGCCAAATGGCATAGTCACTCTGCAAAACCACCTTTCAGCTAACAAACTGAAAGTGCCGCTCTTCATGAGGTGGGGTCACAAAAAGCCCATGTTGAAAATTTGGAGTGAAAATACCAACAAACACCTACAGTGTTAGGGGGTTTCCAACTGTAACACCCCACCCTGTAGAGACTGACAGGCATCAGGGGTGTGACTTGGGATCATTGGCTCTAATGCTCACGCCATTCCACCCCCAACCCCACCCTGCATCTGGTGATAGGCATCGAGGTGTGGCTTGGAGTGTTCGGCCCTAAAGTTCACACCATTCTCCTATACTGCAAACATCTCAGTGTATTTCCTTATGGAATGGGGTAAGTATAAGGCCCAAAGACTCCAAAGCACACCACGACACTTGTCAGTGTCTACAGGGTAGGGTGAGGTAAAATGGCATGAGCGTTATAGCTGAAGACCCAAAGGCACATCCCAACACCTGTCAGTCTCTGGAGGGTGGGGGTGGGGTTGGCATCAGTTCAATACTTCACTGTCATTCCTATTATGCATCTCTAACTCTTGCACTACCAATGCCAATGCCATCGAGACAACATTCGGCATTGAAAAATGCTTGTTTGTTTTACCACACCTGATTTTTCTTTTCGTTTTTCCCTGTGTGGGGGTTGGGGCTTGTGATGTTGCCATGGCTGCCCCTCCACCCTCTACCTCTACCTCTACCTCTAAAAAAGACATCACTCTCTCAACTTTAAATAGATGAAGATTCTGCATCTCTTTCTGAACTGACAGCTTGTGTATTTTTGAGGATTTATTTTTATTTTGCCAGAATTGCATATTTCTGCTCCTGGACTATCCTTTGCAATGATGTGGCTCTATTGTAAATGAATCTTGTTTCATCATAATAATTTTATTTTCCAGCTTGTGGAAAATGTTTTTGAATCCAGTTTCTCTGACTCATTATTAACAGCAGTACCTATAGTTTCAAAAAGTTGCACCTCTCTGAGCCTTTTCCAAACTCATTCATCTGTGGACAGGAAGTTAAATGCGAACATACGAACATATGAAATTGCCAGCAGATACAGGCCATTCGGTCTATCTAGTCTGCTCGAGTGTGCAGCACTTCTGTCCATTAGACTGCAGCTGCCCCCCCCATATGCCCTTCCCCTCATCTGCCACCCCCTCCCAATTTGTACCCTCCTCTTGAGTCTATCTGACCCCCTGTTGAAGCCCCCAACACTCTGCAGCGATACAACTTCCTCTGACAGAGCGTTCCAACCTGCCACTACCTTTTCTGTGAAATAGTGCTCCTCAGTTCCCTCTTGAACCTGCCCCCTTCCAACTTCATAGAGTGTCCCCTGGTTTCCCTTTTGCCCTACACATTGAATATCCACCTGGTGTCTACTTTGTTCAAACCCTTCAGGTACTTGAAGGTCTCAATCATATCCCCACTCTCCCTTCTTTCCTCCAGGGTATACATATTGAGCTCTCTTAGTCTCTCCTCATATGGTCTGTCCCCCAGCCCCAGGATCATTTTGTTGTCCTTCTCTGTACCCCCTCCAGTAGTTTGGTGTCCCTTTTCAAGTAGGGGCACCAGAATTGCACAAAGTACTTTAAGTGCGGTCTCACCAGGGACCTGTACAGGGGCAAGATGACCTCCCCATTCCTAGAAGTAATCCCCCTTGCTCTGCACCCTAGCATCCTGTTTGCCTTCACTGCTGCCTTCCTGCAATGAGCAGAGTGGTTCATCTCTCTGGTTACCAGCACTCCCAGATCCTTCTCCTCCTTGGATTTTGTTAACGGGACACCCTCCAGCCAGTAATTGTGTCCTGCATTCTTGCCTCCTAAATGCATCACTTTGCACTTCTTGGCATTGAAACCAAGCTGCCAAGCGTGAGACCATTCCTCTAGTTTTGCCAAATCCTCCTGACATACTTTTGCTCCCTATCCCACCTACTTCGGCATTAATCTTTGTGTCATCTGCAAAGACTGCAAAGAGACTGATCTTGCTATTAATCCCTACTGCAATGATGGCTATGAAAATGTTAAACAGAACCAGTCCCAGCACCGAGCCCTGTGGTACACCACTTGTTGCTGCCCTGGGTTCAGATGCCTCCCCCCACTACTACCTTCTGCTATCTACCTTGCAGCCAGTCCTCGAACCATTTGACCAGTTTCATCCCTGCTCCCAGACTCTTCAACTTGTAGACCAGCCTACCATGTAGCACTGAGTCAAAGGCCTTACTGAAATCCAGGAAGAGAACATCCACCACATGTCCCCTGTCCAGTGCCCTCGTAACCCAGTCATAAAAATCAACCAAGTTCATCTGGCAGGATCTGCCTGAGACAAACCCATGCTGCCTGCTGTCCTGGAAATTGTTATCCTCAAGAAATTGCACCAGTCTTTCCTTGAGGATTGTCTCCATCAGTTTTCCCACAATTGTAGTAAGACTCACCAGTCTGTGATTCCCTGGTTCGTCCTTGGGCCCACTCTCATGGAGAGGTACCACATGTGCTTCCCTCCAGTCCCTGGGCATGCACCCCGAGTTCAGAGAGGTATTGAACAGGTCCACCAATGGCTCTGCCAGGATCTCTGCCAACTCTCTCAGCACCCTTTGGTGGACTCCATCTGTGCCAGGTGCCTTGTCCACCTTCAGGGAATTAAGGCCCTCCCTCACCCTTTCCACCATGATTTTCCCATCTGTGGTTGCTTCTCCCCCACCCTCTCCCACCTCGTCCTTCTTCTCAGGTATGGGCCCATCCCTCTCCTTGATGAAGACTGAACAGAAGTATTCATTAAGTACTTCTGCCTACTCAGCCCCCTGATCCTAACAATTTTATCCTTGCTCTTTCTCTTCTTTCTAATATAGCTGAATAAATCATTTTCTCCTTCTTTGATCCCCTACACTAACCTCCATTCCCTAGCCACCTTTGTTACCCTTACCACTCTGCTCACTTCTCTGGATTTCTTCACATATTCTTCTCTGTCTTCTGCTCTGTTGGATCCCTTGTAGATCCAAAATGTATTCCTCTTTTCACTCACCTTTTTCACAACCTCTCTACTCATCCAACTTGGTTTATTGGTCCTGGCTTTCTTGTTCTGACTCTTGACACAAGTTTTAGTAGCCTCAGCCAGTCCTGCCTCGATGACTGCCCATTTTTGTTCCATGTCCATTTCTGGGTGGATGCTTGTCATATGACTTTCCGGTACGTGTCCCATCCTGCCAAAATCTGCCCTTATGAAGTTCAGGACTCTAGTTTTTGTAGTGGCTAAAGTACATCCCTACCCAGATTGATTGAGAACCACACTGTGTGGGGGTCACTGCTTGCTAGAGGTTCCTCCACCCTTATATCCCTGACCTGTTCACCATCTTCCAGTACCAGGTCTAGTATATTCCCCTCCCTCATTGACTCCATTACCCTCTGGGTAAGGAAGCCATCCTAGAATGCTTCCAGGAGGATCTGCTCCCTGACGCAAGTGGTTGCTGGGATGCTCCAATCTACCCCTGGTAGATTAAAATCCCCACCACCACCACTGTGCTCTCTTTGCCACTATGCCTCTGGCCAAATGGTGCCAGTGTTAATGATCCAGATCCCTGTTCTGGAGTTATATTTGGCTTACACCATCACCACAGCAGTCCTGATCACACTAAACACATTAGCCTCATCTACTGGAGGGCCGACAGGTGAAGAAGGATCCAGCATCTCAATAGATGCTCTCCCCTTTGTGGAGGGATCATCATTGCCTTTGCTACAATGCTGCCACCCAGGTGACCAGAGGTGGCTGTGTAGAGGAGGCACAGTGGGAGGTAGGATGCCACCTGGACTCTGCATTGGCAAGCTTAGTGTACACATGCTTGGAGACCCCCTGCATGCCAGCATCCTGAGGGCTGGAAGGAAATACAGGAAAAAACCTCAGAGTGTGCAGGATGTTGTAGGGCACCCTCTGGCCCTACTATCTTGTCTGGCCTCCTTCACCAAACAAATCTACAATCTGGAGAGTAGAGATGTCAAGATAACATGATGTGATGATAGTGCATGATCATTTCTACTGATAATAAAGTATTGTCAAAAAATAATTTTGCAAATATCATGTATCATGATAAACCATGAAGTACTGTGATAAACCTTCATGACTTACTCATCTCTGTTGGTTTATCAGAGTATTTTTCTTTGGGTGCCACCAAGATTCCCAGTTCCCCATCTTTTCCAGTCCCATTTTCACTGTTTTTCTTAAAATCAGAAGTGCTGCAAATTCTTGTGATAAAATGACGATATTTTGTACACAAATTTCACAATACTCCAAATTTGATAACACGATACCCTGACTATGGATACATCTCCCTACGGGCTTCAGCCTGACTTGAAAGGTTCTGCCATTGGGGGTAAGCCATGGGGCAAAAGGCAGATAAGTGCTGGAGATGGCAGGTATTGGGCTCGGTGGTAACCCAGTAGAAAGGGGGCATCATGGTTGATTCATTCAATTTACCAAGAGGCCTCTGTGCTGTACAAGAATGATTAGTCTTATTACATAGATGTTTCATTTACAGTACATCCATTCTCAGTTGAGGGTCAGCAAACATATACTGTAGTTGGATTCCAGAACACTGCGGCTTTCTGCACGTAGTAGTAGTAGTATAAAATTTTATTCAAATTGCATGGAATTGGATAGATGTTACATGCTCCATTGAGTGGATGCTCATTTCAAAGGAAGTGCATTTCAGGAGATGCATCAAGAGGCAGTCAAGTCTAATAGACAACCAGTAGGGAAGAGAGAACTGGTTCCAGAAAGTTCAGAATCTCCCAGAGCCTGAATCATTTTCTGTAAAAGAATCTTATTATAACTTTTTTCAGGTTCTGCAAATTGTTCTTTGATCGAGTGACCAAGGAAGTGGATCACGGAGGAGCAGTGGATGTGGGATACCTGGATTTGAGCATGGCCTTCAACACCGTTCTACAGAAAAGACTGCTAAGCAAGCTGGGGAGCCTAGGAGTAGATCCTAAAGTAGTAAAATGGGTAGTAAGTTGGCTGAGCAATAGGAATCAGAGGGTGGTGGTAAATGGCATCCACTCTGGAGTAGGCAAAGTGACCAGTGGGTTGCCACAAGGATCAGTACTAGGGCCAATCCTCTTCAATGTCTTTATTAGTGACATTACAGAAGGACTGGAAGGGAAAGCAGGACTGCTCGCAGACAACACAAAACCCTGCAAGAAAGTAGACACACGGGGGTGGGGGGATGTAGAAAGAATGAGGGAAGATTTAAAAAAAACTGGAAGAATGGTCACAGGTTTGGCAGCTGGGTTTTAATGCAAAAAAGCGCCAAATCATGCACATGAGGTACAGAACCCGGGGGCAACATACTAACTGGGATGAAAGGTATTAACAATCACAAAGCAGGAATGGGACCTGGGTGTGATCATTTCTGATGAACTGAAGGTAGCTAAACAGTGTGATGAGGCAGTGGGGAGGCCTGACTGGATGCTGGGATGCACAGGCAGGTGAATCACCAACAGAAAGAGGGAGGAATACCCTGTATAAATCACTGGTGAGGCCACATCTCATACTGTGTGCAGTTCTGGAGGGTCCATCTCTGCAAAAACATAGATAGGGTGGAGATGGTACAGAGGAGGGCAACCAAAATGGTGTATGGCCTGCATCAAAAGCCCTATGGGGAAAGGCTTAAGGAATTAAATACATACTCCCTGGAGGAAAGGAGGGAGATGGGGATGTGATAGAAGTATTTAAGTACCTCACAGGTAAAAAGGAGGTACTGTACAAGAAGGAAGCATTTTCCAAAGAAAAAGATGCTCAAGGACAAGGGGTCACATTATTTAATTTTTTTTTACTCTATTTTAGGCTCCTACTGGTCTGGGGCATCTCTCGGGCTCCCCATGCTCAGCTCCATGGCTCCACCGCCTGCCTGAACCACTCCTCCCGCACGCTGCAACAGTATCAGGACTCCAGGCTCCCTTGACCCCACGGAGAGGCCCCAGAATCCCCAGGGGGAGAGTCAGAAGTTGCAGCCGACTTTGGATGTGTGGTCAGGGCTACTGATGGTTGCCATCATCTCACTCTGGCGATATGGGATTTTGTTCTTGATTTTGTCCCCAGAGCTTGGATGTGCAATGACGTCAAGCTTGGTGTGTCCATGCTCCCACGCATACCTGAAGGATGTCTGCCATAGCTCCAAACCCCTGCAATTGCCACTGAGTGCTGCAGAACCCCTAGCTTCTGCCAGAGGTCACCAGCACATCAGTATGTGCAAACCCCCCTGCCTGGGAAAGGAGAGTAGTCCCTGGGATGCTCAATCCTTTTCCAACCCCACCGACCCATGATGACCCGTGCTCATTCCCAAACCCAGGTCACCGGCATGGTGCGAGGTGTGGTGTCCAGGGCCTCAACCCTCAGCATCACCAGGCTGGCCAAGAGGTCACGTTATGAAGACTGAAGGGAGGAGGCTCAGAGGAAATGGGAGGATAAACTTCTTCATGGAGAGGGTGGTGGATGCATGAAACAGCCTCCCAGTGGAGGTGATGGGGGCCAAAATACTTACAGGATTCATGAATGCATGAAACAGACACAAAACAATCTTAGAAGTAAGGGGGGGGAGGAGACGGGAGACCAAGTAGTGTCTTTCACTATAGGTAGGGAAAATAGGGCAGACTAGGTGGGCCAGGAGGTCCTTATCTGCTGACAGCTTCTGTGTTTCTGTGCTTCTATGTTAAACATTGATTTTTGGAGCCTTATATACTCCTCCAGTAGGCCTCCAGCTAGAGGAAGATGGGGTGATCTGTATGAAATGATCATAAACTGAAATTGGTGCTGTACAAGGGGTATTAACTACCCACAGTTACAATATAAGACACTTATTACAGTTACTGTAGTACCTCTCCAATTGTTTTCAGTAGTAGTAGTAGCTTATTTATAACATGCCCAATCCTGCAGGTTCTGGGTGCTTAAGAAAAATACATACAACAACACGTCATTATTGCATTTAAGTAATAGCCAAATGGGTGTTAACAGTATCAAAAATAGCTAATAAAATAAATACTGATTGGCAGGAACATTTTAGATTGCTTTCATTTCACTGATAATAACCTAAGGTTGAAAAATGAAGGTTAAAACACTTTCTGTACTTTAACTTAAAAGATTCTATGGTAGGTTCTAATTTTATGTCACAAGATGAGTTCTGCATTTTAGAAACATAGAAACATAGAATTTGACAGCAGATAAAGATCATTTGGCCCACCCAGTCTGCCCATTTTTCTCTACCTACAGTGTCATAGCAGATCCTACTTGATCTCCTGCTCCTTCTGTCCCCTTTTCCCACTAAGATCTCATTATGCCTACCCCGTACATTATAGAACTCCTCCACTGTTTTCACCACAACCATCTCCAGTGGAAGACTGCTCCAGACATCCACCACTCTTCTATGAAGAAGTATTTCCTCACATCCCTCCTGAATCTACCTCCCTCCATTTATTTATTTATTTTATTTATCAAGTCTAGGATTACAAATACCTTTGAGCCATGGCTCTTTTACAAGGGTTCCACGTCAGAGAAATACAAATTATGGGGAACATCAAGACAGGCATTACAACAATGTGGACATTGCAAACAGAGTACAGATTAATACAGTTCAAGGGTAGCATTGTAACAAGGCAGCCAGCAGCATTTGTCAGTCTCCAGCTTCACTGCATGTTACCTTATTCGTAAACATTTTATTTTTCTGAAACATACTCCCCTCCTCTACCTTATTTACCCCTGTGAGGTATTTATAAGTCTCTATCATATCCTCATCTCCCTCCTCTCTTCCAGTGTGTACATATTAAGGTCAATCAGTCCCTCCTCACAGGACTTCTGATGCAGACCCTGCACCATTTTAATTTCCCTCTGCTGGACAGACTCCATTCTATCTATGTCCTTCTGGAGATGTGGTTTCCAGAACTGGACACAGTACTCTAGGTGGGGTCTCATCAGCAATCTATACAGGGGCAACATCACCTCCCACTTTCTGCTGGTGATACCCCTTCCTATGCCCCCCAGCATCTCAGTAGCCCTCCCAACTGCCTTGTCACACTGTCTGGCCACCTTTATGTCATCAGATATGATTACCCCCAGTCTCGTTCCTGCTTGGTGGTTGTCATTACCTCTTCACCCATTTTGTACTCCGCCATTGTGTTTCTGAGCCCAAAGTGCATGATTTTGCACTTTTTTCACATTAAAACCCAGCTGCCATGCCCTTGATCACCTCTCAAGTTTTCTTGGGTCTCTGATTATCTTTCCACCCCCCCTGGAGTGTGTACCTTTTTTTTTTTAAGTGAAATAGCTCAGAACATGGGTGCTTCGGTCATCGTCTCATCTCATAAAGACTTTATTTCACATCATAACCAGTTTACCTTGTAACCAAATTATGGGGAAGTCTGATTAGCCAAATTAGCCAAAAATGAAAGCCAAATTGCATTATATTTATTATAATCCTCTTCTAGGAGGCAAATAGTTTTATCAATTCTGCCATGGTCCAATGTTTTCTCGATTCACTCGTTGTAAGCTGAGGATTCTATATCCTTCCAATGCTGCAGAATTATTTTACTTGCAACTAATATACCAGTATGCCAAAGAGTTTTTGTATATTTCAGCCAATCCTGAGTATCTACTGAGAAACCAAAAATCACAATTCCTGAATCAAATGGAAAACCATACCCCAGAATTTTACATAGAGTGGACTATATGGACAAACAATAATTCTTAATTTTTATACATCTCACTTACATATGGGAGAGCGCCCTTTTTCTTTACTTCATCTCTGGCAGAGCTTAGGAATGGAGACATCAAATTTATGGAGTCTAGCTGGAGTCAAATAGGTTTTATGCATAATATTGAACATATGAACATACAAAGAAGCCAGCAGAAGAAGGCCATTTGGTCTATCAAGTCTGCTCATATTGCAGGGTCCATAGCTTGAGCTACTGTCCCTCCCCTCCCTCCCCACTCCTCCCATCCTACCATCCTCCCTACCCATGACACTTACCCTCCCCCTATGCCTGTCCCAGCCTCTCTTAAAGCTGCCCACTGTCTTCAATGAGATTACCTCTTCTGGCAGCGCATTCCAAGGGTCTACCACCCTCTCCGTGAAGAAGTGCTTCCTGACCTTGCTCCTAAACCTCCCACCCTCCAGCTTAAGACTGTGCTCCCTTGTGTTATGGTTGCCACTCAGCTTAAAGAGACTCTCTTTTTCAACCTTATTTATCCCTTTCAAGTACTTGAAGGTCCCAATCATGTTCCCTCTCTCTCTCTCTCTCTGTCTCCTGTCTTCCAGGGAGTACATGTTCAGTGCCCTCAACCTGTCTTCATATACCTTACCCTGCTGACTGGCTATTATCTTTGTAGCCCTCCTCTGAACCTTCTCCAGGAGGTTAATGTCCTTTTTGAGGTGTGGGCACCAGTACTGAACTCCATACTCTAGATGTGGCCTTAGCAGTAACCTGTACAAGGGCAGTATAATCTCCTCTCTCCTACTACTGATCCCCTAGATATGCATCCCAGCATCTTGTTTGCCTTTGCTGTTGCTTTCTTGCACTGCGTGGAGTGCTTCAGGTCACTAGTGTTCATCACTCCCAGGTCCTTCTCCTCCTCTGATACAGATACTCGGACTCTATCCAGGTAGTACTCTGTCCTAGGATTCTTGGCTACAACATGCATACTTTTGCATTTCTTGGCATTGAAGCCAAGCTGCCATATCCTGGACCACCTCCCTAGCTTTTCCAGATCTTCCTGTAGGTCCTGTATCCCTTCAGCTGTGTCCAGTCTCCCACAGAGTTTGGAGTCATCCTCAAACAGGCATATTTTGCCCTTAATGCCATCTCCAATGTCATTGATGAAGACATTGAACAACACCAGCCCCGGCACTGAGCCCTGTGGGACCCCACTGGTTACCTGTCATGCCAGATAACTCTTCCTCCACAACCACCCTCTGGGTTCTGTCCTTCAGCCAGTTTTCCACCCATCTGGCCATCTTTTCCCCAACCCCGTGATCCACCAACTTCCTGATCAACCTTTTGTGGGGCACAGAGTCAAAGGCCTTGCTGAAATCAAGATAGAGTATGTCTACCGCTTGGCCTTTGTCTACTGTCTTGGTGAGACAGTCAAAGAAGTCAATCAGATTTGTTTGACACGATCTCCCCCTCATAAACTCATACTGCCTCACATCCTGGAGACCATGCTCCTCTAGATATTCCACCAACCTCTCCTTTAAAATGGTCTCCATGAGCTTGCCCACAATGGAGGTCCGACTGACTGGTCTGTAATTCCCTGGGTCATCCTTGGGACCACTTTTGTGGAGTGGCACTGCATGTGCTGTTCTCCAGTCCTGCAGTACTATGTCTATCTCTAGTGAACTATTAAATAGGTCTGCCAGTGGCCCTGCCAGCTCCTCAGCCAGTTCCTTTATTACCCTTGGATGTACTCTGTCTGGGCCTGGTGATTTGTCCACCTTCAATGCCAGCAGCCCCTCACTCAGTCTATCCTCTTCTATCACTATAGCTGTGTTCCCCTCCCCCCCCGCTCCTCTTTTCCCTCCTGAAGGTACTAGTCCATCCTTCTCCCTGGTGAAGATGGAACAGGACTATTCATTTAGTATCTGTGCTTTTCCCTCATTATCCTCCACTCACTCCACCCATTTTCTAAGCCTAACAATCCCTTCCTTCTTGTCCCCTTTCTCACTTATATAGCAAAAGAAAGCCTTCTCCCCCTTTTTAATCCCTTCAGCTTACTGCAGCTCCTTCTGTGCCTTTGCTCACCTGACTTTCTTACTTGCCTCACTAGCCAACCTTAGGTAATTTTCCCTATCCACCTCTCTCTTGGTCTTCCTGAATTTTCTGTAGGCCAGCCTCTTTTTCCTTACTGCCTGGGCAACCCCAGAACTGAACCAGCTGGACGCTTTGGCCCTTGTGTTCTTCCTCCTGGCTTAACGCACTCATCTGTGGCAACCAGTATACCTTCCTTAATGATGGACCACCTTTGTTCCACCCCGTATCTGCTCTGATGCCCACCAGATGGCTCCTTAGCACTTCACCCATTTTCCTGAAGTCTGCTCTCCTGAAATCCAAGATTTTGGTTTCAGTAGGATGCTTTCCTTACCCATATCCAACTGGAACCACACTGTGCAATGGTCACTTCCACCCAGTAGTACCCTGACCATTATTTCCTGTACATGCTTCCCATTTGTGAGCACCAGATCAAGAATTGCCTCAGCTCTTGTTGGTTCAGTGATGCCCTGAGTCAGGAACCCACTCTGCAGTCATTCCAGGATCACTTGACTCCTAGCACATGTAGTGGATGGTATGCTCCAGTCCACCTTTGGCAGGTTGAAGTCCCCACAATTACCACCTCTCCTTTCCCTGCTACTTCCGATATTTAGGAGCTCAGTTCCCTTTTCCTCTCCTCATGCTGATTGCATGATCTGTAAACCACCCCCAACCGCACCTTTCTCCCTCTATTAGACCTTAACTGAACCCATAATGCCTCCACCACTCCTTACTCTGACTCCTCCCTTGTGCAAGTTATTCCATCCCTGATATAAACTGCCACTCCCCCCCATCCCAACTACCCTGTCCCTCCTCTATAGTTTATATCCAGGGATCACAAGGTTCCAGTCATGGTGTGATGTTGCCCAAGTCTCAGTTACTGCAGCTATGTCCACCCTCCTGTCTGCTAATAGTGTCTGCAGGTCTGCCATCTTGTTTCCAAGACTCTGTGCATTCAGAGACACCACCCACCACCTAGAATCTGATCTTCCTTCTCTTTCCTCTATTCTTCTATTCACATTTATCCCCCTCTGTGTGCACCCCTCCACATCCCCTTGTTATGTGTTCCTCACCCCCTCCACCCTTTGCTAACTGTGTTCTTGTCCCTTCCATTTCCTTCCTCCAGACCTTTTCCATCACTTTGGGGGGGGGTTAACTGACCTCCTCCTCTCGGAGTCTGTGGGCCTGCACGCCCACTGTACCGCACCCTCATTAGTTTAAATTAAGTGTAGTGGTTATGTATTCCTCCAGTTTGTCTCCGAGTACCCTCAAACCCTCCCTACTGAGGTGTAGCCTGTCTGGTGAAAAGAGTGCTTTGTTTGACCAGGTCTCCTCCCAGTCACCAATACAGATGAACATCTCCTCCCTGCACCATTTCCTCAGCTAGTCTATGAAATCCTCTATTCTTCTTTTCCTGGCTGTGCTGACCCTTGGTACTGGTATAACCTCTGAGAAGGCCAGCAAGCTTCCTTTCTCCCTGCAGATCTTCCCTAACTCCCTGAACCTACTTTGCACTACCTCCACCTCCTCCCCAGCTAGGGCGTTGGTTCCCAAATGTAAATTAGATTTTCCTTCAACCTCCCCTACTATTTCCCTTATTCTTGGACCCACCTTCCCAGCTGTCATCCCTAGCATACAAACCACTCTCCTGTTTGCATTTGTGTCCCCTTTCCTTCCCCAGTGAATACCCCTAAATATGAAGTCCCCTATTATTGACACCCTTCCATCCCCTGCATCCATGCTTCCCAGCCTTCATTTCTTATCAATCAATCAATCAATCAATCAATCAATCTTTCCACACTTTATTTATAAAGCATCTTTCCAAATCAAGGCACTGTACAGACATAAGCCACAGTATATAAAAGCAGCAACAGTATAAGTTATTTAAAATCAGTCTGGATAAGCCTGAGAAAATAAATAGGTTTTTAGCATAGTTTTAAAGCTACTGGCAGTCAGGCATTCTCTTAACTGATGAGGTAGAGAGTTCCACAGAGTCAGTGCTACAAATGAAAAAGTGCGAGCCCCAGAAGTTTTCAAATGGACCCTGGGAACCTCTAGCAATCCGTCGCTGGCAGATCGGAGAGGACGACTGGGGGAGTAGGGAGTCAAGAGATCTTTCAGGTAGTCAGGTCCCTGTTCATGTAGGGCTCTAAAGGTAAGCAAGCCTACCTTATAGGTGATCCACCACTGAACCTGGCAGCCAGTTCAGCTCGTGCAGCACAGGCATAATATGACTGGTCCTAGAGGTACCAGTCAGCAGCCTCGCTGCAGCATTCTGCACTAGCTGCAAACAGCGGATATCAGCCCCAGATGGCCCTAGGTAGAGGGCATTGCAGTAGTCAAGATGGGTAGTAATGAAGGCGTGGACCAATGTTGGAAGGTCACCCAGAGGAACCACGTGTTTCACCCGGGCAATATTCCTCAGATCATAAAGTGAGGATTTAACTACAGCCGACACCTGAGATTTCAGGGTCAGACCGTCGTGAAAAATAACACCTATGTTACACACCCGGTCTGAGGTAGGGAGCTGGACACCATCAAGCCATAGGCCTGATATGTGCCCAGCTCCAAAACCCTCCCCTGGGTGACCTGGGTCGACAACCAACACGTCAGTCTTATCCGGATTCAGTCTCAGCCAGCTCGAGTTCATCCAGTCTTTGATCTTGGAGAGGCAACTATTTGGCACAGAGACCACATCAACCTGTCTGGGCACAAAGGACATATACAGTTGAGTACCATCTGCGTAGCAGTGAAAACTCAAGCAGTATCGTCTGATGATAGCTCCCAATGGCAGCATATACTGTACACTGAGAATAACATGGGCACCAGTATGGAGCCCTGTGGCACCCCGCAGGACAGGGGGAAGGCATCAGAGGAAAAATTCCAGTGACTACCCTCTGAGACCTGCCTACGAGGGAAGATCAAAACCATTTGGGGACTGTACCTGACAGTCCACAAAGGAACTGCAGGGTCTCCAAAAGCACCCCATGGCCCACAGTGTCAAAAGCTGCTGAGAGATCAAGAAGGACCAAGATGGTACGAGCCTTTTGATCTCTTGCCATTAGGAGGTCATTAAGTACTCGAACAAGGGCAGTCTCTGTGCTATGCCTCTTCCTAAAACCAGACTGGAGAACTTCATAGACATTGTGAGTTACAAGGTGATCATTCAGCTACAATGCAACCACCTTCTCAGTAACCTTTCCCACAAAACGAAGGTTAGAGACAGGTTGGTAGTTAGCTGCATCGTCGGGATCCAAGGAGGGTTTCTTAAGGAGTGGTTGAATGACTGCCTCCTTTAGAGGGTCTGGAAAGACTCCTCTCTCCAGGGATCTCCATACAATTTCAGCTAGGATCAGGCAGATAGCATCTACACAACCCACTAATAGGTGAGTAGGGGCTGGATCCAAACTACAACAGGTTGGGTGCAAAGTCTGGACAATCCATGAATTCTGGTCAGCTGAAATCAGTCCAGACAGACTGGGTGCTCACTACCTCCCATCGACCTCTGCAACCCCTCATGGAGGGAGACCGGCCAATTCCGGCCCTAATGCTGGCAACCTTATCTGTGAAGAACCGAGCTAGCTCATCACACTTATTTTGTGAAAATGCTCTTCCGGACTGAAGACAGATTGGATTGCACAGTCTGTTGACAGTTTGAAAGAGTTGAGATGCTCAATTTTGTGCAGCAGAAATCTCCCTGGACAGGAACTCTGCCTTCTTACCGGAGATTTCTGATTGATAGTCCACATAGTGTTCCATCATTCTAAGCCTGTCAGCATCAAGGCCAGACTTCCGCTATGCTCTCACCAGTCTTTGACCAACCCGTCTCAGCTCCTTCAAGGACCCATCATACCAAGGGGTCCTTGGGCGAAGAGTGAGTGGTCAAACACGAACAGGAGCAATCAAATCCATAGCATCTCCCACTGCCTTATTATAGGCTAGTACTAGATCCCCCGGACTTATGCTTTCACTCAGCAATCCCGATTGGTCAAGAACTGCCAACAGACCCTCTGGGGTTACTCCCCTTAAAGGGCGGTACTGGACCATCTCTGAAGGGGTAGGTCTATTTGGGGGGGCCACAAAACTGAACCCTATGGTATGATGGTCAGACCAACTGACTGGTTCCACCCTCAAGTCAGAGATCTCCATCCCCAGAAGGAACAGCAGATCCAATGAGTGACCTCCTATATGAGTAGAGGAGGTAACAACCTGTGTAAGGCCCAGCATTGTCATAAGCTGGAGGAGATTTTGACCAAACTGCGAGAGTTCATTGTCGACCCAGGCATTAAAGTCCCACAGAATAATCCATCTGGGAGACTCCAATACCATGTCGACGATGAAGTCCGCAATCTCCTGCAGGAATAAACCCCTACCATCTGGTGGACAGTAAAATGAGGAGCATCCTGCAACCTACACCCTCTCCCATACACTCAAAGGATCTGGTGATTCCTACTGGAACCTCCACAAGGGTCAGTTTGGTCTTACAAAAGATTGCTACACCCCCACCCCTACGATCCGACCTCAGGCAGTGAATCACTGAGAACCCAGCTGGAACTGCAGAAGCCAAAACTGGGCCTGCATTTTCATCCAGCCAGATCTCGGTGATGCACGCCAGATCCACCCTTTCAGCAAGATTAGCTATAATAGCTGTCTTGTTTTTGATGGACCCGGCATTACATAACACTTCCCGGGTTGGATGAGATGCTGAGGAAGACCCCGGCTCCTCACCCGCATTAATTGCTGGGCCCTTGGGTATGAGAACAAAACAGGGATTACCCCTGTTCTGGCACCATTTCACCCCAGTGCGTTGCCTGATCCCTACCACCCCAATTCGTCCCCCCTTTTCTGTTCCCCCACCAGGCCCAGTTCCCCGCCCCTTCCTATTCCTCCTAGCAATTCCAAGGAATTGACAATGCTTATAAACCTCCACTGGAAGATAGGGACAGTCAAAAGGGTGCAGTTTCTGAGCCTGGTGGAGGAATACTGCCTGACCGTCTTTCGGCTACCCCAGCACATTTTAAAAACAATAACAATCCCACACTATATAACTTAATCCCTCCCAAACCAACTAATATAGTTAATGATCTAAAATAAAATATACTATTAAATATGTAACAAAAACAAAATCAATAACCATATGGAATTACAAATCATATACCCTCCATCCATCAGTGGCAACAATAAAGTAAAAACACAATCGAATTAATAATAATATGAGTCAGTGATAGGTGCAGTTCTGCAAAAGCAATTATATAATACCAAATTTGGAGAAGTGGGACTCTCACCCCCACTCAAAAATAAAGTGTCCAGTTGCTGTTCTCTCACCACAGCAGTAATCAGTAAAAATGAAGATATAAATCCAGAGGCTCTCTCACTGCCTCACCAATTCAGCAGCCAAATACCAGCCAGTCCATAAATCACCATAGGGTTCCACCACTTTAGTCTAATTTTTTCCAACACAGACTCTTTCTATCCCAAGTGAGGGAGCCAATTTATCCACAGCAGCACTTTAAACAAAGAACCTGCTACCAGAGCTGATCTACAATCAGCCCAGCACAAATCCCCCCACAGAGTTGGAGCCCCAGAGCTGACACTTTCCCACAAGAATGCCACTCTGACGGTCCCCCAAGGTGGAAGAAAGCTACACCCACCAGTGAGCTCTCATCCAACCCTCTTACTCCTGGGAGGATCAGGCCAGGCCGCAATCCCAACTCCAACTTCAGGCCAAAGTTAATGATGAAAAGTCCGCTGAAACAATGCCTAGATCGAACAGGCAACAGTCACCTCTAACTCATGCAGAGTAACAATATAATTCCTTAATAGTCATTTTTATGGCAGCCAAACATTCAGGACCCTAGGGCATCAGACGGTTTGCCGCCAGCCCAAACCGAGCCCCCCACCTGGGTCAGAGCCCTGTAACAGAGCGATCCTGCAACTGCTCCATACCAAGAGCTCCCCGAGATGAACAAAGACACAACACCCTCAAGTGGGCTCCTGCTCAGCCCCTCACCCCCAGAGAGCTCAGTCTGAACTGCCACTCCCCAGTCAGAAACCCCATCCCAGCCAAATTGTACAGTAGCAATTGAATTAAGGAAGCAAGAGTGAAGCTCCAAAGTTAATGCGCTCCCGTAACATCTGGTCAAACAGGCTCACCACCTCCTAGGTTATGAAGTAAACATGCTAGTAGTCAGTAATCCAACTTCTTCACAATCTTCCAAGTGGCAGGACTCCTAAAGTGGCATCCTCACTTCCAGAATAATATCCCGGTCCTGAGCGTTGTTAAAAATGGGCATAGTTCAAAAAACAAAAGGCTGCATTGTGATGCATTGTGAAAGCTTTAAAATTGGTTCTACCCTGATAACAGTCAATGAATCAGGTCACCGCAAGGCACATAAAAATGCCAACTATCAGAGCAAATGACCACAGTTAACAAACAAGCCTCAACAGGACACCCAAAAAATAAACACACACTTTCTAGTCTAACTCACTAATAAACCCTAACTATCCAACTTCTTAACAGACGAACAAATGAATAGATGGACCAAATAAACAAAACAAATGAAAATAAATTCAGTTAAAACAAATCTACTGCAGCTGCTACTAAGGCAGACCCACACCGGTCGCCATCTTTACTGGACGATGTTAAAGGGGAAGGAAAGCTTTTAGGATCTCTTTGAAAGTGTTACCCTCAATACTAGCTGCTTCCCCACTTAACTGCTCCCTCTGCACCCTGGTGAACTTATCTCCACATCCACAATTTATCTCCTTAACTGTTTTTCCATCTCCCAATCTGCCCCTTCCTTTTTGGCTATCTGTATCTGCTTTTAGTTTTCCCCTTCCCTCTTCATTTCCTTTTCTCTCCCTCCCCCTTCCTCCACTCCATTTTGCCTGCCTCCTCTTCCCTGCCCACCCTGATTATTTCCCTGCCCCCTTCCCTGTACTCCTACTCTCAATCCTCGCTCAACCTGACCTCCTACCTCACCTCCTGCTGCCCCCTCCCCCCTTCCAGATAGTGGTGTAAATCTTTTCAATAAAGATACCCCTTTAGAATTTCCCACTCCTGATGCTACACTCACATTCCCACCCCTTGCCCTTACCACTTGCCATTTCTCCACCCTGGGCTCCCTATTCCTCTGAGGAAGAAATACTTCTGTATACTGGGTGCTCCTCCCCACTCCCATCCCCTGCCTGATGCTGTCACTTCCCTGGGATCACCCCTCTGCCTTTTCTTCCACTGCTCTGCTCCTTTGACTTCCCACACCATCCTCCCCAGCTACCATCTGAGCAGCCTTATTGCAACCCTTAGCAGCTCCAGACTCTTATATATCTGTGACAGTCTATTATGCCTAACCATGGTATTATCCAGGTTAACAATATTAAACAAAGATGTTTCTGGAATTGGGACTCTAAGGTTTCTCTCCTAGGCAGACCTAACTGTTATAAGAGAGAAAGGGAGTTCAGCCAACAGGTATTTATACAGCTTCGAGATTAAATTCTTGTTTAATTCCAAATTGAAAAAAAAATTCCTCCAAAAGGGATACTACCAAGTTGTAAGAATTATGATTTTTTTTGTATACTTTTTGACCTGCATATAGTGCCTTCTCTTTATACTTGGGATAATATATTTATCCTGAAATTGTTCAAACTGAAAAAGATTATCACCCTCATAAAAGTCTTCAATGATTGTATATGCTTATGAAAATACAATTTTTAAACGTATTATTCTCTAATGAAGGTGGAAAACTTTTATTATTATAAATAGGAGTACTTTTAGATAATCCATCTGTTAGATTAAACAATCTTGAAGCTTGAAGCATACGTATTTTGTAGTGATGGTAGTGTCCAGACTATCAGGATCTGGTTTTGCATATCTAATTCCTTGTATTGCAAGTGAGTTGGAAAGAGCCATGCCTTTGAGTTCATCTTCCTCTAGACAAATACCAGCCATTGTCCGATTCTCCGGATAGTGGAACCAGTAATCTACTATCTCAGGCTGAGCTACAAGATAGTATAGCCAAAAACTGGGGCATGCCTTCTCCACTTTTCCTTACTCTGGTAACGTTTGTGCAGGGCAATGCGAGGCTGACCCCCCGCCACAGGATCATCCTTAGCACATACCTCTCAACCTCTTGCCTCATGAATCAGGGACAAGGCTTAAAAAAATCAGGGACAAAGACCCCAAATCAGGGACACATCTTAAAAACTGGTGCTATTCACTGAGAAAGCTGACAGAATAAAGGGATTTGTGTTAAGATGCATTTTCTGAAAAAGAACAAGTATGTTATGTTAATGTTTGACATTATTTTGTGCTTTTAATCTCCACTGTTCTGTCACAAAATCACAAATTTTACAAGGGACAGAAGAAAATTTTGAGGCAAAATCAGGGACATTCCTGAAAATCAGGACACTTGCCTCAACATTCACAGCATGGATTCACAGCATGGATTCACAGCAGGAAGGTCATGTCAGACAAATCTAATCGATTTCTTTGACTGGGTGACCAAAGTAATAGACCAGGGAGGGGCTGTGGATATGGCCTACCTAGACTTTAGCAAGGCATTTGACACAGTCTCGCACAAAAGATTAATAATCAAGTTAGCCAGCCTGGGAGTGGGTCCCAGGGTGGTAGCCTGGGTAGAAAACTGGCTGCACAACAGGACACAGAAGGTAATAGTGAATGGAACACATTCTGAAGAAAGGGGGGTTACTAGTGGAGTACCTCAGGGCTCAGTACTGGGTCCAGTCCTCTTTAACGTCTTTATAGGTGACATTGCAGAGGGTCTGGAAGGAAAGGTATGCCTCTTTGCAGATGACACAAAGATCTGTAACAGAGTTGATACACAGAGGGGTAGAAAGGATGAGAAGGGACTTGGCAAGGTTGGAGGAATGGTCAGACATATGGCAACTTAGATTCAATGCAAAGAAGTGCAAAGTAATGCACCTGGGAAATAAAAATCCAGGAGAAGAGTACACAATAGCAGGGGAGGTACTAACAACAACAATAATGGAAAGGGATCTGGGTGTAGTCATATCAGATGACCTAAAGGTGGGTATGCAATGTGAGAAGTCAGTAGGGAAAGCCAGGGGGATACTGGGATGCATAGGGAGGGGCATCACAAGTAGAAAAAGGGAAGTGGTTATCCCTCTATACAGACAGTTGGTGAGACCCCATCTGGAGTACTGCATGCAGTTTTGGAGACCTCATCTACGAAAGGACATAGACAGGATGGAAGCAGTCCAGAGGAGGGCAACTAAAATGGTGCAGGGTCTACATCAGAAACCATATGAAGAGAGACTGAGAGAGCTTAATATGTATACCCTTGATGAAAAGGAGGACAGGGGGACATGATAGAAACTTTTAAGTACCTCAAAGGATTCAACAAAGTCCAGGAGGGTAGCATCTTTCAGAAAAGAGATGTAAGAACAAGGGGCACAATTTAAAGTTAGAGGGGATGGCTCAGGGGTAATGTGAGGAAATTCATGGAGAGAGTGGTGGATGCATGGAACCACCTTTCTGGAGAGGTTGTGGGGTCTAAAACAGTGGAGGAATTCAAACATGCATGGGACAGACATAAGGCAATTATAGTGGGGGGTTGCAGGAAATAGGCTGTTGGTTAACTAGAATCTGCAGCTTATCCAGTAGGTAGGGAAATGGGCAGACTGGGTGGGCCAAGTGGTCCTTATCTGCCGTCAAAGTCTATGTTTCTATGTAACATTTTATTCAATTCCACAAAAAAATGTTTTTTGACAGTTGTGGGAATTGATTCAAACAGAAACAAAAATCTAGGCAAAACATTCATTTTTATGTTTGTGTGCATGCATGTGCAAGAAACATAGTGCCTTCATCAGAGATTTCGGAGGTGTGTCACCTCCTCCTCCAATTCAGTCAGTGGGCTGGCAGGTGCGGCCCCTGTAAGCCAATCTTTGGAGCTGTCTATGACACGCTCCAAAATGCAGTGCTGCTCTGATTGAAAGGGAGCTACGCTTGAGTGAGCACTGATAAGATATCGACTGCTCACGCCAGCCCCCCCACACGACAGACAGTAGCGCGCGCCTGTAACTGTAGAATCGACGGGAAACAATCCCATCGGCTGAGCCTGTGTCCCCACCCCCAGTTGTAGGTGCCATGCTGGGAGCCCACCCAGCGTGGAAGCACTGTAATCCTTTGGCGGAGGGTGCCCAATCCCCGTCGGCTGAAACGCACCCCCAAGTCCTATGCCACTGGGGAGCCCACCCCAGCGTGGCAAACGTGCCGTGATTTTTTTTTTTTTTGCTGCCAGGGGTGCCCAATCCCCATCGGCTGAATGCCCTCACTAGTCTTTGTGCCACGCTGGGAGCCCACCCCAGCGTGGCAAGCGTCCACGCACATCTTTTTTGTTTTTAACCCTGTAAAATAAAAACTGTCTCCGCGCGCCTCCCAACCCCTCCCACAACCCGCACTCCACCCACTGCGCACTCCAGCTCTCCCCACCCCCCACCCCATACTTACCTCCGACTCTGGCGTGACGATCTTCGTGGACCGGGAACACGTCTGCACTCTTTAAAGCCAACTGAACTGAGAAATGTAGGTAAGCTGCATAATGGGTTACATAGGGGGTTTCAACTTTATGTGATATCTAGGTTATTTTTTGGATTTTGGACTAACAGTGAGTTTTATGACCTCATGAGCACTGTCATGGCGTTATTCTGTCCGAAGGGTGTTTTTGCGCTGACTGCGAAATCACCCTTTGGGCTGAATACCACCATGACAGTGACATCATTCGTGAGAAGGGGTCCCAAAACCTCATGTTGAAATTTTGTGCCAAAATCTAACAATGACTGTTTTATGAGGGTGCATTGCACAGTTCCTATGCAGGCTTCGTAAGTTAGCGAAATTCAATGTTTTCACTCCAGATTTTCAACATTGCCATTTTACCACACCTTCTTATGAGGTAGTACAGCTGTCATTTTTCATCTCACCCAAAATGTGTTTCCACCCATGTAGCGCAGAATGGTGCAGTCGGTGTCAAGAAATCAATGTATGGGACAAATTAAGAAAATCACAGTGACACTGTTCATGAGCAGAGGTCTTAAAATGGCTATGTTGAAAATTTGGTGAAAAAATTCTAAAAATGACTGTTTCTGAGGGTGCATTCAGTTCCTATGCACTCTGTAGGTTATGAATTTTCAATATTTTCACCCAGATTTCCAACATTGCCATTTTGTCACACCTTCTTATGAGCAGTACAGCTGTCATTTTCACATGTCACCCAAAGCGTGTTTCTGCCCAGTAGCACACAATGGCGCGGTCGGTTATGCGAGATCAATATCACGGGACAAATTAAGAAAATCACAGTGATACTGTTCATGAGCTCAGGTGTTAAAATGGCTATGTTGAAATTTGGTGAAAAAATTCTAAAAAAGACTGTTTCTGACGTGCGTTGCACAGCTCCTATGCACACTCATAAGGTCACAATTTTCAATATTTTCACTCCAGATTTCCAACATTGCCATTTTACCACACCTTCTTATGAGTAGTGTAGCTGTCATTTTTCACATCTCACCCAAAACATGTTTCCGCCCATGTAGCGCACAATGGCACAGTCGGTGTGCGAAATCAATGTATGAGACAAATTAAGAAAGTCACAGTGACACTGTTCATGAGCAAAGGTCTTAAAATGACTATGTTGAAAATTTAGTGAAAAAATTCCTTAAAATGACTGTTTAACGAGGGTGTATTGCGCAGTTCCTACGCACACTCGTAAGTTCGCGAATTTTCAATATTTTCACTCCAGATTTTCAACATTGCCATTTTACCACACCTCCTTATGAGCAGTATAGCTGTCATTTTCACATCTTGCCCAAAGTGTGTTTCCCATACATGGTACACCGGTAGGCGCCAGTATGTGCAAAATCAATATAAGGACACATTAAGAAAATCACAGTGACACAGTTCATGAGCAGAGGTCTTAAAATGGCTATGTTGAAAATTTGGTGAAAAAATTCTAAAATGACTGTTTCTTGCGTGCATTGCGCGGTTCTATGCATGCTCGTAAGTTTGCAAATTAATATTTTCACTCCAGATTTTCAACATTGCCATTTTATTACATCCTTATGAACAGTACAGCTGCCATTTTCATATGTAGCCCAAAATGTGTTCGCACATGGCGCTAATGGTGCTTTATTGGTGTCTTGAAAACAATGTTTGGACAGATTAAGAAAATCACAGTTACACTGTTCATGAGCAGAGGTCTTAAAATGGCTATGTTGAAAATTTGGTGACAAAAGTCCATAAAATGACTGTGTTACAGTGAGCAATGTGCAGTTTCTACGCACCCTCGTAAGTTTATGACTTTGTAATATTTTCAGTCCAGATTTTCACCAGTGGCATTTTTTCACACTTCCTTATGAACAGTACAGCTGTCATTTCTCACAACATGGCTGAAGTGTGTTTTCACACTTTCAGTGCAGAGATGCGTGGTCGCTGTGGGAAATCATTGTTCGGCACAGATAAAGAAAATCACAGTGATGCTGTTCATGATCGGAGGCACCAAAATGCCTGAGTTGACAATCTGCTGTAAAAAATTCCCAACCTAATTATATTATGGGTGTGCGTTGCACAGTTTCTATGTACGCTCATGACTTCACCATTTTTTTAAATATTTTTACTGCAGATTTGCAACATTGCCATTTTTTACACCTCCCCATGAACAGTACAGCTGTCATTTTTTACATACTGTTCGGAATATTTTTGCACCTGTGGTGCAAAATGCTGTACTCGCTGTGCATAAGCCGCTTTCGGCTAAAAGACTGATATTCCCCCTGTTCATGAGGTGGGGTCACAAAAAAAAACATGTTGAAAATTTGGAGTGAAAATACCATCGAATGCCTGAGGTATTAGGGTTTCAACCCTAACGCCCAACCCTGTAGAGGAATGACAGGCATCAGGGGTGTGACTTGGGATTCTTGCCTGTAATGCTCATACCATTTCCACACCCTGCAGCCAGTGAGAGCATCGAGTATGCCTTGAACTCTTCAGCCCCAAAGTTCATCCCATTCTCCTATATCGCACCCATCTCACGCATTTCCTAATGAAATGGGGTGCGACATAGGACCAAGACCCCAAGGAACACCGTGACACTTGTCAGTGTCTGCAGGGTGGGGTGTGGTGAAATGGCGAGGCCGTTATGCCTGATGACCCAAATGCACACCCCAATGCCTGTCACTCTCTGCAGGGTGGTGGTGGGGTTGGCTTCAGTTCAGTACTTCACTGTCATTCCTATTACGCAGCTCTGTAACTTCTACATTACCACTGCCAATGCCAGCAAGCAAACATTCGGCATTGACAAATGCTTGTTAGTATATCAATTCTCCGTAACAATACTAATGGAAGATGCAGCCCTTTTCCCAGGTCTAATTTGACCCTGTGCATTAAAGAGCTACTGATGCCTGAAAGAAAACTTTGAAAAAAATAATAAGTAGGTCAAATTCTGCTTGTATTCCATGTATATTCTAGATTACTCCTCCCATTATTTATTACTGAGGAAATGTGCATGAATACATGATTTTTATCCCTTTCAGTTACTTTAAAGTTAATCTGCCTCTATAGCTTACTTCTTTCTTCAAGTCTAATGCTCTGTTGTAACATCACGATCTGTTGCCATGAGAGTAATTGTGATGTCACAAGCAGTGCATTATGACCTGGGGTAGGGAGACATCGACAGAAATAAATAAACTCTTCAGGAGCAAAAATCCTGTTTTCATGCAAATAACCTCAGCAATAAATAATGGGGAGGAGGAATAAAGAACTAATGTGAAATACAAGCTGAACTTTATCTAAATATTGTGTTTTGTTAAAGTTCTCCTGAAGTTGTCAGCTGCCCTTTAAGGGGTTGTAATTAAGTTGAATGACTCAATTTAAATCTTGAGCTAGCATAACTCCCAAATGCTTAATTTTATCCTTTTTAAAATAATTTAGTATTTGGGACAATCAGGTTTTAAGGATCTCCTAAATATAGTAATTTGCTCTTCCTCAATTATCCTTATACCCTGAAAGAAGGCTAACTTCTTCCAAAATACCACTCACTATAGGGTAGGATATATTAGGGTTACTCAAAGATAGTAGTATGTCATATGCATGTAACATAATTGTAGCATGACGGTACTTGATAACAATCCCATCTGGTGAGCCTGCGACCTGATCTTGGTAGCCAAAGGTCCCAAGAAAAGTGCAAACAACA
The DNA here is from genome assembly GCA_016271365.2 of Neoceratodus forsteri. Taxonomy (NCBI): domain Eukaryota; kingdom Metazoa; phylum Chordata; order Ceratodontiformes; family Ceratodontidae; genus Neoceratodus; species Neoceratodus forsteri. Next base: position 492,859,022 of record CM057451.1, read on the forward strand.
GGAGGGGAAGGGACATCCCTGTCTTGTTCCCCTTAATAGATGAAAGAAGGGGGACAGCCTCAAATTGGTCCTAACCCTAGCTTGGGGAATAGTATATATCAACTGCAACTAGTTTGCAAAGTTACCTTCAATGCCAAACCCTTTCAGAACCCCCAGAAGAAATGGCCACTGCACCCTATCAAAGGATTTTTCTGCATCCAATGCCAAGAGTGCAGTGTCCATTCTCGAGTAAGCCTGGATTATATTGGAAACTTTCTGAGTATTGTGTTGTAATCTTCTGCCCTCAATAAATCCTACCTGGTCCTGATGTATCAAACCTGGAATGATTTTAGTCAACCATACAGCCACAATTTTTGCAAATATTTTATAGTCACTATTTAAAAGTGATATAGGTCTATATGATGTGCAAAATTCTGGAGGTTTATCTTTTTTGAATAAAAGGGTAATGTCTGCCTCATTGAACGTTTGGGGTATTTTATCTTCTTCCAAAAAAGTTCCAAAAAGATCCACCGGAAGTGGAGACAAAACATTGACAAGATTTTTATAGATCTCAAAAGATAGACCATCTGGGCCAGGCTTTTTCCATTGGGTAGGTCTCGAATGACTGACATGACTTCTTCGATGGTAATTTCCCTATTCAAATAACTTAAATCTTGTTCAGAAACTTTGGGTAAGTTCAGACTCAAAATGTAATTTGTGATTTGGCCAATGCCCACATCTAACTTAGTAGTATATAACTTTTCATAAAATGTTTGAAAAGCTATAGAAACATAGAAACATAGACTTTGATGGCAGATAAGGACCATCATTTCTGCCCATTTCCCTACCTAATGGATAAGCTGCAGATCCTAGTTAACCAGCAGCCTACTTCTTCCTAACCCCCACCAGAATTGCCTTATGTCTGTCCCATGCATCCTTGAATTCCCCATTGTTTTTGACCCCACAACCTCCTCAGGAAGGCCATTCCATGTATCCATCACCCTCTCAATGAAAAAATACTTCCTCACATTGCCCTTGAGCCGTCCCCTCCCATCTTCAAATTGTGCCCCTTTGTTCTTGCACATCTCTTTTTCTGAAAGATGCTACCCTCTTGGACTTTATTGATTCCCTTGAGGTACTTGAAAGTTTCTATCATGTCCCTCCTCTCCCTCCTTTCATCAAGGGTATACATATTAAGCTCCTTTAGTCTCTCTTCATATGGCTACTGGTGCAGACCCTGCACCATTTTTAGCTGCCCTCCTCTGGACTGCCTCCATCCTGTCTATGTCCTTGCGGAGATGGGATCTCCAGAACTGCACACAGTACTCCAGATGGGACCTCACCAACTGTCTGTACAGAGGGATAACAACTTCTTGTTTTCTACTGGTGATGCCTCTCCCTATACATCCCAGTATCTCCCCAGCCCACCTTACTGCCTTCTCATATTGCTTTCTTACCTTTAGGTCATCTGATATGACTACCCCCAGGTCCCTTTCCATTTCTGTTGTTGTTAGTACCTCCCTCCCCCACTGTGTACTCTTCCCCTGGGTTTTTGATTCCCAGGTGCATTACTTTGCACTTCTTTGCTTTGAATTTAAGCTGCCATACTTTTGACCATTCTTCCAACCTTGCCAAGCCCCTTCTCATCCTTTCCACCCCCTCTCTTTTGTATCAACCCTGTTGCAGATCTTTGTGTCATCTGCAAAGAGGCATACTTGTCCTTCCAGTCCATCTGCATTGTCACTTATAAAGACAATAAAAAGGACCAGTCCCAGTACTGAACCCTGCGCTACCCCGCTAGTAACCCACCCTTTCTTCAGAGTGGATCCCATTTACTGTTACCCTCTGTGTTCTGTTGTCCAACCAATTTTTTACCCAGGCTACAACCCTGGGACTCGCTCCCAGGCTGAGTAACTTGTTTATTAATCTTTTGTGTGGGACTGTGTCAAATGCCTTGCTAAAGTCTAGGTAGGCCATGTCCACAGCCCCTCCCTGGTCTACTACTTTGGTCACCCAGTCAAAGAAATCTATTTAGATTCATCTGACATGACCTTCCCTCTGTGAATCCATTCTGCCTTGGGTCCTGTGCCCTGCTGGCCTGTAGGTACTCAACAATTCTTTCTTTCAGAAGTGATACCATCATTTTCCCTACCACTTAGGTCAAACTAATAGGTCTATAGTTTCCTGCCTCTGCTTTGCTCCTATTTTTGTGAAGGGGAATCACATCTGCTCTCCTTCAGTCCTCAGGTACCATACCCTCCTCCCATGATTTGTTAAAAAGAGTAGTCAGTGGTGTCACTAGTTCTCCCCTAAGTTCTTTTAGAATTCTGGAGTGGATCCCATCAGGTCCCATTGCTTTATTCACCTTCAGTTTTATTTTATTTATTTATTTAGCTTTTGTTGACCGGGTAAGTGCACTAGGCAAATCCTGCCTATTTTCAGGCACGACCCGGGGGAGGGGGATACAGATGAATGCCAACTGACCTTGAACCAGATTAAGCTGTTGGTGGTATTTTTTAGTGAATGAGGGAAATTTGGCCAGGACACCGGGGAAATTCCCCTACTCTTTTCAATAAGTGCCATGGGATCTTTAACATCCACCTGAACTACCACCAATCCAGGCAGATGGGACGGACCTCGGTTTAACATCTCATCCAAAAGATGGCACCTCAGAAGTACAGCACCCCTCTCATGCTGCACTACAGTGTCAGTACTAGGATATTAACCCAAGTGCCAGATGTGGGAACTGAACCCACAGCCCTCTGATCTCCCGGCCTCAGAAGTTCTTTCAGAACCCTTTCTTCTGTGAATGGACTGGTATCGACCCCCATATCCAGAGTGCTTCTATTGATTGGATTAGGTACCTCCCCCTCCTCTCCTCTTCTTTTGTGAATACTGAGCAGAAGCATGCATTCAGTATCCCTGCTTTTTCACTGTCACCCTCTGCCCACCTACCCTTCCCTGTATTTAGCCTCACTATCACCTCCCTTGGTCTTTCTTCACTCCCTAATGTACCTATAAAAGGTTTCAACCCCTTCTTAACTGAGTTGGCTATCTTTTCCTTGGTTTGGGCCTGTGCTATTCCGATTGCCTTCCCCGCTTCCTTCTGCTGTAACTGGTACAGTTCTCTGTCTTGCTCCTTCTGTGTTTTCTTATGCTTCCTGAATTCTATCTTTTTCTCCCTAATCTTCCCTGCCGCCTCTTTTGAGAACCATAGTGTTTTTTTCCTTCATTTTGATTTGTTTATTTTCTTCACACAAAGGGTTGTTGCCTCTGTGATGGCAGTTTTGATGTTTCCCCATTGTTCCTCTACCCCTCCTTCTTGACCATTTGCTAGTGCTTTTCTGAGGCACTCTCCCATTTTGCCAGAGTCAGCCCTCCTAAAGTCCAGTACCCTCACATTTGTATGGCTTGACTCTACGGCTGTGTTTATTGTGAACCACACTGTTTGGTGGTCACTTGTTCCCAGATGGCTACCCACTTCTAAATCTGAGTATTTGGTGGTCGGTTGTTCCCAGATGGCTACCCATTTCTAAATCTGAATGTTTAGTGGTCACTTGTTCCCAGATGACTATCCACTTCTAAATCTAAATCTATATTTATGTCTTCCCCTGCAGAGGACAGTGTTCCATCATCCATACTTATAGTTTGTATTTTGTTTCTGTTCTTTTCACACTTAAGCTTGTAGGCCAACATCCTACCTGGAAGATCTCCATAGAAATAATATTCGGCTCTAGCCTTATACATCTCCTTATCTGCTTTTTCATGAATTATCTACTCTACCCTATCTTTAGTTAACATAAGTTTTAGTTCAGATTGTTCAGTCCTAAAATTCATATGTTCAGCTTTAGCTGAAGCAAGCTCTTTCTCTAACTGTTCTAATTGTGAATTACATTTCTTTTTCCTAATGCCTATCTGGGACATTATCCAGTCATGTAAAAATGATTTCATTGCATCTCAAACCATTTGAATTTTTAAATCCTGTTTCGTGTTATGTATCCAAAGCCAAGATATTTCTTCCTGGAGCCTCTCTTTAAAATCTGGAAAACACCAAAGAGAATTGTCAAGCTTCCATGAAGCCTGGCCGCTGTTTTTATCCCCCATACCCTTACAACATATTTCCAATACCACTGGGGCATGATCTGATGCCGTTATTGGTTCATAGGAAATATGTTTTAATTCTTTACACAAATCTTGAGAAATCAAGAAGTATTTAATCCTTGAAAAGGTTTTATGTGTTTTAGAGTAGTGAGAGTATTTCTTAAGTGCTGGAAATAAATATCTAACTGGGTCTTATAGATTTAGATCCTGATCCATCTGTTTAATCACCCTTAATGTGTTTCTCTTTCTTTCCAACTCTGGAGGTATTCTATCAATTACTCCAAAGGTTAAGTTAAAATCTCCCCCGATTACCATGTTTGAATCAAAATGAGAAAGCTCCAAGAAGAAATCTATAAAAAATGCAGGGTCATCTTGATTAGGACCATATACTGAAGCCAGAGTAATAGGTATACCCTGCACTATAATCCCTAATATAACAAACCTGCCTGACTGATCTATCATTAATTTCTCCAGCTTATAGCCTATCTGCTTTTTAATAAAGATAGCCATTCATCTTGCTATGTCTGAAACATTAGAGAGATACCCCTCTGCCCCAAACAAGTTCCCAAGGTAGGAAGCGTCCCTTTTATAAAAATAGCTTTCATGCAGCAGGAAAAAATCTGTATTCCTTTTTTTTGCTATCCTTATCATTTTTCTTATTTTAACCCTTTCCTTATGCCCATTAAGATTCCAGGACATTATTTTTAAAGGAGCCATTTAAGTTTAGTTTTTTCCTCCTGATGCCTCTATTCCTGAGCTCCCACAGAGACTGTGTTCTAGACCCAATGAAACGTACAATCCACTACACCTACTAACCAACCTTCCCCTATCCAGGACTTTTTTAATATCCTACAAAGTCAAAAACACATCCTGTCCCCTAACTTTAAGAGCTTTTTAGTTTTATATGCACACCCATGCTTTCTTTGAGCTTTTATATATTGAGCTCTTCTCTCATTTTTTTCAATTCCCCCCTTAATGAATACCTCCCCCCCGAAACCAATCTATCTGTGAAAAAATAGTAAGGAGCATTCATAGTTGCACAACTGCACAGTTGATATTCCTATTCAATCCTGATTCACAGTGATTCCTCTAAGTTTCCCACCCCCACCAACCTACTTGTTGCCCTTTCTAGTACCTTCACCTTAGAATTTTTTTTCTGAAAAGCTTAGATTATTATAACATAAAATCCTAAGCACCAGGTGTCCTAACAACAAATGGACCCCCTCCCCCTCTATGAGGCTGCTGAGCCCCTGCTGCATGCAAAAACTTACTACTAGGTGGGAACACATATAGCCCCCTATGTCCATTCTATTTTTTATTTTTCCAAATCCTTACTTCAAGAAGGAAAGGGGAAGATGACAGCTCAAGCAACCAAAAAACCAAATAGTCCTACCCTCTCCTATTCTTCCCATCTTGACACTTATCCAGACATTTCACAAGTGTAAATATCCCCATTCTAAACTCCCCCCAAGCATTGCTCATATGTAGAAACCAGTATAAGTACTGGTATAAGTACTAGCCATTATAGGCCACAGAGGTGATAGCTTCTTTAGTTGTTAGCACTTGTAGAACCCCCGGGTCTGGATTATCAGAAGGCTTATTAGGCCAATTTTTCAAGGCCTCCTCCACTTCAGAAGGGGTATGAAAAAATAAAGTCCTTCCATCCAAATTGATCCTTAGCTTAGCTAGATATAACATAGCAAATGAGATTCCATCTTTTTTCAATTTGTCTCTAATTAGGTTGAAACTTTCCTCTTTGCCAGTATAGTTGGGGGAATATCTGGAAAGATATGGGCAGGATTCACAAAGAAAGCCAAAAATCCTGCAGCTGCGGGAAAAAGGCCTGCAGCACTGCGGAAACGCAGTTGCATGATATTCATTAAGAAATTTTGAGCAGGTGCGGAATTCCGTAAAATCCCCACAGCTGCAGAAATTGAGCAAGTACTGAAAATCTGCAACTGTGGATCCGCAGCTGCAGAAATAGCTGAGGAGGTACAGCAACAGTGAACCTAATTAGCTGAAGCAGCAGACTTTAACATTGCTGCCATAGTATGAAGCTGAAAGCATCCACAAAGAGACCAGCAACCAGTCCCTCAACTGGGAACACTGCAGCACCACAGGTACCAACAATACCATGGCACCACAGGGGCTGACTGCCACTGCTGGTCCTCCCTCCCTCCCTGAGGTGTTCCTGTGGCCTGCGGGGGTAGTGCTCACTGTAGGCTGGTCAGGCTCTACTGTGTGTGGGGCTCTGTCATGGGCTGCACTGGGTCAGGTGGTTGTTGCTTGTTGCCATATCATGGCAATGTGTGCTGTTGTTGCTGTAACATCAGCCACTGCTATACTATCTGGGATGCTATTACTTGTGCCTCACCTCCACCTTAATTGATTCCAATTGTTGGGGCACTACTGCAATTTGTTGAGGGAGAGTTACACCTCATTCCACTGTGTGTAACATTTTTTCTGCAACTGCTGAAAAAAAAAGGTTGTGAATAGCCTTTCAGGGGATGTGCCTTACTTATCTCACACCTTTTTTTTCCTCAGGGACTTCTGCAGCTGCATTTTTTTCCACATTCCATAGTGGGTTTTTTTCCGCAGCTGCGGAGGGTTTTGTGAATAGCACTCAGTGCAAATTCCCCTTTGTTTCCATAGTTACGGCAGTTTTGGGGACTTAGGGAAGGTTTTGCACCTTCAGAAAGCTTTGTGAATCCAGCCCATGGAGTCTTAACCCATTGAAAAAAAGTCATTTCTCAACTCTGGCTTTAGATAGAATTCTTTCCTTATCCTGGTATCTCAGAGGTTTTACAAACATGAAGCATGGTCTACCAAGATTGTCTTTAGAGCCGAAGGCTCTGTGGGCCCTATCCAGCTCAATTTTTTGATCTGGGAAGGGAAGGCCCATTCTTTTGGAGAGCACTTCTTCACAGAATTCCTGAGGGTCCCCTCCTTCTATCCCCTCTGGAAGGTTCTCTATTTTCAGGTTTGTCTTCCTGCCTGGATCTTGATTCCAAATCCTCCACTTTTATCTTCCAAGCTTCCAATTCTTTGTTACTCTTAACCAAAGTACTGGAAAGGTTTGGAAGAACATCTTCAATCTTACTCACCTGGCTTTCACAGTCTGTGGCCCTTAGGGACAATGATTCAAATTTATCTACCACTTCTGAGAGTTTCTGTGTTAAAGAGGTAACTTCAAGATTAAGGGTTCCAAATCCCCTGTCTCATCTCATTCAGGATAGCTTTTTGGGATTCCTTAAAGCTATCCTCACTGTCTTCGGTGGCCACATCTGTTTCTTCCTCCTCTTTCCTCTTTCCTCTTTCTCTCTTTCAGTGTTGCCCCCCCCCCCATCTTCTCCTTCTCCTGATTTTTGTTCCCTCTAGTTTCACTGTGGACACCATGTTCCCTTGTTATGGATACCTGTTCCTCTTTCTCTTTTGTCTTCTTAGAAAAAATATATAAACAAACAGGTGAACCCAGAGGTAAAGCAGATATTAAAGGGTTGATGTTTTTAGGCTTAGTAATGTGATTTCCCTATTTTTTAAGCTGTTATCACATTCAGAGGCCTTTCCACTACTTAATTGCACAGCAGGAATACACAGCGATTTTCTTTTATTATTGTTAGATAAGTCTGTATTGAACTCTTTCTGACCATTAACACACTTGGGGTGGGACTCAGAGTGACTGTATTTACTCCTGTTTGGGTGAGAGCTTTCCCCACCTGAAGTACAGTATCTCTACTTTTAGCTCCAAACAGAAAAAAAAATCCCTCCGTCTGGCTTTCCCAGATGAAGGGGTTACCTGCTGCTGAGTCCGCAGATGTCTCAGAGGGGTGAAGAGAAGCTACTTCTGTTTCTACAGAACTGCGCTGAGCGCCACACTTGGAAAGCTCCAGTGTCTTTAATGTCATTTTGGTAATGCATGCAGCTGCGGCCTCCTCATGGATAGCCAGTGCGCATTGCAAATCTCCCTCATCTATTACCGACTATGGTGATGGATCCTCAAAAGATAACCGGGTGGGGGTCACGTGACTGCTTAATGGCATGAGGACGTGTCTTTTTCAAGCTCCTATCCTCGGGTACATATAATTTGTAAATCCACCAAAATCCATGTTGAATTTACTTTCAGCGAGAGATTTTGCAGCGTCTGAACTCGCTATGGATGAATTTGTTGTCTCGGCGACGGGTACATCGCAGCGAGCGGGGGCCAAAAGTAACAAGAAACTGCCAGCCACGGGCCAGACGAGCAACATAGGCCCCATTTTGTTCTCGGCTGCAGAAATGTCAGCGCTGGGTCGAGAGTTGAAGGATCAATTAATGGAGGCCCTATCTCCACAGCTATAGAGGTTGGAGAGCAAGATTGAAGGGCGACTGGTCGTAATGGGGGCGCAAGTCGAACAGCAGCACGAACGACTAGAGGAGATGGAGGGCCGCATCTCGGCTGCGGAGGACACATTGATCCCACTGGGAAAGAGGGTGGAGAAGCTAGAGAAACAACTCCAGGATATGAGAGAGGCAATGGACTATCAAGAAAACTATCAACGTCGATCTAATTTGCGACTCCGGGGCCTTTCTGAGGGCAGGGAAGGTGCGGAAATCCTGGGGTTTTGTTCCAAAATCTTGCCAGCGATTATGGGCCTGAAACCTAAGGGAGGGAGATACAAGCTAGAAAGAGCTCACCGTGCAGTGCAGCCATGACCTCAGAGTGGGCAACCCCCGAGGCAAGTGATATTTCGCTTTCATAACTTTCAGGACAGACAAGAGATGTGGAAAACTTACAAGGCCTTACCAGGCCGGCCTGCCGGCGCAGTGGTAGGGCTACTGCTTGCGATGCCAGTGACCCGGGTTCGTTAACGGACTCGGGCAGCTGGAGGGCCGGCTGGGGGGGAGGAGAAGTGAGCACCCAGCGGCTACTCTCCTCCTCTGGGTGGGGATGCAAGTCCCACTGCAATACCGCCACCTGGGTGACACAGGTGGAGGTGCAGCGAGACTACATGCAATAGGGTGGGAGGACGTCTGCCGGGAGCTGGAGCATCAAGTACATCATGACGTGATCCACCCCTAGGCTTCCCTAGCATGCGGACGTCCTGAGGGCAGGAAAGAAAAACGGAAAATACCCTGCACCAGGTTCCCGTAGACAGGACCTGGTCGACCCGAGAACACCATAACCAGGCTCCATAGAAGGAGCTGGCAGGCCTTCCGACGCAGACTTATGGACCATGGGAGGGGAATGTGGGTCCCCCCCTCCCAGCCCTGCCCGGGGGGCAAACCGAGGCAGGATGGGTACAGGCCAGCCAACATCCAGAGGGAGGTACCTGGGGCAGGACTACAGGTACACGCGACCTAGGGATCCCTGAAGAAGAGGACCCTGGTGCAGTGAGGAGGGTAGCAAAAAAAAAAAAAAAACAAGGCCTTACCGGAGCTGAACTATTAGGGGGTGCGCCTATATTTATCCCAAGATTACTCTGTAAGGATTGGGAAGAAGAGAAGAGAATTTAATGAAGTTATAGCTGCATGCCAGAAGATGAAAGTGGAATGGCACATGGTGTTCCCGGCTATTATGAAGATCAAGTTTGAAGGGGCTATGTTTAGCTTTTGGGAGGTTGACAAAGCACATAAGTTCATGGCGGAGTTGCAGAAGAAAACTGGGTGAACCCTCCCTCGGAATTTCACAGAAGGGAGGTATCTGGCATCATAAAAAGATGTGGAATATACAAATCCATGTAAATAGTTGAGGACTTTTCATTACCCAAGCATGGTTGCCCTTGGATATAAGCCCGATGAAAAAACTTTTAAGCCCCGAGATAGTAAACCCTTAGTTTAGTGACGTGGCTGGAAATTTTGCAGAGCATTTCCCGTAGTCTGATGGAGGTCTGCACCGGCGCCCCCCCCCCCAAAGCGGACGTAGGGACAATTTGTTTTGTTTAGTTGGGACTTCCTGAAGAGTCAGTGAGAGAATATGAAGGCTTTGCTGCGTAACAAGAGAGCCTGGTGAAATGCCTCTGATTGCAGTGGCACTCTTGAAAGGAGAAGGGAAGCGATGGTCGCCAGGAGGGCTTGTGCATTGATTTTGACTCGCGCGGCCTAGTCTGGCTGACCGATAATGGAGTCTACGGATCTGAGTGAATGGACTGCCCAGAGGGACTCTCAGGACTAAACAAGATGGTGAAAGAGGAATGAACGGGTGGAAGAGGGGAGGGGGGAGCTCTCCATGTGCACGGGGGGGGTGGGAGAGGGACGGGAACAATGTTGCAAGAGGGGCCTGCGAGATAGTTTGGAGCCGCAGGGCCCACCCTTGTCAGCAACAGGAAGGGTAAACATTAAGACTATGCACAATTCAAAGACAATGGGGAGGGGACAGGGCAAGAATGGTGGGTATTGATACGGGATGGGAGGTGCTCAAGGTGGTACAATTTAGTCACAACAACCGTTGGGGAAATGAGAATGGTATTTGCTGTCTCACGGAGGGAGGGGGGCAACAGACGGAACACGCAGAGAAGTCGTGCTATCCAGACTGAAAGAACTCATGGAGCAGGAGATTGGTGGTAAGAAGCATTACTTAACCCGGGGGGGGGAGAAAAGGTTGATCATAAGAGTTAATCTTTGAATCAAACCCTATAACAAAACACAGAGGAGAGAACATACTGGTTAGTAGAATGTTGTATGTTTTGCAGGAGGGAAAAAAGTTGCATATTGTAAATAAGTTGGGGGGTGGGGAGTTTAAATGTTTTGGTTTATATGTTGTTCAAGAGTTATACGTTAAGTCCACATTAAAAGAGCAAAAGAGCAGAATAATGCCACACATTAAGGGAGTAAGAAGGATGAGATGGGTTAAGTGGGCCATAAAGATTGGATGGGATTTTAGATGGAACAAAAGGAGAGAGTGAAGGTGGTTTCGTGGAATATGTGAGGTGTTTCTTCCCCAGTTAAGCGGACTTCTATAATCACAGCCCTTAAGAGAGCGAGACCCCAGGTAGCCCTACTTCAGAAGACGCATTTAACTCCATTAGAACACCAAAAGATGATAAGGAACTGGGTGGGAGCCTGCTACGCAGCTTTCTTTTCCTCACATAAGAGAGGGGTAGCTATATTAATAAATAAACATCTCCCGTTTAAGGTTTCAAGAGTGGTACAGGACAAAAAGGAAGGGAGATATGTGTTTGTAGAAGGCAAGATATATGGGACTCAGGTAACATTTGTAAGTGTATATGCCAATGCAGTTTTTGAGCCAATGTTCTATAGGAACCTGCTGGAACTGTTAACGAAGGAACAGTTCCAGGGGCTGGTTATGGGGGGTGATTTCAATTGCACACCGGACCCAGTGTTGGATCATTCTGGAGGGAGGGGCAGAGGTGGGAGTTGCATGAGACGCTGGAGGGAGGGTGTGGTGGAGCTGGATCTACTAGATGCATGGAGGACAGCTAATCCAAACCTCAGGGAATTCACTTTCTTCTCTAACCCCCATAAAACATGGTCGAGATTAGACCACATATATATAGAGGGATCCTGGTATCACAAGATGGTAGATGTGAGGCATGAGCCTATACACATCTCTGACCACGCTATGGTAACAATGACGATAGAAATGGAGGTGGGTAGGATGCGACCTGGTTCTTGGAGGCTCCCTTTGTACTTTCTGGGGTGGGAGGAGTTTAGGACCTTCTTGAGAGAGCAGCTTGAGAGATATGTTGAGATGAACAAGGACTCAGCTCCAACCACACAGGTCTTCTGGGACGCAGGTAAGGCATACCTAAGAGGGGCTCTTATAGGGTATGTGGCAGGGTATAAGAAGGAGCAGAATAGAAGGTATGAGGAGTTGTTCCAGCAGATCAAGACCCTGGGGCGTAAAGTGGTGGGGGGGGATGAAGGATGTACCCAGGTGTTGGCTACGGCAAGAGAGACACTTAACAATATGCTAGTTGAACAGGCGAGAGGCTTGGCATGGCTTGTGAAGCAAAGATTTTACGAATGGGGTAATAAACCTGGACCCATGCTTGTTAACCTTATTAAAGGTAGGAGGGGAGTGATGAGAATTCAAGAGATAAAGGATGAGCAGGGAACATTGCTTAAAGATCCCCAGGCCATACGGGAAAGGTTTAGGAAATTCTACCGAGCTTTGTATGAGAGTGAGTGCGAGGGCCAGTTAGGGAAAGCGAGGCACTTTCTCAAAGGGATTAAACATTGGAAAATTAGTGAGCGACAAAGGGAGGAATTGGACAAAGAAATCTCTAGAGAAGAGATTAGAAGAGCTATACAGGAGCTGAAGCCAGGTAAGGCGGCCGGACCGGATGGCCTCCCTGTTGAGTTTTATAAGGAGCTGGGGCAACAGATAGTGGACCTACTTTGGGAGGTCTTCAGGAAACCAAGGGAAGGAAACCCGCTCCCCCCCACTATGGGGATGGCAACAATCTGTGTAATCCCAAAATATGGAAGGGAACCCCAGGATTGTGCCGCATATCGACCCATATCCCTGTTGAATGTAGATGCGAAGATCTATGCTAAGGTGTTAGCCAGTCGATTAGAAGATTTGATGCCTCGCCAGGTGCATCTGGATCAGACGGGGTTTCTAAAAGGGAGACATTCCTACCACAATGTAAGAAAGGTGCTCAATGTGGTGCATGGCTCTTCTCAGTGTCCAGGAGTCACAGCAATTTTGGCGCTGGATGCCAAGAAGGCTTTTGATCGTATTGAATGGGGATACCTCTTTGAGGTTTTAAACAGATTCGGCATGGGAGAAGGGTTTCTAAACATGATTAGAGCCCTCTACACCTCTCCACAGGCTGCGGTGTTAGTCAATGGAGGGCTATCACAATGTTTTAACTTATATTGGGGGACAAGACAGGGATGCCCTCTATCCCTGCTCTTGTTCGATCTGGCCATTGAACCTTTGGCTATAGCCATAAGGCAGAATGAAAGGGTGATGGGAGTACCGGGGCCTGGAGGACAACAATATAAATTGTCCCTATACGCGGATGACATGATTCTCTATGTGGGCAACCCGGAGTATTCCATTCCTATAATATTGGATATGATAGATAGATTTTCCCTTTTCTCAGGGTACAAAATAAACCTGGATAAATCCGAGGTAATGTGTTTGGGAAAGGGGAAACCCAGAGGGAAGGAAGAGTGGGGCCTTCGAGAGGTCAGAGTCTCCTTTAAATATCTGAGAGTTTACATTGGTATGGGTGTTTCGGAGCTGTGTGGGCTAAATTATAGGCCGATGGTTGACAGTATGATAGGGGATATGAAAAGGTGGAGAGCGTTACCGCTGTCTTGGATGGGACATATGAATCTTTTGAAAATTAGCGTATTGCCACGGATATTATATTTGCTACAGATGGTCCCAATGGGTGTGTCTAAGAAAGACACCAAGAAACTTGAGAGAGGCTTCTCTGACTTCCTGTGGCAAGGGAAAAGATTAGAATTAGTCTGAGTAGGCTAAAACTAAGTACAAAGGAGGGAGGGCTACATTTCCCAGACATAAAGAGCTACTTTTTGGCCACACAAATAAGAGTGATTAAGGACTGGATACTGCAATCAGAGGTAGCTAGTTGGATTGGCCTGGAGGAATCGGAGGGACAGGGTAGACTTTCGGCATATTTAGTTAGAGGAGGGAAAAAAGCTTACCTAGCCCAGCCTCATTCCAACCCGATGGTGATTTGGATGCTGGGAAGCTGGGAACAGATTAAAAAGATGGTAGGAGCAATGGCGGTAGAAACGTTGCTCCTCCCGCTGAATAGAAACCCCTTTTTCCGACCTGGTTTGGAGGATCAGGGATTTGCTGAATGGAATGAGAGGGGCATACATTGTGTAGGGGACCTGTTAAACGGGCAAGACATTTGTTCTTTTCAGGAGTTAATGGAAAGCAGAGGGATCCCTAACAGTCACATGTTCAGGTTTTTTCAGGCTAGAGATTTTTACAAGAAGTTGAGGAAGCCTGGGGCCCAACCCCTTTGCAATGGATAGAGGCCCTGATCGGTAAAGCTAGGGGGAATCCAAAGGGGATGATTGGAGATGCAGCATGTATACTCTGGGATAGTCTACAAGGAAAGATGGGAAATATGAAGGAACGATGGGAAAAAGACTTAGGGCTCTCAATCTGACTTCAACTGGGGAATTATGATTGAAACGCATGTGGGTTTACTGATGTCGAATAGGTATAAAGAGTCGGCCTATACGTTTATCCATAGGCTGTTTTATCCCCCAGTTGTTGTACATAAATATCAACCAGAGGTGTCAGATGTCTGTGCTAGGTGTCAGCAACAAAGAGGAACTTATATGCACTGTTTTTGGACCTGCCCCCGGCTCCAAAGTTTCTGGAACAAAGTGGTGCAGTATTTGAAGGAGAGGATGGGGGTAAGCATCCCTTTACGCCCAGTTGAGCTCCTGTTTGGGGTAGAAATGGGGGAGGGAGATGAGTGGGCTCCATACAGAAAATGGATCAGGGTTATCTTAGCACAGGCCAGACAGGCTATCCTGAATACATGGGTGTTAGCAAAAGACCCCTCCATTGAACAGTGGCGAGCCATGATCACTGGTGCCCTGGCAATGGAGAAAAGGGCTTATCAAATTCAGGGAAGGATTGAGTCCTTTACCTCTACTTGGAATCCACTACTGGCTGCCATGTCTCAGGAGGAAGCAATCATCCTACACTTGGGTGCCTAAGAAAAGGGAGGGAAAGGGAAGGGCCAGTACTTAACTCAAAGTAACTATGTTTGTAAAAGCGACATATATGAAATGAAGTCTGAAACCTTAATGTGTTTATAAATGATGATAACAGTCTAAGATGTGATCTATGTGAAGCTAGGTGTATGACATTTTTTATATGATGTGGACAACTGTAAATAGTTAGTAGAGTTACTAGGGTTTTTTTTTTTTTTTCTTTGTTTGTCTTGTCTTGTCCTGTCTCTTGGTCGTAGTGTATTTTTGCCCAATTCAGTGAAACAGCCTGAGAAATGGAATGTCTGGACAGGGGTATCCATAATGGCTAATGTTACTTGCTCCAAGCGGCTTTACTGTAACTTTGTCAGTTTTATGGTGTGTCTGTCATTGTATTCATGTGTTTAAAAATTAATAAAAATATTAAACAAAAAAAAAGATAACCGGGCAATTTCACATATGTGCCAGTACATCTTGGACATGCCATGCTGCTACAAAATTACATTCGGGGCAGTCGGCAAGGCTTACCAAAAGGAGACCAGAGGGGAAAAAAACCAAAAGACGCCCAACTATGGGATATACCACACCACTGAAGACACAGCAGGGGAGGTGATTATTAGTTAAATTCCAGCTCTTGCTTCAGATTTTTAAGCTTCTCGAATCCTTTTCGCCATGGAGCAGAATGGAGAGTTGGCGTTCTCCCTGCACACAGCTGCTCATTCAGCTGAACATTCTGACATGCACAGAATGTTCCATTGGAGTGTGTACCCTATTGCAGATTTTGGGGTCATCTGCAAAGAGGCAGACCTTCCCTTCCAACTCCTCTGTGATGTCACTTATAAAGACATTAAAGAGGACTGGTCCCAATACTGATCCCTGAGGCACCCTGCTGGTCACCACAACATGGATTCTTCTAGGTTTTATGCCACAGCATGGGTTCTCCTGGGTTTTATGCCACAGTACAGTGTAGATTCTCCTGGGTTTTAAGTAGCAGTAGCAATTGTTTATTGCTCAGTTATTTAAAACCATTACAATATTAAAATGAGTACAATAAATACACAATATAAAAGGACAAGCCAGGACTAAAAAGGGTAGCAAACAGCTGATGCATACAGTATACATAGCAATCATTATCTGATATTAAATTGAACATGGCAAACATTTTTATAGATTTCCACCTGATTAAACACAACTATCTAATTTAATATTGTGCCTAATTGCACTTTAACCAAGACGTTCAAATCGGTGAAATTAAAGTCAATAAAATGGACACCTAGGGACAGTTACATCAAAATTCCAATAGGCCAAACTTATCCATTAACATAGTGGCCACCTATATGATTTATTATTTGCACTGGATGTAGGGACATGGCATCTCTCTGCTTTATTTTCTGTTCTACAAGCTGAAATAGTTTTCCAGAGAAACAGTGCCAGAAAGGAAAAAAAAACAAATAATCAGGGACAGATATCTTCAGGAAGTGCCTTACTCATGTAACCCCCCGTCATCCACAGGGTGGGGCTTACCTTATTGCCCCAGGGAGCCCATTTCTGCTCCCACCCCTCCTGTTGCCCTCTGCTGCAGTCTGGGTCTTCAGGGTCTCTTTAGTCTCCGTGCAGCCCCCTGCTTTATTGCCAGAGGTTATTTGGGGCTGGAGGAGCCAGGTACAAGACCGCCACCACGCTGTGCACTTTAAATGTGCCAGCAAGGTCCATGTATACGCCATGCTGCAAGTTGATTTTCAGACCACTATAGTGGCCGCCTGATCACCCCTCCAGTGATCCTGACCCCCAAAATAAGTTAATCAGATTTTGGACACCTGGAAGAGGTGCATAAGAAGCTTCATCAGTGTTTTGTTAAAGAGTGCTTGCAAGCATTTAGAATAGGTTCATATTTAAATATGTATGAGCTAGATATTAATATTAACGAGTTGCCTGGCTGCCTGGGGGTAGTACATATCAGGAGCAGTGACAGGAAAACCAAAAGGTTTACAAATGTGATTCAGCAGTCACTCAACAGGGGGAAGAGGCTGCTACTGAACAATGGGGCATTTGTACTTAAAAACTGTCATTTGGCTGCAAGAACACTTTAAAGAGAGGACCACTGTTGAAACTGTATGGAACTGTGTAAGCAGCCATCTTTGTTACTTTGACACCCAGTGCCAGTCAATAAATAGCTTAGGCACCCAAAGACTAGTGAAATGCCTTTTGGGAGCGGTGTGAACTTTATTCTAGGTGCCAAGAACTAATCACCAATCAATAATCAAACTAGGTTAATGTTTAATAACATGTGTGAAGGACAGCAGGATTTAACCAATCGGAAAGTGGGATTTGGTGTGTGAAACCCCAGGAACTTTTGCAGTTGGGTCAGTCTAGCTTGGGCTCTGATTGAGTCAAGAGGGCTCATTCTGTGAAGGGAAAGGGCTTTGGAAATTGGGCTAAAGTGGCTGTGAATGCCTGAGGAGTTTAAAAGAAGGTGTTTCTTCTGTGATGGAGAACCAGTGTTTGCAGTGATCCTGCATCAGTGTGAGGAATCCTGGGCTTTGGAAAAGGGTTTTTGGAACCGTGTCTGTCTTGTTTTAAGATGGCAATGTGGTCTGAAGCTGAAGGGAAATAATGGAAAAGGTTTGGAAGGAGTTCAGTGCTCCGGAATCTGCCTGTCTTGCTGAAATCCGGCTGTGGAAAGGTGAAGTGCCACTCCAAAGACTGTATGTTGCTAACCAATAGCAACTAGCAAGGTGGAAATCAGGGGACTCATTGCTGCACACCGGAGCTGATAATTCCTGATCAAGCAAAAGACAGAACCTGCAATATGCACAGCTATAACTTGGAGCCAGGTTGGGGAACAGCTAACCCTTATCGAGTGGGGCTGACTGGACTGCAGGGAGCCATGGGTATGCGCCTGAGTGCTAGGGCACTCTGGACCCATTTAAGGGAGCTGTACTATGGTGGTCACTACTGGGTCTGGGTTCACTTGTGGCCTAAGAAGCCTTGTGTCTGTGCTCCTCTTCTCCAGCCTGCCTGGCAGGCTGAAGGTGACAAGCAGCCAGTCTCTGCAAGCAAATCAGAGGTGACAAGCTGCTAGATTCTGCAAGCAAGATTAAAAGTATTATACTGCCTGATCCTGTTACTTTAATTAACTTTTCCTGTTTTCCGTTTGTTCTGATGCCCCATGGCATCATTGATCTTCTCTCTCAAGCCCACCGAACAGAATCTGAGATCCTCCGTCTACAGAACCATGAGTAACCCAGGGCTTGCCCTGAACAAGGGGACAAAAATAAAGTTGCTTTGAAGTACCAAGTTTAAAGTTACCCATAGTAAAGTGTTCTGCAAGGACCCCAACGCTGGACAGCCTGTGGCACTGTATGGACCTGCACTGTTTCAGGGTACCCTGATAGACTGTAGGGGCACGGGTACCAGTGGGGGAGGAAGTTAATGTGCTGTTGCAGTGGGCACTGTGGTTTAAGCTGTTTTCTCTTATCTGTCAACTGCTGCAAAATCTATGTTTCCCCTTTCCCTAAATAAAAACTTTAAGGTCGTTACTGTTAAAGGTGGCTGTGAGTATATTATTAGTTACAGCCTTTAATTACATGTGTTGTACAGTGCTGCAGAACCCAGGGGTTATCTGTGTGTGGGGTGACAGGAAGGGGTGGTGGGTAAGTACAGCATCCCAGGGGGTTGTACTATTCAAACACATGGCCCACTGTTACTTTACTCTGGGTAGAGGCATCACACTATTTAATTTCTATCTTGGAAAGAATCTCCAATTTCTACTGAAACAGAACCCAGGCCCCTTAACCTGTGTAGCAGTCAGCAGGCAGGGGTAGTAGCCCACTGGCACACAGTGCCGGGGCTACACTTATTAGTGGAACAATGGCTTTTCTGCAACCCTTTGAGATTACACCTTGCTACAGTGTTGACCAAACCATACCAGAGTTCCAACAGAGATAACACTCTGCTATATGTCAGCCAGAGCTTCAGTTAAAGAGTGCCCTTTCTCTAGCCTTAACAATATTGCAGTAACCTAAACCATTGTACTAGGGTGGTCCCCTTTTGCCCGACACCCCGACAGCGAGACACGGAAAATGACTGCTACAGCGACAGTCACTGTAATGGTCCGTTTCTGTGTTTTGCCTTCCCCCAGTGTCCAACCCCCTCCCCGGACCAACTCCGACCTGGAGTTGGAATCCTAAAGTCTGGGGGTGTGGGGGGCGCAGTCACCCACAGAAAACACTGGAGGCTTGGGCAGCACAATACCTGCATTGGTATTGTGCCTTCGCTGTGTGGGAGGTTGTCGGGTTTACTGTCGACCTCACTTGGTGCTTCCATTTTACTAGCCTGTCCAGTCAAAAAGAACCTGGGCAAGTTTTCCACTTGGGCTATTTTCTATCCCTGCCCACCAAACATCAAGGGAAGGAAGCCAAATGCAAAGCTCATCTACTGTTAAGGTGTAGGACTACTCTGGTTTCAGTCCCAGTACACACCTTGCAACCCATTAGGCCCTGTGATTTATCCAAAAACTGACATACTAAGTCATTTGTACCTGGTATTGAAAAAAGTCCTATGAAACTCACCTCTTCTTTGGCCTTGTCCAACCAGGCCTTACCCCATACAGGCCATTGCTGAAAGTCAAGGATTACTTATGTTAACGTCAGCCCCATCTCCTTCTTTCCTATTAAAAGTAATAGAGGTAAGAGTGCACTATCACAAGAGCAAACCTCATTCCCATCATCTGGACAAAGTATAAAAGTATTTCACAGAATAATTCATCTATACGTATTCATTTTTCAAAGTACTAGTTAATACTTCCTTTAAGATTCTTTGAACATATAATCCATACTGTTAACTCCCCAAAAATTAAGGATAAACTAGTAATTACCCCAACCAAAGTTCATGCCAGACAGCGCCAAGAGACAAAGCCTGGCACAAGATCTCCAGTAAGTAATTACTATACCTAGTCACACCCCATCACTGTTGCTGAAGTTCCCAACTTGGTGATATTTCCGTATAATACTACAGTATAGTGGCATTCAGTGACCAGAGTTATTAGGCCTATTCATAAGGCCTCTTAAAAGCAAACCATATCAACTGTCCAGATTTGAGCTTACATATTAATGAAAGTGCTTTCTGATATGGTTACTACTACCCATACTCTAGCACATATCATTAAGGAGTGAAAATACAAAATCACACATGCCCACACAATGCAAAGCATCATGGGATGCATATGCAAATCACCACAAGATGTTATGCTGGTCCAACTTTAAGCAGAATTGCATGGTGCCAAAAGGCCTCTCACACAGTTTGCAAAGGGTACTAACAGAAGACATAGACATGTGTTTCGTCCTACCAGAACTCATCAGTATGCCTTGTCTGTTTGACACCCCAGTGGAATGGACCAGCTACCCTAAGACCCTAAGGTGAACCACAACATATCCAAGACACACTGTCTTAGGGTAGCTGGTCCATTCCACTGGGGTGTCAAACAGACAAGGCATACTGATGAGTCCTGGTAGGACGAAACACGTGTCTATGTCTTCTGTTAGTACCCTTTGCAAACTGTGTGAGAGGCCTTTTGGCACCATGCAATTCTGCTTAAAGTTGGACCAGCATAACATCCTGTGGTGATTTGCATATGCAGCCCATGATGCTTTGCATTGTGTGGCATGTGATTTTGTATTTTCTTGAAACTTGGCTTACCAGCCAAATGCCCTTTGGGTAACCTTGCCCCAGTGTTTGTGCACAGAGGTTCTTTGTCTTTTAAATAGTTTTTTATTTTAATGGGTTCACCACAACATATCCAAGACACACTGTCTTAGGGTAGCTGGTCCATTCCACTGGGGTGTCAAACAGACAAGACATACTGATGAGTCCTGGTAGGACGAAACATGTGTCTGTGTCTTCTGTTAGTACCCTTTGCAAACTGTGTGAGAGACCTTTTGACACCATGCAATTCTGCTTAAAGTTGGACCAGCATAACATCCTGTGATGATTTGAATATGCAGCCCATGATGCTTTGCATTGTGTGGGCATGTGTGATTTTGTATTTTCTTGAAACTTGGCTTCCCAGCCAAATGCCCTTTGGGGTAACCCTTGCCTCAGTGTTTGTGCACAGAGGTTCTTTGTCTTTCTCATTAAGGAGTGGCCTACATCGGACTATGCCCCCTTAACTTGCAGCATATGATTCACCTCCATTTCTTACCTACTTGACAATATTAAAGTGGCATTTGTAACCACCATTACTGGGCCCGACCAGGAGGCCCTCCATAATAGTCTGTACCTTAAGTCCAGATTATGCCTACATACTAACCAATCACTTTTTGTCTAGCAACTGCTGGCAACTGAGTACAGTGTTAAAAGATGGCCTATCCAGAGCTAAACCCAATATACCTCCAGCTCACATCGTGCCTCTCTTTCTTATTGGTTGATGCCATAATAAGAACTCCCAAGACTAAATGAAATATAACCTTGGTTTAAGCAGTACATCTTCATGACTGCCCTGAATGGCAAACTTAAGACAGCTTGTAGCAGAACCAGCCAGCAAAGAGGCTATACTGGATTTGGTCCTGACCAACGATGACAGGATCACAGATGTGGAGGTTGGCAGCACCCTTGGTACCAGCGACCACAGGACAGTATGGTTTAAGGTAACCACAGTGGAGGAGGCAAGCCATACAAGGATAAAGGTCCTAGATTTCAGGAAGGCTAACTTTAAGGAGATGGGTAGAAATCTCAAAAGAGCCCTAGCAGTGGAAGGTGCAGGAAGAGATGTGGAAAAACTGTGATCTAGACTCAAAAGAGTCATAAGAGAAGTAACAGGTCACTGTGTCAAAATGCATAGCAACAGTAAAAGAAAGAAAAGGCCATTATGGTTCTCGAAAGTAGTGGCCGAGAAAGTAAGGGAAACAAAAAGAGCCTTCAGAAGATACAAGAAAACACAAAAGGATGAGGACAGAGAACAATAGGTGGAGAAACAGATGGAATCTGGGAAAATAATTAGAAGGGCTAAAGCACAGACAGAGGAAGGTATAGCCAAGGGTATTAAGAAAGGCGATAAGACCTTTTTCAGATACATTAGTGAGAGGAAAAAGACCAGAAATGGGTTAGTTAGGCTGAAGAAGGAAGGAGGAGAAAGGATGAAGGATGACCTAGAAAAGACTGAGATACTAAACAAGTACATTTGCTCAGTATTCACCAGGGAAGGAGAGTGTGAGGGATGGAGACTCATTAAGAAGGGTATTCAGGGGAGGGAGAGAGGTAGACAACAGCCCATTCATGGTGGAAAGAGTCCTAGAAGAACTCGGGGAAAACAAAAGCAGGTAAGGCAATGGGACCAGATGGGATCCACTCCAGAGTACTAAAGGAATTCAGGGAAGTGCTGGCGGAACCCCTGGCTGCCCTTTTCAATGCATCACTAAAGATGGGGTAGGTACCTGAGGAGGGCAGATGTGGTCCCTCCTCACAAGAGTGGAAGCAGAGAGGAGGCAGGCAATTACAGGCCTGTAAGTCTGACCTCAGTAGTGGGGAATCTAATGGAGTCCTCACTTAAGGAGAGGATTGTGAAGTTTCTGGAGGATAGCGGGGCACAAGATCCAAGGCAGCATGGATTCTCAGCGGGAAAGTTCTGTCAGATGAATCTTATAGATTTCTTTGACTGGGTAACCAGGGTGGTAGATCGGGGAGGGTCGGTGGATGTGGCCTACCAGGATTTCAGCAAGGCTTTCAACACCATCCTGCACAGGAGATTGCTAAATAAATTGGGGAGCCTGGAAGTAGATCCTACGGTGGTAAAGTGGGTTGGGAACTGGCTAAGGGACAGGACACAGAGGGTGGTGGTATATGGCATGAATTCTGAGGAGATGGAGGTGACCAGCAGGGTGCCACAGGGATCAATGCTGGGGCCAGTCCTATTTAATGTCTTCATTAGCAACATTGCAGAGCATCTGGAAGGAAATGTGTGCCTCTTCGCAGATGACACCAACATTTGCAACAGAGTAGACACACCAGAGGGAGTGGAAAAAATGAGAAAGGACCTAAGTCTGTTAGAGGAGTGGTTGAGAGTCTGGCAGTTGAGTTTCAATGCTAAAATGTGCAGGATCATGCACCTGGGTCACAGGAATCCAAGGGAGGAGTACAGGATGGGTGGGGAAATTCTGGGCACCTCTAGTCAGGAAAGAGACCTGAGGGTTATCATATCTGATGACCTGAAGGTGGCCAAACAGTCTGAAAAGGCTGCGGGGAGAGCAAACAGAATGTTGGGGTGCATAGGAAGGGGCATAACAAGAAGGAGGAAAAAGGTGGTGATGCCACTGTACAGATCACTGGTGAGGCCTCAGTTGGAGTACTGTGTCCAGTTCTGGAGACCACATCTCCAGAAGGACATTGACAAAATAGAGGCAGTCCAGAGAGGGGCAATGAAGATGGTACATGGACTGTACCAGAATACCTAAAGGAAAGATTTAAGGACCTTAATATCTATTCATAGGAGGAAAAAAGGGAGATGGGAGATATGATAGAGACTTTCAAGTAACCTATGGGAATAAACAGGGTAATGGTGGAAAGCATATTTCAGAGAAAACTGCACAAGAACAAGGGGTCACGATATGAGGTTGAAGGGTGGAATGCTCAGGGGTAATGTTAGGAAGTAGTTTTTCACTGAAAGGGTGGTGGAGCCATGGAACTGCCTTCCAGCAGAAGTGGTGGGGGCAAAAATAATACAGAGGTTTAAGAGTGCATGGGATAGACATAAGGGTACACTGGAGATGTGCAGAGCAGGAGAGCTGCAGATCAAATAGGATCTGGGGCTGCAGCAGTGAGTAGGGAAATGGGCAGACTAGGTGGGCCTTATGATCTTTATCTGCACACAGATTCTATGTTTCTATCTTAGGATCCCTATGCCAGCTATGGTTTACCCTCAGTTAATCTTGGTCAAACACCTAAAGCAAAGGCCAAAATCAATTTCATGCAAGACCACATATAAGAGTAAGTTCACAATAGCGTGCAAATACCTCTTTACCAGACAAGTCAAAAAAGTGAGGATATGTCTATTTTCCCCTATCTAAAATGAATATGTTACTTGCCTTCTGTTCTATAACTTCAGGACAGGATTCACAAAAGAGATGCGCTGGGCGTGAATGAGATGTGCTGGCACATCCCAAAGATGTACCATGGAATGATTCACAGATAGGGCAGATGCCCCGGTGCATCCCAGATGCACTGCACTGAACAGATTGCACCATAGATGCATGTAAATGATATGCGGTGCAACTAGAGGTGGCATACACATACATACACAGCGAAAAGCAATTCACAGTGCAAAAGGAAGGAGCAACTACAGAGCAAACACGCCGCAAGTATCAGATATGCCACGGAAAGATAAGTATAAAAGAAACAGACTTAAGTGCAAGCCATCAACAGGCCAGCAGCAACAATAGAGAAGCCAGCAAACAGAGATAGGGAGAGAGACCAGCACAGAAGCATGGATGGTGCACCATTCCTGATGGTGGGAATGATAATGGAGATGAGGAGACTGTGGGGAGGAGGAAGATACCGTAGGTGGCCGGCCCCACAGTGGCATCGTGCCAGACTGTCATTTGAGTAGCTCACTGACACGGAAACAGTAGGCTGATACCGCCTGAATTTGACTATTCTGAGGCAGCTCTGTGAGCTGTGCCATGAGGAAATGCAGGCACCCACTGGATGAGGTCATGCCATATCAGTGGAGACCAAGGTGACGACAGTAATGTGCCTGCTCGCCATGGGAACCTTCCAGAGGCCATCTGGGGACACCACTGGCATCTCTCAGGCATCCACCTCCTGTCTCCTCACATAATTCCTCACTGGACTGCTACCACATGCTTCAGAATACATCCACTTCTCAAGCACACAGGCAGTGCAGACAGAAGCCATGCGGCAGTTCTACATACATGGCCCATGCTGTGGTCAGCTGTGTCTGCCAGTCCATGGCCATGGTGGCACATGTGCTGTGCTGGTG
Organism: Neoceratodus forsteri; assembly: GCA_016271365.2. Lineage (NCBI taxonomy): Eukaryota > Metazoa > Chordata > Ceratodontiformes > Ceratodontidae > Neoceratodus > Neoceratodus forsteri. The sequence goes on from CM057451.1 coordinate 492,883,746, forward strand.
CCAATCAGGCTAGTGGAACACTCCCACTGTTGGATCGGCATGGTGTAGCACTGGCAGGCATCATGGGTCCATTGACTGCACCCATGTGGCAATCCGTGCAGTACCTGGTGATGACACAGTAACATACATAAACCACAAGGGCTACCACACTATAAACTGCCAGGTGGTGTGCAATGTCACAGGGCGCATCAGCAATGTCTGTGCCACACACCCTGGGAGCACACAAGATGCCTTCATATGGCACCATTCTTCCCCCTGCCACAGATTTGAGGCAGGTGACATGCTGAGTGGCCACTTAATAGGAGCATGGGACATGGCAACCTGCCACATAACAGGACACTATGGCACAGAATAGGAAAGGGGTGCAGGTGTGCAGGTAGCATGATGCACAAAGCGCAGAGGGTATAGCAGATGTGGGAGAGCGATGGGGGACAGTGCCACAGGCAGGCAGCAACCAGTACAGGGTGGCACATATACAATGCATGGAATGTGGGGTGCAGTGCCATGGGGGCATGTGTGGCAGGGTCTAGTGCAACACATGCAGGCAGCGGGTGCTGCCACCATGCATAATGGGCTGGACAATGGTGTGTGAGGCACATGTGAATGCAATGGCATGTGCGGCCTGGGGCCAACAGCATCAGCAGGGCCAGACAACAGCAGGTGGAAGGGAGAGGTAGGATGGCAGGGAAGGGACAAACACACACAGCTGTGCAGCATGGTTTGGGGGAGAGCATGCTGCACATGTGACCAGTATGCTAACAGCCACCCTTGCACCCCATAAGTGACGTGGCATACTCACTGAGACCCCGGCTCCTTACCCCCATCCCATGGCCTGGAACAGAGGTGGATGAGCAGTACAACGAGGCACACACCGCTACGCTCACCATCATAGAACGTGTCTTCGGCATGCTGAAGATGCACTTCCGGTGCCTGGATAGGTCAGGTGGGGCCATACAGTACTCCCTGAGAAGGCCTGTGGCATATCCCTGGCCTGTTGTGTATTACACAACATGACCATTGACCGTGGAATAGCTGTCGAGGCCAGTGAGAGTGACAGTTCCAGGGAGGAGGAGGAGGAGTGTGGGGAAGGAGACGCACCACCACAGGCATGCAGACGGGACCACCAATGGCACGGCATGACCCACATCTGGCTGCAAGAGCATGGCACTACAGGAGCACACTGGTGGAGGAGTACTTTGGGAACTACAGGTGAGTAGCACAGGTTTGTATAGTGGAGGTGGACAATGGTGACAACAGGTAGTAACATAGGTGTGCAGTGCATGGTGGACACAGCACAACGCACATACAGCCCCACACAGGCACACACACAACATATGCCACACAGTGGTGGCAGGGCAGCAGTGGACCGCAGACATGCCAGGGACCAAGAGGCCTACACACACACACACACACACACACACACACACACAGACACACCATGCAATACACACATGTGCCACAATGACAGTGCTAGGGATGGCATGGATCAGTGTGCACTGCTGCTGGCACACAGGCACAGCAGACACTGGACTGCACTCATCACATCCATGCCACATGGCACAACAGTGGTGCACACAGATATGCAGGTGGCACTGCACAGGGGGCCCATGATGGTGGTGCACTGAGGCAGGCGCATGCTACCCATGTCACCCCAGGCATCGGTATCCAGGCACGCTAGACACAGAGGTGGTAAGTTCAGTTGCCATTGGATCGAGGACCTGGACATCACAGGGCAGCACCACAGACACATGAGCGGCCTCTGCCATGACTGGTGGATGCAGCCGCAGCAACACCCCTGTAGGGGTACTGCAATAAGACCATGAACGGGTGCTCATTGGTGTGGTGGCCCCACAAGCCATGTCTGTGCCAGGGATGTGGGCATTGTGACATGTGGCAACGGCATCAGCAGCAATGGGCCCACCTGATGCCACTGCCTGGGCATGTAGGAGGTGCTCCTGTGTGTCCGGCTGGAGGTCCAACAGCCACGGCGTGCACGAGATGCACATGCTGCCTCAGCAGTGGCTGAAATCTGCTGCAGAGCTGCGGTCATACCCACCTGCAGTAGGCATGCCTCTGCCAACATCTGGGCACACCATGTGACTGCAGACTCATGCTCCAGGACCATCAGCATCTGGAATCCCCTGAATTTTGCATGTAAGGATGCCTGCCCCTCCACAGTATCTCACAGGAGGTAGGCATAGCCCTCAATCTTGTCAGGGGGTGATGGCTCACGGTGACGTTGTGGACAGGTGGGTGATGATCCAGCCTGCTGCAGGGCCTCTATGGGTGGTGGTTGCACCATGGCAGACTGCGGCATGGGTGGGGCATGGGCATGCATGGCCCCATCACATCTGCGGCAGGTGGAGTCACTGGCCAATGGCACCTATGTGTGTCCCACAGCACCTGGACATGATGCGCTGGATGACCCCACTGAAACACCAGGACTGGATGCAGAGGGCACAGCACCCACCACCATGGGCAGCTGTGTGGACTCTGCAGCCATGCCATATGCAGCAGGGCCACCAACTGTGTCAGGTGCCACCTGTGCAGGCACCTGTGTGCTGCTTGCCCCACTGTTGATCATGTCTTCCTGTATCTTTGTGGCATTGTCATCTGCAGGGACATCGTTGTACACCCCTGGCGTGCCTGATGCCAGCACAAGTAGGGCATCAGCAATATCCACTGCAACCGCTTGTTCATCATCAGACAAACCCAGTAGACCCTCCAGCCATGTGGTGACATGTGCGCCAGCAGTGGCAGCAATGGCTGAAGGGTCTGATGGGTCTGCCATCACTGATGCTGCAGTTGGTGACACTGGTGCAGTGGATGGTCCAGGGATGGCACCATCCCCGTCGTGCCTGCAGTCTTGTGTGACGGGCCAGCATCACTGCCTGCTAAGGCATCCCGTGCAGCTGTGAACATGGCTGCACCTGTGGGGTGTGATGGAGTTGTGGAAAGAAGAAAGGAGAACATGGTCAGTGTCAATAGATAATACAGTGGCAAACAGACATCAGTGTGTCACAGTGTTGTGCCATGGTTGCGCATGACAGTCCCTGGCACAGCTATGCAATGCCTGTAATGCTGCTTCAGCCATGCGCCAGCTGTGACTATGGCTGCATGGTGACTGGACATGTCCACATGACACCATGTGTGCCAGTGCTACACCATGCCGATCCAAAAGTGGGAGTGTCCCACTAGCCTGATTGGCACCGGCACAGCACATGTGCCACCATGGGCATGGACTGGCAGACACAGCTGACCACAGCATGGGCCATGTATGGGCCACTGCCACATATGGCACAGGCCACAGGCACACAGTTGCATAGTAGCACACATTGGGTCTGGCATGGCGGCCATGGTACACACACGTGACCTGACACGTGTCATGGGCATGGCTACTCACAGTGCTGCGATGGGCTGCCACCCATCTGGAATCCCCCTCCAGGGACATGCTACTCAGTGGACCAGGAAATGGTGGCCACTAGCAGCTCCTCTTTTGCGCTGAGGTGCACATCGTACGGTGGACCACACCCTGTCCTGCACAGTGAGGCTTCATGTGGGCTACCTTCTCCTTGGCCCTCCACTTCCCATCATTGAGGTGCTTCCGACACTCCAGGGGGTTCCGATTGTACTTGCCCACAGCATTGACGTGGCATGCCACCACCTCCCAGCCCTCTTCCTATGCTTCACAGCTGACACCCCTGCCAATCAGGACATCCCGGCACAGGTTCTACGCCTCTATGAGGGCCTTCTCCTCATCCTTTGTAAAGTTTGGCCACCTGCGATTGGTGGCACATTCTGCTCTAGACAGTCTGGCATCTGTGGGAGAGAACAGACTGACATTATACATGCACATGCAGGTTCCTGTGTGCCCAGTACCGCCATATAGTGGCCGCAGTGTTCCACCACAGCAACCAGCTGACAAAGGCCTGCAGACAGTGCATGTCTTTTGTGATGCATGGTCTGTTGGGGTGGTCTGTGCTGCATCCACTGTGGTCCTCTGCAATGCCATGGATAGCTACACATCCATGGACATGCCACAAGTGTTGCATGTCCAGATACACATGCAGCTAGCCTGGCCATCACTGACACTATGCACACCTCACTGTTTGTGCATGCACAGCAGCCAACAGTATCCCCCCCTTCCTGTCATAGAGTGGCCTGTGGGACAGTGTGTGGCACAGAATGGTGTGCTACAGGTATCCCTGCACATGTCTGGATGGCAACAGGCTGTCCACTGACCATTGTATTGTGTGGATTGGCTACACTGGTAATGGTATAGTAAAACAGTACTCATCTTCAAGGCTGTGAATCCTCTCGGTCACCTAATCTCAGTGTGGGCTGAGTTGGGAGCATTTATGGCTCTGCGCATGCAAATGAGGACTGTGGCAGTGATAATGAGATGCTAAACAGCTGAGATGTCTCTAAATACGTTAATGGGCTAATCTGGGTGCATTGTCTGTGAATTGCATAATTGCCCTCAGCTGATCCCAATCAGCATGGCACATCTGCTGCATTGAGCCCATTTCCAAATGGCGCATTACCAGCGCATGCGTGGTGCATTCAGGGCATCTTCCTGAATGGAGTGCAAGTGCATGGATGCATTCTGCGTGCATGCGCTGTGTATGCTGTACGGCTGGCGCTGCAATGCATATGTGCAATTGGGCCGACAGTCGCATCATGGACATGCATATAGTACATGTTATGCAGTGCCATCTGTATGTGCATGCACTTCCATATCCACGATGCACATTATGCCACCTGTCCGAAGTTGTGCGCTGATCGCGTGTTACATGCCATAGCGCGTCATTGTGCAACTGTGCATCACAGGCACCATGCGCGATGATGTGTGACACACATATCGTGGTGGACCATGAACTGGTCAGACCTGGAACTGCTTCACCTGGTGGCCCTGGTGATGCAGGTGGAGGGCCAGCTATTTGGGTGGGAAGACCTGCTAGTGGGCTGACATTGCACAGCAGCTGGTGCTCCGCACTGGGTGTTTTCCACACAGGGGAACAGTGCAGACACCAGTATGGTGACCTCATGCAGTGGGACAGTGCATGGCTGGAGCAGTTGAGGAATCATGCATGCAAGAGTGCACTGCCACACCCAGGTATGTATCACGCGTGCATGTGCAGCACAGGCACTTGTGGTGTGGGGATGGTGCACAACTCAACATCACACTCACATGGGCACTAAACAACTAAACAACACATGCACACTTGGGTATGACTGCACCTGCCCTGTGGTGCCCTGTCATGCATGCCACATGAGGTGGGCCACTCTGCAGTGGTGTGTATGTGGGACAGGTACACTGTGTCATGCATGGGGTGGGACCACCATTTGCAGTGCATAACCATGGCTGGGCACTTTGGGGGTTCAGGCCAGGGTGCTGTGTGCAGTTGCACAATGGCAGACCATTCAATGGTGTTGCACTGGCCATTTACACCATCACTGCATGCCAACACTGGTGTTGGGGGTGTTTGTAGCATGTCATACCTACTCATAGCAGTCTCTGTCTTTTGTGTCCTGCAGGGCCAGAGGCCAGGTGGCAGGCCACAGAGGCTGCTGAAGAACGCAGGTGGGGGGCCATGGACAAAGCATGGCATGCTGGTTGTATGAGTGCAGGTAGGTGGCTATCTTGTGCATGCAGTGTCTGTCTGGTGGGGTGGGCTTCTGCTCGGTGGGAGTTGTGTGTCTTCAATGGTACTTAGTATCTGTTCTCTGTGTCCCTTCTGTAGGTCCCTAGGATGGTCATGGTGTGGCAGGACATGGATGGCCACTGGGACAATGCCACGATGTGGGGCCTGGTGTGCAGAGGGCCATCAGGGAGGCATTGCAGCCCATCATGTGTCAACAAGGCCAGATGATATGGACCATTGCAGCTGTTGTACAACTGCCGTTGGCACGTGGTCGCCGGTGGGTGTGTGGACATGTCACTCGGCCATGCCCAAAATTGTATATATTGTAAATAGTGTGTTTCCTACTATATAGTGTGTTTCCTACCTCCCTCCCTCCCTACATATGTGGCTGTCCCCATCCCCTGTGCCCATCCCTACATCCTGTCTGCTCCCCCCATTTCACACCTGTTGTTGCTGCACATTGTCCCTCACACCCCATCCCTTGTTCTACATAGTCCTGTATATAGTTTAGTTTACCTTTGTATATATTCTTGTTGTTGTTGCTGGTCTGATTTTTGTATTAATTATTTTCTTATCTAACACATTGTCTGTGGTCCTTCACTGTTCCTTGGGCCTGTGATTGTTGTTGTCTCCTACTCTTCACTGTCCCCTTGCTGCAATACCCCTGTCTGCTTCCGTGTTTGCATGATCTGCTTCCCCCTGCCTCCCCCAGCCTCTGTGTGGACACACTGTTACCTGTGGCATGTGGGTGGTCCTCATGTCCTGCTAATCATGTTTATGCCCATGGTCTGTGTGTGCTGCTTGTGGCATGCATACACTATTAGTCTGTGGCCCTGTGTGTGGTGTCCTGTGGTTGGGGGTCTGGACTGGCTGTGTGCCACTATGGTGGTACTGTGTGCCATCCAAAATATGCCACGGTGTCACCCTGTGTGGCTTCCCACATGACCGCAGTATTGGCCACTAGTGGTGTTGGCCTGGTCCAGTGGCCAACACCTGTCTGCTTGCTTTCCCCCACTGTTGTGTGACACCATGCCGGCAACAGTGTACCTATTATGTGTGCCTGCCATGGGCCTCTGTGGGGTGTGCCTTGTGCTTCTGGGTGTTGTTTTTCATGCCCAGTCTTGGTATTGTACCTTATTTGGCCACTGTTGTGCCCTTGTCCACTCTGGTTTATCCATTTGGTCATGTGTTCCTCTCTCCTTTGTCCTACTGCATTGTCCCCTGTTGCTCCCACATGCCTTGCTGGGTTGCTCTGTATTCATTGTTCTGCTCCCCTGGGTGGTTGTGTGCATCCAGGATGCGCTGGCACATCTCCAATTGAGCCATACCCTTGCCGCACGATTCGCAGTGGGGTTGCGCATGGTGTATCACTTTGTGCATCGCTCTGCATTTGGTGGACGCATCCTATTTGCACTGGCACATCTCATTTGTGCCTGGCGCTTCTCTTTTGTGAATCCTGCCCTTATAGTCTAATCTAGTCTATTCTGTGATTTCAAAATGAACCTCTAGGAAAATATGGCCCATTAATATATTGATATTAACTAGCGTTTAGCCCCCATGTTTAGGTCTTTAGGGTGCTGAAGTAAAATAGCATAAAACATAACTATCAGTTATTTAGCTACTAAAATAAAACACATGTACATTCATAACACATGTGTAATATAATACAATACATAGCTACATAGAGTCTGTCAGCAGATAAGGTCCCTCGGCCCTTCTAGTCTTCCCATTTGTCTCACCTTTTAGTTACACTGCAGATTGTAGCTGATCTGCGGCTTCCCATCCCCTTCCCTGCTTCTAGTACTCCCTTGTGTCTGTCCCGCACATTTTTGAATTCCTCCACCATCTTTGCCCCCTCCTCCCCCACAGGAAGGCTATTCTAAGCAGTCGCCACCCTTTCTCTAAAGAAGTACTTCTGTGCATTACTCTTGATTCTACTTCCCTCCAACTTCATATCATGTCCCCTAGTACCTGGCCATCCCTTTTCTGAAAGATGCTACTCCTCTGTACTTCATTTATCCCTTTAAGGTATCTGAGTGTCTCTATCATGTCCCCCTCTCCCTCCTCATCTCTAGAGAATACATATTGGTGTCTTTCAGCCTCCCCTCATATAATTTTTGGTGCAGCCCCTGTACCATTTTTTACAGCCCTTCTTTTGGACTGCCTCCAGTCTGTCTATGTCCTTCCTGAGATGCGGCCTCCAATACAGGACACTATACTCCAGATGAAGTCTCACCAGTGACTTGTACAGTGGCATCATCACCTTCCATTTTAGGGCTGCAATGGGCATAGCCCTGCAGACCTCTTGCTACAGTAAAAGGACACAGTGCAACCCTTGTGATGGAACAACATGTTGGACATGGAGCACAGTTGACTCTATTGCCCTGGAGCACTCCGTTCCTTGTCTCCAGGGGCACTGTACTATTTTTGTAAAACATGCTGACATACTGATCACGACACTGGGGGATTGGGCACCCCAGTATCACTCTTATTTTCTGGAGGGTGCTGAGATGGAGGGTCAGGTGGGGGGATATCTATTATTTAAAAGAAAACAAGAATCGGTGGTCACGGCACACTCTGCCATTTCCAAGATGGCCTCCACAGTCTACAGCGCATGCACGACTACTAGGGCATGTGCAGTACCTTGTGGCGCTCATCTTGGAAGCAATGGTGTGTGCCATGACCTCCAATTCTTCTTTTCATTTAAATTATAAATATCTCCTATCTGATCCTCCCTCTCAGCACCCACCACCCTACAGCATTCAGAAACAAAACAATGATACTGAGGGTGCCCAATCACCCAGTGTCACGATCATGTGCCTCAATTCTTTTTTTCCCCCCAAACCTGACCAAACAACAAAGTTATGAGCCTACATTGAATTTTCAAATGCAGGCTCATAGCTCTGCTCTTTTTCAATATTATTACCCTATATTTTCAACATAGCCATTTCTTTACAGTGCCTCATGAATGTGACAGCTGTCCTTTTTCAACTCCTGCCCAAAATGTGTTTTTGCATTCTGAAAGTTGATTTCACAGTCCCTGCGCAAAATCACCTTTAGGCCAGGAGCTGAACATTTGTTCTTCCCTTCTTCATGAGGCAGGGTCTTAACAAGGCTATGTTGCAAATTTGCTGTAAACATACAAAAAAAACACATTTTCCATATTTTTACCCTAACTTAGTCACCTGCAGTCCTATTGGCTCTGGTCAGAATTTATTCTACTGGTAATGCTCTCCCAATGCACCCCAAAATCCTGCTGGCCCTTCTAACAGCATTTTCACACTATCCGGCTACCTTTAGGTCCTCAGATATAATCACTCCTAGATCCCGCTCCTGTATGATGGTTGATAGTACCCCCTTCCACTGAGTACCCCTCCCTTGGGTTACCATGTCCTAAGTGCATGATTTTGCACTTTTTTGCATTGAATCTTAGTTACCATACATTTAACCATTCCTCCATCTTGACCAGGTCTCTTCTCATTTTTTTCCCCCCCGCGTGTGTCGACCATATTTCAGATCTTTGTGTCATCTGCAAAGAGGCATACCTTCCCCTCCAGTCCTTCTACAATGTCACTTATGAAGACATTAAAGAGAACTGGACCCAGCACCGATCCCTGAGGCACCCCACTGGTAGCACCCCTTTCTATGGACTGAACTCCATTCACTACCACCCTTTTAGTCCTACTGCTCAACCAATTTCTAACCTGGTTTACTACTATGGATCTTACTGCCAGGTTGGTCAATTTGTTTGTTATCCTTTTATGCAGATGGTATCGAAGGCCTTGCTAAAATCCAGGTAAGCCGCACCTATTGACCCTCCCTGATCTAGCTTCCTTGTCATCAAGTCAAAGAAATCCATCAGGTTTGTTTGGCAAGACCTGCCATGAACCCATGCTGTCTTGGATTCTGCTGTCCATTGGATTCAAGGTATGTCACAATCTTTTCCTTGAGTACTGATGCCATCAGTTTCCCTATCACTGAGATTAGGCTGACTGGCCTATAGTTACCAGCCTCCTCCCTGCTCATGCTCTTATGGAAAGGGACAACATTCGCTATCTTCCAGTCTGCCGGAACCACACCTGTTTCCAATGATTTGTCGAACAAGCCTGTCAGTGGTGCTGCAAGCTCCTTTCTAAGTTCCTTGAGAATTCTGGGAAGTATTCCATTTGGCCCCATAGCCTTTTCTACTTTCATTTTTTCTAGTTCCTTTAGGACTGTCTCCACTGTGAACAGACTGGCATCTACACACCGCACCCCTTGATATGTCTTACACCTATCTGTGGTCCATCCCCTTCCCCTTCAACTGTGAACTCCGAACAAACATATTTGTTCAGGATTTCTGCTTTTTCCTGGTCTCCTTCTGCTGCCCCCCCTTCCCCTTTTTAGTCTCATGATCCCACCTCTGATTTTTCTCTTTTCTCTAATATACAGTAGCTAAAAAAGGCCTTGTCTCCTTTCTTAATTGCCCTGGCTATTCTTTCCTCTGTCTGAGCTTTGGCTTTGCCTCTGCATTTCTCTGTATTTTCTGAATGCTAACCTTTTTTCCCTCACCCTCCCTGCCTCCTCTTTTGAGAACCAGAGTGTTTTTTTTTTTCTTCTTTTTTCACTTATTTGCCTAACGCAGAGGCTCATGATTTCCGTTATGGCTCCCTTAAGATGTGCCCATTGCTCCTCTATATCCCCCTTTCCAACTCTACCCCCTAGGACTTTCTTCAGATGTGCCTCTAGTTTTGTAAAATTGACCCATCTGAAACCCAGGACTAGAGAAGTGCAAAGTCTGCAAAATTCACTCCGTGAATGAATTCACAAATTTCGCAGAATCCATGGAGTGATTTTCACACACTACATGCATTTTGCAGTCCACGAATTCAGAAAATTCAAGGGCAGATTGTGCAATTCCACCTGTGAATTTTGCACTTCATTCGCAAATTGTGCACAACACAACACAAAAAATATATATGGCACAAATTTCATGCAAATCACCCAAAGTGAATTTCAGGTGGTCAGCTATAACTCCACAAATTTTGTGAAGTGAAAATTTTCACCACTTTGTGCAAACTTTGCTGGTGAAGTTTAACTTTGCAACACCTCTACACAGGACCCTTGCCCTTGTGTGACTGGATTCTTCTACTGTCTTCACTTTAAAACACACCGTACAGTGATCGCTGGATCATGACATCACATCACATTGGGTTCAGAGGGATCCCAGTCACTCAAAGTAGGAGAGTTAATATTTAAAATCAGTTCAAGTCAGTTCAAAACTCCTTATATATCTTGCTGAGTTTCTGGAAACAACATTAAAATATAATAAAAGGTTAACTGTTTAGGCAGAATTACCCACTGTGATTAGGTCAGAATAATTATCTATTTATATTACCCAAAAGGCAATATTTTATTTTTCGTGCATGTCACCAGCTTCAAGGATTGCAGGAAGTATTAGAAATATCCAGCACAATTCGGCTGCTAAAAATGTGTAAATGAGGGAAATTATCTTGAGAGTACCTTGAAGTGCTTTATACAGGATACCATTTCCATAACCAAATTAGGACCGGTTAACCAACCTGAGACAGAGCAATAAACAGTAAGGAAATGGCAATAAGTACGTTATTCTACTGTCAAGGAGTTCACCAGTTTAGATACATCCAAAGCACAAATTTTCAAGGGGTCCCAAGTGCAGTCTTCCCAAGAGGGCTGTTCCTTTCCCGGTCTCCCAAACTTTATGCCTTTACTGTAGTCAAATCTCCATTGTAGTCATCTGGTAAATAAAACAAAGATAAACACTCTACTAAGTGTAATAAATTTCATAACAACTATATAAAATGGAAACCCTTCCCGAGCCTGGTTAACAGTGGCATACCTTTTTAAAACACAGAGTCAGCATTTCAGCACCTATAGTGTACACAATATGGGTTTTCTTGGGTTTTTATAGCACAATATCAGTTTTGCTGTGTCTTATGCCACAGTATGGGTTTTCCTAGGTTTTATGCTACAATATAGGTTCTCCTAGATGTTATGATGCAATGTGGGTTCTCCTATGTTTTATGCTTCAACATGGGTTTTTCCTGAGTTTTATGCCACAACATGGGTTCTCCAAGGTTATATGCCACAAAATGGGGTTTTCTAGTTTTATAATAAATAATAATAAACTTTATTTATAAAGCACCTTTCCAAGAGATCAAGGTGCTGAACATAAAATCCCTATAAAACACATACAAATAAATAACACATTTTCAAACATTTCATTAAATCAGAGATAAAATCAGATATTCCAATTAATATAATTATCAATGGCAGCATGGCCGTAAGTAATGCATTCTATCAGTTGGCACTGTCAGGGAAAGCTAAACCAAATAAATATGTCACTGTGGGTTTTATGCCACGATATGTTTTTTTATGGATTTTATGACACAGCATAGGTTTTCATGTTTTTGGTGCCGCAATATCAGTTCTCCTGGGTTGTATGCCATAACATGCGTTTTCATGGGTTTTATGCCCGACATGGTTTTTCTGGATGTTGTGTTGTAGCATGGTGTTTCCTAGGCTTCATACCACGTCATTAGTTTTCTGGGGTGTTATGCTACAACAAAAGAGGCCAAAAAGAATTGGATAATGTTCCACTAATATACAGAGGAGTAAACCAGGATCTAATGTAGTACTTTGCAGTAAATGATGTTACAAAATACTGCATGACAAGAGGGCTTAATTGCCATTGAATTACATACTGTTCCCTGCAGCATACTGCAGCATTTTGCAGTAGTACTGTAAGGTATAGCATTGCATCATGTCTGGCATCGCAGCACGAAATGATCTTACAATGGTTTGTAATCCTGATACAATGTTTCATGCTTGGACATGCAATTAGTGGATTGTTATGTTAGAAGGGCCTTTCAGTCTTGTTTATTTTAAATTCACTTATTTATGGTGTGTGTCTCTTTAAAGGTTGTGTATTTATAATGTGTTTGCATATTGCCATCATGCCTCATAATAAAGGTCAGGCTATAGTCAAAGTACTAGGGCTTTGTCAGCATCCTCCAGACTTAGGACAAATAAATGTATTGACAACTTTATTCTCCACTCTTTATTGTGTTCTGTTTCTCACCCTGAGTATTGACTTTGTTCTGCACGGATTTGTTTTGGCACTGGCAACCCAGGGACAGCACTGGTGGTTACTCTCCTGTACATGATGCACTTCTATCACTGTATCGTTCACCACTTGGGGCTGGTGGTACAGATGCTTTGCTGTGACTGGACCAGGTATGTTTGTGAGATTGCTAAGAGATGATTGATCAGATGACTAGTGGTTACTGTGTATAACACAAATTACAAAGAAGTAGTGCCTGTGCGTGTGATGCTTTACTTAATGTTTGTGGAGCAATAACAGTACACAAGCCAATCTAGCGATTGTACTGTATCACAAACAGCAGTAGCAAATAAAAAAATCACTGCTACTAAGAAGGTGTAAGTAAAGGACAAGCTGTCTAGTCAAACGTGGAACCGAGCAAAGAACTGGCACACACTCACAACACAGCGAGTCATGCTTGACCCACTAAGAACTACTGCAGTTTAATTTAAAAAAACGTTGCACAGAGCTTTGCTCACACAGGGAGCAGACTCATAAAAAATACATATTTTACACACATAGGCAACTCATGTGCAGTGAGTTGCAGAAGGGGGCAGTAAGCCAACACACTTCTCAGTTGTACAGGGATCCAAGCCTGGAACCATATGACTAACAACAGTAATTCAGTGAGTAAAGCTGGATCCACTGAGAGCAGCAGCAGTTTTATTCAAAAACTGCATGCAGACAGCTGTGCACATGCAGGGCCCAGCCTCATGAGAAAAATGCATTAAGCATGGACATGAAAGTTGTGTGTGAAAGGCTGAAGCAGCACATCTCTGGAATACCTTGATGGTGCAGTATGAGGGGGCAAACAACTGCACACTGGAAAAAGATTTAAATAATTGTGCTAGATAGTACATATCAGGAGCTTTACTAACAAAGTAGTGCTGGAGGACCCAAAACCCTGACACTGACTCCAGAACTCGGCCCAGCAGCAGAGACTGAAATCGGGGATTGCCAGAGCCTGTAAGAGGTAAAGTGTCCTGCACTACAGCCTGACTGTTGTGAAGCACTTCCCACCTGCTTGCCCCAACCACCCAGGGTCGGCGCTCCATATTATTGCTGCTGGCAGGTCACGTGTCACACCCTCCTTTTTACTAAGTGCCCACTTTCCCATTTGCAGGTTACAGGCACCAACCACTAGGGGTCACTGCACTTTCCACTCTAGCTCCTCTGTCCTCTCTATATCCCTCCTAGCTCCTACCTCACAGCTGTCCCACTAGAGGTCACTGCAGTTCCCTTGGATTCCTTCTACTACCTACTTTCTGCACTCATCCTATCTCTAAGCAACTGCTAGTATCAAACCTGGTACCCTTCTCTCTAAATTCTACTGACTATCCTCTAAGCCACTGAACCAGGCCAACAACTTCCTCTATTTTTATGCTCTTAACCATACCTCACTCCCTCCTGCCCAGATTTAAAATATTGGCCCTGTCTACACTCTGTCCAAACCCAGTACCCTTACAGTCAAAGTCAGCTGCTCTACCTCTGCGCCACAGTGCCTACCTATTTTATTACTACCTTCTAAGCCTCTTAATCACTTCCCTACCCAATCTGCCAAAATATAAGTTTACCTCTTCTTCCTGCTGCCTTGCAGGATTTGAACCCTGCACCCTTGTTTCCAAGGTCCCCAGTTCCACCACTCACCTAGAACACCTGCATATTTTACTGTAGGATTTCATAACTGTAAAGAACAAGACTAACCCTGTGACACAACTAAAGTGTTATCTAAGTGCTTATATAAACCTGAACCCAACTCTTGTTGCTACAGCCAACAGTCTAGCTCTCTCCTATTACCTCCGATCAAGATTTTTGACCTTGGCTGTATGCACTTCAGGCATACACTACCATCACACTTATAATAGCAACTAAACTCAGAGGACCTCTCACTACTATCTCCTCTTTCATCCTAGTCTCCATTCTTTCCTCACTTCAGCTCCACCAGCCTTCCCAACTATGCACATGCACCCCTGCTCACCAGCTCTCTCTTCTCCTCCTCCTCCCTTTGCCTTCCACATACCCTAGTGTCCCTATTAACCTCAGCCTCCACTCTCGGTGTGTTCCTACCTACCCTCTGTCCTCCCCTCCTCCTTTACCACTGCTCCTACCCTCCCTCCTCCCCACACATCCCATATGCTCCCTCCACCTCACCCCTTCCAGACATCACCTGTCCTCCCCAGCCGCTCTTTTGCACTTGTGATCACCAGGCCTTCTCTGCCTGTGCTACCTTACCACCCTTGTCACAACCAAACCCCATTCCTTATTCTATTGCTCCCTGTAAACTCTCCATCTGCCTCCCTCTGACCAGAGCAATCTCTCCTTCTGCTCCTACACAGGGAACATACACCTAAACCCAGGCCCTGCCCCCATCCACCCACTCAGCCCACTGGTCTTCGAGTAGCCTCCATGAACATATGCAGCCTGCTGACGAGAATTTGGCGTCCCCTACAGTGCTTGGGCCATGGCTCACCAACCAGACATCCATAGCCCTGAGTTGAAACCTGGCTGTCAAATCAACTCCCCTGACTCCTTTGTCTCCCTCCCAGGCTGTACCTTATACCCGGGAGACCCGGAAGTAGGCAAACGAGGGAGGCTGTGCAATCTACACCAGGGACACAATACCTGGACATGCTCCCACCCTACCTCATCAACGGGGCCCAGGCTCTACCTCAGACTCACCTCCAGACCTCTAGAGCCCTCTCTATCTCACACAGCCTCACGTTCCCCAAAGAACCAGCACCCAGCCCTGATGTCTTTAACAGACCACTGCCACCCTCCACCATAAGGCAGAACAAGTCCTGGTAGAACCTTAATGTAAATTGGCTCCAGCACCTCCTCATCCACCCACCAGAGACTCATTTGCACTTCAAGATTTGGCCTGAGTTCGTCACCCAGCCCACGAGACTTAACCCTAAGAGTGGGCCTGGCACCTTGCTGGATGTTGTTATCTTACTTGACCCCATAAAATCCAAAACATCCAGGTCCTCCCGGACTCCCTGAGTGACCACTCCTATCCTATTCCACTGGGTGGCCCCAATCCCAAGCCAAAAGCCCAGACCACCCTCATGGCGCCCTCCGCTCTGGTGGGCTGAAGAAACTCAAGGCCTCCTCACCCAGATGGGCTGGTCCCCATTTAGCAGGCAACCAACATTGATACTGCCCTCACTCTTTTTCTCACCCACACCTTCAACATGGCCTGTAGTCTCTTTTGCCCCTTAACCTAAAACCGGTCCAAAAACAGAATGCACCCTGGGTTAGCCCGGCCCTCCTACAATTACTTAGAAACCGGGATAACCTCTGGCACTATCACCACTGGAAACAAGGTCGTCTGTCTGATAGGCAAGCATACAAATGCAGCCCGAAATAAATGCTCATGGGCCATCAGGAAAGCCAAGGCAGACCATTACCAGGCCTCCCTTACCTCCTCCTGGGGCTCAGCCTGGACCTTCTGGGATAATATTAGCAACTCAATGGTAAGCTTGCTCCCTGCCCCATCCCAGCTCACTAGAAATGGCATAACCTCCACCGAGCCTGCCACCATAGCTAACTGGTTCAACACCACTTTCACTGACCTTAGCTCAGTCCTCCCTAGTAATTTCTTTGACCCTCCCCAGCCAAACTCCCCTGTCCTCCAGCACCCAGCTTCCTCCCGAAAGATTTCCACCGGAAGCCAGACCCATCCTAATCAAAGCTCTCAATGGCAGCAATCCCGCAGTGACTCACTGGACCCCAGCATCCTCAGGCTGGTGTTAGATGAAGTCCTTGCACCTTTCACAAGCCTAATTAACCAGTCACTCTGCCTGGGACATTCCCCACAGCTTGAAAACAGCCATTATCACACCTATTCATAAAGGAGGCGACAGGTCATCGGCCAACAACTACCGGCCAATCTCCATCCTCCTCCCCTCTAAAGCCCTGAAGAAAGTGGTGGCCATTCAAATCACTGATTATCTCATCTGGCTAAGCATAACATCTTATGCCCAGAGCAACATGGCTTCCGGTATGGGTCACAGTACCAGCACTGCCCTTATTAATTCTCCAACTTCCTGCACGCCCTTGTGATACCAGCCCCTAGCTGGTGCAGTGTTCATTGACCTCTCAAAGGCTTTCGACACTGTCTCCCATCCACTGCTGCTGAATGCACTCTGCCTCACTGGTCTCTCGGCTGGCCCCTGGCATGGTGTGCAAGCTATCTGACACTCGATCCCAGTGTGTCAAGATTAATAGCACACTCTCACCACCCATCCCATTCTCTCTGGGTCCCCCAGGCTCCATCCTGGGCCTCTCTCTTCTCGCTGTATCTGACACCCCTGCCCAGTGCATGCTCTGGCAAGAATTCTGCTGTATGCAGGCAGGCTGTCCTTTTGCCACCGTAATCCCATCTCCCTACAGGACTCCTACAGTGAGTCTTTCCAACAGTGCAGAGGCTTGGTTTAAGGAGCGCAGACTCGTCATCAATCTTAAGAAAACCAAAACTATGCTCTTTTCACACCCCCAAAACAAAGCTAGCAACCACCCACTCTATATCCTTCCAAGCACCAACCAACCACTGGAACAAGTCTGCTCCTACAAATACCTTGGGGTTACCTTCGATTCAGCCCTCACATTCCACAACCACATCGACGCCCTAACATCCACCACCAACACACAGCTTGGCATCCTATTCCGCCATAAACCTGCCTTCCACCAAATGCTTTCCGCTAGCTGTTACATCGTCTGGTTTTGTCCTCTTGTAGACTATGGTTCACGTAGCAGTGCTGCCGACACCACTGCACTCAACAAAATTCACCTAACCCTGAATAAAGCGTGCAGATTGATTACTGTGCCCCAGGCTCCCACACACACCTGTCAGCTATATGTCGTGCTAACCTGCTTACCCTGGATGAACGGCTCCAATACCAGACCTGTCTCCTCACCAAAAACCCTACTCGGGCTCTCCCCCCCTGGGGTAACGGCATCCATCCACCCACCAGAGCCCTCCCACCATTGCAACACGGTCTTCCTACAAGACCACTTTAAAGGTCCCCAGAACGAGAACCAGCCGTGGCCAGAGGTCCTTCAGCTATAGAGCCCCAACCTGGTTTAACTCTCTCCCTGCCTCCATCACCAATGCCATCACCATCTCCACATTCAAAACCGCACTTCAGAACCACATCTTCAGCACTCGTAACTGCTCCTGTCTCTGAACATAGCCTCCACCTCTTTCTCTTGACAATGCCCCCTGGGCAGCTCTCCACCCTACCATCCCTTCCACCACTTCCCTGTACACCATGTCTAGGTTTAACCTGGCTAGTGCCAGCTGTTTTCAATGTTTATCTACCAGAATGCTCACTTGATACTGACTTGTGTAATACCTGTTATCAATTACATGTACCCTGTACCCAATTGTATTTGTCTGACCACTATGTGACGTGGCACCTCTGGTGAATGCCTATTGATTTTTTGCAAATATTTGCTATGTAACCGAAATGCAATGTATGTCTTTATGTGACGAAGTACTTTTGGAAATGAGCCTCTGGCTCAAAGGTTGTAAACTGATTCTTAAATAAATAAATAAATAAATAATCTTTGTCAGGGGGTGTTTTATATTTACTAACATACTAACATACTAAAATGCCAGCAGAATAGGCCTAACGGTCTTTCGTGTCTGCTCGTTTGGTCAGTCCCCAACCTGGGTGCTGACCTTGCTGTCCCCCTCGCCTTCTCTGGCTTCTCCTTCCAGTTCCGGATATTCTTGCTGCATTGGATTTTGCTTCCAGAACCGTCTCCTGTACCTGTCCCACCTCCCTTGAACCCTCCACTGTCTCTGCCTCCACCAGCCCCTAGGCAGTGCATTCCATGGCTCCACCACCCTCTCAGTGAAGTAGCACCTCCTCCTTTCTCCCCTGAATCTTCCCCCCTCCAGCTTCCACCCATGCCCTCTAGTGGCCCCTTCCTCCTTCCTTTGAAGCACCCCGACTGTTCCTCCCCTATTTACCCTCTTCATGTACCTAAAGACCTCTATCATGTCCCCCCGGTCCCTTCTCTCTTCCAATGTGTACATATTTAGCTCTTCGAGCCTCTCCTCATAGGTCCTGTCCCCCAAGCCCCAAATCATTTTGGTTGCCCTCCTCTGGACCCTCTTCAGGAGGTTAATGTCCCGCTTTAGTGTGGCCTCCAAAACTGCACGCAGTACTCAAGGTGCGGCCTCACCAAGCAGTTATACAGAGGGAGTATCACTTCCCTCCTTCTGGAGGTGATCCCCCTAGCGATGCATCCCAGCATCCTGTTGGCCTTGGCTGCTGCCCTCCTACAAGTCTCAGAGTTGTTCATCTTGACATCCACAACCACCCCCAGGTCCCTCTCAGCCATCGAGACTTGTAGCATTTCACACCTACATGCAACTTGTGCACAGTGCACTGCAGAAGAGTGAAGTCAGCTGATACACTCCTCAGTTGTACAGAGAGCTGGCCTGGAACCAGATTGCTAACAACAATTCAATGAGTCAAGCCTGACCCACTGAGAACTGCAACAGATGAATTCTGAAGCTGCAAGCACATGACTGTACACAAGCTGTTCGCAGCTTCAGGAATACTGTTTCTGGGTCCTGTGCATGCAGGCCGCTGGCCTGATCCATTGATCCAGCCCCCACCTCACTTTACCCCTCCTTCTTCACTGATTAACTCTGAAAAGTGGGGATAGGTGTGTGGTACCCAATCATCTTCTCGATTTCAGCACTTATTCCTCCAGCTACAGACTGTGTTAACCTGAACACATCACTTAAACTCCCCACTGCTCCCAAGTCCTCTCTGGTCATGTACTAGAGTCCTTCCCTCTTCAGGCTACCTGATCTCTCCTTCCACCATTAACCCTCTTACACCTCACTACCCCCCCCCCCATTAGGAAATAACAACAAAACTTCCTCCTGGCTGCTTTACCTTGCAGGGGAGTGAAAGCCTATGTTAGAGTCACCTCCCTCCCTCCCCTTCTCTGTTAGGAAACTACGACAATGCCTCCTCCTGGCTGCTTTACTTCTTACTATGGGAGGGCTTTAAGTCCGTGGTTTGATGGATGGAGCAACAACGACACTCACCCATCGAGTTTAAAAGGTCACAAACATCCTGGGCCTCACCAGGATTCTGTCTCATTGCCCACCATCCACCCCTCCTCCTCCAGCGGTTCATCTCTCCTCCTTGTGGGCTTCTTACTAACCTACCTTTAGCCGATGCATTCATTCCAGGCACCTGTGGGGGGGAACCCTCCTCTAGGGTTCCTTGCATCGTACCCCTACAGCGTGGTATATCCCACGGATAGAAAGGTGGAAAGCCACAAAGCAAATCAAGTTACACAAGCATTATCTCATTATCTCATCCAGTTGCATAAGCACATCAAAATATTGTTACTTAAATCCATAGCATCCACCATGTTTCTTGTGATGCAGTAATTTGCAATATACCTTGTAAATAGTCAGATTATTTTGCTGTTATGTCTTATATGTTTTTCCTCTGTACTTGTATACCCTTACCCTGTAACTTACCTTTGTGTGTTGACCTCATGTCATGACATGGAACCTTTGAAAAAGCATTTTGCTCAAAGGTTATTTCCAAAAAATGAAATAAATAAATAAATTAATTAATAAACAAATACAAACAGCATGCATGCACAGGCAAGTCATGCACAGTGAGCTGCAGAAGGGGGAGTTACCTGATACCCTCCTCAGTCATGCAGGGAACCGAGTTTGAACCAGATGACAGCAAAAAACAAAACACAAAATCAAAATGTGCTTCTCCAAAATATCACATTGGAACAGTTGAGGAGGAATGTCAGCAGACAGTCCTCCTGGCAAGGGCATGTAAATAACTAATAGTATTTCCCAAATACCACAAAAAATGCACTATTTTGTTATTCAGATACAAATAATGAATAGTGACACTGTTCGTACTTATTCCTGCTCAGGAAATGCTGTTTGCAAAAAACCAAAAAGAAATAGCCCCCCACCCTCTTTCTCAGCCCAATCCTTTAAAATACAGCTCCGCTCCCCACCATCTGATACAGTCCCAATACTGCTCCCAGTCCCCAGCACTCACAATTTCATATTTAAAAAATACAACTCCCACCCCCCATCCTCTGCTACAATCCTAATACTACCCTCCTCCCCCCGTACCCACAATTTCATGTTTAAAAAAAAATCTCATGATTGGCAACCAGGACAACCCACTGGCCACCACAGCTGGCTGATGTCTTTAGCTCTTTTTACTTATCAAAATCAATATTCCCCTCACCCCCAACCGTGGCAGATAAAAGCACCCTCACACTTGCTCACAAACTAAAACAGCTGATCAGCTATTTTACAATAGAAACATAGACTTTGATGGCAGATAAGGACTGCTTGGCCCACCTGGTCTGCTCATTTCCCTACCTACAGGATAGGCTGCAGATCCTAGTTAACCAACAGCCTATTTCTTCCTACCCCCCACAAGAATTGCCTTATGTCTGTCCCCTGCATTCTTGAATTCTCCCACAGTGTTAGACCCCACAACCTCTTCAGGAAGGCTGTTCCATGCATCCACTACCCTCTCTGTGAAAAATACTTCTCACATTGCTCCTGAACCGCCTCATCTTTAAATTGTGTCCCTTGTTCTTGCACATCTCTTTTTCTGAAAGATGCTACCCTCTTGGACTTTGTTAATTCCACTGAGGTACTTAAAAGTTTCTATCATGCCCCCCCCCTCCCTTCTTTCCTCAAGGGTATACATATTAAGCTCCTTTAGTCTCTCCTCATATGGCTTCTCTTGCAGATCCTGCACCATTATAGTTGCACTCCTCTGGACTGCCACTATCCTGTCTATGTCCTTGTGGAGATGGGGTCTCCAGAACTGGACGCAGTACTCCAATGTGAGCAAGCACTGGAGTGCTTTCATTTACTAGAAGGCAGCCAGCTGTAGAGGATGGCGGGTTGTGTCAGTCGCCTTCGTTATCACTGGGGTCTCCTTCTAAAAGAAGAATTTGGTGCTGGGGGGAGGAGGGTTGGAGAAGGGTGCTGCCAGCACAGGGGGAAATATTGATTTTGATTGAAAAAAAAAAACTCTTAAGACAGTAGTTGGCTGTAGAGGTAGGTGGGTTGTGCCAGCTGCCCATCATGGGAGGTTTTGTTTTAGTATTTTAAAGGATTAGCCTAGGGATGAGGGTTGACGCTGTTTATTTTCTTTTTTTTTCTTTTCACAGACATAGAAATAACAAATACGAATAACAAATACCTGAATATTTGGGGTCCCGAATGCGAACACTTGGCCGAATATTTGAAATAAGATATTCACAAATCCCTACCTCCTGGTTCCTGTTACTGAGCACAGCAACAAGAACAAAAATGCCCTGTCAGAAAGCCAAACCTGACTTTCCTGACACTGGTCAGACAAATAATACTGACCCAAATAAAGCTTGTGGAGTAAAAAAAATATTTCTTTTCTTGGGAAACTTATGGTCTCAAAAGTACCACATTGGTAGCTCTGAGAAACAGCAGTTTCATGTCCTCTACCAATCAGAGTGAAAAAGTCACATGGTGTGCTTGCTTGTGAGCTCCAGAAATGGCCTTTGGTTGGCCAACAGATCTCTGCAAGTCCTGGAAATCTCACTGAATAGTCCTTCCTGAATAGTAGCCGAATAGTGACCAATTCGGGAAGGGCATTTGAAGTTTCGGCAAGCCTACTATTTGTGGTATTTGGGAAATATTATTCTGCCTATGCACAGCCATAGAAAGGAGTACCTCTAAATGAGCTCAGATGGAACATCAGGGGACAGATTTTTCAAACAGGAAATGTTAGTTCTGTAGGTAAAGGCTCCAACATGCAGACAGGAACCCGCAAAACAACATGGAGTTATTTGGGTAAATGCTATTCGTAACATATAACTTTTAAAACACTTATGATGGTGGTAACATAAAATAAGCACATGCAATGAGACACTATTTATATATAACTTTTACTAAACAATGGTTGTTTTTCTAATTACAGCAAATTATATTATGAAATGAAATGAATACCTGTACATATAATTTGAGCAAAAGCTATGTACCGGAGGCGGTAGATCCTGACAATTATGTTATTTCTAAATTTAAGTTTAAACATATATAACATTGAAATAAGCATTACAAAAGGTATAAAATGTCTTTTTACTGTAGATTCTTATATATACTACACCAGTGGTGAATACATTGGGTAAATAAATCATTTTATTCTGGGGTAAATATTTATTTTTACTTAGAACACCATTTATATAACTTAGAACAACATTTATATAACTTAGAATACCATTTGTACAACTTAGAACATGTTATTTCCACTTAGAATCTGGAAATGGAACACGGAGAACAATGGGCCAGATAGGGAACTTACAATGGAAAGAAAGGCAGTTTTAAGCTAAAACAAAGTCAAACACCAGCAAAAACACTACAAATGGTGTGGTATATATCAAATACATAATGGATTGCAGTACAACAACACATTTATCTCCACACATGAGTGGTAAGACCTTTATAACTAACTCGTGGCTTCACCACTTGTGAGTTATGGGTCTTACTTCCTAATGGAGGTAAATGTATTATTCCACTGCAGTCCATTATGTATTCCATATTTATTTATTGATTTAGTTTTTGTTGACTGGGTAAGGGCATTAGATAGTTAAATGCCTATTTTCAGACACAGTCCAGGAGGTTACATAGGGTCAAGGATCAGTGAACAACAGCAAGTACAGTACAGCATTGACAATGGCCTGTATTACAGATTACATAGCAAAGGTAGTACATAGGCAACCAAGAACAAGGCCAAAGTTAACAGTCATGGAAGGAGCAGGCCAACTACTTGTTAATGGTACACAACAATATAATCCAACAAGCCTCTGCATAGCAAGTATTGGTAGCAGACGGCAGACTAACAATAGTGACCAAGGTGTAACATCAATTCTAAAACAGTGTTCTAGACACAAGAATATACAGTGAGACTTAAAGAGGTGGCTGTGATATCCATTTGTGAAAGTAGCAGCAGTCTGGCACAGGTATATGCTAGGTAGAATTCCATAGCCATGGGGCAACAACAGAAAGAAATGTCTCCCAGACACATCCTGGTTCTCAGGATAGGTAATACGTCTTGATTAGTGGACCACAGTGCGTGGGTATCAGTTGAAGAATGGAGAAGACTAGACAGTAAAAAAAGGGACTGGTTTTGCAAGACATTGTAAATTGCCCTTTCAGGTGCCAAGTTGCACAGGGTAGCAGGTGGAAGCCAACCTAGTTTGGCATATGAAGTGCAATGATGAGCATGGAGGCTTAGGGTCATTATGAAATGACAAGCAGACTTGATGGACCTTTGGTCTCCTGCCGTCACCTTTCTATGTTTCTGTTTGTAATGTCCCATCTACAATACATAAAAAAATAGAAGTTGTTGGCAGATAAGGACCTCTTGGTAACTTTGCAAGTTGGTTTTAGAAGATGCATGGATTACAGATACCTCATAATTAAGCTTAGGCAGCAGGACTCTAGGGGCTATGGATAGGCAGGGTAAAGGGGTATTGTTTTGTTTGAGCTTGTACAAAAGACCCAGTTTAATGTTTACTGATTTACAGATGCCCTTATGTACAGGGAGAAATCAAGGGATGCACTGAGTGTGACACAGAGGTAATTGAATGAAGACACAGATGCAAGAGGATTTCTATCACCACAGTACTGTTATAGGGTAGTACAGTTTTAAATTTTGGGAGCACAGCCAAACAGCATGGTCTGTGTCTTGGCCATATTTAAAAGGAGTTTGTTGGACAGGAGCCAATGTTGCACAGGTTGCCCATCAAGTTAGCGAGTACAGAACGACGAGGAGTCAAAATGGCACACAAATTACAGCAAGTGCCGTATTGGTGACTGATGGTTCCCCCTCTCCGAGATCCACCATCCCCCGGAGTTGTTATATTAAGTAAGGAGGGAGGTGCGGGGGGGTGAAGCCCCCCTCAAACAGAAAGGTTGCCGATATGACACTCACTGTAATGTAGTGCCTTCACACCATGGAGGTCAGCGGATAAACTAGTGTTAATGTCAGACAACATTTTTTGTGCAGAAGGAGGTTGTCTGCATATAAGATAGGGCTGGAATGGGCAAGGGCCTGGTAAATGTCATTGATATGAAGGGAGAATAGAAGGGGCTCCATGTATGGAAACTTGTGGCACTACCAAAATGGCAGGGACAGAATCAGAGAACATAGTAGTAGCAACTTTTACCTGTAGTTCCTATTCCATGGCAGGGCAGAGGAAGAAAATCCTGGGTTACCTAGTTTGGTACAAAAAAGATGATGGTCTACTAGACTGAAGGCCTTAGTGAGGTCTATAAATGCTGCCCCTGTGCAGTCACCCTTATCCATAGCACTTGCAACCTGGAAAGTGAAAGATAGGAGAACAGTGATAGTGCTATGTTTTTTACAAAAAATGTGTTGTACTGGAGACAACAGGTTCTGTTTGGTTATTTTTTTTTTTTATTGTTTAACCAGAAGTAGCACACAAAGCTGAAAACTTTTTTACAGGTGTGACCTGGGAGCACAGGGAAATTAAGTAACTTGCTTAGGGTCACACAGTATGCAAATGGAAGCTATAGGATTCAAACCCATGTCTGGGCTGCTGGATGTAACCAGATTTACAGCTCAGAGCCTTAAACCACTGCACTATACTGCCTCCCTTAAAACTCAATTAACTGTGAGGCTCCAAAATCCCCTGAGAGAAAGCAAAACTTTGGAATAAACTAATAAAGTGAAGAAAGAAGGCTAAAAAGATAACCTGGTTCTTTATTAGAAGCATTCCTCTACCCCCACCAATATTGTTTTGTGGCCAGATTTTCAAAAGTGGAAAAACTGCACACATGCTGAAAAAAAAGTTATGTAAGGGGGGGTTTCCTTTCACAACCACATTTTTTCCACATGCACTCAGTTTTTCAAAAGATTGCCTTTTTGCAACCTTTTTCACGGTTTACAGCATCTTGTACATATTGGCCGGGATATTCAAAGGGGTTGCGCCATACACATCCCTCCCAATGCACCCCGGTGTGATATTCAAAGGGTAGGTTGCGCGGTGCAACCGCTGATGCACAGGGATGTATTGGTAATGTATGTGGCGCAGATGCAGCGGGCGTCCCCATGCATATGCAGCACATCCCGATATTCAGCCCAGGATGTGCGGCACATATGTTGGATCAACCCCTACACGCGCCTCACACTGGTGCCCAAAATTGAGCCCAAAAAATCAGGCTCAAAGGCTGGCCATCCACAGGTGGGTGGCTGTAGTTCAAGGTGCAGCACAACAGCCACCAGCCTTGGGTGGCCACCTGCCCAGCAGGAACACCATCCACAAGCATCCTGACCCCATGGTAGTCTAGTGGTCCCCCCACGCCC
Source organism: Neoceratodus forsteri (assembly GCA_016271365.2). Classification (NCBI taxonomy): domain Eukaryota; kingdom Metazoa; phylum Chordata; order Ceratodontiformes; family Ceratodontidae; genus Neoceratodus; species Neoceratodus forsteri. The sequence goes on from CM057451.1 coordinate 492,909,908, forward strand.
GATCGCGGGCAGCTGTATATAGTACAGTAATATCTGGTGATCTAGCGGTCCCCCCGTATGCCCGGTCGTGGGCCATTGTCAGTAGTAGTGAATTACCCTGCATCTAGCAGAACACCCCCCTGTAAGCCTGATCGTGGGCTGTTGTAGATAGTAATATTAAACCTGGTGGTCAAGTGATAACCCCCGTACGCCTGATCATGGGAAGTTGTGGAAATAAAGAATTATCTGGTGGTCCAGTGGCACCTCTTCCCCATTGACACATTCATTCACATATCTGGTCCTGTGTAGTACAGTATGGTCTGTAAGCCCATTGGTCCACACTGTGGACCAATAGACATGCAGAATCAATCTGTACACTGTCATTGGGTGGGTGGGCGGGCAGTATCTTGGTAGTCTGCCAGCCGCTGATGATGGGTGTTGCTGGGTGGCGAGGGACCTCTGTGGGTGGGTGGGGAGGGGTACCACTGGAACACCAGGTAATTCTTTATTTCCACAACTGCCTGTGATCGGGCATATGGGGGGTTACCATTAGACCACCAGGTTTAACATTACTATCTAAAACAGCCCGCCATCGAGCATACGGGGAAGACCGCTGGACCACCAGGTATGTCTATAATATATACAGATGCCCGCGATCAGGCGTGCGGGGGGGCCTGCAATAGCCCACCAGGGTGTTGACCCCGACAGCAGCAGCTTGGCAGGGCGCCAGGTGCAGTTCGCCAGGACCCAGCGCATCGCATGCAAATGGGGCCATAATGACATACAAATGGCCCCATTTGCGCTTTGCATATATATTATTGCCTCATTTGCATGCCCCCTGGCTGAATATCGTGGGTGATGTGCCTAGCACAACTGTACTTGCGCTGGTGCATCCCCATGCTCCCTTTATGTCTTGCTCTTGAGTAGTGCCACTGCTCCATGAGCAGTGTGTGCACGTCCTCCTTGCCATATTCAATGGTGCTGAGCCATGGTGCATCACCGTTGAATATTGCCTGGTCCCGGCCCTGGCGCAGCCCAGTTGCACTGTGCCCAGGCTTGCGCCACTGCCCAGTGTAGTCAGAATATCCAGACCATATTGTTTTGTGCAGCTGTAGAAAAATGCCTTGTGTGGTATTGCCACCATTTTTTCAGCAGCTGCAAAAAAGAAAAAAAAAGGAAAATGCCTTCTGTGCACATAAAATGCTGAAAATAGCATTTTTTATGCAGGCGCAGGGAGTTTTCTCTGCACTAGGGAGTTGCACACAGGGACTTAGTCTCTGAGTCATGTCAGGCTTTTTGAACATCTGGTCCTAGTTATGGCACCTTGTTGTAAGTTCTGATACAGTATAAACTTAAGTAGACCTCCAGCTGCCATGCTGAAGGTCCTCTAAGGCAACAGAGTGGTTAATGGAAACCCTGCAAGACAGCAGTAACAGCAGACCTCCTTGTCCAGGTTAAGTTCAAACCAAGAGTGCAACTACCAGTTCCCTCCCAAAATGTGCGCTTGAACGATGCTGAGAAAATAAAACAATGAAGCAAAGGAGGTAAAAGGCCAGTGGATTAAGGCAGAAGAATAACACTCTGTGGCATCCCCTCCCAGCTCTGTTTCAGCTTTAATCCTGTCAACTCCCCCAAAGGGCATAGTGTCGTTCATTGTTAAAACAACAATTAACGACAAAAATATCCCTCTACTGGAGCCTAATCTGTAGACCAACAAAAATGAAGGAAGTAACAACAGTATATTGTTCCAGTGAAGTGGAAAAAGGGATGGCAAGACTATCTCAGTCACTGTTTTGACGCCGAGGTCAGTGAAGGACCTTTCATACATAAACCTTCTCTGGCATCACATTTCTGTGAAATAAAACTCTTGCTTTATGTGACGGCACAATCAACAGTATTTAAGAGCAAGCCATTGTGCATAATGTGATGAAAGAGATAAAGTGAAGATTTGTTATGGGGGTATTTTACTACTTCATACTCACCTATTTCCCACTGGCCACCTAGAAACCTTCTGTCCCTGAAGTGTGGGATGCTGACTCTCGACATATGGGCCCAGTGTGGGATACTGGTACTCATAAATTGGAACACATCATCAAATATGGAGATACAGTCTCAGAGCACTGTGAAAACCAGTGCCTTTATCTTTTTATTGTTTAATTTCAAAACAGCACCTTAAAATATTATGAATGTCTATTTTAAAATCTGAGTTTACAGCACCTTCTCTGTGCGGGAAGCACCTTTTCCATCTGGGAAGGATTTGAGGGACGTCCCTCATAATTTGGGATAGTTGAGATGTATGTCTGATACCCCCAGAGTATTCCTTGCTAGCGATCTCTAATTTTTCCAGACATGGCTCATGGCAGTATCTTGTAATGCACAACTAAATGTTTTTGTATTGTAACTAATTTGTAATATACACAGGACAGTCTTGCAAACAGGAATTTTCCCCTAACGACTTGTATTTTCCTGTACAAAAGTGAAATTTCATCTATCTATCTATCTAGCTAGGCTACTGGCGTGGGTGGTGGGGTGAAATCGGTGGGGGAATTCAAGATTGCATGGGATACCAATATGGGACTGAACAGGAGAGGGAAGGGTACGATAGAATGAACGGAATAAGGGCAATATGGCAAAAGAGCCATGGGGAGGAAAAAGGGCAGAATAGATGGGCCAAGTGGTCCTTGCTGCCGACAGATTTCTATGCTTCTATCTATCTATAGCAGGCCTCAGGTGCCATTGAGGAATTAGGCAGTTTACCCTGGCTATGGCTTAGGTGTGGGTGGAGGAGTACAGATGGCTGTCTTCTGATGCACCAAGCAGGGGTTTTCTTGTTTCCTCTGCAACACCTCCACCTCCCCTGGTGAAGAGGTATCTCCAGCACATTTCCTATAGCTGAGGCCTTGGCCAATAGTGCATGATCATCCACACCTTGAATACCAGCTACTGTAGGAGATGCTTGAGGATCTTGCAATTTGAACTCAGGTCCCCTTCATGGTAACATCTTTTGCTACAGCTAGTGACTCCAAGCCGCTCAGCAATCACCTGGACATGCTTCATTTGACCACAGCCCATGACCAGGCTGAATTCAAGTTAAAATAATCCACTAATACCACAATAATCCATTTTCCAAATCCTCTTGGAGGCTGCAAGGCCAAAAATGCACCATATCAGCTACCAAAACAGTCTTTCACCTTTGGTGCACAATTCATTTTCAACAGGCTTAGTAATAGTGTATAACCTTTCAACACAGTGTGAATCAGGTCTGAAGTAGAAATAGCTTGCTGAACTGCGAAATGGCACACCCTGCAAGTATGTGCAGATCCTCCCTACAAAAGCATGTTTTCATATCCTGAGAGAAATTCTTATTCATGGCCCGGTCAAGTGATACCAGAGTGCTCCCATGTGAGCAACTCAAGTTCAGTATGCAGACCCGATTGCAAACTATATAGACCAGTGGAGTCTGGAGGCTCTGTAAAGGCAGGGGTTGCAAATGTCAAGTGGAGGGAGAAGGCTCTCTGGGTAATTTAGCACCTCCTTTTGGGAAGAGGGGTGACCACAGATGTCCTCCCCTTCCCCAGGCCAGGCCAGTTGCCACATAGGCCTCAGAGCGAGGTTGATGCAGGACTTAAAAAGTACAAAAACTCTTCTTGTTCACACTTGAAACTGCCACTGTCTCCTGCACTACCTAACCAAACAACCAACTTAGCTCCATCCATGTGGCTGCCACTGAACTTTATGTATGACTAGGGCTCTGCCCTAGGGTCTGCTGTGGAGGGACTTTCCTCATGGGGTGGTGACAACATGGGCAGCTCTGATATGCAGCCAGATGCAAAGCATCATCAATGACACTACTGCTCTGCTACCTCTCTCCTGACCATGCACTGTCTCGCTTCATTGGTTGGCACAATACTAACAAAAGCATGCATGTTTTGGGTTGGGGACTGGGCTAGCCGGATTTGAGTTAAACTGCTCCTCCCCAAAAATTATGGATTGGGGGGGCATCATTTAAATTAGCCTAACTTGAGGGTGGGGGTGTCAAATTAAAGGGGTGGGTTGTTTAAAAGATGAGCTCAGCTCCTAGCACTGTCAGCCAAGAACTGGCATTTTTTTTAATACAAACTTTTGGGGATGAAGGGGGGCATGGAATGACTGGAGTGGGCACTAGATGACTCAGGTGCTGGCCCTGGCCACCTGGCCAGGGATAGATTTTTTTGTTTATGTGTGCATGTACTGTGTGTACGTATGTATGTATGTATGTATTCATTTGTATAACTGCCTCCGGATCTAGTCCTTCCAGTCACTGGACTTGTCCTGTCTCCATGATGACCTGGTAGACACTGACTGGTCTCCCATCTCTTCTGCCAATAACATCAATACTGCCCTCCAGTATCTCAACACCACATTCCTGTCAATCTGGGATCTTCATGCCCCTCTCAGAAAAAACAGGGTCCATGGTTCCCACCTCCCATGGATCTCAACTGAATTGCTGGCCTGCTTCCATGCACATGACATTGGCTGAGGACTTATAAGTCTTCTGGCTCCCCTACTGAAGTACCGGTCCCTTCGCAATGCCTGTACCACAGCCACCAGGCTTGCCAAGTCTGAATACTTTGCCTCCTTGTTCCAGAGGAAAAGTAATAATCCCTCTAAGTTCTGAAAGGTTATCCATGCCCTCTTCTCCTACCCAACCCAGTCCTCCTCCCCTGTCCTCAAGGTGGGTGACACACTCATTTCTGACCCCTTCTATATTGCCTCAACGTTCAACTAATTCTTCACCTCCTGTGCCTCCTCACTCCCCCACATCCTTCCACTGAATAGCACCCTTTTACCTTCTCTTCTATCACCCCTGCTGCTTCCCTTAAGGCTTTCATGGCTCTTAATCCTCTCAAGGGCAAGAGCCCTGATGGTCTTGACTCCAAGCTCCTCTATCTCTCCACCCCTGCCATTGCCATACCTATTACCTCCCTTCTCAACCTCTCTTTCTCTCTTGCCTCTGTCCCTGACTCTTGGAATCAGGCTGTTATCATACCCCTCCCCAAAGGAGGTGACCCCATCTCTCCTGGCAACTACTGCCCTATCTCCTTGCTTCCCACTTTAGCCGAAATCCAAGAACATATTGTGCTACCTCTGCTCTCCCCCTTCCTTGATTCATTCTCTTTCTTCACCCCTTTCATGTCTGGCTTCTGGAAATTCCACTCCACCTCCTTCTCTCTCCTCCACCTTACTGACTCCATTCTCTCTGGCATGGATCAGGGCCTGATCACCTCGCCATTTTTGTCGACTTGGCTAAAGCCTTTGACACTGTTTCCCACCCCCTTCTCCTAGACATGCTTAAGGCAGCAGGGCTCTTGGCCTCCTCACTTAATTGGTTCCATTTCTACCTTGAGGGAAGGCCTCAAACCGTTTAAACTGGAGATTCCCTGTCTCCCCCACTTCCTATCAGCTCTGCCATCCTCCAAGGGTCTGTCCTTGGCCCAATTCTTTTTTTGGGGAGACAGGGTGCACAGATGGTGGGTGAGGGTGGGGTAGGGGGCATCAAGACTATGAGGGACTGTTTTCATTTTACAGGGAAAAAAATGAAAAGAAACATTGCGGGACAGTTTTTTCTTTGCAGGGATTTGGCATGCTGGGGTGGGCTCCCAGCGTGCCACCTAACTGTTTAGGGGGTGTCTGCAGCCAATGGGGATTGGGCACTCGTCGGCACACAACACGGGGGATGAGGAAGTAATGCTGACGTGATTGGGCACCCTTGTCGGCAACACAAAGAAAGTGGGGGTGTGAGCCGAGGGGATTGGACACCCCTTGGCATTCAACAATTTGGGCGGCTATGTCAGCGGTAGGCTCCCTGTTGGCACACAAAGAAAGTGGGGGTGCGAGCTGAGGGGATTGGACACCCCCTCGGCATTCAACAATTGGGAGGCGGTTATGCCCTGACCGGGGAGTAAGCTCCCCTGTTGGCACACAAAGAAGGGGGGGTTAACCGACAGGGATTGGGCACCCCTCAAGCCGGCAGTAGTTAGATGGTTACCGCATGCCGACTATGCACATAATGTCGGTAAGACGAGGAAGGGTCCGCTATGCAGACAAGCTTTGCTCGATTGCAGCGGACCTTTTCTTAGATGTTCTCACCACATTATGTATGCATAATGTGGCGCAGATGCAGGCTGATTGGGAATGTGGGACGCCACTACTGGTGTGTGCCCTGCATTCGCCCAACAACGACCCCGCCTCCAAAGCTGCACTGTCCCACGATGTTGGCTGCGCAAGCGCGCCAACATAAAAACAGTTCTGTTCAACAGTGAAGTGTCTAGAGCCATGATCAATGGGCATTTGGAACACTGATATTTCAGTTAGCCCCCTACAACCAGAAATGATCTTCCATCACAAACATGGCTACTACCTTTACACAGTAAAAAACCTTCAGCTGGGCCCTAAAAATAAAACTACCTTGAATAAAAAATAAAACAAATTAATTAAATGTTGTTTCCATGATCATCACACTTTCCTTATGTAACCCCTCACCCCTGCCTTTTTGCAAAATGACAGGTGGTATGCTGTTGAAGCTAACAGCAGTACCAGGTGGCGACTGGGTTCGGGGAGGACTGGGTTACTCAGCACAAGGGGCCTAGGTTTGGCTACTCTGCACAGAGGCACCCAAGTAAATCAGAACACAGGAAGCAGTAACTATAATGTCCAATACCAGGAATGGGATTCTAAAGTGTGGCTTTTATTCACATCCAAACTGAACAAACAAAGCATAGACGGACCCCCACGGGGCTACATTTCTGGTAATGCAGATAAGAGATGCAGAACACTTCTTCAACATTTCAGCCCTGAGGCTCTGAACCCACCAGGCACACAGCCCGGACTTGCACGCTGCTTTGGGTACACAGCCCGACTTGTACACTATTTGGGTTTTTCCCGGCCCGGCTCCCCTGCCGGCCACTCGATCCCAGTCCATATGGCAGTGGACACATTTTCTGTTGGTGACTCCCCAAACCACCTTAGAGCCTTCGACTCCTTAAGGGAACTTTCCTTTCAATCCCATGTCTGGGTACTTCCCTCAGCAGTGGCCAAGTGCCTGAGGCAAAGTAAAAGGGCCACAGAGCAAATCCGTAGAGGTGAACCTGGTTACTAAAGGTGGGGGGTCTCCCACCTCCTGCTCCCACAATCCATACCCAGCCATTTCTCTGGACATTAAACAACTCTTTTTGAAAGTTTGGCAATGTAGATTAAAGGGTAAATGTATAGCACATTTCCTCTACATGTTGTGACTTTCCCCTTGTACTAGACTCAAACATACTTAAACATCTGTTCCTGAAAAGCTTGGCAATGTAGATTAAAGGGTAAATGTATAGCGCATCTCCTCTACATGTCTTGACTTTTCCCTCGGGCTGGACTTGAACATACTTTTACTTTGGCTAAGCCTATTCCTGTAGGTCTCCCACCAATTCAGCAGTCCAATCCCCACTTTAACACAGTTCAGGTGAAAGGCCCTTTGACAAGAGCAGAACTCACCATTTGGTTGCAGGTGCCCCTCAGGCGAATCTTGACAGCTTCTGATGCCACAACACACTTGTAAAAACATAAGGCAGCTTCTTTTCTAGCCGGAACCAGGAGGTTGCCCCTGGAATAACAGGTAAACCTTCCATCCCCATACCGTCAGGGATGGGGTACAGAGACCAGTATCAGCGGTCTCCACCACTTCAAGAACAGCTTACTTTGTTCTTCTTTAGGCGGAAACACTCACCTTTCCCTAAAGGTAGCTCTATATCAGAGCTTTAGGCTCCAAGAGCCTGTGCACAGACTGCTGTGCTCCTCTCTTCAAGACTGTTCACACACAACTACTGCTGCTCACTGTTCAAAAACTCCCAACATTCTAACCTAACTCCCATCTACAGATTTCAATGTGACTCATGCAGCTGCGATAGTTCTATGGTGATGTCATCCCTCAGTCTCCGCTCAGACTGAGAACAGAGTGAGACAGTGTGAAATCCATTTAACTGGAGTTTCACAAGCTGCCTTCCCTGCCTACCACTAGGTCTTACTGGGATTCTAGTAACCCTGGGTAACAGGGGGGGTTACACTTTCCCACATAAACAGATTAGAAACATTAAGTATTGTTCATAGTTTTCACTACAACTGTTTCTTTGCTGACAATGAAAAATCCCCCTTCTGTCTTTATTTGCTCATCAGGGACATCTCTTCTGCTTGCCCTGACAGTGAGAGAATTGTGCCTCTGGCTGTAACAAAGGCCTTTATAATGTATGGGTAGCACTTATTACCCACTGAAAGTAAACTGTTTACAACCTTGTAATCCCACTGTTGTGAGGTCAGCAATTTATAAACCTCCCTAATCTATGTCATTGCAGTAGGTTTATAAAATGGAATGCCAGTGTTATTCTGTATTCCACACACCCGAAATGCAAGTGTTAGTCTCAGTGCAGTATTCAAATAACATTCCAATTGTCACAGTTTACTGTTACTGAGTCTAGTGAGTGCTATGTCTGATAGAGATTTTAACTCTGATGCTATTTTGGCCTGCTGTTCAGTCTGTGTATCCTAATAAATTGTTTTCCTGCACAATCATGTAGTTGTAGTGCAGATTCATTAATAAGGTAAGGCTAAATTACTTGTGTTCTGGGAGGGGGGTGTATCTTCTCATGTCGAGTTCCATACACTGTAAATGGCAATGTCTGATGTACCGGTGATAACCATGGTGTAATCACCTCTCATAGTTGCTAGGGCAATGGTAAACCTCTCGAACTGCACGCTTGAGGTTTACTAATGCCCTAGCAACCACTCGAGGCAATTACACCATGGTTATCACCTGTACATTAGGCATTATCCTCTATGTTTTGTGTGTGTGTGTGTGTGTGTGTGTGTGTGTGTGTGTGTGTGTGTACAGTATGTTAGGAGAGAAACATTCTGGGGGATCACATGATGAGCTGAGTCGAGTAAGACGTCTTCTGAACTGCTCCGAGGTCCATAGCCATTTATAAAGCTTAATTCTCTTCAGGATCAACTTGATCTGTGTAAAGAAACCCCTCTTAGATGCACGAGGTGTCAGAGGACCTGATCGGTGGCGAATTAAAAAGATAAGGGGAGACTCACCAGTTCAGAACCGCTGTAAGCGGCGAGCAATCATGAGCAACACTAGGTCACGTTTACAAGCCGAAATGGAACCTGAGGTAGTGGAACCCCTGGCGGAGAGATCCTCGACTTCCAAAAGGCCAAAGCCCCAATCCCCCACCCCTAGTGAGCAGGAGGAGGTGGCAGGAGAAGGGGGGGGGTTAAATCGAGTAATGAAGATATCCAGGAAATCAAGCAATTACTACAAGGGCTAGTGGTGGATTTTGCAGCTGTTAAGCCAGTGCTGCAATCAAAGGCCCAGAGAATGGGAGACGCAGAGGTTCGGATTGTGTCCCAGGAGAGAAGAGTATCGGTAGTAGAGCAGGAGCTTGTGATGGTTAGAAAACAAGTTAAAAAACTGGAAGAGAGGCTAGAAGATCAAGAGTCGAGGAGCCGACGGAACAACTTGCTTCTGGCAGGGCTATCTGAGAGAGCAGAAGGGTCGGACTGTGTTCTTTTTATTCAAGATAAGTTGCTCAAATTGTTTGTCCCCACACCATATGAAGATGCTTATAACCTAGAGAGAGCACACAGGGCTCTGAGAGAGGTACCACCACCAGGTGCAAGACCCCGAGTTATCATCAGGCGCTTTCTCAACTATAAAGAAAAAGTCTTTGTGTTAGATGCAGGAAGGCAAAAGAAAACAATGCATTGGAATGGTGCCACCCTGTGGATGTTTCAGGATCAAGCACCTGCAGTGAGAGGAAAGCAGAAAGAGTATGTGGAAATCAAAAAGAAGTTACATATGGCTGGAATCAAGTTTCGGCTCCAGTATCCTGCAACTCTGGTGGTTCGGCTTCAAGCTGGGGAGAAACGATACCTCATGGCTAAGGATGCACTGGAAGGGTTACGAGTAGAGCTTCCGGATCTATTTAGAGCACCGAGCTGATCTGCTTCAGATGCCTGGGAGAGAGACGAGGAGTGTCTGGACTGGGACTTCTGAACTGCTAACCTGTTAAATTTAAATTTAATTTGTTGAGATTGAATCCTTATTTAGTTGATTTGATAAAGGGGTATTGAAGTGGGGGGGAGACGAAATCCCAGAAATCCCGTGGATGCTAATGGGCTCAATAAGAGTTAATTAAGGGGGAAGAGGATTTGAAATAGATTATTACGGGATTGGGGAAGGAGTGAGACTCTAAAAGGGAGCAAAAGTGGGGGGGTAAGTATAGGTGCACAAGGAGAAACAGGGGGATTTTATTAAACATTTGGATGGGACATGGGGACGTGTAGAATGGTTAGGAAGAGAAGGCTAAAAGGGCAGTGGTTGTGACCTCCGACTCGGAATATACAGAAGGGGGCCAGTTCTGAGGGACACTAGAAAAGGTAAGGGCTTGAGGGGACAATCCATAGGGTATACCTAAGCATTAGCTAAGGGTAAAAGGGGGGTATGGCAGCCAGATTTGGTGGGTATTTGGAGTGGCGAGGATCGTTCCTACCCTCAGGCCACTAGGAGGATTTATCCAAAGGGATTTTTTGGTTACTGGTCTCTCTTGCTTGATGTTCTTGTAGATCATCACTGCTCCCTATTACCTCGACCGTTCAGGGGAAAGACAAAGGGGGTGCTTAATGAGTGGGTTAAGATGAGGGCCAAGGATTCTGACAATATCCACAAGGGAAACTAGCCCTCAGGTGGGGGGCTGTCAATAAACTAAAAGATAGCTTAATGCTACCGCTAATGCGAAGAAGGGTGGTATAGGAGCCCGTGGAGTGGTCTGGGTGAGGGGGCGGAGGTCGGAGTCAACGGGATAGAAACTGAAAGAGGCCATAACTTAGGGTGATTATGGGGGGGAAGACGGGTTAATATATGTTGTCTCCCAACAATTTGAGTGGGAGAATAAAAATGATCAGTAATTTTCTGATATGTGGAGGAGGTTACTCCTCAACGGCTTGTTAGAAGCTATAGGTAGAGTCAGGGTGGAAGGTCGGGCATTTCGAGGGACCAGGGATGAGGGGGGTTTAGGTTAATTAGGATTACGGTAGAGCAGCAGTTTTGTGTTGTCTATAAATAGATTCCGGAGAGCTGGAGGCCATGGAGGGGCAAGGGAGTAGTATAGAAAGGAGCTCATCGATGACCCGAGGAACGGAAGGTGAGCAATCTAGGGATCGGGGGCAGGGGTATGGGGGGAAGGGGTGGGGTTTCGGAAAGTGAGAGAGTCCTTCAGGATAGAAATAAAGGAGGCAGGCTCAGGCAGGGCTTTGAGGGTCAACAGTCCCAATATGATTTTCTGGCATGGTTTATGACGAATGTTAGACTAATTTCTTGGAATGCTAAAGGACTCAGGGGTAGATGTAAAAGATTGATAGTTATGAGACATCTGGATCAGTTGGGGGCTCATATTGTCTCTCTACAAGAGACACACTTATTGACAGAGGAACTGAATAATGTCAAGCGATTATGGATGGGGCAGGTTTTCAGGGTAGGTAAGGAGAGGGCTTCAGGAGGAGTAGAGATTTTAATTAGAAAATCCTGTTCGTATAATGTGGAGCAGGTGGTTACAAGAAACGATGGCAGAGGGATCTATATTTCAGGTTTATTATATGGTAGAGCCACTTCAGTGGCTTCCATATATGGTCCAACGCCCCCCAATCTGGAATTCTTCGCCTCGATAGAGAGGGATATAGCTGGTTTCTCGGGGCACGCGCTTATTCTAGCAGGAGATTGGAATGCGTATGGGGATAACTGGGAGGATAGGATCCCAACGGTGAAAGGGCCACTAACGAAGGATCAAATTGCCCTGAATAAACTGTTAGAAGCTGTGGCTTTAGTGGACCCAATACGGACTCACGCTGATGGGGGCAATCATATGACATTTTATTCGGAGGCGCATAAAACCCAATCTCGTATTGACTTTTTTCTAGTTAATAGGGAGGTACTCATGGGTATTAGGGGGTTGATGACGGAAGTTAGAATTTTTTCAGATCACTCCCCAATTAAACTAATCTGGGAACTGAAAATAGGCCCACCTAGACCATTTTGATGGCGGCTGAGCGACTCCCTAATGGCGGATCCTACAACTAAAGACAAACTCGAGGGAGCCCTGATAGAAATTATGCAGCAACAATTACCCACGTTGTTAAACAGAAAGTTGGCCTGGCCAACTTGTAAAGTGCTTTATGCAGGAGTGGCTCGGGAGCTGGCAGCCCAGAAAAACAGACAGAGGAGGGCAAAAGAGGATTTTATTTTAGGGGCTATTAGCTATTTGACACCAATGGAGGGGTCCACAGAGGAAATTGATGGGGAGCTCAGAAGCCTAAGGCGTGACTTGGGGGATATTATCTATGGCAAGATAGACTTCTGGTTAGAAAAGATTAAAGCTAAATATCTTTTGAAAGGAGATGTTCTGGGGTGCTTGCTGGCAGCCAGAGTCAGGGAGTGGGAGGCGAGCAGAATGGTGACATCCATTCGGTATGATGGGAAGGTCATAATAGACCCCCAGGAGTTAGCAGATACTTTTGCGTCCTACTTTAAAGACTTATACCAAATTGGGAACATGGCGGGGGAGAAAGAGATTATGGCTTTTATGGAAGAAGCGTCTCTACCTGTGATAGACCCCATGCAGGTTAGGGAACTAGCAGCCCCCATAGACGTATCAGAGATTGTGGAGGTAGTCAAGTCTCTACCTGCGGGCAAGACACCAGGGCCGGACGGCCTTACAGCAAAGTTTTATCAGACCCACATACATACTATAATGCCCTTACCTCAAGAATTTTTCAATATTATAATGCAGGAAGGAGTGCCTCACTCCCCCTTTACCAGGCCTACATCACATTAATCCCTAAACTGGGCAAGCCTAGAGATGAACCAGGTAATTACAGGCCTATAGCATTAATGAACCAGGATATCAAGATTCTTACAAAAATATTGGCCAATAGAATTTGTTGGATAGCGCCCACTATAATTAGTCAAGAGCAAGTGGGATCTATGCCAGGGAGGGGGGGCCCACGATGCCCTGAGGAAGCTTCATCATATCCTGAACTATGCAGCGGACTCTCAATTATCTTTAGCTTTAATATCCTTAGATGCAGAGAAGGCCTTTGATAGGGTCTCTCATCCTTTTCTGTTTGCTACAATGGAGAGGATGGGCTTCCTGGAAGGCCTGCTTAGAGGCATTAAAAATCTATATGCCGCACCAACGGCTAGAGTCCTTTGCAATGGTTATATCTCATGGGAAATACAGTTAGAGAATGGGACTCATCAAGGATTTCCACTTTCTCTGATATTATTTAATATTTACTTAGAGCCCCTGTTGAGAGCTATTAATAAAGACAGACAGATAAGGGGGGTTGAGATAATGGGAAGGGAGTTAAAGCTCTCAGTCTTTCCAGATGATATACTTTTGCACCTACGAGACCCGGTGGTGGAATTTGAGAGGACTAGAGAGCTAATTGAACGATTTTTTCTAAAGTCTCTAATTATAAACTAAACTTGACTAGAACTCAGATCCTTCCCCTGATGCCATACGTATATAAGGCAGACTTTGCTCAGCTGCAAATCCAATGGGTGACAGACAAGATTAAGTAGTTGGGCATTTGGATCACAAGGAATAACGAGATAGGGGCTGAAACCAATATGGAAGGGACGTTGTCAGCTATCAAGGGAGATTTAGTAAGATGGAATAAGCTGCCCCTGAATTTTATGGCTAGGCTTGGGCTTATTAAAATGAACCTGTTGCCTAGGTTGTTATACCCGGTGTACTTAGCTTCATATAGTATCTCTAAAAAGTAGTTCAGAATGATTAAGAAATTACTTTCAGATTTCTTATGGCACGGTAAACCCCCCAGGAAAAAATATAATGATTTGCGGCTCCCTCTTTCTTTGGGAGGGATTAAGCTACCAGATCTTCACTTGTATTATATGGAAGGACAGTTGGGTCTAATGGCTCGTTGGGGCAATAGTATGGAGGGAGAAGAATATGTCCCAGATTGGTTATATCTAGAGACTCAAACGATGAGAGAAGCTGGTCTTTCTCCGGAAGCGCCATTATATGCTAATATGACTAATTGCTTTAAGCAAGGGTTGGGAAGCCCAATTTTGAAGACGTCAGAAGTCTAGTGGTCGTTTCTGACTATGGTCCAGAAAAAGGACCAAATGAGGGCCCAAGAACAGCCACTGGTGGGTAACCCTAATCTACTTATAGGGAATAAGGTAATTAAAGGGAAATGGGCCAAGTGGGTTTTGGGCTTGAATTTAAAGGATGTTATCCAGGATAATAGGGTGGCCTTTCTGGTGCAGTGCAATAGAATGCCTTTTTTTCACAGATTGCAACTTATACGGATGCTTGAGGGGGTTCTAAAGAGAACAGGGGGCCTTTCAGACTGCTCATTTAAGTGGGACAAGTTGAGGGAGATTGACCAGAAAACCAAATCCCTATCGCAAGTTTATAAAATACTATTGGAGTTTTTTGGTCCATGCTCTCCTATATTAGTGCCATATTGGGATGACAGGTTGGTGCCTCAGAGCATTGACTGGGCTAACGTATGGAAAAATAGCAAATATATAGTGATACCTAAATATAGGAGTCTACATTTTTTTATTGCTTCTAATCTATATTTTACCCTTGTGAAATTATGTGACAGAGGCCTTAGACAGACAGATCTGTGTTTTAGATGTGGACTGGAGAGAGGAGATCTATTACATGTGCTGTGGAACTGCAGAAAAATATCGCCCTTGTGGGGCGAAATTAAAAGGCAGATGGACCCAATGCTGGACTGTTCGGAATTCATAACACCAGAGATATGTGCTTTAGGGGATCTATCGCAAATGGCTGGCGTCACACCAAAATATCATGTATCTTTGATGGCAGCTGTAATCAAATCATATGTGGTCCAGCACTGGAAGGATGATCAGCTCTATGTGTATAAGCATTGGGTGGGAGATCTTATTGGGGCCCTAATTAAGATTAAAAGACATCTATATTCAGAGGGGAGGAAGGGGCTATATGTTAAAAGGTGGGCGGTATTGGAGGCAATTTACTCCCAGTAAAGGGGCACATGGTTAGACACAGGTCTGTCTGTAGGGCTGTGTTTAGCTGAAAACTTGGGCTGGAACGAGTATAGATAAATAGAGTTGTTATGGAGATTATAGGGCTAGGTTTGTGCCGGTAAGTGGATTGGTAAGGTTTTGAGACGAGTGTAGGAATAAGAAGTGGGATCTGCTAGGAAGTTGGGGGGTTGGGGACTCTCTCTCTTTCTGGGGGGCGCAGAGAGGTGTCACCTCCTGAATAAGCCTTAACTCAGTACAAAATTGGTTTAAAGAGTATCTGATAGGCCGCATGGGATCTTATTGGGAGCAAGTGGAGAAGGTCTGTTTGGCAAGCAGCCCGACGTTCTTATATTGGAGTGCTGTTGATTATAGAGTTAGAATCGGTGGGAGGGGTGATATTATCTTTGTGCATGTAAATAGTTAAATTGTATATAGTTTACACAATCAGTTTTGGATTGTGTATCCTGGGGTTCCAGGATTTTGTTTGTCTTGTCCTTTGTTTGAAAATGAATAAAGATGTGTTTCAAAAAAAAAAAAAAAGGCGAGAAACATTCTGCCAGTGGAACTGAGCAGAATTTTGAATCCATGTATTCCATGAGAAACATTCCATGATAAATATTCCATGATAAACATTCCATATCTTGAATCTTAATGCTAGCAAAGAACAAACTTTGTTAAGCAGTAATACAATCTATGACATCATTTGCAGTGGGCGGAAGGACTTTTTTATCATAAATGCACACAAGTAAATCTATTGCTTCTACATATAAACATGCTTTTCCCAACTGTAAAAAGTTAAAAAAGGAGCCCATTTTATAAGTGTAATAAGCCACTCTGAGGTGTGTACAAACATTTTACTGCACATCCAGTGGCTGAAGTCACTCAGCCTGTGACCTTGTGGCTCACCACACCCCTAGCCATGCAGTAAAATATGTTTTAAACACACCCCGTTGTGCCTTATTGCTTACTTATAAAATGTCAGGGGGAAATCCAGTAATCTGATTGGCTCTGGGCCATGTATAAATATGTTTTATGTATGGTTAAAAAATAGTTCTGTCCAACAGTGAAGTGTTTAGAGGCATGGTCAATGGGCATTTGGAACACTGACATTTCAGTTAGTCCTCTACAGCTGGAACTGATCATCCGTCACAAACATGGCTGCTACCTTTACACTGTAAAAAACCTTCAGCTGGGCCCTAAAAATAAAACTACCTTGAATAAAAAAATAAAACAAATTAATTAAATATAGTGTATGATGGAACATTGTTCTCCACCAAAATCAATTATTGGAATGAGCTTGTGCTTTCTTGATTATGTAAGTCTTGTTGTGCTGCACTGATTGCGTCACTAGTGCAGCATAACAAGAAAGAACGTAGTTGCGCATGCGCAATAAAGGGGCCGTGGCAGTGAGAGTTGACCGGGAAGTGAAAGGTGCCTATGGAATCATGCCTCAGTAAGTTAGTTTTCTGCTTTTTACAGGACTGTAGTGACCTCGTATGATTACCCATATACTATGAAAGACCGTGTATGAGTAATCATACACATACCAGGCAGTTGATAGATCTCGAGGTTTCCGTGGTAAGGGACCTCTCGAACTTCGCTCTTGAGGTCCCAGGTTGCCATGGAAACCTTTCAATCCCACAACTGCCTTGTTGTGTATCACTACTCATATACAATCCTCTGTGTTGTTTCCATGATCATCACACTTTCCTTACACTCATAAACAGATTAGAAACAGTAAGTATTGTTTATAGTTTTCACTACAACTGTTTCTTTGCTGACAATGAAAAATCCCATTCTGTCTTTACCTGCTCATCAGGTAAGTTTCTTCTGCTTGCCCTGACAGTGAGATCATTGAGTGTCTGGCTGTAACAGAGGCCTTTGCTGTGTGTGTGCGTATGTGCACAGAATGTTAGGAGAGAAACATTCTGCCAGTGAAACTGAGCAGAATTTTGAATCCATGTATTCCATGAGAAACATTCCATGATAAACATTCCATATGTTAAATCTTGATGCCAGCAAAGAACAAACTTTGTCCAGCAGTAATACAATGACATCATCTAGGACATCATATGCAGGGGGCGGAAGGACTATTTTATCATAAATGCACACAAGTAAATCTATTGTTTCTACATATAAACATGCTTTTTCCAACTGTGCTTCACCACGCCCCTGGTCGTATGGTAAAATATGTTTTTATACACACCCCATCATGCCTTATTGCTTACTTTTCATGCAGTTCAGTGGGAGATATCACACTCTTCCCCCATCCTGGTAACTTAAACCTCCACAATCCAGCAGTTCCCTTCCCGGTATGTTTTCCCATATTCACCATTCATGCTGCTTGGCTCCTTTCTGCTACTTGGTTTTTCTTGTTTTGTCCATTGTTGCCATTTCATGGGTCCCTACTGCTTACTGTCTCTTTCTGCTTGGTCATTTATCTTGCTGCCTCACTTGCACCCCCTTCCTCTGCTGGTTTGCTTGTTTTGCTCCTCTTGCCCTCTGTGCTTATCTTTTCACACACACACACACACACACACCCACACTCTCTTATCCATTTTCTGGCAGCTTGCCTCCCCTTTAACCATTATCTCTCTCATTTCTGCCTGTCCCAGTCTCTGCTGCTTCGGTGCCTCTCCTCTGCCCTGGCTGCCCGCTCTGCCAGGCTCACTGGCATTCCAGCATTTCCTGTTGGCCACTTTCTGCTCCACCCTGTACTCTCCTGCCTGTGCTCTTTTGTTCCTCCCTTGTGTTGCCTGCTTCCAGTTCTGCTCTGTCCAGCTGTTTCTATGGGTTTCTTCTGGGTTTTTTGCTCTAGGTTTTGTTGTGGTACCTGTCTCAGTATTCTGTTCCTCATTATTCTCTCCTCCTCCTCACTGCTTCTGGTCCTCTTTGGTGCTCCACTCCTAGTTATGTCCTTCTTGTTTGTTCTCAACTGTTTTGACCTTTTTTGTGCTCCCCATTCATTTTCTCCTCAGGCCACTACCAGGTTGTCTTGACTTGCAGCTCCTATAACCAGCAGCTCCAGTGTTTCCACCAGACCTTCTATGACATGTTCTGGTGGGTGCTGGTTCTGAACCCTTCATTTCTTCAGGTTTGCAGATTTCAGTCTCAGAGCTCCTAGATGAGCATCATAACAGTAGTGCAATGGCCTTGGGAAGCACAATAGTGCAGCTGTGTGCCTAGTCAAAGCTTATACTTGGAACTGAGTCCCACCATAAAGCATCACTCGGGGCGCCTGTGGTCATCCGCCCTTAGCAGTTACCTCCTTGTCACAGGCTTCACTATGAGCCTTTCATCTGTTTTGTTTTTGTTGTTTCTAGCTTCCTTGTTTTTCCCTAAGGATGGAGTCACTGGACCTCTGCACCAAGAAGATTCTGACTCTCTTTAACTTCTTCACAGGAAGGTCAATCCCAAATCCCAGCAGGATATTAAAGAGGGAGTCCGGCCAAAAGTGCTACATTGCAGAATTAGAATAAGCATACCCCCAATAAATCTCATGCCAAAAATTAGGTTTCTGTGTTACTTCATTTTAAAGTCATGAGATATTTTGTAATCCTGATTTCACTACCTGCTCAAAAAAGCCAGTTTCAGTGAAGAGCCACTGATGATGTCATAACCTCAACTCACAGTTTAGTCCTCCCTATCAGCAACCTTCTAGGTTCAGTTTTTGCAAAGTTTAAGAAACTGTTTACGCAGTAATCATTAAAAAAAAAACGACATGGGGGCTGCAGTGCTTGCATTTCCCAAATGCTAAGATGCATGGTACCGTACTTTAGAATGCTTCAGGAGGTGTTTTTGGAATGCATCACTGAACCAAGGTATAGAATGTTAAAGTGGTGCACAGTTTTAAAATGCTGGGGAGAAGGGAGGCATGTAATCTCAGAATGTGGTAGGGATGTGTCATCTCAAAATGTGGTGGATACACAATCTCAGAATGCAACAGGAACGCACATTGAGGAATCTGACAGGGACTGGCAATTTTTTTATAATGTGGGGATGCACACTGTTGGAATGACAGGACACACCATTTATTACGAAATTGCTTTTCCCTGCCACATTTTAGAATTGTATACACTCACCACAATTAAACATTATGTATCACATCCCCACTGCATTCCAACATTGTGTGTCCCAGCCACATTTTAAAATTATGAAAGGCTGCCACATTCCAAAATTGTGCATCCCTGCCACATTCCGAAATTGCACATCCCCACCAGATTCTAAAATTGCACATTCTTGCCACATTCTGAAGTTGTGTTTCAATGCAACATTCCAAAATTATCACTGCCACCTTCCCAAATTGTGTGTCACCGCTACATTCTGAAATTGCGCGTCACTACCATATTCTGAAATACGTGCATCACTGCCACTTTATGAAACTGTACATCATCGTTTCATTCCAAAATTGTGTCACCACCAGAGTCCAAAATTGTGTATCACCACCAGATTCCGAAATTGTGCATCACCACCACATTCCGAAATTGTGCATCACCACCACATTCCAAAATTGTGTGTCACTACAACATTCTTAAACTGTGTGTCACCACCATATTCTGAAATTGTGTGTCACCACCACATTCCTCAACTGCGAGTAACTGCCACATTCCAAAACTGTGCACCACCGCCACATTCAGAAATTGTCACCACCAAATTCCAAAACTGTGCATCACCCTATATTCAAAAATTGTGCATCACCGCCACATTCTGAAATTATGCATGACCGCCACATTCTGAAACTGTGCATTATCATTACATTGCAAAATTGTGTGACACCACCAGAGTCCAAAATTGTGTATCACCACTAGATTCTGAAATTGTGCATCATCGTGCATCACCACCACATTCCGAAATTGTGCATCAACATCACATTCCAAAATTGTGTGTCACTACCACATTCTTAAACTGTGTGTCACCACCATATTCTGAAATTGTGTGTCACCACCACATTCCTCAACTGCGAGTAACTGCCACATTCCAAAACTGTACACCACTGCCACATTCCAAAACTGTGCACCACCGCCACATTCAGAAATTGTCACCACCAAATTCCAAAACTGTGCATCACCCTATATTCAAAAATTGTGCATCACCGCCACATTCTGAAGCAGTGTGTCACTGCCACATTCTGAAACTGTGTGTCACTGGCATATTCTGAAATTGTGCATTACCAGCACATTTTGAAATTGTGCATCACCACCACTTTCCAGAATTGTACCTTCCTGACACATTCCAAAATTGTGTGTAAATTTCCACATTCCCAAACTCTCTGTCACTGTCACATTCTGACAATGTGTATCCCCACCATATTCCAAAATTATACATTCCCACCACATTCTGAAAATGAGTGTTGCTGCCACATTCTGATATTGCATGTCCAAGTCTTATTCTAAAATGACACACCCCTGCCTCATTCTGAAATTGTATGTGACTACCACTTTCTGGAACTGTGTCACCACCACATTCTGAGACTCTGTGTCCGTGCCACATTGTGAAATTGCATCTTGCCACATAGAAGCATAGAATGTGATGGCAGATAAGGACCGCTTGGCCCACCTAGTCTGCCCATTTTCCTACCTAACAGACACCACAGTCTGAAACCAGCATCCCAACCACATTTTGAAATTGTGTGGCATCACACATGCCAAATGTATGCATCCATGACACATATAAAATAGTGGATGGTGACCATCCACAACAAGGCTGTTTTCATCGAGGGAGTTGATAGCATCATAGAGACCTCAAGAGCAAAGTTTGTGAGGTCTTGTTGATGTTGTAAGCTCTCGAGATGGAAACACAGCCTTGTTGTGGATGGTCACCCATCCACTGTTTTATATAGTTAGCGCTTATTACTTTTTTGTGTCTTTTTTTATCTTGCTGATTACCTTCTCTGTTATCTGGTGCTGCTTCTGCTTCCCACTGGCTCCTTCTTCTCCCTGCTCCCACTCACAGGGGTCGAAACTGGCATCAGTCCACTAGCCAAATGCTAGTGGATTCTGTATCAGGCTAGTAAAAGTTTCCTTTAACTAGCCCTGTGGGCTTGTACTGCAGAAGGCAACATTTCAGTAAGTACACCATCTGGGGGAGTGGAAAAGACTGTGGAGCTAGTGGGTTTTCCCAGTCACTAGCCCTACTGGCTGCACAACTTAATTTCAACCCCTGATTCACTCTGGTTTCTCCCCACTTCCACTCACTCTCTGTTACCAGCACTGTTTATTTTTAAAATGAAATTTAAAAAAATGAATCATGCCAGCCTGGTGGCACAGAGGGCTGAGGTGCTGGTGCCTTTCCTCGCGTCACGCTGGTGACCAGGGTTCAGGATTGACCTTGGGCCACCAGGGTGCCAGCTCGGGGGGGGGAGGGTTGGAACAGGATCAAGCTATAGCTCTCCCGTCCTTCCGGGTGGATGCCTGCTTTGCTATTGTCCTGCTTTAATTGGGTGGAGGTCCAGTGGGTAGCGCAGGTGGACAGAAGCGGCGATGCAAGTCTGGGTAGGGGCCGAAGGGTCCATCGGATCCTGGTGGGTGCATGCACCTCCACGCACATACATGCATTGGGGGAGGGGAGTAAACAAAAAAAGCTGAAAAGTATATATATATATATATATATATATATATAATACAGTATATATATATATATATATATAACGAATCACTTCTGTGACATGAAGTCATGTGAGGCTCTTCATGTCAAAACTAGGAAGGTCCACTGCTCAGAGCTCGTTAAAGCTCACCAACATGTTTTAAATATTTTCCCCTTAGAGCTCCATCGAGTGAGCCAGTCACGTGGTAGGACAAGGTTAAAAAGTTGTTGTACTATCAATGTGATGTCAAAACAATAGCACAACTTTTTGACCTTTGAACTGTCTTACAACAAAATTTTGAAAGCCACTGATTTCGATCCACAATAAGTCCTAGCCATATATTATATTACGAAATTAGATATCTCTGCCACCATCCGCAACTATGTGCCTCACATTGCAATGTTATGTATCTCTGCCACATTCTAAAACAATATGACACCAGCACATTATGAATTTGTGTCACTGCCACATTCCAAAATGATGTGTCCCAGCTGCTTTCTGAGATTGTGTCATTGATGCATTACACATTTGCAACCTGGTGAGATTTCAAAATCTCATACCTGCAGTATTCTAAATGCTGCACACAACTTTGTCATTCTAAAGCCATGTTTGCTGCTATATTCCAACCCTCCATCACATTCTGAAATACTGTGCCTTGGATCTGCACATTCTGGAAATGCATGCGCTGACCCACTAAGTATTAATTTTCCTTTTTCAGATGTTTACTACAACTGCAGTTTTATGCAGTATGGGAGAAATAAGTCATGTAAGGTAGCTTGCAGGGAGTACTAGGATGTGAGTTCAGGTTATGACAACATCAGTAACTCTTCAGTGAAACTGGCTTTTTTGAACAGGCAATGAATTTAGGGTTATGAGGATTTATTGATGACAGAAATTTTGACTGGAGTCCCTCTTTAAAGGACGGGCCATTCCTAAACTGGGGCTGCACTTCACAATCTAAGAGTTCACTTCTCTGCTACTGCCAAAAGCAGGAACTGTTTATCCTCATGTGGATGCTATGTTGGCTAATAAAGTTCCACACAGGGCTCTGTACTGGGGCCGGTGTTGTTTGGGATCTTCATTGCATACATCTCAATAGGCATAGGCATTAAGAGCAAGATCAGTCTGTTTGCAGATGACACCAAGGTGGGAGCAGTAGTGGATAACTTAAAAGGGTAAAAAAGGGCTTGCAAGATGATCTGGCAAAGTTGGAGGCCTGGTTGGACACTTGGCAGCTGGGGTTCAATGCCATGTCTCAACAACCAGTGATTTTGTTCCCCACCTCCAAATCCTTCAGTTTTTTTAACCATCCTGTCATGTAGGTTTGAGTCAAAAGCTTTATTAAATTCCAGGCACAGTACATCCAGTGTCTGCAATTTGTCAGCCAAATTTCATGACCCAGTCGCAGAACTCTATCATACTTGTTTGACAAGACCTCACTCTGTGGAACCTATGTTGCATCTTGTTTTAGAATCTGTTTGTTTCAAGGGAATTCACCAGACTTTCCTTAATTATGGTGTTTATTATTTTACCAGTATAGAGAACAATGGATGGGGGACGGGCAATAATTGTGCTGTAACCCCATCGAGCGGTTTCCTTGTCAACGCTCTCGAGGTTTACTGTTGTCAAGGAAACCACGAGATGGGAGTTCCGCATGGTTGTTGTCCGGCCACCATCCATTATTCTTTATAGTGTATGGGGAAAACTGAAGGATAAGACACATTTTTAGTTACAGAGCTCATACCTTATATGTGGAAGTACCTTTCCACAATCATCATCTGTTGTGCGCCATGTGTGTAAAGGACTTGCACATGCACATATCCACTCCAGTTATTATGGTATCGATGTGATGTACTCAAGTGGGGTTAACAACCTCTTGACATCACAAAGATACCATAACAGCACCATAAACTTGCCAAATTTGGACAATGATAAGGGCTCTCCATACATTATAATGGAATTCATAGTCACTGGGCTATAGTTCCCTGGTTCATCCTTGCTCCTATTCTTATGAAGGAGTACCACATTTACTGTTCCCCAATCCCCTGAACTTATTGCTTCCAATGATCTGTTGAAAAGATCCACCAAGGGTGCAGTCAGCTCTTGTCCCATTTCCTGTCGCACTCTAGGGTGCAACCCGCCTAGCCCCATTGATTTATCAACCCATAGAACTTTAAGACTCTTCAGCACCCTTTCCTTAGCAATCAGTTCTATTTTAACCCCCCTCCCTGCAGGCCTGGAGTCCATATTCATATGGTGGACCCTTGTCTACTACTGTAAACAGTGTGCAGGAATGCCCATTAAGTATGTCTGCCTCGTCCTTTACACCTTCTCCCATCATTCCCCTTTCTTTGATCTAACTATCCTCTCCTTAGATCTGCATTTTTTTCATCAAATGAAAGGATGTCTTATCCCGCTTCTTTACTCCTTCTGGTATCCTTAATGTTGTGTCCCTATGTATGACTTTGTGGGTCTCATTTTCCTGTTGGTTTCCTTCATCCTGCTTAAGTAGGCTTTCCTGTTTACCCTCACTGCCTTCTTTACCTCCTTGGAACATCACATTGGTCTCTTATTGTTTACGTTTTGGCCTACAGATCTGACTCATTGCTTCCAATAACTTTGCTGAATTACACCCCTTTTGATGTCTACCCCTGGCCCCACTGCATCCCCTACCACTACCAGCCTTACAGTAAGTGCCTCCCGCATCCTTCAGAATCAGCCCTCCTGAAGTCTAATACTTTTGTATGTGAGTTTCTGTTCTCTGTCTCCAGTCCTATTATAAACCACATGGTCAGTCGAACACTGTCCTATAGGCACTTTAACTGTTACATCCCTAACACTCTTCCCGTTTGTGATGACCAAGTCTAGAATGGTCCACTTCATTGCTGGTACTTCTACCTTCTGTACCAGCAAAGCCTCCTGCAAGGCCTCTATCACCATCTGGTTTCTCACACTTGCTGCTATTGGGACATTCCAATCCAAATCAGGCTGGTTGATGTCCCAGTGAGCAGCACCTCACCCTCTTCCACTGCCCTCCTGTTTTTTTTCATCATCCTGTAGTCTGCCACTTCCTTCTGAGAAGGAAGCATATATACTAAACCAACCCTGGTGATCCTTCTCCCTTCTGTGGCTATCTGAACTCACAGTGCTTCCACTTATGTGCCCTTCCCAAAATTATTGACCTCCATGGCCTTTATGTTATCCCTCATGTACAAAGCCACTCCTTTTCATCCCTTCCCTACCCCTTGTCTCTTTTGTATAGTGAGTACCCAGAAACTGATTCTTCCCATGGTTTTGTGTAGCTCATGTTTCTGTAACAGCCACCAAGTCCACCTAGGTCTCTGCCATAATTGCCTGCAGGTCACAGGTCTTATTCCCTAGGTCCCAGCATTCATGCATACTACTCTTTAGTGTTTCAGCCTCCCTCCCATGTGCTCTTGTGTTTTGCCTTCTTTTTGTTTTGCCCATGCCTTCTGCCTTTGAACCTTCCTGTCCCAGGTTCCAATGGCTCCTTTTTCTCCCTGAACTGTAATCTCTGCCTTGCATTCCTGCCTGTCCTTGTTCCCACTGACTGCCCATTTCCCCTATCTCTTTCAGTCACTGTCACTCTTGTTGCTCCTTCCCCTTCCTACTTGGTGCTATTCTCATTTCTCAGATCCCGGCTCAAAAGTTTAAGTAAGCTGCCTTCTCAAGGAAAGTGTCAGTGCCTCCCCATGTGTCCACATTTCTACCCAGTGACCCTCATCATTAACTTCTCCTGTTGAGTGCCATCAGCATCTCTGATATGAGACAGTAGTAGTTTTCTGTGACCTTTTGAACCCATAACAATTGATGCACCACACTGCAGTAAATAAGGTACCATTTGTACTACAGATTATGTGGGCAGGTGAGAGTAATTTACTGACAATTTCAAAACATGGTGAGTAAAATAAAATTTGGGTGCATACAAAAGCTTCAACCCTGAATTAAACACCTCTTTTTGAAGAACCAACGGTGCTATGAAACACTTTTCCATGGGTTAAAAGCATGTCCATGTGTTCAGATAAGTACTGGTACTCATTAAAAAAAAATTCTGAAAAGTATTTCTTATAAAAGTGGGAGAAAAACAGGCCATTACTCACCTTATCTGGAATATGGGATGCAGAGCCTACTTTTCTAGCACATGAAATTATTCAGCAACAGTAAGTCATAGTAGAGCACTTAAAAACTTCAGTTTGAAATAGATGGTCAGCATGGGGTCTGTAGCAACTTTCTGCTCCACTGTCACCGGTCTGTCATAAACTCACACAAAAGAGTGACCAGCCACCAGGATGGATCCTTGTAGTTCAATGCTGCCACCACTTTGCTGACTACTAGGATATCTCGAGCTGGTTCTTGTCCCACATCTGGACACTACTCACCCAGTGTAAGGCTTTTTTTGACAACAGAACCACCCCTCTAGTCACTCCCAGGAACCTCTCACTCCCTCTGTATCAAACAGGGGTTACTTTTAAACTTGGTAGTCATGCTGTTTGGTAGGGGACACCAGACTGCACAATAGAAATGGATATTACTTGTAACATAAAAGACCATGAGATGGCCTTGTAGCATGCAGGACCGAGGCATTGGCACCTTACCTGCTGCCACCCCTGCAACCCAGGTTCAAGAAAGGATTTGATTCGTCGGGGGTTGTCCTGGCTGGGAGATGATCAAGCATCTGAGAGACTGCTCTTCTCTCCTGGGGAGGGATGCTGGCCCAGCTTTAGACTGCCACCACATGGAAGCTTTGTGGTAGTGTAGTGCAGGTGGTAAAAAGGTAGAGAGCTGAGGGAACATCATGCATCCGCACCTCCATGCAAGTGCCTGATGTCCTTGCAGCAGGGAAGGGAAACATAGAGAAAATGGCAGTTGGGGGCTTAATGAAGCCTTGCCTGCTAGTCCTGGGTCCATGCTGTCAGCCAGTGCTTCTGCCTACAGTCTGCTCTGTGTAATGTGTACTGGGGGAGGATGGCCCTCCCCTCCCCAGCCCCACCATGAGGGGGAATTCATGGGGGAACTATGAGACCTTGGAGAGTACTGGGGGAGATGAGTGCTAGCTCAGGGTAATGGTGACAAGGCTGATTAGGTACCTATAGACTGAGGAAAGATTAACACTTTTGCGGAAAAAAACATAAAACACCACACAGTCACAGACAGTATTAAATATAGAAATATCTCATATTTAAACTACAACATTATAGACTGTACAGCAAAATACAAAAGAGATAAAACACACTTGGGAACGCAAAAAAAATAAATTAAACAGAAAGAAAAATGTCTCTAGTTTCTAGACTACAGTCTAAAAGATCTTACCCCAACACTTGGGTTTCTTCCTCTTTCAGGAACCAAATGCCACTAAGGTCTGAGATTCAGTAGACACAGGACATTCCATTTTCTTACAGTGGACGTCTGACATATTCTGCTTCCAAACTGAATATGAGGACCCTGAGATATGCTCCCAGGTTAAACCTCATCATTAACCCTGTCATTCTACAATCTACAGGGTCAAGGGAGTTACCCTGTGACACCTGCAGCTGTTGCAGATCATGGCTTCCCAGTTGCTCACTGGCCTCTCTAGGTCATGCCATGTGTCCCAGGCACTGTGTGATCTGTACTGGCAGCCGATTCAGTGGCGTATCTCCTTTAAAGCTGCACTAGTGACTTATAAGGCCCCATAGGGCTGGGCGCTGGTTACCTGGTGGAGCTCCTGCATCCTCACATAACTGTATGTCCTCTCCGTTCTACTGAGGAGGGCCTCCTGGTGGTTTCTAGGTTGAGGTTAAAGTCTTCTGGGGACCAGGCATTTGAAGTGGCAGATCCAGTCCTCTGGAATTCCTTGCCCAGGATTTTGAGGGTGGCCCCTCAGTGGAGGCGTTTAAGTGGAGTCTGAAAACCTTTTTATTTATGCAGGACTTTGGGATCTAATTTTTCCCTAATTTTATCATCCTTATAGTAAGGAAATTTGTTGTTTATTTATTTATTAGAATCTTTGCTATTTAAACTATGTGGATGTTTTGTAAAGTTATTGTTGGATTTAATTGCTGCTTATGTTTTATTTTATTGTAATGGTGCCCTGAGCCTCCTGTAAAGAGTGTCACATATAAATAAAGACTACTACTGCTACTACTCACTAATGCTAGCCCACATATTGTTCTGGAAGCCCCTTTAGTTCTAAAAACTAGCTGAGATGAGTCTGCAGCTAAACTGCACCTTTCCTGTGGGCAGACATGGATTTGATAGCATCCACAAAAAAACAGCTACCCTTGTGTTCAGAAAGAGGCACCACGGAGGTGCACCTTATGAGCCTGGCTTTCTTCTGACATCACATTCACATGACAAGGCAGAGCTATCAGCCTGTGATCCCAGTCCTGTTTTCTCTATGCAAATGCTGAGGGTGTTCAGAGCTTGTTACTGTACTTACTCCTTCCTTCCTTCCTTCCTTCCTTCCTTCCTTCCTTCCTCCCTCCCTCCCTCCCTTCCTTCCTTCCTTCCTTCCTTCCTCCCTCCCTCCCTCCCTCACTTCCTTTCTTCCTTCCTTCCTTCCTTCTTCCCATCTTCTCAACACAGGGGCCCTTTGTTGTTGCCCTGAATGGAGTACAGCCCTTTAAAACAAATAACATTTTAATCTGGAATGTGTCAGAAATATTCGTTGTCTAGGTCACATATCTATGTCTGTATTACAGGGTCACAAAGGGGCAATAATGGTAAATTAATTTGGTAGGCTTCTTCAAAAGAATAGCCAAGGAACGAGACAAAGGGAAAGCAGTGGGTGTTATTAACCTGGATTTTAGCAAAACCTTTGATACTGTACTTCAGTGGATGGCAATATGCAAGATAAGAAAGCACAGGCTTGGGCAAACATTGAAAGGTGGATAGTTCAAGTTCAAGTTCAAGTTTATTGCAGGAAAACTCCATTGAGCAAGCTCATTCACAAGGAGGTCCTGTAATAGGAATATTTATATTTATATTTATATTTATATTTATATTTATATGTGGATAGGAAACTGGCTAGGGTTAGTGAGCATCAGGTGATAATCAGGGGAGTCCATCTAGGTGATGGGATGTAACTAGCGAAGCACCACAGAGGTCCAGTGTGGGGCACTTCCTTTTCGGTTTCATTATAGACAACCTGAATAAAGGAGCAACAAGCAGCACCACTAAATTTGCAGATAACAAAAAGTTGGCAAGAGTGATGAACTCTGAAGGCAGAATGCTACAAAGATTCCTTGACAGATTAGCAGGTTGGGCAAGCAGGTTGCAGTTAAAATATACTCTAATGTGTAAAAGTGCAAAGAATTGCATCTTTGTGTTAAAATACAAGGGTCAAGCCAGCTGGTAAGCACAGTAGTAGTGCTACTACTTGTGACGCTGGATACCCGGGCTTAAGAGTCAGCCCGGGGTTTTCAGAGGGCTGGCAGCAGAGCAGAAGGATTGAGCATCCATGAGGATGATCTCTTCCCACAGGCATAGGTGCTGGAACCAGAGGGGGCCACTAGGGCCATGGCCATACCACTTTCATAAGTGGCCCTATCAGTTTTTGCAATCATGTTAATGTATTTAATAGGGGAGAATCTACCCCTTACATCCTTGGCCTGCCCTACCACTTTTCAAACCGTTCCAGCACCAGTGCTCACAGGAGAGGGAGAGACATGCTCCCACTGCACTATCGACACCCTGGTGGTCACAGGTGGCAGTGCAGTCTCAGATTCTCATGTACATGCAGTGAGGGGAGAGCATGCGCATCAGTGTGTCAGGCTTGCCAGCACCTGATGAAATTGTGTGCTCTCAGAAGGAGGGCTGGAAAAATGGGGAAAAATAAGGCAATAGTTGGGTAGATGAAACTCTGCTCTCCCCCCTGGCCACATCAGGCTTGCTTTCACTCTGCCCTCAAGACAACTTTGGGAGGACCTCCACTATGTTGACCAGATACACAGCTAGGGCTTCCCTATCATGTAGCTGCAGGCATAACTTGGCTTCTGGGGGGCAAACAGAGGGTGTCCATCATGGTGTGTAGTGGAGTGACTCTGTCCCTCCTGCCCCCCCTCAACAATCAGGGTCACAATGACTGCAGCTTTTTGCCAGCCAGACAGGAAGGTGGGTGGGTGGGTGGCTGCTTTCTCATCCAAAACCAGTGCTGCTCTTGAGTGAGCCAGTGGGGAAGGGGAAGTGCATAAATGGCAGGTGTCTTAAACCCTCGCTCCCTAGAAACCCAGAATCACACCTCTGCAAAGCGTTTGACCACAAGTCAGCTCCAGTGTTGGATTCCAGTACTGTTGCCAGAACTAGTTCTAAGATATTAGAACACTTTTAGAGTCCGGGGATTCATGTTCTAATTTTGAACTGGAAAAGCCATGGAAATTAACTATTAAACAAGACCGCTAGACATCTGCATTTAAATGGCCATGGAAATTTCCACAGAATCTCTGTTATGCTGCAGAATATAGTAATGCATGCAATTCATTGCTTGTGATTTTTCATTAAAATCTATCTATAGTTTTTTTTTAACAGTACCTGGCTCCCTTACCCTCCTTGTTTTTTCTGAATCCTCCCCTCCACGTTCAACATGTGACAACATTAATCACATTATATTTTATCCTATAGGACTGCATTCTGCCCCAGAACAAATTATGCATGTTGTAGGAATGCACAAATTCTGCCTCAGAAACCTAGGAGTCCTGCTGCAGAAATCAGAACTGAAATGCAGAGAACTATGGGCCCTGACATTATTTTATTTATTTAATTTTTGTTTACCAGGTAGGTGCGTTTGCCATAGGAATGACTATTTTCAGGCATGATCCGGGAGGTTACAGAGTGGAATTACATAAAGCACAGAAACAAAACAAGGTTTTACACTAAAAATACAAGCAAAGTGATGAGAGCAGGGTACAAAACAGTATGATTCATGACAAAACATGCAATAAGGCAGTTTGTTGGCAGGTGCAGGACATAGCTCACATATTTGCAAGGAATTATCATGATGCAAAGTTCAGCAAGAGGTTCATTGAAAACAAACAACCACATACTTGCAAGGAATTACCAGGTATAATGAGCAGGGAAAATTACAAAATAACATACTGTAGGCAGATCCTTAGGGGAGAAACATTCACACGGTTTGGGAGATAGGGCACAGAGTATTGCAAGTAGGAGCTTTTCGGCAATGATTACAAAAATCTAAGGAGTTGAGAATTAGTTATAGTAGGACAGGGCAAGGGGTTTGAGATAACAAGCCAAAGAGGAGAAGCACATCAAGTTGGGAGGGAAGACAAGGAGACAGGCAGGGGGAGGATTACGTGCAAGGCATTAGGTAGAAAGCAGATCAAGTGCACAGTGGTGAGAGTAGGAGTGGTGCTAAGGGGGGGTTAAAGCAAGGGCATCGATTAGTGGAGATGAGGTAGCTATGGAGCTCCTTTTTAAAGGCGTTATGGGAGGGTGCTTGGCGGATCACTAAAGAGAGGGTGTTCCATAGCCAAGGAGCATGGTGGGCGAAAGCACTGGTGCCTTTGGTGGTGTTACTTTTTGGGACACATAGAAGGGATCTTCCAGCTGAGTGTAGCCACAGCCGGACGTCTGAGGAACAAGTAGATCAGCTAAGGTTTTTGGAATTTGAGATGGCATAACACTATCCACAGTTGACCCGAGGGAGTAAAGTTTAGCAGGATTTGGTGACAGCCAGTTTAGATCTGAGTAGAGGAGACAGTGGTGTTTCTGCCAATGGGAGAAGGAGGCCTAGCGACAGATATTATTATATATGATGTCCCATCTATGGAGACTGGATTTAGGTAAGGCAGCATAGGTTGCAACTCTGCATGTAAGGGTGGGTAGTAGAATACCACGAGCAATGGCAAACCTTGTTTCAGAGGTTAGTGCATCTCTGGTCCTGTACGCTATATCTAATTTAGAGTTCACAGATTTACATGAGTTCTGGATGTGAAGATCAAAGTTTAGGGATTGGTCCACTGTTAACATAGAAACATAGAACATAGAATTTGATGGCAGATAAGGACCACTTGGCCCACCCAGTCTGCCCATTCCCCTACCTAATGGATAAGCTGCAGATCCTAGTTAACCAGCAGCCTACTTCTTCCTACCCCCACCCCCTAGAATTGTCTTATGACTGTCCCATGCATGCTTGAATTCCACCACTGTTTTTGACTCCACAACCTCCTCCAGAAGGCCATTCCATGCATCCACAACCCTCTCTGTGAAAAAATACTTCCTTACATTACCTCTGAGCCGCCCCTTCTATCTTCAAATTGTGCCCCCTTGTTCTTGCACACCTCTTTTTCTGAAAGATGCTACCCTCTTGGACTTTGTTGATTCCCTTGAGGTACTTGAAAGTTTCTATCATGTCCCTCCTCTCCCTCCTTTCCTTGAGGCTATACATATTAAGCTCCTTAAGTCTCTCTTCATATGTCTTCGGTGCAGACCCTGCACCATTTTAGTTGCCCTCTTCTGGACAGCTTCCATCCTGTCTATGTCTTTGCGGAGATTGGGTCTCCAGAACTGCACACAGTACTCCAGATGGGGTCTCACCAGCTGTCTGTACAGAGGGATAACAACTTCCTGTTTTCTACTGGTGATGCCTCTCCCCTATGCATCCCAGTATCCCCCAGCCCTTCTTACTGCCCTCTCACATTGCTTGCCCACCTTTAGGTCATCTGATATGACTACCCCCAGGTCCCTTTCCATTTTTGTTGTTGTTAGTATCTCACCCCCCATTGTGTACTCTTCCCCTGGGTTTTTGTTTCCCAGGTGCATTACCTTGCACTTCTTAGCATTGAATCTAAGCCGCCATACATTTGACCATTCCTCTAACTTTGCCAAGTCCCTTCTCATCCTTTTCACCCCACCTTGTACATCAACTCTATTGCAGATCTTTGTGTCATCTGCAAAGAGACATACTTTTCATTCCAGTCCCTCTGCAAAGACTTCAGGGTGGCAAGGAGAATGGAGTGGTTCACCACTAAGTACCCCCAGGTACTTAAACGAGGTCACTGAACCAATAAGGGAGCCATCCAGACAAGAGACCAAGAAATTATTTTTGCAGGTTTTGAGTTTAGAATTTGTCCCTAATAGCATGGATTGAGTTTTGGCCACATTAAGGACTAGTTTGTGATCTGAGAGCCAGGTTGGAGTGCACTGAAAGTCAGTGGAGAGCCGCAGATTGATGTCAGAGATGTTTTTCATGCTGGTGTATAGGACTATATCGTTAGCGTAGCGAGGGAGGAGGTGGAAGTAAGATTGGAGGCGATGTTATTGATAAATATAGAAAATAGCAGTAGCCCCAAAATTGAGCTTTGTGGTGCACCAATATTCACTGTTGCCATGTCAGAATAGGTTGAATTGTATTTTACAACTTGGACCCAGTTTGACAGGTAGCTATTGAACCAGTTGACAACATTATGCACGAAGCCCAAAGACTTCAGGGTGGCAAGGAGAATGGAGTGGTTAACGAAGTCGAAGGCCTTTGTCATGTCTATGAAAACAGCTCCAGTTAGAAGGTCTGGGTGCATAGCAGTTAGCTAGATGGGTCTTTTGAGTCACCCTTTTTAAGACAGGAGTGACCCTGGCTATCTTCCATATGTCAGGGATGCTACTTCGGCATAGAGAGAGCGTGAAAATTTTGGCTAAGGGAGCATCAATGAGCAGGGCTACTATTTTTAGTAGTCTGGGTTCAAGACTGTCTGAACCTGTGGCTGTGCTGTCTGAGACTGAGCTAAGTAGTTTAGAGACCTCCTGTTCAGTGATAGCCTTAAGGTAGAAGGAGGGGACAATGACTTCTTGGCTGGAGGTCGCAGGAGGGCAGTGGTGTTGTGAGGCAGGGAAGGAGGATGTGTATTTATTTAGATCTGAGAACTGATTATTAAAAAAAGTTAATTATGGTCTGAAGAGTGTTACAGTGAGTACCATTGAGGACCAGATCATTTGGGGTGGTGGAGCGGGTAGACCCCAGGAAGGTTTTTTTGTGTGACAAGAATTTTTTTGGATCACCCAAGGTATTCACTAGTAAGCTTTTGCATATAAGCCTTTGGCCGTTCTTATTTCTTTTTTGCAGGCATTCCACTGCTGCCTGTAGGTGTTATAATCTGCTGGCAGGCCAGAAGACTTAAAGCTGCTCCAGCTATTGTCCCTTGCTCTTATCTTAGCAAGTAGTTCCTTTTCTAGCCATCTGGTTTGTTTCCCCTTAATTCTGCAGGTAATGAGAGGGGAGTGTAGGTCTTGCAGTGCCATGAATTATGTCAGAAAAATGTTGAGGGTAGACTGTATGTCATTGGCATTGTAAAGATTGGACAAGTCAATGTTAGATATGTCACATAGAAATTGTTGTGTATCTAAGTTAGCATAATCCCAGAAAGTGATGTAACGAGGTTGTGAAGGGGGGTGCGGCCAAGCCCCAAATGCAAAAGATAGGGGAATGGTCAGTGATAGCATCTGCGAGTGTGCCAGCAGCTTGGATATGTTCAGTATATTTGCTAATACCCAGTCGATCAGGGTGCTAGAAGTTGAGTGGGGAGCAACTCTAGTGGACGTAGTGATCAGCTGATGCAGATTATGGCTCTGAATTTTGGAGATGGAAGAGGCTTGGTACTTCCCTAACCAGTTTAGGTTAATATCTCCAAGAATGATAACTTCATTTCTACCAGAGAGTTTGGATGTATGGTTCAGTAGTTTGTCCAGGCCAGCATGGCCACAGTTTGGGGGGTTGTAAGCACATACAACATGTAGCTTTTTAGCTCCAAGGGTTAGAACTGCATGTAAAGATTCACAGTGGGTCAGGGGGTTGGTTCGTATGATGGAGAGGCATTGGTGTTCTTTGAAGTAGATGGCAATGCCCCTCCTCTTTTGGGGGATGGTCTGTCCCTCCATAGGAGGCCATAATTGGGTATGGAATACAAGGAGTCAGAGTCAGAGGATTTTAGCCATGTTTCAGATAGGCAGAGTATGTCTGGGTGGTAGAGGGTAATCCAAGCCTCAAGTTCAGCAAGGTTGTGCTCAAGGCTTCTAATGTTGTGATGTACAATAAGGAGGACTTTAGAGTCGACTAGTAGGGCTCATCATATAGTTTTTTCTTAGCAAAAAATGTATTTCTGATGTCCTTTGATTCATCCTCAATGTATTTTTAATTTTCTGAGATAGGTTTCAAACAGCTTTTATAGCTAATTTTCTAATTACTGCCTCAAGTCATTATATGACCACCACTCACAGTCTTAAAAAAATCTCTTCCACTGAGGGCGCCTGTTGAATGTACATACTAGATATACTGTGGATGTATCAGGATGGTGTTACCCCAAGTTTCTGATGGGAAACAGCATAGCAGTTTACCAAGATATTTCATTTTTTTCATGGCAGGCTTAGCACTGGAGCGGGAAGTTTAAAACACGTCAAGATCCTGTATGTCAGTTCAAGAATTAAAGACATAGAGGATAATGGATGGGCAGCAGCGAATAATACTGTGTTCACTTCAAGAGGTTGTCATGACAATCAAGTAGACCATGAGAGTGAAGCTCAAGAGATCTATGGCTGTCATGACAACCTCGAGAAGTGAACTCAGCATTGTTGTTTACTGTTGCCCATCCATTGTCTTTTATATGTATGGGCAACAGTAAAAACAGTTAACTGAATTCCCCATATATTCCACATTCCCCAGATATTCCCCAGTTCTAACGGACCCCCGGGGCCTCTCCCCATCTGTCACACTCACCGTCACACCAGTCCCCAGGATGATGACATTGTACTCATGCATCTTGGCTTTTTCTGTCACTGTTGGTTTTGGAGCACAGAAGAGGTGGAAGCGAGTGGAGGGCAAGGACCACCATGAGCTAGCAGTGGAGGGAAGATGAGAAAGGCGAGGGGACAGGATTCCTGTGCATCAGTCAGTGGAGTACAACACTTCATTGTGGGGGCAGTTTGTGTTCTGACCAGGACACCAAACAGATAAGGGCGAGACTGCATGGGTGAGGGGGTAACTGGTGACCGATTCTTATTATGGCAGTGTAAAAAAAAAATGCCACCTTTTGGAGTTCATGTAGTGTTCATCCCAGGCAGATACAAAACTTTATCAAGTGTATGGGAGAGCACAATTAATAATTCTTTTTTACTATTTTTTTATATAGCGGAAGGCATCGCCGATCACTCATTTTTTTTTCAACTGACAGAACAAACTGAAAAAATACAAAAAACGAGAGATCGGTGGGGCTGTCAGGGTTTTGGGAGTGCAAGGGCATTCTACGTTGTTGTACCATCTTAGTGACGTACTCAAAATGGTACAACAGTTTGACATTACTACAGTGGTACAACAAGCCTAGGAATTCATTGAATTCCATTCATAATCACACTCTCCCCTACACTATAATGAAATGAAAAAATTTGTATCCTGATGTTTTTTGCAGAAAAACATATCATTGCTAAAAAAAATCTACATGTGATGAACAAATACAGTGCAGTCCTCTTAAATGCATACCCTTGGGGGCAGCAAAAATATGCATTTAAGAGGGCTATGCATTTATCAGATCTTGTAATCTTTTAATGGTGAGCACAACTTGCAGTATGTGCCAGGGGGCTGGGTAGGGAAAAGAAATGCCTGTAGCTGTTCTTTTAAGAGTTCTAAATACTAAATAAAATGCTTTTTTCTATTTCTGGGACAAAGCCAGTATCCCTCTCCCTGCCCGCCAGGACCTAGTCATGAAGATAATCCTCTCTGTTTGACTACCGCAATGCTGTCTACAGCGTCACTCCCAAGTCCACCCATGTCAGACTGGACCCATTTGTCCTTGGACTGTACCCCCTCCCCTCATACAGACCACTGCTCTCTCCACTCCTCCTTCTCCTCCCTTGATGCTAGATGCCTCACCCACTGCACCACTTCCACCTCCGAATTCTGGTTTGGCTCTCTCCCCCTTACCTTTCTGCCTTCCTTTCCCCCTACTCTCTCCACAACACTGCTTCCCATTTGCTCTCCTTACCTTCCAGGAAAAAGTCTGGGGGCCAAACTGCCTTCTTATATCATTTTCCTAAGTTCTGGTCCTCTCTTCTCCATCTATCTGCTCAGCCTCACCATTCTCCTCCCTCAAATTCCTTCTTTGTTATTTTACTTTCCCCTCCTTCAAGTGTTCTTGACCCTTGTGTTCCCCCATCACTATGTTTTTTTTTTTTTGTAGACTCTGTTTATTCTCCATTCCCGGAACTCTCTCTGGCTTCCCCTACACACCTACCATCAATCTATCACCCACCTGATCCCCTACCTCCTCAGAGGTAGCTGTCTTCCACCATCCTCCTGCCAGCAGACCCGCCCCCCCAGCTCTGAGCCTCTGGAGGTAGGGCCGCCTCCACTCCCACACCCTATCTAGAATCAAGTGTGCCAGTCGAGGTGGTGGAAGGACAGAGGGGGTGGAGACAGGGCCCTGTATTTTGCATGTGGTGACGTGGCCCTGAGGGGAGCCATTGCCTATCCAGGAACGGGTATTTTATTGTGCTTTGTGGTTTCCCCCAGGAGCGTGCGCGTGCAATGACACCAGCATGGCTGTGCTGCAGACATCCACTGCACTCCTTCTTAGCAGCTCCATGCTAGTTGTACCCCCAGTCTCCACTGGGGGTCTCTACTGTGCCAGAGACACCCTGGATCCCTCCCCAAGGAGAGGAGAGCAGTCCATAGGAAGCTCAATCCTCTCCCTCCCCTGCTGACCCCTGGTGTCCGAGCATGTTCCCGAACTTGGGTCACTGGTGTGGCGTGAGATGTGGCATCCAGTGCCTTAACCCTCAGTGCCACCGGGCCAGCATCTCTATGTTGTTGATGTCCCCCTTGCACTTCCTCCTGCTGGTGAGCAGTTTCCTATCCCCTAACTGTGCCTAATCAGTCACATCTGGGTATATTTTGTTCCTGAGCCTACCTTCTACACTGGGTTTGATAGCGCTCATACTTAAGCAGTTTGGGTGGTGGTAATCTGCCACTGACAGACTTTGCTCCCCATACTATGTAGCTCGTGTTCCTTAATTTGCAGTGTTCTTTATATTGCTTTTGTGTTGCCTTGACTATCTGCCTGAAAATTGTGACTGCGCACTGTTATGTATTTTTTTTTATATTGTTTTCTTCCCTTCAGCTGACTCGGGCAGGGCTACTCAGTTCCATCCTGCTTTCCTAGGAACTGGCCACTGCTTCCTGTGGTACTCATCTTGATCCAGTGATCCCTGCAGTTTGCCCTCCATGGTGGGGCCAGGAAGGGAATGGCCATGCTTCCCCCACCTGGGCTTACAAAGTTACATATCCAGTGTGGATCCAGTGGTTCGTGAAGCGGTGTCAGTTGGGGCGGGTGGGTATAATTTCATGCAGCCTGAGTACGCCATTCTGTTCTGTTTTCTCTCTGGGTCCCCTGCCATGGTGGCACGTGAGGGTGCATGTGTGGAGGTGCACCTGCATGCACTCCATGCTACTGTGATCCTGCCTCACTTGATGCTCAGATGCCAGCGCTACACCCAGGCTCCACCTGGTGGCACCCAAGGACTGAGATGCATGTCTCCCCACCCTGGGAGAGGACAGCAATCCTCTAGATGCTCAATCCTCTCTCCTCCTTGGGTGATCCCAAGTGACCTGATCTTGTTCCCAAAGTCAGGTCTCCGTTACAGCAGGTGGTAATTTTACTACTGCACCTTACATTATGTATTTTCACGTCCACATCCTGTATTGCATACTCCCCTTCCCCCATCCCCAGGATGCATTTGAAAACACCCTGTTACCAGCTCAATATGTCTTTCCTGGTGGAACATCTGAAATAAATACATGCACAAATAAATTACATCCTAAAATGTTTTACTGAGCCACATACTGTATGTGAGTGTACGGCTCATACACCTGTGTCTGCAGCTGTACCACACTACAAGAAATCAATTGTGGCTCCTGGCATTTGTGTTTTGAATGGCCTGTATTGTTTGCCTTTCTTTCCTGCATCTGCAGTGAAACAGAATATTATTGCTGTACTGAGAGAGAAAAAGTCTTATTTTTTAGTTGTTTCTTCTCATCTCAGTAACTCTCTGTCTTTTCTCTCCAGTCCTACACACAAAAGAATCTGCTTTCTATAGAAGATTATAAATCATGACATCATTTTTAACCAATCAGGATTGTTCATTTCTAAACATAACAGGTATTCTTATTGAGCACTAAGGCATGGCCGAGGGTTGGGTTACTATGTGTTAATCTAACACTAGGGGAATCATGAGGTATGAGACAAATCAGGGTACCCTATGCCCCTATGGTTAGTATAGCAGTGTTGTTTAGAGCACTGAGCTACAAACCTGGAGGCCTGGATTTGAATCCCACAGCTCCCACTTGCATACTGTGTGACCCTGAACAAGTCACTTAACCTCCCTGTATTCCCAGGTCGAACCTGGAAACAAGCTTCAGCGTAGTGTGCTTTTCGTGGTTAAACAATTTCCACTTTTCCCTAACAAACGTAACCCAACTCCTTCAGTGTCCTAATGCTATGATGAAACTAAACCATTTTTAGAGTTTTAAAATGAATATTTTCGTAGCTAAAATTCTAATTTTCCTATTTGTGCATAGAGATTTCTAGCCATTAAAGAATGTATGCCTTCTAAGGATACGTATCTTACAGAATGAAGGTTTGGGGCCTTGAGATGCCGTAGTTATATATATTTTTTTTAATTTTAGTCTTTGGTAACCAGGTAACATAGAAACATAGAAGCTGATGGCAGATAAGGACCGAAAGGCCCATCCAATCTGCCCATTTCTTTTTCTACCTCATAAATATGCCATCGGCCTTTGCTCTGTCAGTGGCCTATCTATTCATACTCATTTGTATTGCTCCCTTATGCCTATCCCATGCCTGTTTGAAGCCCTGCACTGTATTCATAGCCACCACTTCTTGAGGTAGGCCATTCCATGCATCCACCACCCTTTCTGTGAAAAAGAATTTCCTCACATTCCCCCTTAATCGGCCCCCCTCTAATCTCATGCTGTGTCCTCTTGTCCTGCTATTTTTCTTATATTTAAACATGTTAGACTCTTTCACCTTGTTAATGCCCTTAAGGTGTTTAAATGCCTCGATCATATCACCTCTCTCCCTCCTTTGCTCAAGGGTATACATATTGAGCTCTGTATTGAGGGTATACATATTGAGGTAAGGCCCACTAGGCACAAATGCCTGTTTTCAGGGGCAATCTGGGAGCAGTGGGTGGTTAAGTGACTTGCTTAGAGTCACACAGTATGCAAGTGGAGGTTGTGAGAATCAAACTCAGGTCTGGTCTGCTGGATGTACTAAACTCGTTCACACCTCGTTCCTCTAACCACTAGGCTATAAATTCTGTATGTCTTTGTTTGTTTCTTTACATACCTTTTGCATAGTTTTTTTGTTAGCGACTAGTAGCTAAAAAGACTCCAACTGAAGTCTTGTATTAAGTCAGGCAACCTTTATTGACAAAGCAGGCAGTTTATTTCAATGGGAAACTGCAAATCTGCTTGTAGATTTTGATAGAGAAATAAAGCTCTTGTCCACTAAAATGTGTTAGATTTTGTAAAAAAATATATGATGTTTGATTATCTGTGAGCTTTTGTTATCATCTACAGTACTGTGTGATAGTTATTCCTATCAAGATTTTACTTGAGCAAAAGAAACTGCCATTTACTCTTTAACAACAAACTGTAAAATCATATGCCACAATGTTACAAATATATAACAAGCATTTGTCAATGCCGAATGTTGTCTCGCTGGCATGGGCATCGGTATTGCAGGAGTTAGAGATGCATAATAGGAATAGCAGTGAAGTATTGAACTGACGCCAACCCCACCCCCACCCTGCAGAGATTGACAGGCATTGGGGTGTTCGTTTGGGTTGTCAGCCATAACGCTCATGCCATTGTACCTCACCCTACCCTGTAGACACTGACAAGTGTCGTGGTGTGCTTTGGTGTCTTTGGGCCTTATACTTACCCCATTCCATAAGGAAATATGCTGAGGTGGGTGCAGTATAGGAGAATGGAGTGAACTTTGAGGACAAACACTCCAAGGCACACCTCGATGCCTGTCACTGGCTGCAGGGTGGGGGTGGGGGTGGAATGGCGGGAGCATTACAGCTGATGATCCCAAGTCACACCCCTGATGCCTGTCAGTCTCTACAGGGTGGGGTGTTACAGTTGGAAACCCAAATGCCGTAGGCACATGTTGGTATTTTCACTCCAAATTATAAACATGGGCATTTTGTGACCCCACCTCATAAAGAGCGGCACTATCAGTTTGTTAGCCGAAAGGTGATTTTGCACAATGACTGTGCCATTTGGCACCACAGGTACAGAAACATATTTTGGGCAGGATGTGGAAAATGACAACTGTATTGTTCATGAAGAGGTGTAAAAAAATGGCAACATTGAAAATCTGGAGTGAAAATATGAAAAACTGGTGAAGTCATGAGCATGCATAGAAACTGCGCAACGCACATCCGTAACCCAATTATTGTGTGGATTTTTTTAACCATATTTTCAACATAGGCATTTTGGGACCTCTGCTAATGAACAGTGGCACTGTGAGTTTGTTAATCTGTTCCAAAAAGTTAATTTCCCACAGTGACCACGCGATTGTACGCCACAGGTGCGAAAACACATTTCGGGCAGCATGTAAAAAATGACAGCTGTACTGTTCATAAGGAGGTGTGAAAAAATGCCAGTGTTGAAAATGTGGTATGAAAATATTGCAAATTTGTGAAGTTACAAGTGCGCGTGGAAACTGCACAACGCATGCTTGTAACACAGTCATTATGGATGTTTGTCACCAAATTTTCAATATATGCATTTTAGGACCTCTGCTCATGAACAGTGTCACTGTCATTTTGTTAATCTGTCCTTAAAATGGATTTCCCACAGTGACCGTGCTATTGTGCGCTGGAAGTGCGAAAACACATTTCTGCCAGGATATGTAAAATGACAGCTATACTGTGCATAAGGAGGTGTGGGAAAATAGCAATGTTGAAAATGTGGAGTGAAAATATTACAGATTCACAGAGTTATGAGTGTAAGGAAACTCACTGCATGCGTAAATAAAACAGCCATTTTTGGATTTTTCACCAAATTTGCAACATAGGATTTTGAGAGCCCCTCATGAACAGTGGCACTGTCATTTCATTAATCAGTCGAAAGGTGATTCCATGCAGTGACCATGAAATCACCTGTTGGGACTGAATAACACAATGACAGTGACTGAATTCTTGAGGAGGGGTCCCAAGAACCCCATATTGAAAATTTGGTGCCAAAATTCCCAAAAATGGCCAAGATATGCACCAAAATTGAAAAAAACCTATTTATGCCATTTTACAGCTTACCGTCATTTTCTCAGTTCGTGATCACCGTTGAAGAGTGCAGCTGTTTCCCAGTATAGTATCAAATCATGCTCCCCATCAGAATTTGCTACCCTCATCAATTGCACATGTGTATTAGCATCATGCATGTGCACTGCAACAGTCAGAGGGTAGCAAATTCTAACAGCGAAGTCCAGGGGAAAAACTCTGGCAGGCGTGCATTAAAAATTTGTGCAAAAGACGAAACCATGCAAGTGAGGAATAAGTTTTTAAACAAAACCTGTATATTGTCTCCTCTATCTCTTGAATGATCATTGGGCATGATGGATAAGCTCAGTTTTGGTCTGCTTATTTTCGATGACAATCAAAGGAAATTGTACAGTATCCTGTACTCAAATGCTAATTTAATACTTATAGCATGCAATATATTGTAACAGTGATCTGATTTTTCAATGCAGACTCATTTTGGTTTACTAAGTTTATGTATTTGGGTACTTAAGATTACTGTTTTTATGTTTTGAGTATCACCTTTCTCTGTAATCTGAGTTCACTGTTAAAACCCGAGTCGTGTGTGTGTGTGTGTGTGTGTGTATGTGTGTGTGTGTGTGTGTTTGTGTGTGTGCTAGTCTTGTTGCAGTGTTACTCATGAAAAAAATAAAGGAAATCCTGACACCTCACCCTGTGTCTCAATTAATGCATAAAATGTTTCCTTAAACGATCAAGGTATTAAGTGTTCTTTTATTCATATGTAAGTAGGGTAAGGAATAAGGATACTGTCTATATACTGTACTATACACATCGTGTACTTTATATCATTGAGCGAACTTGTGTGGTATACACTTTATGTCTTATAGGTAGTCATAATAACTACTGTAAGTAGCTCCTGTCAAATGTCAGAACTACTACATATTATTCTGATAAGCAGTATAGGGGGAACATTATTTAACCAGGAGTAGCACACTAAGCTGAAGCTTGTTTCCAGTTGCAACCTGGGAGCACAAAAAGTTAAGTGACTTGCTTAGGATCACACAGTATGCATCTATGTGGCTGTGGGATTCAAACCCAGATCTCCAGATCTGTAGTTCAGAACCTTAACCCACTGCGCTATACTCAGGGCCCCTGAAGTTCTGTGGCAGAATTTTCTGATTTCTGCGGCAGGGCTCCTTGACTTCTGTGGCAGCATTTTCTTATTTCTGCGGCATGATTTATTCATTTCTCTGGCAGAATGCAGTCCTGTCATTGGCTAAATATGATGTGATGTCATCGATGACATCATATGCTGAGCATAGAGGAGGGGCTTCAGGATAAACGAGGTAGGAAAGAAAGCCTGACACTATGGAAAAACAGTATATTTATATGAAAATTCACCAAAAACAATGAATTCTGTGGCACTATATATATTCTGTGGCATGATGCAAATTCTGCGGCAAATTCCGCAACCGCAGAATCGCAGAATTCCAAGGGCCTTGGCTATACTGTCTCCGATATAAACTATATACAGTGGATGCAAGTGGTTATTTGAGAAGCTGAGTGCCTCGTTTGGTGACTATTACAATCTGTGTTGTGAAGCCTATTGAGGTATTGTGCTACAGTTGTGGTATACGGAGGGAGTGCATATGGGGTACTCTTTACCCTATACTATATACTCTGTAGGTGTCAAAATGTATCATGAATTTGTATGCCTGTTCTTGGGTGCTTGGCCACTGAATCCTCTGTAGTTTG
The DNA here is from genome assembly GCA_016271365.2 of Neoceratodus forsteri. Lineage (NCBI taxonomy): Eukaryota > Metazoa > Chordata > Ceratodontiformes > Ceratodontidae > Neoceratodus > Neoceratodus forsteri. The sequence continues at coordinate 492,953,626 of CM057451.1, forward strand.
TTAAAAAAATAACTTGCTATCTGCTGTGATTTTGTTCTTCATTTGCATGCCTTCCTGATGGAGAATTGTGTCCCGTTCTTGAGCTTTTTACTCGTTTTATGGTGCGCTTCAATAGCTGCATAGTTTCTTAATGTTTACATGCTGTGGATGCTGGGCTGATGCCCGTATAAATGGAGCAGCTCCATGGCTTCCCCACTCATTTCACTAAAGAGCAGTGTTTTTCTTAGTACTGCACTCTGTCATTTTTTTTTAAATATTGTGCCTTGTGAAAATAGCATCTTATCCCATAGTGATCATGTTGTGTCTTTAGTTGGAAAAGTTTTAATTTGTCCAGCAGATGGGCGAAAGGAACCCTCCCCAACCGCAACAGCATTCCCAGTTGTATGTGGGTAATATATGCAGCAGCTCCATGGCAACCCCACTCATTAGTGGTGCTCATAACAGTTTGTGAATTAAATCTTTTCAGTGAAGTGTTTGAATAAAGTGGCTTAACCTGTACTGCCATGATATGCTTTATTTCTGAAATCTGGACTTTGGCAGCTGATGGGCTGACAACCCCCCTTCCCTATTAGCATTCCAAGTTGCATGAGGGTCAGGGAGATCATATTTTGGACTATCAGTAGTTCATGTTCTTGAACTGCAGCTATTTACAGACAGTGAAAATGATTAGGAGTTTCCAATTAGTATTATAACTCTGTGTTTTACACTGTTGTGCAAGCTGCATCTGTCCTATGCAATATACAAAGCAGTATGTGGTTAGTGTTGTTATCCCCACCCTCCAATGGTTCCATGCCACAAGAGTGAATCTTTTTCAGTGACTTGCACAAGAGCGAGTACATCGTGGTGCACACAAATACAGCACACAGCTGTGTACGTCAAATACTAAATTGGCGCATATCTGATTGCATATTTAATGCAGGGGTGTTGTGGCCCCCACATCTCCCTTTGTAAGGTTCAAGCCCCCAACCCCCAAACATTAATAACCATGTGCGGGGGGGGTGGACACTGGAGGAAAGATGAGGGACCGAGGACAGCAATAACTTGCCAAAAATAAAATGACATACTTGTCTGAAGTCCAGATCCTGGGGCCACCACCACTGCAGCAGGTATCTTTACCTGCTACGCTACACGAGTAGCCTGGTGGCATCATGCTTCACATTCCTGGTTAGCTCATCCCTCTTCTCTCTCTCCCGTCCCACTGCTATTCCCTTCCCTCACCATTTTTTCCAATCCTCCCTTGCTATTCCGTTGTTCGCTATCCCTCCACAGTAGCCAAACTAAATCATCCCATTCCAAGGCAAAAATATGGGACTTCAGAGGAGCTGACTTTGATAAGATGGCCAAAAGAGTCAAGCTAGCCATGGCAAAAAGAAATACAGGTGAGGGGGTACAGGCAAAGTGGGCAAGCATTAAGGATGCAATACTTCAAGCAACATCCCAATGTGTTAGAGAGAAAGGGAAGTGCAAAAGAGGAAGGAAACCACCTTGGTTCTCAAAAACAGTAGCAGAAAAAGTCAAAGCCAAAAGGCTGGTCTTCAGGAAATATAAGGGAATGCAGCAGGATGAAGATAGAGAGGCATACCAAACTTCCCTAAGGGAAGCAGGGAAGGCAGTAAGGCAGACAAAGGCCCAAGCTGAGAAAACACTAGCACAAATAGTAAAAGAAGGTGACAAGACCTTCTATAGATACATTAGTGAAAGGAGAAGTCCAGAGGGGGTATTGCTAAGACCAAAGAGGATAAGCGGGCATGTGAGAAGGAGGACCATGTAAAAGCATCTATCCTAAATAGATACTTCTGCTCAGTATTCACTGAAGAGAAGGTAGGGCAGGGCCCACAGCTCAGCACCATGGACACAGGGGGGAAGGAGGTGTGCACTAGTCCCTTCACAAAAGAAAGGGTCCTACAAGAGCTCGATAAGCTCAGGGTGGACAAGGCAATGGGACCTAATGGCATACATCCCAGGGTACTAAAGAAGCTAAGGGTGGAACTAGCAGAGCCATTATCAAAACTGTTTAGTGAGTCTCTGAGCACAGGAGAGGTCCCAGAAGACTGAAGAAGGGTTATGTGATCCCGCCCACAAGAGTGGTAGCAGGAGGAGGCAGGGAACTACAGACCAGTCAGTCTTACCTCAGTAGTGGGCAAAATTATGGAGGCACTCCTTAAGGAAAGGATACTGCAACACCCGGAATCCATAGGAGCACAGGATCCAAGACAGCATGCGTTTACAAAAGGAAGATCCTGTCAAACTAATCTCATAGATTTCTCTGACTGGATAAGCAGAGTGGTGGACCAAGAGGGAGGAGCTGGTGTCGCTTACCTTAACTTCAGCAAAGCTTTTGATACTGTTCCACATAGAAGATTGATCAATAAGATGGGTAGGCTCTGGGTGGGTCAGAAGTTGGTCAACTGGGTGGCAAACTGGTTGATGGGCAAAAAACAGAGAGTGGTGGTAAACGGTATACAGTCAGAAGAGATGCAAGTCACAAGTGGGGTACCTCGGGGATCAGTCCTGGGGTCAGTCCTCTTCAATATCTTCATCAGTGACATTGCAGATGGACTGGAGGGTAAGGTTTGTCTGTTTGCAGATGGCACCAAGATCTGCAACAGAGTAGATGATCCAGATGGGGTGAGCAGAATGAGAAGAGATCTGGATAAACTAGGAAAATGGTCGGAAGAGTGACAACTGGGAGCCCAGCCCGGTGGCACTGAGGGTTGAGGTGCTGGACACCACATCTATGCCAGTGACCCGAGTTCGGGAGCAAGCTCGGGTTCCAGGGGTCAGCAGGGGTGGGTGAGGATTGAGCACCTGCTGTGCTGCTCTCCTCCCCAGGGGGGAGGACAGGGCATCGTTCTGCATGTCAGCAGCTCCCGGTGGAGACGGGTGGTGCAGCATGCAGGGCAGCACGTACATAGTGTGGCTGATGCTTGGCAGGGTTACCATGCGCCATAGCATCAGGGATGTGCACCACACACAGGAGGGGGGAGTGCACAGCAGAACAGGGAAAACACCTGTCTGCGGGGTAGGTGATGGCACTTGCCCCCTTGCCCACTGCCGGGTCTATCCTTCCTGGCCTTCCAGTGTCCTCCCACCGAGCTGTCACCCACGAGCTGGAGAGTGACTGTATACAGCACCCAGGAGGAGAGGCAACCCCATCCCGGAGGGGTTAAGCTGGGGGTGCCAGTTGTGTGGGCTGAGAGGGAGGAAAGAGGAGGCTCAGGTAGGAAGACTTCAGGTGGGGCAGGAACAGGCAGGATACCTGAGAGAAGCTCCACAGACCGCGACTGGAGGGATAAAAAATAGGTAAAAAAAAAAAAAAAAGATTGGCAACTGGGGTTTAATGCAAAGAAGTGCAAGATCATGCACATAGGGAAGAGAAACCCCGAAGCCACCTATAGGCTGGGAGGGGAGTTGCTGGCAGTCACTAGGGAAGAAGGAGACTTGGGCATCATCATCATTGATGACCTGAAATCATCCAAGCAGACTACTAAAGCTAGAGGGATGTTGGGGTGTATTAGTACGGGTATCACAAGTCGGAAGAGGGAGGTGATAATCTCTCTTTACAAGACACTGGTTAGGCCCCATCTGGAGTACTGAATGCAGTACTGGAGGCCACACCTTCAAAGGACAGTAACCAAATTGAGGCAGTCCAGAGAAGGGCAACCAAAATGGTGCAGGGACTGCATCAGAAAACATATGAGGACAGATTAACGGAGCTCAATATGTATACCCTAGAGCAAAGGAGGGAGAGAGGTGATATGATCAAAACATTCAAACACTTTAAGGGCATTAACAAGGTGAAAGAGTCTAACATGTTTCAATATAAGAAAAATAGCATGACAAGAAGTCACAGCATGAGATTAGAGGGAGGCCAATTAAGGGGTATTGTGAGGAAGTTCTTTTTCACAGACAGGGTGGTGGATGCATGGAATGGCATACCTCAAGAAGTGGTGGATATGAATACAGTGCAAGGCTTCAAACAGGCATGGGATAGGCATAAGTGAACAATACAGATGAGTATGAACAGATAGGCCATTGACAGAGCAAAGGCCAATGGCACATTCATAAGGTAGAAAAAGAAATGGGCAGACTGAATGGGCCTTGCAGTCCTTATCTGCTGTCAACTTCTATGTTTCTATGTTTCTGAACCTGAAAGCAAGCAAAATAATATGCTTATTTATCAGTCGCTCATTTTGGTTTGCTCTTTTGACATGACACCCCTTCCAACAAATCTGATTGTATTACAATTACGTGTCAGTGCAGGCATTATTATCTCAGTAGTTATGTATGCTTCCATTGGCCTATCAGGAGTGCTGTCAGCCACATGCCAAGTATGATACAGTGGTCCTGCAATGTGCACATTATTACTTAGAATGGTGTCCTAGATTCATAGAAATTGACTGCAGATGAGGACCAATAGTGTTGTACAGTGTGTCCATTCTCTACTTACTGTAAAGTTGCATCACCCTACTTGATATCTGGCTTTACCTCTCTTTCCTGTAGCTACTGTTCCCTTTGCCAGTCCCATGCTTTATTAAATTTCACTGTGTTGTCCCCACTTCCTCAACTATGAGTTAGTTCATTCTAGGCATCCACCACCCTTTCCCTGAAGAAATACTTCCTGATGTTACCCTGAGACTACCCCCTTCCAAACTCATGTCATGCCTCCCCTTCATGAACATGTACCTTATGAAGATGCTATCCTCTGATACACTATTTATGACCATTAGATACTGGCAGGTTTCTATTATGTCTCCTCTGTCTCTCCTCTCCTCCAGGGTATACATAGGGAGGTTTCTCAGTCTCTTTTATTATGAATTTTGTTTTAATCCCTGCACCATCCTTGTTGACTCTATTGGAACTGCGTCCACACTGCAACTCCCTACAGAGATGTAGCCTCCAGAACTGGACTTAGTAGGAGATGTGGCCTCCAGAACTGGACACAGTACTCCAAATGAGGCATCACGATTGATCTGTACAGTGGCATCACCACCTCTTTTCTTCTGTTGGTGATACTAATCCCTATGCATCCCATCATCACACTGGCTCTCCCCGCTGACTTGCAATATGGTTTGGTTGCTGTTAGGTCATCAGGTGTGATTATCCCCCAATCCCTTTCCTGCTTGGTGACCATCAGTATCAACTCCCATCATGTAATCCTCCTCTGTCTTGCACCCCAGTTTCATGATATAGTACTTTTTTGCATGGAATCTCAGATGCAGCACTGTACACCATCACTCCAGTTTACCTAGGTCCCCCTCATTTGTCCCCCATTCATGGAGTGTGCACCCGCTTGCAGATGTTACTGCCATCTTCAAAGAGGCACACCTTCCCTTCCAGCCCCCTTCCCAAAATGTCACTTAAGAAGCCATGAAATATAACTGGCCCCAGAAGAGATAATTGTGGCACCCCGCTGCTCACCCTACTTTCCTTAGATTGACCTCCATTTACCACCACCCTCTGTTATCTATCGCTCAACCAGTTCCTAACCTGGTTTACCACCTTATGACCCACTCCCTGGCTGCCCAGCTTCTTCAGTACTCTTCCATGTGCAGTGGCATTCAAGGCCTTACTGAAATCAAGGTAGGTGTTATCCATCACTTCTTCCTCCCCCCCCATCCACTTCCCTTTTCACCTAGTCAAACACATCAATTATATTTGTCTGACATGTCCTTCCTGCTGTGAAGCCATACTGTGTCAGGTCTGGTGCTCCGCTGGTTTCCAGGTGTTGAACAATCCTTTCCTTACGTAGTAAAATCCCTAATTTTTCCACACTATTGAGGTTCTGCTGATTGGTTTCCACTTTCAGGCCTCCTCACTACCCCACTGTTGTGAAGAGGGACTACGTCTTCCCTCCTCCCATCCTCTGGAAACACTCTCATAATGACTCATTCATTCAAGATCCATTGGTTGTGTTGGTCACTTGGAAAGCATGCAATTGAATGTGGGCAGCGAGGGCTGTCTGCTGTCATGAGTGTGTTTCACTACAGAGCTTTGTGTGTTTGAATTAATCAGCAGGCTGGCATGAAATTAGAATGAATGCACCTGTTGCTATGATGACAGGCCAAGCGGAGTTTGACTCACATTTGCTCTCACTCCGGCTTCACACAGCTCTCCCCAGAATGGCATAATAGAATGTCTGTCATCCCAATTTACCTGTGCCATCAACCTATCCACCTTCTTTCCCTCCTCATCCTTGTAGAAGATGTCTGGATTGTAGTTGCTGGTCAACCCATTGAAGTGTTATGATGTATGGGCTGGCAGTATAGCCTAGAGGTTAGAGTAACAAGCTTGGTACATCCAGCAGACCAGACCTTGGTCTGATTCTCACAACCTCCACTTGCATACTGTGTAAATCTGAGCAAGTCACTTAACTGGCCAGTGCTCCCAGGTCACCCCTGAAAACAGGCACTTGTGCCTAGTGGGCCTTACCCGGCTACCAAAGACTAAAATAAAAAGCATTTGCCAATGCCAAATGTTGTCTCGCTGGCATTGGTACTGGTACTGCAGGAGTTAGAGATGCATAATAGGAATGGCAGTGAAGTACTGAACTGATGCCAACCTCACTCCCACCCTGCAGAGAGTGACTGGCATTGGTGTGTGCCTTTGGGTCATCAGCTGTAATGCTCATGCTATTTCACCTCACACTACCCTATAGACACTGACAAGTGTTGTGGTGTGCTTTGGGGTCTTTGGGGCTTATACTTACCCATTTCCATAAGAGAATACACTGAGATGGTTGCAGTATAGGAGAATGGGGTGAACTTTGGGGCCGAAAACTGCAAGGCACACCTCGATGCCTGTCATTGGCTGCAGGTTGGGGCTGGGGTGGAATGGCATGAGCATTACAGCCGATGTTCCCAAGTCACACCCCTGACTCCTGTCAGTCTGTACAGGGTGGGGTGTTACAGTTGGAAGCCCTAATGCTGTGGGCATTTGTTGGTATTTTAACTCCAAATTTTCAACATGAGCTTTTTGTGACCCACCTCATTAAGAGCGGCATTATCAGTTTGTTAGCCGAGAGTTGATTTTGCACAGCAACTGTGCCATTTGGCGCCACAGGTACGAAAACACATTTTGGGCAGTATGTGAAAATGCCAAGTATATTGTTCACGAGGAGGTGTAAAAAAATGGCAACATTGAAAATCTGGAGTGAAAATATGAAAAATTGGTGAAGTAATGAGCATGCATAGAAATTGCGCAACACATGTCCGTAACCCAATTATTTTTGGGATATTTTTAACCACATTTTCAACATAGGCATTTTGAGACCTCTCCTCATGAACAGTGGCACTGTGATTTTGTTATTCTGCCCCAAAAGTTGATTTCCACAGCTGCACACGTCATATTGTGCGCCATAAAAGCGAAACATGTTTGGGCAGGATGTGAAAAATGACAGCTATACTGTTCATATGAGGTGGAAAATGCCATTGTTGAAAATGTGGCATGAAAATATTGCAGATTTGCGAAGTTACAAGGGTGCGTGGAAACTGCGCAAGGCACGCTTGTAACACAGTCATTTTATGGACTTTCATCATAAAATTTTCAACATAGGCATTTTAGGACTTCTGCTCATGAACAGCATCACCATCATTTTCTCAAACTGTCCCAAAAACTGATTTCGCACAGCGACCACGCTATTCTGCGCCGGACATGCCAAAACACATTTTGGCCAGGATATGTAAAATAACAGCTGTACTGTTCATAAGGAGGTGTGGTAAAATGCCAGTTTTGAAAATCTGGAGTGAAAATATTACAGATTCACGAGGTTACATGCATGCATGGAAACTGCACAATGCACACTCGTAAAACAGCCATTTTTTTGATGCTTCACAATTTGCAACATAGGTTTTGAGAGCCCCTCATGAATACAGTAGCACTGTCGCTTTGTTGTTGGTCCCAAAGGTGATTCCGTGCAATGACTGCAAAATCACCTTTTGTGACTGAATAACACCATGACAGTGACTGAATTAATGAGGAGGGTTCCCAATAACCCCATGTTGAAAATTTGGTGCCAAAATTCCCAAAAATGGCCGAGATATGCCCCAAAGTTGAAAAAACCCTACTTATGCCATTATACAGCTTACCAGCATTTTTTCAGTTCGCGGTCACCTTTGAAGAGTGTAGACGCATTCCTGGTCCACAGTAGATCATCACACCATGCTCCGGAGGTAAGTATGGGGTGATGGAGCATGTGGGAAGGCAGGGTACGCAGAGGGTGAGCGCGGGTTGGGACGAAGGAGCAGGACAGATTGAGAGGGACCGTTTTCTGTTTTACAGGTTTAAATTTAAAAAAAAAACACATCGCAGGACGGTTTTATTTTTTTAGGGGCATTTGGCATGCTGGGGTGGGCTCCCACCATGCCACCTGAGTGTTTTTGGGGGGTGCTGTAGCCGACAGGGAATTGGGCACCCCTGACGGCACATACTGAAGAAGGGGGCAAGAGCCGAGGGGGTATTGGGCAACCTCCTCAGCACACAATGGGGCATTATGCCAACAGGAGTGGACTCCCCCATTGGCAAATTAAACCAGGGATCGCCGAGGGGATTGGGCACCCGGCACAGAATTGAAATGGGTGGGGGACCATTATGCCGATGGGGAGTGGGCTCCCCCATCGGTACATGAACTGGGTCAGGGCATGCCGACAGGAGAACTGGTCACCTCTGAAGTCAGTATTGTGACAGTCGGCGGCAGTCACTGCCGCCATGTTTATTGGACTGCTCTCACCAGGAAGGGCACGTCAGGAGGCATGTTCTGGTGCCACTGCATGACAAGCTTGGCTCTCATTGCAGGGACTGCTTTCAGATGTGCTCATTTCTATTAAGTATTATGGGTGGCACCCATGCTGGCTTATTGGGGAATGAGGGACGCATCTATTGATGCATGCCCTGCATTCACTCACAGTGACCACATCTCCAAATCTGCTACTAATACAATATGTTGGCTGGTGCGCACACATGAGCCAACATAAAAAGGTACAATGTTTTGCTGACAGAAGTCTCTTTCTTTCGGAAAAAGATGGAAACAAATATATTGTTTCTTATTAAAATACATTGGGCTCTTAAGTTGTTAGACTTTTCTTATATCACAATACCAGATTTCTATTGAATTCTTTTCACCAGCAGTCTGAAAGGTAAAGGTAATAACCCACTAGGCTCAGTACACAAATCATTTATTGCAAAAGTAAATAGAGAATAATGCTTGGCTAAGCATACCCAATAAGGCTGTGTTCCCATCAAGAGGGTCCGCTGGCACCATAGAGACCTGAACAGTGAAGCTAAAGAGATCCCTAATGTCACCAGAACCCTACGACAGAAATACAGATGAGTTGCGCATGGCCATTCATGTGTTATTTTGTATAGTATATGGTTCAAAACATAAAATAATCAAAGTACAGTGGTACTGAAAGGCACCAAACTTGGTTGCGATTTTGTGTTCCTAGTCTATTGACAATACACTGTACTTCTGTAGACAAATATACCTTTAAAATAGAGTCTAGTTTCTTTTACCAAGGCAACACATGTCATGGAATAAAACCAAGGCATGCATGTGTGTACCATCACTGTGATCTACCAAAAATAGAAGTTTTTTTTTTGTTCCTGTGTAATGCATCCAAACTTTAATCCATGCTATAATAATGATCAGCTATGCAACTGCTGCTAAAACATACACATTGCTAACACTCAAAATGTACACACTAACCAGCAGTGAAAACACACATCCTACAAATGAACACACCCTTGCAAAATCAGAAAAGTATTTGTGGTGGAGCAGTTAGATACTGTATGGTTTAAGTTTGCTCAAAGACTCTCCTCTGTGACACTTTTACAGGCTGAAAGCCGTGATGCACTAGAAAAATATCAAATGGTACACATAGGCTATATTGGGTTGGCAGTATAGCCTAGAGGTTAAAACAATGAGCTGTGAATGAGCTCGGCACAACCAGCAGACCTGTGTTTGATTCCCATCACTTCCAATTGCATACTGTGTTTCCCTAAGCAAATTACTTAACCTCCGTGTGCTCCCAGGACACAACTGGAAATGATCTTCTGCTCCTTGTGCATTTCCCAGACAAAAACTGTAAATAAATAAAATAAAAGCCCTTAACAGGAGTATCACTTATATTCATAGTTGGTTCCCTTCTGAACGGAGTCACTGGGATTTGTGTGTGTGTGGGGGGGGGGTTCCATTAGACTACCAGAGTATTTCTTTTAGGCCAATAGTGGTATCAGGGTAGGAGGCGGCACACTACCTTGTGAGTGCACTGCATTTGTGGTGTTTCATGTACCACTAGACTACCAAGATAAATGTTTTACATATCTACTGGTAATAGGATCAGGAGGGGGGCTACAGTAGACTGCTAGGGTGTATGTTTTCTATATCAACTGGCATGGAGATCTTGAGAGGCTATCAGTAGTCAACCGGGGTATATGTTTTATATATCTATTGAAACTGGGATCTTGGGAGACTATCATTAGTCAACCAGGGTATATGTATAATATAGCAACTGGCACTGGGATCTTGAGGGACTATCAGTTGTCAACCAGGCATATGTTTACTATACCTACTGGCACTGGAATTGGGAGGGGGCTATCAATAGTCAACCAGGGCATATGTTTTATATATCTACTGGCACTAGGATTGAGAGGGGGAAATCAGTAGTCAATCAGGGTATATGTTTTATATATCTACTGGCACTGGGATCAGAGAGGGAGAGGGCTACAAGTAGACTATCAGTGTATGTGTTTTATGTAACTACTGGCACTGGGATTGGGCTGGGGAAGAAATCACTAGACTGTCAGGGTGTTTCTTTTTATTTTCTTACTGGGATGAGGGCAGGAAAGGACTTGGGTACCTCTAGACTACCTGGGTATTTCTTTTATATCAGTACTGGGTTTGGGGCAAAAGGGTAGGACATATCCCTGGTGTTAGTGCTACCATTATTCCCATTCTAATCCTTCAATCAAGTGTCAGGTTTGCAACTTCATTTTAAATATTTAAATGTATTTAAATATGCACGCTAGGGAGAATCACTGATTTAATCAGTTAAACTGCAAAAGGGATTAGAAAAAGCGGCATCTTGTCTTCATGTCCATAAAGCACTAAATAGTGCTGAAATCCAGCTGAGCAAACACTTGCACACACTGCGGATGCTTCACTATCAGTTTCATTACTTACTACCAGTCAGAATCAATTGATTAACAAATGGAGGGGATTTTTATCCAAATTGTATAATGTAATAAAACATTTAGAGAAAAACGTCATCATCATATGCAAATTATTATATGTAAGTGTTTCTGTCTACAGCAGTGATTTGTAAAACTACTTCAACTTATCTTTCTCTTTTTATTTTTTTAAATGTTGTATTGACTGCCTTTAGGGACAGACATTCTATACAGATTTGATAGGTGGGAACCTGGCCTAGGATGTGGCAGCTGGGTTTCAACGCCAAAAAGTGCAATATCATGCACCTAGGGTAGGGAAACCCAGGTGCATTATGTAAGATGGGGGAAGAAACTTACAGTCACCAAGTAAGAAAGGGACCTTGGGCTCATCATATCTGATGACTTCAAGGTAGCTGGTTAGTGTGACAAGGCAGTGGGAAAGGTCAGTAGGATGCTGGAGTGTATAGGGTGAAGGATTACTAGGAGGAGGAGAGAAGTAGTATTACCCCTGTGTTGCTAATTAGTAGGACCCACACCTAGAGTACTGTGTCAGTTCTGGAAGCCGTACCACTGAAAGGACATTAACAAGGTAGAAGTGGCTTAGAGGAAGACCACAAAAATGGTTCAGGGACTACAAGAGAAGTTATATGAGGAGAGGCTGAGGGATCTTAACATGTACTCCCTGGAAGAGAGGAGAGCAAGATAGGACATGATTGAGACCTGTACCTCACAGGGTTAAACAACCTGAAGGTGTGGGGAATATTTCAGAGGAAGGAAGGCACCAGAACACAGGGGCACACTATGAAGCTTGGGGGGGTAGTTTAGGAGGGATGTGAGAAAATACTTCTTCACAGAATGGGTCATGGATGACTGGAGCAGCCTGCCTGGAGAGGTTGTGGGGGCAAAGACAGTTGGGAGCTTTAAGCATACATGAGACAGACACAAGGGCAAACTAAATTTTGGAAAGGGTGGCGGGGGGCACCTGGGATCAAGAAGGGTCAGCGGTGTCAGAGTAGGCAGGAATAACTCAGGGCAGACTCGGTGGGTCAACTGGTCCTTTTCTGCCAACAAAATCTATATTTCTATGTAACATATGCTTGTTTCACTAGTTTTACAAGAGTATGCTAACACCCTCATACCTTAAATGGGAAACACTTAAAACCTAGTTGTTTTTCTGAATGCCTAATTATATGCAAGATTGACAGATTATATTTTGGTAACTTAGATTTTTATTTACAGCTCAATTTTCAGATAAAGTGCTTGTATTATCATTCAATTCTCAGCATCGTTTTGAACTGGACTTCTGTCTGTCTGTGTTCGAGTTACATGCTCATGCAGGATTGCAATGTGTGTGCATTCACTTGTAACACTATGCAGTGCTCGCACTCTCACAGAACACAGCAGTAATCAGCTCAGCTTGTGATGTTCACTGACAACTAAATCAGATATTATTTTAAAAATCTTCATAAGAAAATAACTCTTTTTCTCTGTCTGCTGGACACTCATCTCCATCCTGTTTATATTTACCTGCTTTAACTTGTGATTTAAATGTGTTAACCCCATTTTGAACTACATTTACCTTTTTTAAATGCCTACATACTGTATAGGCATGTCTTCTGTATTTAAACAGCTGGTGACACATTCAGGAGAACTTTAACAAAACCTAATATTTAGACATAGTCCAGCTTGTATGTCCCATTAGTGCTGTATTCTTCCTCCCCATTATTCATTACAGAGTTCATTTGCATGGAAACAGGATCTTTGCTCCTGCAGAGTATGTCTATTCCTGCTGTTTTCTCCCTACCTGAAGTCACAGAACACTACCTGTGACCTCACAGTTCCTCCCATGGCAACAGATTGTGATGTCACAGCAGATGATTATGACTTGAAGTAGGGAGTAAGCTGTAGAGGTAGATGGACTCTAAAGGAACTCTAAGGGATAAAGATCATATATTCATGTACATTTCCTTAGTAATAAATAATGAGAAGGAGCAATACATAAAATATAAGAGGAATGCAAGCTGCAGCGTACCTAATGATTATGGTCCAGATTTTCAATGGGCCCTGTAACTTGGTAGTAAATTACCTTCTCAGATTCTTGGTGGAATGGCACAATAGGAAGAGACAACAGACAAGTGGTACTCATGTAATAAATGGAATTTATTACAGATCAATAAAACAGGCTTATAACCAACAGTATAATCACTGGGAGAACTACCAGTTTTCCTTACCTAGGTAATGCAGTCTCTCTTCTCAGAGAAGTTACATGCTACAAAGGGTCTTATACCCTGATAATCACTATGGTTACTACTAAGAAATATACATAAAATGTATATAATTGGCCAAAAACAGGTGGCCTGAGTAACTATCCTAACATGAGAAGTTGCTTAGCTTGCAAAGGATATTAAACAATGGGATCTCTATAACTCCAAGGTCAGGTGCACTTGTAATGGTGCACAAGTACTAAAGATGGCATTGTTGCCTTAGTTATACAAAATATAGTAAAAATAATTTCTTATGGCTAGAATATATCAGTAAAACATAATAAAACATAATATGCATTAGTAGAACACAGATCCTGACACTTATGCTTATACGATAAGTGTCCTCGCCCTAATGTTAACATATATACCTATATAGGTTGCTGCCCACGAGGTGGGGGTACAATCAGGGTGCTGGACCATGGATAACATTCCCCCTTTGTTGCCTTCAAAAGAAAAGGCAACAATTACAGGAAAGTAGCAGGATGGAGCTGCAAAAGTCATTTATAAGCCCGATGCACGAGCCTTGTAAAGGAATTTGAGTTGTTCTCGATGTTATCTTAGAGTAAGTCACAGACAGCAAAGGGTTAGTATCAGAAAAACAATCAAAAATGCTTGGATAATAACAAAAGCTTTAAAAGTCAATTCTAACCAAGTACTGGATAGAGCAGTGCTTAAATCACCATCGTGAATAAGATCATTAAGAGCGTCACCAGCCTTAGAAATATTATTGCTAATATAAATCAAATGCAAATCTTTTCTAGCTAAAAGAGACTGTAAGATTAGTGTCAAAGGGGCAATGTGCACGTTAAACATGGACAAATATTGAGACAAGGCAAGCAAGTACTACGGATCGGTATCAATAACATCTGGTTCAGGGAGAGGAATGAGAGTGATCACGGTGTGACCAATTGCTGTTTTCTGCTGTGGAGTAAAACAGAAGTTAGGAGCATTAATAGCACAGGATTTGGTACCATAAGAAAAGGATTTATGATTTGTCACTACACAATACTGCCCATTGGAATTGTAGGTAACTTGTACAGTTTGAACCCTCCATTTCTGTAGACATATAGGGCAGGTGAAAGACAGGTTGGTAAGCGATGAAGTGAAGTGATGTACCTCTTCCAGGTAGCTTTGGAGTGCAGCTATTTCGGTGTCAGGCACTGAAGATGCAGCTGGCGAAGATTCAGAATCATCAGTCAGGTCGGCGGCAGATCAATCAATCAATCAATCAATTAATCAAAATCTTTATTTAACCAGGCGGGCACCAATGAGCAGAGCTCATTTTCAAGGTGGACCTGGGGCTTACAGTGCAAAAGAAAAAGTTCACACAAATGAACAGCAACAGATACAATGCAGGGACAAAACAGCAAAAGGCATATGTAAATACAGGTGCAAATATAAGTGCAGGATACAGTACAAAAGAACATTATACAGTCAATCAAAATGTACAACACAAGTGCATTGGAGAACTGTACAACAAGTAATGTTGCCGGCAGTGGTCACGCTAGGTAAATCCAATCAACATGTCCAACAATAGAGCAACTGCAGTGCAAATATGTAGACAAGCAAACAGTGTTGCCAGTAAGGGCCAGACCCAGATAGATTCACCCAGGTCTCACAAGGGGACATAGCTGGAAGATGTAGTAAAGTACAAAGGGAAAGAGGGAGGGAAGGGGAAGTGGATAAGAAGGGTCAAGGGATAAGAATGAGAAGCGGCAAGTACTGGGAGTAGGTGAAAGCTGGAGATAAGCTGAGTCCATATTTCAGTTGATAAAAAAAGGAAGGACACAGGTGTACTACAGGGAGGGTGGGGAGAAGAGGGACCAGGCGGTGGATAGGGATTTGGCATGAAGAAACAGAGGCAGTAGATATTCAGGGTGCATCTAGAAAAAAGGAATAAGGGACCCTCACGTAATGGTTATCAAATGCAAGATTCCTTGTTGTGGCTCAAATATAGCATTTGAAGGCTTGTAGGCTAATGTGATGACTTATTTTCATGTTTTTTTGCAGCTTATTCCACAGTTGAGGCAACACATAGCTAATGGAAGCCTGACCAAAATGATATCTGGCCTTGAGTACTTCAGTGAAATGTAAGAAGTACTTTTCAGTGCATACCTACTTAGTAGGCATAGTGGTAAGCAGTCAGAGATATAGTCAGGCAGTTTGTTGAGAAGGACTTTGTAAGTCCAGGTAGCGGCATTCATCTGTCATCGGAAGCTGTAAGATGGCCAACCTACTGAATAGTACAATGAACAATGGTGGGTATTGTAGGGAAGGTCCACTATGAACCTTAGGACTCTGTGATAGAGTGTATCAAGTTTGATGAGAGCACCGGCAAGACCCTGGCTGTAAAGGAAGTCAACATAGTCTACTAAGGAAAGAAAGGTGGTTTGCACTAACCTCATCTTGGCGTCCCTAGTGAGGAATTTTTTTTATCCTAAAGAAGACACAAAGTCTCTAAGTTTTTTTGGCAGTTCTTCTATATGTCCTAGAAAGGAGAGTTTATTATCAAGCCATACCCCCAGATACTTGAATTTAGGTATGTAGTCCAGCTGTTCACCAAGTATGTTGGTAATCAGGGGAAGAGTCCCAGATGTGGCCAGATTTGGTAAATTGGGAAAGGGCAAAAAGAACATTGCTTTAGTTTTCTTAACATTCAGGAGCAACTTCTGTTTTAGCAGCTGAAGCTGAAGTAGATTGAATTCATCCTGAAGATCTGTGCATGTGACATCAGGGAAGGGTCTACCGATGTAGAGCACTGTATCATCCACGAATAGATGAATATGGGCCTTTTTTAGGCTGGCATCGATTCTATTGATGTAAACTGTGAATAACAGAGGACTCAGGATGGAGCCTTGGGGTATGTCCCTTAGAAGGGGTTTTAGAGGTGAGACATCCCCATCAGCCTTTACTTGCTGTGAGTGGCCTGTAAGACAGTTATTGAACCATCTGAGAGATATGGCATCTAAGCCAATATTCTGGAGGGATGAGAGAAGCAGGCTATGATTGACAGTGTCAAAGGCCTTACTTAGGTCCAAAAAAACAGCACATACAAAGTTCTTATTATCCAGTGCACCCTGTCAATCGTTGGTTCCCTTGGCTAGAGGTGAGATTGTGCTGTGTTGCGCTCTAAAGCCGGATTGCAATAGGTTGAGCAAGTTCGACGAATTCGGGTATTTCCTAAGCTGAGAATTCACAACTTTTTAGAACATCTTGGACAGGATTGGGAGAAGAGAAATTGGCCTGTAGTTGTTAATGTCACTGGGGTCTCCAGATTTAAACAGGGGGGGGGTAACTTGGGTTGTTTTCCAGATGGAAGGAAGGTCACCCTGAGAGAGGGATAAGTTAAACAAGTGTGTAATAGGCACTGCTAGGACACAATAGGCCACCTTTAAGAACTAAGGGTCAATGAGGTCGGCACCTGCACTTTTCCTAACATCCAGCTTAAGCAAGACATCTTCAACTTCTTTCAGAGAAGTAGGTTGAAGAGAGAAGGTCGAGGTAGAGAAGGTGGTTCCTTGGTTATCGATTCCAAGTTGTGCATGGAGGGTATTGGCTGGAGAGGTATCAAAGGCTAACCCTGCAGTGGCAAAGTGAATGTTGAATAAATCAAGAATGGTCAGTTTATCAACAATTGTGGTAGTGCCAATTGAAATTTTGGTGGGCAAGGAACTACCAGAGGTATGACCTTCTATGTCTTTAATTATTCTCCAGAATTTGGATGAGCACTTAGATGAGGGATCAAGATGGGAGCGGTAATAACTAGCCTTTGCTTCTCTGACCTTTTTGGAGCAGAGGTTCCTCGCCTTCCTGAAAAGGTTCCAGTAGTTTGGGTGTTTAGTCTTATGGGCATCCCTGTGCTGCAAGGCATCCTTAAGCTCATTTGTGAACCATCGGCAGGACTTATTTCTGACACGGACTTTTACTATTGGTGCATGTTTATTAAGAGCACCAATCAGTATGTCTTGGAAAATGTATGCAGTAGCCACTGAATTTGCTAGATAAAAGTTCTGCCACAGCAAGAAAGAGCCTAACTCGATAATAAATGCCCTGGGATCAAAATTGCACTGGCACCTTTTGGTACAGAGTTTGGGTGCAGATGAAGGAGTATGATTTGACCTTACACAGGCAATGAAGCTGTTATCACTGATATCTGAAAAAAAGACACCAGTGTGGGTAAATAAATGAGGTTTAATAACTAGGATGATGTTCAACAGGGTGCTGTTAGTGGGGTTGAATTTGTTTGGTCATGTAGGTTCATTGATAGGTTGGGACAGCCCAAGCAAGTCACAAAATGTTTTAAGAGGACTGGAAGCACTGGAAAGCCAGTCTAAGTTGAGATCACCCAGTAGTATAGCCTCTGAGGAACTGTGGCCCAAGATATTACTTAAATGATTCAGCAGCTACAGTCCTGCAGACGGGGGCCTGTAACAACCTGTTATGAAAAAAGAGATGCCAGATGAGATCTCAACCTGAAGAGAGAGGCTTTTAAACTCATTGGGGATGGATATTAAGTCAATAATAGAGACAGAGAATTTGTTCTTGACATAAATAGCCACCCCCACCCCTAGTTTGTCTGTCAGCTCGAAACAGAGAGTAGGAGGGGAGGTTCACTTTGTGATTACTAGTTTGCAGACGGAGCCATGATTCTGTAACAACCAGGATATCGGGGGTAGTGTGACATATCCAAGCCTGGAAAGAAGTTATTGTGCATACATTTTAGTCCTTTAAGGTTAGGTATGTCAGCAAGGGAACCAATGGCAGTTGGGGGGCCAGGGTTAAGCTCTACATTGCCTGAGCATAGTAGTAGAAGAAGCAAGAGCTTCCTAGTGACACCTAAAATGAACTTTAGGAGTCTGGTCCATTCGCACTTGTGGGGAACATGATGTTGAGAGAGGGGAACCCTGAGGCTAATGCCTAACTGTGTTAAAGGTAGGTAAAGCAAAACCTTGCCAGCGACTGGCAAGGGAAAGTAGGCAAAGAGATGGGACAAATATAAATCCTCTGATGTAACCTCTGCTAGAGTAACAGAATGTGAGGTTGAGAGAGAATCCAAATACAAGGAAGGAGAATTGATGATGCTTAGGAGATACACAATAAAGTTTGAGACATCATTGCAGCCCATAAAGCTGGTGAAACCCTGCATGTCACAAGGAGAGTTCCATGAAGATGAGTTTATGTGTAAGGAGCATAGTACCATCAAAGAGGAGCAAAGGAACCAATATGGCATTTGCATTATTATGCCTATGCTCGTGGTGCACTGAAGCACTAGCCAATGTAACTCTCTGCCTGGTGTACGTATGAGGAAATGAATTGTCCAAAGATCTCACACTTGTATTGTATTCATTTGGGGGAGGAGAAGGGAAAAGTGGGACTAAGAGATTGAGCCAATGATAGGAGGCTAGAGAAAGTGGGCGGGGTTATAGAGCATTTAATGGAGGCCTGAGGAGGAGGAGGTGGGGATCATCACCCAAAGTGTACGACCAGTCAAGATGTTCCAGTGAGTAACCACAGACAGGTTTAACAATGTCAAATACATCACAGTGGCACAGGTAATAGTACCCTTCTTGATGCAGCAGTTGGTATGCGGTGCGACCCAAGCTTGTAGATCAGAGTGGTATACAAGTAAAGAGGGTAAATCAGTTTGTTCTCGGTAAATGTTGTCATCAAGATGTCCAATGGAATGAATAGCAACCAGTTTGTCAAAGACAGAAGTTTGTGGATCAAAGCAAGGTAGTGACACAGTAAAAGTAATAAACATGTGGTCATGGATTGAGCATTTCTTAGTAAAGTAACAGGGTGACTGGTTTGGATAACGTGAAACATATCCAAGATTTCTAGCAGTAGGCATAGAAATATTAACATTGCTTGACACACACACAGTAATGCATGACGT
This sequence comes from Neoceratodus forsteri, assembly GCA_016271365.2. Classification (NCBI taxonomy): domain Eukaryota; kingdom Metazoa; phylum Chordata; order Ceratodontiformes; family Ceratodontidae; genus Neoceratodus; species Neoceratodus forsteri. Next base: position 492,972,952 of record CM057451.1, read on the forward strand.
AGATTTGCAGTGAGGACAATACCATTTAGCTAGTCTCCGATCATCGATAAGATCTGGAATGCAACCTGTTTCCAAGTCCCTGAAGAGATTGTTAACGGTGGAAATTACATAAGAACCATAAGCAGAGCATAAAAGTTAACAGGCAATATATTGCTTGTCTGCCTCCTTATTGTCTTGGAAAATCAATTCATTAATTTTATTTTTAGTATCATTGAACCCTTTGGCAATTTCCTGCATATTATATACAGTAAAACGTTCTACTTTACTTAAACCATCTACACCATGTAACAGTGGTGGTAACACATTATTTTTATTAGCTTGTTGAAAATTAAGTGTTTGTGTTTTAATAGCAGCTATATCTGCTCTATTCCAGATAGACATGCCTGAACCAAAAAGGCCAGAGACGGTGCCTGCTACACCAGTAACATCAGCAGTATCATGCCTAGTACATGATTTACCTTGAGCATTGGGTGCGGGTCTAAAGACCCCTAAGTGATCAGTGATGTGGGGTCCACTAACTGGATCATTTGTATGGGTTTGGTAAGCAGCTACAATATCTGTAAGCATCATATTGAAAAATTTAGAAGTGTTGGTCATGTGACAAACATCAATCTCAGCCATATTCCAATGTGTAAGACTGAAAATAACTGGAACAAGCATAAATTGTACATTATTAATCAAAGCTTCTGGAAGGGAAGTGGCAGTCAAATCACTAGGAGGACCAACCTCCTGAGGAGGACATTTAGTCAGTTCTTCTTCAGTGGATGGGACTACAGAAAGGTACATGGCTTCAGTAGCCACATAGTTATGAAAATAGAAAGCATGTGATTCCTCAGAATTGAGGTGGTCACAAAAAGAGATTCTATTAAGGCAGTCAAGTTGTAGAGACCAGTATGTTTAGGGGAAGTTTGTCAAATAGAGAGTGTACCGTTTGTTGCAATCCCTGTGTTGGGTCATCCGTGGAAAGTACCTTTGGATAAGCGAGCTACAGGTAGTGTGTAACCATTAAAATCAGTTTCCCATTGTATTTGTAACATGGATTTGTCTGGAGCTACAACCATGGAATTAAGATAGGCATCTGAGCCTTCCTTAACAGTAATTATTTTGTTAGGGATATCAGTGTGAACTCCCTGTGGGCCAGGGATATCTCTAACTGAATGTTCAAGTTTATCAAGCAAATGTGCTATACGTTTTCTGTGTTCAAGTCAAAAGGGATTTGTCTTGAGAGTTAGTCAAAGAAAGTAATCCCACCAGGATGAGGATGTGCAAGATAACCATCTTGCCAGTGTATCTGAAAGAAACAGAAAATGATTAAGTGAGGGGTACTATTCTGCCCTAAGAGGGTTGGGAAAAATAATTAGTCACCTTTATACAACTTGAGCTGATTAGCATGGAACCACTTGTCGGTGGTCTGTTTTTGCTGTTGAACTCTGACCTGACAGACAGCAGGACTGAGTTTATTGACAATGAGATATGGGCCTTCCCATTTTCTGGCAAATGAATGAGCTGGTTGTCTGTACTGGAGGAGCATAACTTGGTCTCCCAACTTGCCAGCTGATTTCTTTGACATGCTTATCAAAATGAGCTTTAGCTTGTTGCTGAGCTTTACACATATGATTGGCAGAGAACAGATGTGTCTTCATGATATAATCGTGACGTTTCTCAACATATTTGTCCACAGATACTCTATTTGCAGTGGGGGTGTGGGGATCAATCAACAGGTGCTCAGGTAATCTCATGGCTCTACCAGTCATAACCTCATATGCACTGGGTAGTTGCTGCAGGAGTGCCCCTGATTGCCATCATTAGTAGTGGCAAGAGGGAATCCCAATCCTTGGGATTGTCATTGATGAATTTGCATAACATCTATTTGATTCTTCTGTTTGCTCTTTCTTCCTGGCCTGAGGATTGAGGATGGCATGGAATATCACATTTTTGATCTACTCCAAGCATCTGGAGTGTCTGCTTCATCAGCTCAGCTGTAAAACTGGTTCCCTGGTCTGAGTCTACCTTAAGGGGTAGGCCCCACCTGGAGAACAATTGATCCACCAGAATCTTGGCAGTTGTCTTTGACATGTTATTCTTAGTGGAAAAATGCTTCCACCCCTTAGAAAACAAATCTGTGACAACAAGTGCACACTTGTAGTTCTTGCTGGAGTTGATCAAGTGGCCAATGAATTGTATCGCATTCCATTGTATCGCATTACATTGTCCAGTTTGCCTCTGTGGCAATAATTTGGTGTTTCTTTTCATATATTGGTACATAGGTAAAAGTACAGGTCAAGTGGCTACTAGTGCCATAATAGACCCGCCACCACATTAGCGGTAGAAATCCCTAACCTTGTCCCCCATAAACCGATCATATCTGGCTTTAAATGATTGAATAGATAGTGCTTCAACCACTTCACTTGGTAATGCATTCCACATGCTCACTACTCTTTGGCTAAACCAGAGGCCTCTTCCTTTGTTCTAAATTTCTCCCCCAATAATCGTTCATTATGCCCTCTATTGGCCCTCAATGATTCTGTTTTTTTGGTAACCCTGTGGATTCCAGCAGGGCATCATCTTTAGTGGCTCTAAATAAATAACATGTCCCCTCTCCCCCTCCTGTATGACACTGAGTACAAGGACAGGGCTTGCCTCCTTTCTCTGTATGTTCTCTTCCTTACCCTGTAAACCTTCTTAGTGAACCTCCTCTGAACACGTTTGAGAGATTTAATACTACTAATACTTTGGGGGGTGGAAAAGAGGGCACCATATTCTAATACTAGCCTTATCAATGAACTATAAAGAGGCATTAGGACCTCTTATTTCTTACTCTGTATATTCCTTATGATGTTACCCATTATTCTATTTGCTTTTTTAGTTAACTCTCTATTATGAAGTTCAAAGCTCAAATTATCAGAGATAAACACCCCCAAATCTTTTTTCACAAGTTGTTGCACTTATGACCCTGTTATTGATCATATACTCTGCTTTTTTATTATGTCTGAAATTCATAACTCTGCATTTACTTTCATTAAATCTTAATTTATGTGAAGTTGCCCACTGTTCTAAAGACAAAAAGTACTTTTGTAACTTCCTAATAGAGTCATCAACGTTGACAGTAACCCCCACCTTTGTATCATCCGTGTACTTCTGAATCCAATTTCATCCTGACCTTGCATACTAGTCACAAAGGTGGAGAACATAGTAGGTCCCAATATTGAGCCCTGTGGGACCCCACTTGTCACTAAACCCCATTCAGAAAAATATCCCTTTATTTGGACTTTTTGAAGTCTGCCATCAAACCATGACTGTATATCCATAATTTTGAAATTGGATTATTCTAAGCACACACTATGCAGTTGCCCACATAGTGCTCTACATCTTTTGCCATGCCAGGCCACCATATGATGGTTTGGAGTCTTTGGAGGCTGTTGTCTGCCCTCTGGTGTGCACGAGTGGGGATGTCATGAACCGTATGAATAAATTCAGCTCGCAAAAATTGTGGTACAACCCACAATTTGTCACCTGTATCTTCCTTTTGATACCAGATGAGTTTCTGATCACTAGACAAGTGCATGTTGTCAGAGTGTCTCTTGCATGGACTACCAGTGGACAGTTCCTGTTCAATTCCCTTGTCCAAGAATTTGAACACATCTTTTAGTTCTGGGTCAGATTTCTGTGTAGCAGAAAGGTCCAGTGGAGGTTCTGGTTCTGGTTTCTGCCTGGTGATAGCGGCTAAGAAAATAGTTGCCACAGCTACTGGATGAGTCATTGTCAATGTCTCTCTCCCCCTCGTGCTCCTGCTTTGGCAAGCGAGTCCGCTCGGTTAATGAATTCATGGTGAGGGTCAGATTTACAGTGAGCCTTTACCTTGTGGATGTACAGTTTGTGAGTAAACTGTTGTGTCAGGGTGTGTATATACACAAACAGATTTCTGTATTTGACAGGTGTACCATCAGAGGATGTAAAGTTATTTTTCTCCCAGAATGGTAGAAACTCAGTAAGGGAATAGCTATCCCAATTAGAATCTACAAAGATGATGGCATCCTTGTCACCATGGGGCATGACCTCTAAAGCACAGGCCACAGCTGCTAATTTAGCATACTGTGAGGAGATAGTGCATTTCCTGGAAATGCACCTGAAATCACCATCTTGATCTAATATGAGCACACCAAATCCTGCTACCTGTTCTCCATCCACATAGGAGGCAGAGCCATCTTTAAAGATGTGATACATGCTGGTATCCTCTAAAACATCTGGTGTAGCTGGTGAGAATGGTCTCGGTTCAGGTAAATCAGGAGGTTGGAGTGCACAGTCATGGGGTTTACCTGTGTAGAGTAGGCCATGGGCCAAGATGGATGGCATTTTTGCAGGTAGTACTTTGATGTCCCTGTCTTGCAAAAGCAAAGACCTGTGGGTGAGTCTGCTATTAGAAACTAAACCGTCTTTCACTCTGTCTGAAAGCAAAAACTTGGTTGGGGTGTGGCAGGTATGCAAAACAATGGGTGCATACCCAATGATGTAAATAAAACATTTGACAGCCCAGTAGGTTTCCAATAGTGTTCTTTCACATTGATTACACTTTCTCTCTAACGGGGACAGTATCTGAGAAGCATAGGTAAAGGTCCTGAAGTACCCATTGTACTTTTGTGCCAGCACTGTAGACATGGCCACATCAAATATGGCAGTTTCCAAATGCAATGGTAGGTATGGGTTAGGGCTGACCAGTGCTGGGCCTGAGCCTAAAGCCTGTTTGAGCTGCATCAGAGCTTTAGTATGAGTGGGGCCCCATGTCCATGGGACATCCTTTTCAGAAGTTCATACAAGTGAGCAGCCTTCAAGGCAAAGTCAGGGATAAAATTCCTGGAGTAGTTTACCATTCCTAAAAATCGTCTGAGTGTTGCCACAGTAGTAGAAAGTGACAGATCTTGTAGGCCCTGGATCTTCTTGACATCTGAGCTTCAACCCTGGTCTGTAATATGTAGGCCAAGGAAGATGACCTCTTTTTCACACAGTTGTGCCTTAGAGGGGTTGCACTTGAGGCCTGCTCTTTTGAGGAGAGACAGAAGTTTGTCTAGAAGGGCCAAATGATCTTATTTCGTGGTGGTTGCTAGGAGCAAATCATCCACATACTGCAGGATACACTGGGGTGTGTAAAACCCCTGCAGAGCATTCATCATGTGTAGATGGAAGAGGGATGGGCTGTTGTGAAAGCCCTGGAGAAGGCAGGTCCAGGTGTACTGACGTTCATCAAAGGTGAAAGCAAATTTGTATTGGCTTTTCTGTGCTAATGGGAGTGACCAGAACCCATTAGAGATGTCAAGAGCTGTGAACCACTTTTCATGAGGTGTCAACAGCTTGAGTACATCAGGTGCTGATGATACTGTTGGGGCGCAGCTGGGGGTAACTTGATTAAGTTTCTTGTAATCAATTGTGAGTCTCCAAGCTCCAATGGCTTTTTCACTGGCCAAATCAGTGAGTTAACAGTGGAGACACAGGTCCTAATCACTCCTTGTTGAAGCAGTGATTTGATGGTCTCCCTCAATGATGGCAAGGCTTTAACAGGGGAATGGGTACTGCTTCTGCCTCACAGGATTGAGCCCTGTGATTTCAATGGTAGTGTGCATCCTACCACAGTCATGCTTGTTGGTGGCAAACACGTTGAAATGTTTTTGCAACAAGGGTGCAAGCTCAGAAAACAGGTCATGACTTTTGAACAAAGATGTGATGTCATACTCACTGTTGTTGTGGGAGATGGCTGCCACCACTTGCGAGTCTGGGATGGTGACAGCATGACATTGTCCTTTGATCTGAATGAGTAGCATATTGGCTAAATCCACTACACAGCCATGTAGTGCTAGAAAGTTGATTCCCAGGATACTGGGGTGATGACATAGGATCATGAGGTCAAAAGCAAAATCAGTCCTGTGGTGGCCTACCACCACAGGAAGAGGAATAGATTGGTAGGTGTATAACTGGGTACCATCTACACCCTGTGCACTGGTCTTCCAGCCAGTAGACCATTCAGATGAGACTGGGTCCTCATCATGGAGGACTGACATGGCTGATCCGGTATACAGAAGCATGGAAAGTTGGTGGCCCCCTACCATGGCCTTTACACAAGGCCATCCATTTGTGTCAATGATCAAATCACTCACAATCCAGGCTGAGGTCTGTAATTGTCAAATGATATTTTCAGAATCAGCATCATCCTCCTGTTCCTAAAACTGAAGGCCTGCAGGGTCTTTTAAGGCTTTCTGTATGCCTTCCAATGGGTACAAATGTACCTGTGATGTCACAGGCTCTGCGACGGCCTGTATGGTTCATTTCTCCTTGGATGCAGCATTGGTCTAGCCAGTAACCGGTGGCACAAAAGGATTTTTCCCTCAGCTGTTCATTTGTTCAACAGCTGAGGCCAGGAAAGGGTTCCCCTGACCACATAGCTTTCCAGTGGTCAGAGCCAGGGCCACTACAGTTCATGTAGCCTTAGCCACTCTCTTGGCATGGATCTCCTCCAACAGCTTGCGGAGGGTCTCGTTCTCATCTTTGGTCTGATGATAGCTAGGACCATTACGATTCTGGTTATACTGCTGGGCATTTGGATTTTTCCAATTGTCTCTGTCTCTGCTCCTGTTGTTTCTATGGTTCTGATTACCCCACCCCTTGTGCAACTGCTTGTCATCAGAAAGGGAGTCATCTGTTTGGTTGTTTCCCTCTACCATATAATGGGTAGGGGTATCAGGTGTATGCTGTACTGCAGTGACCTGTGCTGCTGTGACCTGTACTGTGGCAGCCTTGTTGGATTTGCCAGAAGAAAGGGTACGGAGATAGACCTGATAGGCACTGTCTGTCTTAGTAAGGATAGCCGCAAACATATCGGTACTTGGGTAAATATTAAGCTCAACCTTTTCCCACAAGGCTGGAGTCCTGTTCCAGATGTACAAATCCTTGTACTCGCTTTGATCTTTGTCTGCATCTTCATTTGCAAGTCCTTTGCCAGTGCTGTATGTGAGCCATAACCGTTGGTGGTAGGCTGCAGGACCTTTTTTTGTGCTGTACTTAACCTTGTAGGCCAAGAAAGCTCCTATGACACCCGAGGAGTTGGTGGATATATGGGCCACTGAAATGTCATCAAAAGCAAGGGTGTCAGAGTTACGTAATGTCTCTGAGAGCTTGGCCCAGAGGGTAAGTTCAATCATCTGTCATAAGACTTGAATCTGGTACTCAGGTTTGAGGGCCAACTTCTTGCAAAGGTAGTGCACTTTCTCCAAGTGATAACTGAGATTGTCAGTTGGGCCCATCTATCTGAAGCTCTGTACATTTTTGTTGGACAGAGTGAGTGACTTGTAGGGGGTTGGAGGTGTGTGTAATTGCACAGAGTTCTTCACGTTCCCAAGCTCCACAAAGCACAGCTTCCGCTGCCGCATCAGCAATTGCTTTGTACGTGTGATCCTGATTAACAGAATCTCTTAGCATTTTATCAATTTGGTCCTGGATGGCCCTTTTCTGGTCTTCCAGGAAAGTGATCCTACTGATCGCATCCTTAATCATGTCGCAGATCTTCGACTCATCTCCCCTGGTGAGAGGGGTGAGTGGAGGCACACCTCAGAATACTGGCCCTCAGCCTGTGTCATGGAGGCCACCATCTTGGCATTGTATGTGGCATCCACCATGTTTGTGTAGATGTGGTGATGCAGTGTGCATGCCGACATTGGCACCATCTTGTGGATGGCCGACGGAAGTTGCTCCACCAGGAGGGTTGGACTTGCATGTGACATGGCATGCCTCATCAGCAAAGTCAGAGTCATCATCACTGGATGACGTAGTCTCAATGGGTGTATAATGAAACCCATTCACGGCCTTAACATGGCCGTTAAGAATCTCCCATTGATGGTGCAGTTTCACCATCTTTTGTCTACATTTCTTGTGACAGACTTTCACAGTGCCCTGCTCAATACCTCTCTCAACCTCTCTCTCTGCAACACTCTATACACAGTGCCCAATTTGACATTTTCCCTAAGCTCTTTATCCAACTCACAAGTCACATGCTTGTAATCCTCTTTCAGCTCAGCATTCTCCTGTCTCAAACCGTCATTTGTATCGCTCAGAATATCATTCAAGTATGCTAGCTGTTTCTTATCACAGTTCAACCTTTCATAATCATCTCTTAATAAACACATCTCTTGCTCAGTGTCTTGAGCAGTACAGTGTAGCAGTTTGGAATTAGCATCACGGAGTGACTGTGTCTCCTCCACTTGTTTATGTTCCTTTTTCTGTAACTCTGATGTCTGCAAGCCCATCTCTTTTTTTAGAGACGCATTTTGTGGTTCAAGCGAGGCACACCTCGCTGTGAGACTCTCAACAGCGGTATATGTTTCTATGTAGAGCCACAACCAAAAGACCTATAAGGTTGTATTTTTTGGCTGTTTGTTTGGACTCTAAGTATTGGTGAGATATTAGCAGCAATGGGTTGCCAACAGATTTTGCATCCAGAGTGAAATCTGTCCATCTGTCATGGGATGTGAGGTAGTTAGAGACATCGAGTTTCAGTTCAGTGCACAAGTCAGACATAACAAATAAGGGGATACAAACAAACAAATAAGCAGTTGGAAAACTAATTAAAATGCCTTGGCACTGTCACCAACCACCTTCCGGTCCTCAGTGGGTGAACGGTGATGCCAAGGTGGTACGCTGTCATGTGCAGGCGGAGTTGTAAGGGGGTTTGGTGTGGATCTGCCACGCTTAAGACCAAGATGGTGTGGGTCTGCCACAACCGCTACCACTGTAAGCATGAGTAAATCCAAGTAGGTGAAAATCACACTATACTACTCAACATTCAAAATAAATTGAATGTAAATCTTCCTTTGTACCTTCCAACCTGCACACGGTCACCAAATGTAACTTGGTAATAAATTACCTTCTCAGATTCTTGGTGGAACGGCACAATAGGAAGAGACAACAGACAAGTGGTACTCATGTAATAAATGGAATTTGTTACAGATCACTAATACAGGCTTACAACCAACAGTGTAATCACTGAGAGAACTACCAGTTTTCCCTACCTAGGTAATGCAGTCTCTCTTCTTGGAGGAGTTACATGCTGCAAAAGGGCTTATACCCTGATAATCACTGTGGTTACTACTAAGAAAGATACATAAAATGTATATAATTGGCCCAAAATAGGTGGCCTGAGTAACTCTCCCAACATGAGAAGTTGCTTAGCTTGCAAAAGATAACAAACAATGGGATCTCTATAACTCCAAGGTCATTTGCACTTGTAATGGTGCACAAGTACTAAAGATGGCACTGTTGCCTTACTTATACAAAATATAGTAAAAAGCATTTCTTATGGCTAGAATATATCAGTAAAACATAATAAAGCATAATATGCATTAGCAGAACACAGATCCTGACACTTATGCTTATACGATAAGTGTTCTTGCCCTAATGTTAGTACATATACCTACATAGGTTGCTGCCCGCGAGGTTGGGGGTACTGGACCATGGATAACAGCCCTTAGATCCATGCAAGCTGCATCAAACAACCAGCTTAAGTCAGATCTAGGTGCACCAAATACTGTGCACCATATTTTGCAAGAAAAGTGTTCTCTGTGACAAAGTCCCCCAAACTGACGCCAGAGGACCAATGCGTCAACAAAATGGTGTTAGGGATGAGAATGATACAAGCTGCACCAAAATAAATGGTGTAAGTTGAGTAAAAAAAATGAAGAAAGGAAAGACAATGACACAATCTGAGTAAAATAAATGGTGCAAACTGAGTAAAAAATGGTGCAAGCTAAGTCAAAAAATGGTGCAAGTTAAGTAAAAAATGGTGCAAAGGATGATAATGATGTAAGCTAAGTAAAAAAAAGACAGATGAAATGGCCAAGACTAAGCCCCCACAATGTTCTAAACTAGTCCTGCAGGAGAATATTGACCCTTAACAGTAGCATAATCAGGTCTATCCACCTGCTGTGGGTCTCTTTATATGCTCTAGTGTTCCTTAGACCAGCTCTGGCTGGTCTAACAGTGACATGCATCTTAGGCACAAGGACAGGACTGGCTTTCTTTGAAAATCCCAAATAAGGAGATGGCGCATCATTTTGGTGATGCAGACATCCCTTCCAACATGGCGCAGGCATTTTTGTTTGGTGCAAACATGGGGCAAGCCACTCTGGCACATGCAGACCTGTTTTTGATGCAAGCACCATTTGAAAATCAGAACTGGTGCAAGACAAAGAACCTTAGTGCGTAAGCACTGAGGTAAGGGTTACCCCAAAGGGCATTGGCCAGGAAGCCAAGTTTCAAAGAAATACAAAATCACACATATCCCCATAATGCAAAGCATCATGGGCTGTATATGCAAATCACCACAAAATGTTATACTGGTTCAAATTTAAACAGAAATGCATGGTGCCAAAAGGCCTCTCACACAGTCTGCAAAGCGTGCCAACAGAAGACACAGACACGTGTTTCATCCTACCAGGACTCATCAGTGTGCCTCATCTATATGACACCCCAGGACACAGTTTGACGCATCCTGCTCTTTGCGTCAGTTGTATTTGACGCAAGCACCCTGCCTCATTTTCTGGCCTTTGAAAATCTGGCCGTATGATTTTAAAAGTTTTCCTTGAGACATCAGTAGCTCTTTAATCTTGTTAATTTTTCCCTACAGTAGGATGAAGTTTGCTATGAACATTATACAACCTGCATAAATCACATTAGACACTCTTGTATTTGAGGCAAATTGGAAATTCCAGTAAATATCCCTGAAGAAAAATTAAGCCCATGCCATTTCAGAACTATAAGAGTTACAACCATCTGCTTTCAGTTTTTACTTCACACTATCTATGAAATCACAGCTGTTGTAATGCAAGGTTAAAAACTTTCTTCTGAGACATGCAACTTCCAGGGAAACAAGATCTCCACTTAAATAGCCATAATAACTAATTTAATATTATAAAAGCATAGTGTCCCTCTTCTACATAACAGAAGTGTCACTGTTTAAATGTTATTTCCTTATATCACATTAAAGTGTCAATAGAAAGAAAGCAATACATTGAAAAGGGAAATTGTGCAGTATCATCAGTTTTAGGTGCCTGATAGTTCAGCTTTAAATACTTTACATCAACTAATGAAGAAACAGAATGTTTTATCATACATAAGCCATGACAGGGTGTGCATTATATAAGCAATAATACCAACAGAGTGGGCAGTGTTGGGCTACACCAGACTGCCAAAGGGCATAATGAGGCCTGATGCCACAGGCAGAGAGCTGTATAGCCCCTGGAAGGTCCAGCATAGCCCATACCACCTACCCTGGAGAGTATTATTGTGCTTAGAAAATGGATAAAATGATTTCAGCCTTCTGATTGGCCGAGGGACTTCTCTAGCTGGGCATCTATCAGACAGCAGATGCCCAGCTATTAAAAGTACCAGCCCAGCCATCCCCATCACCAGAATCTTTGTGCCCAGCCAGTTCTCCAATTGGCTAAAATCCCTCTTTTCCTATTTAAAATATCCGCAATTTTTTCTCTCTCTTACCAAGAGCTGACACCAGATGCCCAACCTGACACCAGTCCACAGCACGTTCTCCCTATGCAATTCTAACTGTAATCAGTACCCCTGCTCCCTTTCATGGCAAATTTAAAAAAGAAACACACCTTCATTGACCGTGACACACCTTATTACCGGCATCTTTTCTTATGGAGCCCCTGCCCAGCACAATTATGGTCCTGGCTCCCGAGCATACGGAAGCGGTACACCAGTCAGCGTGAAGCAGCAAACGGGCTATCAATAGTTTATGCTGTCATTAGCTTAAATTTAAAATCTAACATCCTGCTGAGTTTCTATTAATCTTAAAAACACAGTGCTGCCCTCCCGTATCGGACGTCTTGTTCTGCACTTCCTGGCTCTGCAAGGCAGGGTCAACTGAGGTCACGCAGCTAACCGTCGCAATTTACAAATGGAAAAAAAAAACCCAATTCTTCAGGTAGGGCACAAAACTTTTTTTTTCTTGCAGACTGCTGGTAAGGTGAACTTGAAAACCAGATCTCCTATATTTGGGGGGGGGGATTACAACCGAATGATCCTCTGGGATGAGAAGGCAACAGAAGATGGAACAGCACAGAATGCAAGGGACTACTTTGCAAGCACAAGATTTAACTTGGATAGTTACTATATTTTTCTAATTATTTGTGTAACTTTCTAAAAAAAGGAACATAAAAGTGCTACAGGTAGCCCATTTTCTAAGCACAATAATACCCTCTAGGGTGGGGAGTATGGGCAATACCGGACCTTCCAGTGGCTATAAGGCACTCTGCCTGTGGTGTTGGGCCTCATTAAGCCCCTGGGTGGTCCAGTATTGCCCAATACTGTCCAACCTGTCGGGTATTATTGCTTGCTTAGGAAATGGGCCACTGAATTACATTTGCTTGAAAAACAAATAATTTCATGTTTAAATGTTAAAACTCTTTTCATTTATTTTGTCATAAAATAGTTTTTCAGCCTGCTTTAGAATGCTGTGGGTTTGTTTGTTTTTTTTACTTTTGAGCTGGTTGTCATGGTTGCCCCCACACACACAGGGCTTGTATTTTCATATTTTACTGTTTTTCCCAACCTAATTAATAAAAAAATTTGTTTATGAGTGCATCAGGGAATCTGGTCAACGATCGGTGGTGGTGGGTGGACGAGCTGGGAGGACACTAAGACTGCTAAATACAGAAGTACATTTATATGCTTTCCCATTGTTCCGATATCCAGTTTATAGCTGGGGTATTGAATAAGGCTACAATTTAAAAAGGCAGTGTATCGGGGAATTGGACCGAGGAATGGTGGTGGCAGGTGGGTGGCCACTCTATGGCATTGACAAGTACGGACAGAAGGTCCATGGATTTTGCACAAAGGTCAATGGAGCTGGGAGGGGAAAAAAGCAAGTAGATTTCTATGCTTTTCTGTGGTTTATCTGTTCAGGTTTCTGGTGGGTACTGAGCAGGGCTATGATATAAAAAATTGAACAGATCGGGAGAACTGGCCTGTGGATGATTGTTGGGACTGGGGGGGCGGACATGTACTACGGGTGACTTGTACTGCACAATGTGTTTTAAGAGCAGTGGCTGTTCAATGCTGCTTAAAAATAAGTGGTTTATGTTTTTTTTTAAATGTCAGTTGAGTTGTGGGCAGGGTTGTGCATGCATGTTTGTGTGTTGGTGGTGGGGTGACTCGATCTTTCGTCTTGCTTAACAAGCAGAAAAACAAATGCCAGCTACCAAGTTCTGAAATTTGAACTGGCACAGGGATATCAGTTTCTCAGTGAGGCATGGAAGGTTGGATTTGCAGAGCATCTATTGAAAGTTAATATAGCCCCTTGGCAGGGGGTACCAGCCAATCAGAGCCCAGGAAATTTAAAGCCCATTTTCTAAAGGATTTTAATACACACCCCAAGGGTGTAGTAAGGCACAAGGCCGAAGGCTGTGTGTGCCTAGGCCCCTGGGATGTGCACTAAAATCCTGTGATGCATATCTTGGAAGGGCCTACTGCACTTATAAAATGGCTCTAAGTAGTTGTTTGGTTTTTTGAGGAGGAAAATGAGATTTGGTGCCTGACCATGCATTTATAGAGAGTTAAATGTGTGGTCAGGTGACATCTCCCAGTCAATTAAATTTCTAGATTTTTTTCATGCCATTTTATATATATATATATATATATATATATATATTCATTATAAAAACTTTTAATGAGGTTAAAGAGACACAAGTAGGGAAATGTGGTGTTAGGATTTCCCTGCACCCTGCAAGACCAAGAGGCATCAGGGGCAGCATTGGGGTTATCAACCCTAATGCTCACCCCATTCCATTAGAAAATAAGCTGAGTGGGTACAGCATAGGAGAATAGGGTGAGCGTTAAGGTTGACAACCCCAGTGCTATCCCCCACAGATGCCTCTTGGTCTGTGCAGGGTGGGTGGTGGTGTTAGGGTTGGAAACCCTAATGCCACATTTTCCTACTTTTGTCACTTTAACCCTAACTGATGCATTAATGAAGACATTTGCAAAGATTTTCCTTACTTTTTGAGATAGTATAATAGTATCCCATTTTATTGTTGGAGCACAGGGTCCTTTGGACCCTGTGCTCCAATTATGCCATAGATCCACATATGTATGTAAGTATGGGTGTAGAACAACTGTGACCAAATTGTAAGCATAGCCATCTTATTACCCCACCTCATGTACCCAAGCACAGAAAAACTGTGAAATGCAAGCCACAATGTAATTATGTGCAACTGCAATGCCTTTCTGTGCCACAGGTGTGAAAACATATTGTGGGCAGTGTTTGCAAAATTACAGCTGTGACATACATGAGGTGGGGTATGTTGTAAATCTGGGGTCAAAATATTGAAAATGTCTGTAGTTATGAGTGTGCGTAGTGAAACTGCAACAAATGGTCATCACTTTGTCATTTTTTCACATTTTGACCCCAGATTTTCAACATAGTCTTCTTATCACCCCACCTCACAAACCCCATAGGTGAAATCATCTTACAGGTATGATTAATGAAATGACAGTGACAGTATTCATGAGGAGGGGTCTCAAAAAGCCCATGTTGAAAATTTGGTGCAAAAATATGTTATAATGGTTGAGATAGCAGCATAAGTTCAAAATGCCATTGACAGACATTATTAGGAACTTACCTTGATTCTTCAGTTCACAGTTCAGCTTTGAAGAGCACAGATGTTTCCTGGTTCACAGAAGATGACACCCAATGACCTCCATTGGTAAGTATAGGGCAAGGGTGTGTGTGGGGTAGTGGGTGCTCAGTGGGAGGGTCGGAATGGAGGGAGGATGATGGGGGAGATGACTAGGGACCATTTTCTTTTTTCAGGATTTAAAGAAAAGATTTTGTCGGGGGACTGTTTTCTTTTTTCACAGGTAAACTTTCTGCCCTATTTTGGGACACTGGGGCTGGGCTCCCCAGTATCCCTCAGTACTGGGGAGATGACATAATTGGGGACATTGGGAGTGGGCTTCCCAGTGTCCCACAATGGCAGGGGTTGGGGGTTCTAGTGCTAACATGGGGTTTGGGCACCCCGATGTCAGCAAAAACATTTGCAAAAGTATAATTGGGACACTGGGAGTGGGCTACCCAGTGTCCCACATTGGCGGGGTGGTGTTTCTACTGCTGGCATGGGGACTGGTCATCCTGATGTTGGCATAAACATTTTTTTAATGTGCACAAAAAGTATGCATAGCAAATGGAAGGTGGCAAAAAAGGATTCCTTTTTTGCAAGCTCATTAGAAAGGATTCTATTTTCACAAGCCATTTCTTTTTCATGAGTAGATTCCTTTTTTGCCAGCTTACAGGAAAGGAAACAGCTGGCAAAAAATGCATGGCTTGCGAAAAAAGAAGTAAGCTAGTCTCAAAAAAGAAATTTAAATTCATAAAAAAAAAACACCCTCCAAGGTTGCTATGTCACAAAACTACATCAGAATCTATCTAAGGGAGTCATGGGGAACAATATATATGTATTGGTGTATCTGGGTAATGGCATTTTTGTGGGTTTTCAATTTTTTTTTTCCAAAAAATGAAAACAAGATGGTGGCGCTCGTAAAAGGAATTTTTCCTCATGAAAAAGGAGTTTTGCTCTCGCAAAAGAGGAACGGTCTCATGAAAGTAAATCCTTATTCGAGAGAGCAAATTTCTTCCCTGATTTTTCTCCCTCTACCCTGAAAATTGCTCTTCCCATTGAAAACAATGGGAAATGAAAATTTGTTATAACTTTGCAACAGATTAATATTTTTTCATAAAACTTGGCATGCCTGTTTTGTTACCCAAGCTGGTTTTACCATAAAAAAAATAAAAAATCACACCAAAAGTCCACACCATCTGGGCACAGGACGTTGAGGAAAAAAAGAATAAAAATTACTTTATGATTTTTTTCACTGTCCGGATCTCAGAATCTGCACATTCAACCGGAGTGCAACTTGCAACATCAAGAGATCTACCCCACGGAACAGCACATTCCAAATTCTGTGCACATCTATTGATTGTTTGCAAAGTTATTAAAGTGCAAAATTTGAGGTTTAACATTAAACATGTTACTCAGCTCTAACTATTGGGGCGCGACCACGCCCCTATACTATATATATATATATATATATATTATTTTTTTTTAAATAAAAGCACCTGTTATATATCATTCTGCATTCTATTGTCCGGCAGCAAAATTAGGCTGTGCTTTTCTCTGTTGCCAGCACATGCAAAATGAATATGCCTTCTGTTTTTTATTTGTACAAAAGTACGTTGGAGATACTGAATGACTGAGTACAGCCTCTGTTCTTTATTTGCACAGAAGTACTTTAGAGTATAGCATCAGCCTCTTTTCTTAATTTGCTCAAAAGTACTTTAGAGAGCATAGCATCAGCCTCTGTCCTTCATTTGCACAAAACTACTTTGGAGAGTACAGAGTCAGCCTCTGTACTTTATTTGCGCAGAAGTACTTTGGAGAGTACAGTGCCAGCCTCTGTCCTTCATTTGCACAAAAGTACTTTAGAGAGTACAGCATCAGCCTCTGTTCTTTATTTTTTTATTTTCAAATTACGTCTGTCATTTTTGTCTGCCTGGCCAAGGCCTTCGACATCGTCTCTCTCTCATTCCCTTCTCCTCAACTAACTCCCAGCAGCTGGCCTGTCTGTCTCTGCCACAAACTGGTTCAAGACCTACCTTATTGGTAGAAACCAATCAGTTAAGATCTTGGATGCCACTCTTCTCCCCTCCCAATTAGCACTGGAGTCTCCCAGGGCTCAGTATTACGGCCCCTCCTATTCTCCACCTTCCCTCTGTTTGCTCCCCATCATTCACTCTACATATGTATGCCAATGATACAGTCCTGTATGCATCTGGCTCCTGTTCTGATAAGGTTACAACCAGCTTACAGCAAGACTTCGACAAGGTTCAGTTCTTGTTTGCTAACCATAAACTTTTCCTCAATGCTAAGAAGACTGTCTCCATGATCTTTAGCACAAGGCAGAGACTCTCTAGGCTTCCCTCCCCATCTACTTTTCACATTCTTCAAGGGACTTTATTGAGGACACATCCTCCTTCAGGTACTTAGGTGTTTGGTTGGACCAACACGTAAACTTCTCTGGACATATTGACACCATCCAGAAAAAACTGCGCCCCAAGCTTGGTGCCCTATTCAGGAACCATAGTTACATCCCTCCTATGGCTAGGCATGAACTTGTTCATAACATGGTACTACCCATTTTCAACTACTGTGACATAGTCTATGGTGCTGCCACTAAGTCCACCCTGGCCAGACTGGACACCCTATTCAATTCCTTCTGTTGCTTTGCCATGGATGCCCCCCCTCACACCCATCACTGACAGCTTTATCATGCCCTATCCTTCCCCTCTGTTACAGACAGGTGACTCCCACTGTGCTAAATTCACCTCCAAGCACTGGTTGGGTGAGCTCCCTTCCTACTTCACCTTCTCCTATGTAACACCCCCTCACCCTCCCATTCCCTTAGATCAATCGACTCCCGTACCCTAAATGTCCCCTGCAGATCCACCCAAATCAGCCAATCGAGTTACTCTCACCGCCTCCCAAGAATGTGGAATTCCCTCCCCCCCACAAGTCCGGCACTCATCCTCTGCCTACTCCATCAGCTCTGCTCTCAATAATTACCTTGCACCTAGCTGCTCCTGTCATGTCCCCCCATAATTCCCTCCTCTAATCCCTGGACAAACCCTACCCATCTACCCTCACCTTCATTTTACCCTGTGCATACCCACACCCCCCAAATCTCTAGCCCTCCTCCCTCCCTTCCCCCAAATTGCTCCCCCTTACTGGCCTCCTTTGATCTATCACAGAATGTAAAGGACCTCGAATGCTCGCCATGGGTCCCTCTCCTACCCCCCAAGGGGCTTGTATCTCTCATCTACTCCCTTCCCCCTCCATCTTAAAAGAGTGTCTCTCAGACACTGCCTTATCCCCTTCTCTCTGGTCCACCCAGTCAGCTTGAAGGGTTCCTTGTATCCTGAAGGGGTCTCCAGGGACACGACTCTTCCCCCTCCCTCCACCTCACCCCTCCCTCCCCTTCCCCCCTTTTCTTTTACATAAGCACTTATTTACTTATTAACCCAGCACTTATTATTGTCCATTCTTTCTACATGTTATGTGCAGCACTGTTGTAGTACTGTTTGTAACACCTGCCTTACAACTGTATGTTAATGTTGATCTTGTACCGTGAATGTTTAATGGCTCATTCCAATTGTACCACTTCCCCCCAGGTCATACTGGAAGATGAGTGACTTGTTGCTCAGTGTGCCTTCCTGATTAAACATTTCAATAAATAAATAAATTTGCACAAAAGTACTTTAGAAAGTACAGTGACAGCCTCTGTTCTTTATTTGCACAAACGTACTTAAGAGAGTTCAGTGTCAGCCTGTTCTTCATTTGCACAGAAGTACTTTAGAGAGTAGTGTCAGCCTCTGTTTTTCATTTGCACGGAAGTATTTTAGAGAGTACAGTGTCAGCCTCTGTTCTTCATTTGCACTGAAGTACTTTAGAGAGTAAAACGTCGGCCTCTGTTCTTTGTTTGCTCAGAAGTACTTTAGAGAGTACAGCATCAGCCTCTGTTCTTCATTTGCACAGAAATACTTTAGAGAGTACAGCATGGAGATTCTTGGATGGGAGACATAACCCTTTCAGATCACTCACCAATCTCCATAAGCTAGCATTAGGGCCCAGTGGGTGACAAACCTTTTGGAGACTGAACATCTCCTTGATCCAGGAGGAAGAAATAATAATAATAAATAATAATAATAATAATATCTTTATGTAATGGCGCCTTTCAAATATCAAGGCACCTAACAAAGTTTAAAATCACAAGTCAGACATTACAGCAACATTAATTATATAAAACCACTGTTACTGTTATACAGTCATTCACCAAATGCTTGGTGCCATAAGTATGTTTTTAAAGCTTGCTTAAATCCCTCCATGGTCATGCACTCCCATAATCGATGGGGTAGAAAATTCCAAAGGGTTAGGGCTGTATGCATAAATGCTCGGGCCCCAGAAAATTTTCAAACACACCCTTGGAATCTCTAGCAACCCCTCATTGGCTGAGCAGAGTGATCACCCAGGGCAGTAAGGGACCAGAAGCTCTTTCAGGCAGCCTGGGGCCAGTCTGTATAGGGCTTTAAAAGTCAAAAGACCAACTTTGAAGGTGATCCACCACTGTACTGGCAGCCAGTGCAGTCTGCACAGCACTAGTGAAATATGACAGGACTGGGAAGATCTTGTCAAAAGCCGGGCAGCTGCATTTTGCACTAGATGCAGGAAAGAGATTTCCACCCCCGGTAGCCCTAGGTAAAGGGAGTTGCAGTAATCTAAGCACGAGGACACAAAGGCGTGGACCAGAGTAGGAAGATCACTGGATGGAACAAGGTGCTTAATCCTGGAGATATTCCTCAGATGGTAGAAAGAGGATTTGACAATGGTTGATATCTGCGAATGCAGGGTCAGCAATGTGTCAAAAATTACCCCCAAGGTTTCGCAACTGTTCAGAGGTCGGGAGTGATAAGCCCCAAAGAAAGAGTCCAAAGGGTGAACCAACCCCCATCCCGGCATACCAGATCCACAACCAGCACCTCAGTCTTTTCCGAGTTCAACTTCAGCCAACTGGAATCCATCCATTCCTAGATTTCTGTAAGACAGCTATTAAAGACTGAGAGAGCTCCATCCTGGTCAGGTGCAAAAGCAAGGTAGAGCTAGTTATCATCAGCATAGCAGTGAAACCTCAGCCCATATCTTCTCACATTGTCTCCGAGGGGCAGCATATACACTGCGAACAACATGGGGAACAACACTGAGCCTGGAGGAACCCCACATGACAGAGAAAATGGATCCGAGGAATGAACTCCGGACACCACTCTGAGTTCTTCTCGTGAGCAACGATGAAAACCACCCGAGGACTGTACCCGACAGTCCACAGATGAATCTCAGATGGCCAAGTAGAACCCCATGGTCCACAGTGTCAAACACTGATGAGAGATCCAGAAGAACCAAGATGGAATGGCTCTTCCAATCTCTAGCCATCAGGAGATCATTGAGCACCCGAACCAGTGCTGTCTCAGTACCATGTCTCTTTCGAAATCCAGACTGGAGGGGTTCATAGATGTCATGGATGGTCAAATGGTTCTCCAGCTGTACAGCCACTACTTTCTCAATCACCTTCCTTAAAAAGGGAAGGTTAGAGATTGGTCTATAGTTTGCATGGCAGTCTGGGTCCAAAGAAGCTCTTTTCAAGAGGGGTGTTACCACAGCCTCTTTCAGGGAGCTGGGAAACTCACCTGTTTCCAAGGAGCACCAGACTATCCATGCTAGGACCAGACTGATGGAATCAATACAACCCAAAATCAGGGAGGTTGGTCCTGGATCCAAACTACAGCACGTAGGGGATGCACCCTGGACAATCCGCATGACATCCATAAACTCCGGTCGGTCGAAGGTACTCCAGGAAAGCTGAGAGGCAGTGGCCTCATGCTGATCCAAAGCAACACCCATAGAGTGTGCTGGTTGGAGTACGGTCCTGATGTCAGCCACCTTAGTCACAAAGAATTCTCGCAAGTTCATCGCACTCTACTTGCGAAAAGGCTTTTTGGTCTTGTAGACAGGCTGGGTTGCACAGTCTATCCACAGTTTGAAACAGCTGAGCTGGTCGATTCTGAGTAACCGCAATCTCCCCGGACAGGAACTCTGCCTTCTTATGGGTGATTACAGATTGACAGACTTGATAATGGTCCATCAATCTAAGGTGGTTAGCATCAAGGGCAGATTTCCACCAGCAACGCTCTAACCTTCGTCCTAGACGCCGCATCTCCCTCAAAGTCCCACCAAACCATGGGGATCGAGGGTGAAGGGAGAGAGGATAAACTCAGATGGGAGCAAAGACATTCAGGGCTGCCAAAATGGCTGAATTATAAGCCATCACGTGGGCCTCTGGGTCACTGTTTGCCACTGGAAGGGATGATAGGTCAAGCACCGTCGCCAGGCCTTGAGAGCTTACATCTCATAAAGGGCAGTACCTGACCATGTCCACAGGGGTAGACCTATGAAGGGAGGGTGCTAAAACTGAACCCCACAGTGTAGTGATCAGACCATCAAACAAGTTCTACCCCCAAGTCAAGGCTTCGAATCGCCAGGAGGAAGAATAAGTCAAGAGAGTGACCGTGTTTATGAGTAGCAGTGGTAACTATCTGTGTGAGGCCCAGAGATGTCATCAACTGGAGGAAGTGCGGTCCAACTTGTGAGAGTTCATCGTTGACCCAGGCGTTGAAGTCTCCCAGGACCATCAGCCTGGGCGACTTGAACGCCATGTCGATGACGAAGTCCACGACTTCCTGAGGGAATCACTTCTCATCTCTGGGTAGACGGTAGATGAGGGCGATCCAATAACCTACACCTGCTACTATGGTACACTCAGATGACTCAGTCTCCTCAACTGGTATACTCGTGAGGTTAAGTTTGGTTTTGAAACAGACTGCAACCCCCGTGATCCAATCTCGGCTGTGTATCACCGAGTACCCAGCTGGAGTTAAAGCCTCCAAGATGGGGCCAGAGTTCTCATCCAACCAGGTTCGATGATGCAAGCCAGATCCACAGTTCCAACAAGATCTGCAATAATTGCAGTCTTGTTTTTTAATGGATCTGGCATTGCATAATACTGCCCAAGTTGGAGAAACCTCCCTGGCCACCTGAACCACCCACCTACCACAATTGGTAGTGCCCTTGGGTATGGAAACCAGGCATGGCAGATGTTCTAGGTTCCATTTCACCCCAGAGCATTTTCTGGATCTTACCACCCTGATGCGGTGGCCCCGCTCATTCACCCTCCGCTGTTCACCCCCCCATCCCCTCACCCCCACGGGCAATACCCAGCACCCTACAGCATTGGTAAATTGTAAACAGTAGTGGGGGGAAAGGGGCGGAGGGCATAGAGAGCAGAGGGTGAATAGCACACAACCGTGGGGGCAGGCCTCCAACACATTCTTGTGACCTAAATATAAAACAACACTCCCTCACTAACCATAACCAATTATATATCAAAATAAACAACACACAAAAATATTATAAAGTAAAATGAAGTTAAGCAAAACTCTTACTTAAGAAAAAATAAATGACCCTCTAAACCCATCTCCAAATAAATAAATAACCCTTACACAAACCTCTGTGATATTAAACCTCTAAAATAAATTAGAATTTTAACAATTTAACAAAAAATTCAAATGCAAAATGTAAATAAAATAAATCAAAACAACAGAATCTTCACCTCCCCATGGCCCTCTCACAACCTCGGGAAGTGAACAAAGCAATGTTACACTAAAAAATAAATAGAACAAAACATCGAAGTCATAGAGTCAGGATAGTAGAGACAAGCAAAATTAGCTGATGATGCTGTAACTAAAAGAAATGTCAGGGGAGAAGTACAGTTTTCCAGAACCAAAAGAAAATACAGGAGACCATAGAACAGGCAATTAGAGATAATGACAACCCTGTTACCTCACCTGGAATATTCTGGGACACCATAAAGGCCATAGTAAGGGGTAGAATAATAGAAATAGCATCTAGACAGAAAAAAAACAAAGAGAAGCTTATAGACTACACCTTCAGGAGCAGATAGAAACACTGGAGTTACAACAACAACAAAAACGGGATAATGAAGGAGGGAAAAAACTGGCAAAATTAAAGAAAGAAATGTCAAAAATATTGGATTACCAAGCTGAACAGAAGATGTTGTACCTCAGACAGCGGTTCTATGAGGCAGGTCCCAGAGCCCTCAAACTGCTAGATTATAGGTTACATCAAAGCGGAGCTAAAGCCACTATTTCAAAAATTAGGGACCCACAAACCAAAGAATGGCAGTATACAATTGAGGGGATAGCAGACACCTTTCAGAAATTTTATGAACAATTATATAGGGAGGAGGAAGCACTTACTCAGGAGAGGGAAAGAACAGTTCTTGACACCCTTGGGCCTACCTAAAATGATGGAACAACGACAGGAGATGATAACAGTTCCATTCCAAATGAAGGAGATCCATACAGAGATAAAGAGGCTCAGGGCCCGGAAGTGTCCGGATACAGATGGACTCCCCAATGAATTTTTTTAAAAGCTTAGAGCCTATAACCAGATTTGGAGGAAGGAGGGAGGCTTGGCCCCATCCTGGGAACAAGCTATTGTTTCTGTAATCCCAAAGCCAGCCAGGGACCCTACTGTCTGCTCATCTTATAGACCAATTTCTATTCTGAATATGGATTATAAAATTTTGGCAGGCATACTGGCCAGGAGATAAGAGAAAATGCTCCCCACATTAATAAACCTAGATCAAACAGAGCAGTGCAGGGAGGGTTTGTGGAGTTGGGGAGGGGCCTTAGACAAGTAGAACGCACGGTAACCTTCTTGGAGGTGCTGACTGTCTTTGGCATGGGTGAGGCTAGGGTGCTCCACACCATGGGATTCAATCAGTGGTTGAAAAACTGGTGCAGAGCTCAGGGATTTGGCTTCACTGGGGACTGGGGGTCCACCAGGAGGGATGCAGGCCTATGCTGGTGTGATGGTCTGCATCTGTCTAGGAGGGGAACCAGGATCCTAGATGATAGATTTAAATGCTTCATTGGCAAGCATTTAAACTAGCCAAGGGGGAAGGCACTGGAAAGGATCAGGGAAATCCTACCCCCCCCCGAAAATCAGGGTAGTAAGTGAGGTAAACACCAAGACAGAGATGTCAATAGGGAGAAGGGCAGGAGTAATTGGAGAAAATGACAAAGGCAATAAGGACAGGGATGGGGCAAAAAGGGGTAAGGCCATCAAGAAATGGTAGTCTGGGCATCAAGTTCCCTGAACTGGTGGCCATGATGGAAGAGGGATGCCTGGAAATCGCAGCAGTCACAGAAACACGGTACACAGAAAACCATGACTGGGATGTTAACATACCAGGGTACACAACCTACAGGAGAGACAGGGAGGGGAGAAGGGGGGAGGAGTAGCTCGCTATGTAAGGGAAGAGATAAAAGCAACTGAACAAAAGAGTAAACAGGGAGGAGAGGAGGCACTGTGGGTCACCTTAAAGACTGAAAATGGCACCACAATCCGCACAGGGGTTATATACAGACCCCCATGTCAGGGGGAGGGAATGGACAAGAATATGATAGAAGGCATCCTTAGGATGGCAGAGAAAGGGGAGATACTGTTGATGGGGGACCTGAATATGCCAGATGTTAACTGGAGCACCTTTGTTGCAGCCACATCCAAGAGCAGGGCCATTCTTGATGCCCTACAGGTGGCATGCCTCAGACAGCTAGTTTTGGAACCCACTCATGAGGGAGCAGTCTTAGACCTCGTACTCTCAAATGGGGACAGTGAGAGGATCTCAGATCTAGAAGTGGGTAGCCATGTGGGAACAAGTGACCACCAAACAGTGTGGTTCATGATAAACATAGCTACAGAGTCAAGCCATAGAAAAGTGAGGGTACTGGACTTCAGGAGGGCTGACTTTGGCGAGATGGGAGAGTACCTTAGAAAAGCATTAGCAAACAGGCTAGAAGGAGGGGTGGAGCAACAATGAGGAAACATCAAAACTGCCATCACAGAGGCAACACACCTTTGTGTGAAGCAAATAAACAAATCAAAACAAAAGGAAAAGCTACTATGGTTTTCAAAAGAGCTAGCGGGGAAGGTTAGGGAGAAAAAGATAGCATTTAGGAAGTACAAGGAAACACAGAAGGAGCAGGACAGAGAACTGTACCAGTTAAGGCAGAAGGAAGCAGGGAGGGAAGTCAGAATAGCAAAGGCCCAAACTGAGGAAAAGATAGCCAACTCAGTTAAGAAGGTGGATAAAACCTTTTATAAGTACATCAGGGAGCGTAGAAAGACAAAGGGAGGGATAGTGAGGATGAATAGAATGGACAGTGGGTGGGCAGAGAGGGACAGTGGAAAAGCAGGGATACTGAACGAATACTTCTGCTCGGTATTCACAAAAGAAGAGAAGGGGGAGGTGCCAAATCCAATTAACAGAAGCACTCTCAATAGGGGGGGTTGATCCCAGTCCTTTCACAGAAGAAAGGGTTCTGAAAGAACTCCTAAAACTGAAGATGGACAAAGCAATAGGGCCTGATGGAATTCACCCCAGAATTCTGAAATAATTAAGGGGAGAACTAGTGACACCACTGACTACCTTTTTTAATAAATCATGGGAGAATGGTGTAGTACCTGAGGACTGGAGGAAGGCGGATGTGATTCCCCTTCACAAAAGTGGGACCAAGACAGAGGCAGGAAACTACAGACCTGTCAGTTTGACCTCTCTGGTAGGGAAAGTGATGGAATCACTTCTGACGGAAAGAACTGTTGAGTACCTAGAGGCCAGTGGGGTACAGGACCCAAGGCAGCAGGGGTTCACAGTGGGAAGGTCATGTCAGACGAATCTAATTGATTTCTTTGACTGGGTGACAGAAGTAGTCGACCAAGGAGGGGCTGTGGACATGGCCTACCTAGACTTTAGAAAGGCATTTGACACAGTCCCACACAAAAGATTAATAATCAAATTAACCAACCTGGGAGTGGGTCCCAGGGTGGTAGCCAGGGTAAAACATTGGCTGGACAACAGGACACAGAAGGTACTTGTAAATGGAGTCCACTCTGAAGAAAGAGGGGTTACTAGTGGGGTACCGCAGGGTTCTGTACTGGGTCCAGTCCTTTTTAATGTCTTTATAAGTGACATTGCAGAGGGACTGGAAGGAAAAGTATGCTTCTTTGCAGATGACACAAAGATCTGCAACAGGGATGATACACAAGGAGGCATGAAAGGATGAGAAGGGACTTAGCAAGGTTGGAGGAATGGTCAGAAGTATGGCAGCTTGAATTCAATGCAAAGAAGTGCAAAATA
The DNA here is from genome assembly GCA_016271365.2 of Neoceratodus forsteri. Classification (NCBI taxonomy): domain Eukaryota; kingdom Metazoa; phylum Chordata; order Ceratodontiformes; family Ceratodontidae; genus Neoceratodus; species Neoceratodus forsteri. Next base: position 492,998,887 of record CM057451.1, read on the forward strand.
ATGCACCTGGGAAACAAAACCCAGGGGAAGAGTACACAATGGGGGGGGAGGTAGGGAGGTAGTAACAACAACAAAAATGGAAAGGGATCTTGGGGTAATCATATCAGATGACCTTAAGGTTAGCAAGCAATGTGAGAAGGCAGTAGGGAGGGCTGGGGGATACTGGGATGTATAGGGAGAGGCATCACCAGCAGAAAACAGGAAGTAGTTATTCCTCTGTACAGACAGTTGGTGAAACCCAAGCTGGAGTACTGCATCCAGTTCTGGAGACCCCATCTCCACAAGGACATAGACAGGATGGAAGTAGTCCAGAGGAGGGCAACTAAAATGTTGCAGGGTCTGGAAGAGAAGCCATACAAGGAGAGACTAAAGGAGCTTAATATGTATACCCTTGAGGAAAGGAGGGAGGAGGGGCATGATAGAAACTTTTAAGTACCTCAGTGGAATCAACAAAGTCCAGGAGGGTAGCATCTTTCAGAAAAAGAGATGCGCAAGAACAAGGGGACACAATTCGAAGATATGGGGGGACTGCTCAGGGGCAATGTGAGCAAGTGTTTTTTCACAGAGAGGGTGGTGGACGCATGGAACAGCCTTTCTGAGGAGGGTGTGGGGTCTCAAAGTGTGGGAGAATTCAAGAATGCATGGGACAGACATAAGGCAATTCTTGTAGGGGGTAGGAAGAAATAGGCTGTTGGTTAACTAGGATCTGCAGCTTATCCTGTAGGTAAGGAAATGGACAGGCTAGGTGGGCCAAGCGGTTCTTATCTGCCATCAAAGTTTATGTTTCTATGTTTCTATGATTTGTTCCAGACAGACAAACAGTAGATAATATTAGAAGAATAGTCAGTATAATGGTCAATCTGCATATTTTATGAGTCTAGACACAGAGAAGGCGTTTGACCAAGTCTCTTGGCCATTTCTATGTGGCTCCCTGGCTGGCTTTGGGCTCCCCCCATTGTTTTTGGAAGTATTCTCTAAACTATACACATTCCCTAAAGCCTACAGTATATTTAAGCTAATGGCCATATATCAAGATCTTTTAATCTGTATAAAGGAACAAGACAGGGATGTCCCCTCTCTCCCTTACTGTTAGCAATATACATAGAACCCCTGGCCGAGAGTATTAGACAGATCTCAAAAATATAAGGAGTAGCAATAGGAGACCAACTTCATAGCTCTCTATGCAGATGATGTGCTCCTCTACCTGACAGACCCGGACACTTCCCTGACAGAGGTATTTTCTCAGATACAAGAATTCTCAGCCTTATCAGGCTATACTTTAAACTGGACCAAAAACAGAGGTTATACCGATAGGGACTCAGCCTTTCAGGAGGTAAAAGAAAGATATACTAGAAATGGAGAAACACTACTATTAAATATTTAGGAGTGAAATTGGGGAGTAATGCCTCGACCTTATATCAAAACAATTATCCTATAGTAATACACCAAATAAAAACAGACATACAAAGGTGGTCTTTGAACACCTTCCCCCTGCATTCAAGAATTCAAACAACAAAAATTAACATTCTTCCTAGACTATTATATTTATTTCAGAGTTTCCCTTATGTAGTCCTACAAAAGGACTTAGACATATGGCAGGAAATGCTTATGTCATACATCTGGGCTAAGAGTAGGCCCCGAGTAGCCAAAAAAGATACTGGTCCTTCCTAAAAAAGAGAGTGGCAGGGCCTGTCCCAGCCTAAATGATTGTTGGCTGGCGACACAGATGAAAATGGCACTGCTGTGAACTCATCCAACAGACAGGCACATTGGTGTCAAATAGAGCTGCAACAATATAACATGCAGCAGCTACAGGCCACCTTATTTCAAACCAAGAGCTTCCCCCCTAAGCTTCCTTCCCCACCTGCAGTAGTGTCGGCCACATTGTTTGGATGGTATAGGGGAATCAGAAGGGGTATAACAGCAAAAACTAGGTGGAAATATGCCTGGTGGTGCCAGGATCAAGACTTTGGGCCAGCACAACAATGCTCATGGTATCAGAAACGAGCTGATAGATGCATAATGGCCTCCTGGCAACTGCTTCAGGGAAATACCATAATTTCCTTTGAATCAGCAAAAGCTACAGTACGTATGGCTGGACCAATGCATATCTCTTGTACTACTATCAAATAAAAGACTATGTTAATAACAGATTAAGACAGGCAGCTACCTTTGTTGACCTCCAACCTTTTCTGGATGTCTTTGAACAAATTTGGAGATCTTCTTATGGGAAGGGGGCTATTACTATGTTATACAGGAACTTTATAATGGATAAGGAACATAACACAGAATACAGGGTAAATGGCAACAGGAACTGGGGATGTTAGTTAATACAAAGCAATGGGAGGGAATCTTCTCGGGCTGCTGGAAAACCACGTCCTCGCCAGGTTGGCAGGAATACGCCTGGAAGGTTAAAGTTCGATATTTTCTCACTACGGATCGTTTGACAAGGATGGGACTAGCAAGTAGCTCTGTATGTTGGAGGGGGTGCTGAGACAAGGAGGCACATTTAGCCAATATTTTATGATTTTGCCCTTGAATGTTTAATTGCTGGAACCAGGTGAAACAACATCTGAGGACACATTTTGACATCCAGAACAACATTGGCCCAGAACATATTATGCTAGGAATGCTGCCCGATGTAGTTAAGGGAAAGGAAAGCAAATACCTATGGTTGGTCTTGACCATAGCAGCTATCAAAGCAATAACATTACTTTGGTTACAAAAAAACATGCCATATATGGAAAGTTGGCTAAAGGTAATAGACAGTATCCAAATTATGGAAAGAATCGCCTTTTCAGTGAATCATAGAGAGGAAGCATTTCGGAGTAGATGGAATGAGTGGGATCTCTACAGAGACTTGGTAAATTAGAGCCCCCCCCATAACATGAGTATACACTCTCTTCCCATAGACCGATTGAACTGAGAACGGGAAGAGGCAGTGTATAATGAGTTTAGCAAGGTGGTTGTGATTTTAAAAAAGCCCACATGCCCTTTATTTGGACAAACTACTTGAGTTATGAATGGATAATTAGTTGCTGATTTTTGAAAGCTGTATTTTTAGCTATGCTTATAAGAATAGTATAATTTAAAGTGTATCAGTTATAAACTGTTTAAGTATTGTATTTTGTTTTAAAAAAGTGATAAATATGTGGTGTCACTTTGAAAATCAATAAACAAGTATAGAAAAAAGCCTATGTTCTTCATTTGCACAGAAGTACTTTAGAGAGTACAGTGTCAGCCTCTATTCTTTATTTGCACAAAAGTACTTCAGACATACTAATGACTGAGTTAAGCCTCTACCTTGGGACACTTTCAGTCTTAAATATCCCTCGGATAGTTAGGGTTATGGAACATAGGCACAGAATTTTAAATCATCACAGGCTGAAGTTCGCGTGCTTATGAAAGACTTGCAATCCAAACACTTCAGAAGTTAAGTATAACGTTAAGTATGTTCTAGTAAACTGACAGCTTGTTTGTGACACTTTTAAAGGAAAAGTGACAGTATCTTAATCATTTATTGACTTATTTATTTCATATGTTTTACCTAGAAAGTCATAGAGAGCTGGTAGCAGCTGGTTTCCAGATACATGTGTGTGCATACTGGAGGGCAGTAAAGGAAGTATACATTGTAATACCTGCAATAGGCAAAATACATTAAACATTTCAATAATAGTAATCAACAATCAACATTTCAATTTGCAAAGCTAAAAGCATGTTTGCTTGAGACCCCCTCCCAGAGCTGTACCAAGCAGCAGATACAAGCCTCTGTGTTCCCAATGCCTGTGATCCCCCTCTGTCAGCCTCAGTTGGTGTGGTGGATTCCCTTGTCAGTGCCAGTGTCTGTGACACCCCTGTTGAAGTCAAAGTGGGCTCTCTACATGTCCTCATAGACCACGATGCCTAGGCTCCAACTCCCTCATCCCTGCTGAGTGCTGGAAAAAATGATTGGGAACTGTTGGACACATTACCACTTCACTAACTGCAACAAGTGGCGTGTACTCAGTGATACACTACTCGAGATCGGACCGCAGGGGCGGGGAGGATAGCTATCTGTTTTACGATGGAACTGGACCTTACAGGTGTGCTAGCTGAGGAAGCCAGCTCATTTGAGTGTTCTGTGGTTGCAGGTGTAGGATGTGGGATCGTTCTCTTCTACCATCCACCCGGGGGTGAGAAGCAGTTCTTTCAGGAAGTAGCGGATTTCATGGTCAACATGGCATTTGGGTCATCTAGGTTGATGGTCCTAGGTGACTTTAATGCCTGGGTCAATGATGAACTCTCGCAATTTGGTCAGGACTTCCTCCAGTTGATGATATCACTGGGCTTTACACAGGTTGTTACCTCTGCAACTCATAAGTTTGGCCACTCTCTTGAGCTGGTTTTCCTCCTGGAGACTGAAACTTCCAACTTGGTGGTGGAACCAGTCAGATGGTCGGATCATCACACTGTAAGGTTCAGTTTCTGTACACCCCGATATAGATCTGCCCCTGTGGAGATGGTCAGATACCACCCTTTGCGGGATGTGGGCCCTGATGGCCTATCAGCGGTATTAGACCAATCGGTCATTCTGGGGGCAAGCGGGAGTCCAGAGAGCCTGGTTCAGGCCTATAATAAGGCTGTTATTATGGCCCTGGACTCTATCACTCCTGTTCATGTTTGTCCTCTCTCTCTTCACCCTCGGTCTCAATGGTTTGATGGGACCGTGAGGGAGTTGCGGAGAGTAGGATGAAGGTTAGAGCGATGTTGGCGGAAATCCACTCTGGTAGCTGACCACACTAGATTTATGGAACATTGTCAAATCTATCAAACAGCAGTCCCCTGTAACATAGAAACATAGAATTTGATGGCAGATAAGGACCGCTTGGCCCACCCAGTCTGCCCATTTCCCTACCTAATGGAGAAGCTGCAGATCCTAGTTACCCAGCAGCCTACTTCTTCCTACCCCCACCCCCTAGAATTGCCTTATGACTGTCCCATGCATGCTTGAATTCCACCACTGTTTTTGACTCCACAACCTCCTCCAGAAGGCTCGCTCCATGCATCCACAACCCCTCTGTGAAAAATACTTCCAAATTACCTCAGAGCTGCCCCCATCTTCAAATTGTGCCCCTTGTTCTGCACACCACTTTTTTGAAAGATGCTACCTCTTGGACTTTGTTGATTCCCTTGAGTTACTTGAAAGTTTCTATCACATCCCCCCTCTCCCTCCTTTCCTCGAGGCTATACATATTAAGCTCCTTAAGTCTCTCTTCATATGCCTTCCGGTGCAGACCCTGCACCATTTTAGTTGCCCTCCTCTGGACAGCTTCTATTCTGTCTATGTCTTTGCGGAGATTGGGTCTCCAGAACTGCATGCAGTACTCCAGATGGGGTCTCACCAGCTGTCTGTACAGAGGATAATACCTTCCTGTTTTCTACTGGTGATGCCTCTCCTATATCCCAGTATCTCCCAGCCCTCCTTGCTGCCCTCTCACATTGCTTGCCCACCTTTAGGTCATCTGATATGACTACCCACAGGTCCCTTTCCATTTTGTTGTTGTTAGTATCTCACCCCACATTGTGTACTCTTCCCTGGGTTTTGTTTCCAGGTGCATTACCTTGCACTTCTTAGCATTGAATCTAAGCTGCCATACATTTGACCATTCTCTAACCTAGCCAAGTCCCTTCTCATCCTTTTCTCCACCCACCTTGTGCATCAACTCTGTTGCAGATCTTTGTGTCATCTGCAAAGAGACATACTTTTCTTCCAGTCCCTCTGCAATGTCGCTTATAAGGACATTGAAGAGGACCGGTGCTAATACTGAACCCTGCGGTACCCCACTAGTAACCCCTCTTTCTTCAGAGTGGACTCCATTTACAAGTACCTTCTGTGTCCTGTTGTCCAGCCAATGTTTTACCCAGGCTACCACCCTGGGACCCACTCCCAGGTTGGTTAATTTGATTATTAATCTTTCGTGTGGGACTGTGTCAAATGCCTTGCTAAAGTCTAGGTAGGCCATGTCCACAGCCCCTCCCTGATCTACTACTTTGGTCACCCAGTCAAAGAAATTTATCATATCTGTCTGGCATGACCTTCCCGCTGTGAATCCATGCTGCCTTGGGTCCTGTAAGAAGGCAGAGTTCCTGTCTGGGGAGATTGCTGCCACTCAGAGTCGACCTGCTCAGCTCTTTCGAACCATGGGCAGGGCATGCAACCCAACCGGTCTTCAGGTTCGAAGAGCTTTTCACAAATTGAGTGTGGTGATCTCACTCGCGTCTTCGCAGATAAGGTGGCTAGCATCAGGGTGGAGATCCGTCCGGCACACTCAATGGGAGTTGATAGTGGTCGGTGTTTGGTCACTTCTTCTTGGTTTACCTGGAGTTCCTTCGACTGGCTGGAAACTGTGGATGTTGTGTGGATTGCCTAGGGTATGTGCCCAACATGCTGTAGTTTGGGCCCGGGCCCAACTTCCCTGATACAGTGCAAGCCGCTTATAACGGGCACATCTGCGCAAGCAGATTTTGCCCATTATAGGGAGTGGGCACTGTAACCAAAGATCATTTTTTAAAACAAAATAAACACACTGGTAGTGGTTACCACGCTTCTACGTCCTGTATGGGCTGTATAATCATAATCTTAATCATCAAAGTTAGTGTACCTGCATAAAACAGCACAAAACTGCCCCCGATTCCTTCCTTCTGCTGACGGCTCTGGTGAGTACTGTATGCCAGCTGGTGGCTCCGGTGCAAACACGGTGAAAAACAAGAAATACAGTAAAGCCATGGGTTAAAGGTTAAAGCCTCAATTATTTTTCAATTTTTTGAAGATAGAGAGGGGCGGCTCAGAGGTAATTTAAGGAAGTATTTTTTCACAGAGAGGGTTGTGGATGCATGGAACGGCCTTCTGGAGGAGGTTGTGGAGTCAAAAACAGTGGTGGAATTCAAGCATGCATGGGACAGTCATAAGGCCATTCTAGGGGGTTGGGGTAGGAAGAAGTAGGCTGCTGGTTAACTAGGATCTGCAGCTTATCCAGTAGGTAGGGAAATGGGCAGACTGGGTGGGCCAAGCGGTCCTTATCTGCCATCAAATTCTATGTTTCTATGTAGGCACTAAGAGACTTATTCCGACTATGTTAAAAAATGAATAGCAACCTAGTGACCCTCAGAGTGAAGATACAGTAGTTCGGCAGTGGATTTAGTTGCAACATGATCTGGGTTTTTTTAGAGGACTCGCACACCACAAGAGCCATCCTTCCTTCTGTTCACAGTTACAGATCGTACTGCAGCCAGGACCACTTATCAGTTAATTAGGGTTATGCGGTCCTTCTATTACAGCAGATTAGCTGCTAGTTAATGTTATTTCACAATTCGGCATTTGAATCGATTGTGCTCACTGACACTAATTACAGTAAAGTAGCAGCTAATCTGCCCGTAATAGAAGGCGGGCATAGATCATTATAACAAGCATTTTAATTATTGAAACCTATGTATGTGGCAAGTGGAAAATAGAATTTGCCCAGAAAAAAACGATTGCCCGGTTAAAGCGTGGGCGTTATAAGTGGCGGGGACTGTAATGGGTTGTGTTGACATCATAGGCCCAGTCCTTGCAAGGATAGTTTGGTGCTCCTTAGAGTCTGATGAATTTCCTAGCTCCCTGAAGGAGGTGGTGGTGACACCCCTCCAGAAGAATACTGCTCTGGACCCAGGCTGCTTTGTCAATTACAGACCTATCTCAAACCTCCCCTTTGTAAGGAAGGTAATTGAGAAAGTTGTGGCGCTACAACTGGAGAACCACCTGACCATCCACAACATTTACGAACCTTTCCAGTCTGTTTTTCGCAAGAGGCATAGTAATGAAACTGCTCTGGTTCGGGTGCTTAATGATCTCCTGATGGCGAGGGATCAGAAGCACCATTCTATCTTGTTACTTCTTCATCTCTCTTCAGCTTTTGACACCATGGACCATAGGGTGTTTCTCGGGTGTCTGAGGTTCATCTGTGGCCTGTCTGATACAGTTCTCAGATTGTTTAAATCTTTCCTCTCTGGCAGATCTCAAAGGGTGGTGTCAGGGATTTATTTCCTCCAACCCATTCTCTCTGCCATGTGGGGTCCCACAGGGCTCAGTGTTGTCCCCCATGTTGTTTGCGGTGTATATGCTGCCCCTCGGAAACAATGTCAGATGGTACAGGCTGAGGTTTCACTGCTATGCTGATGATGACCAGCTCTACCTGTCTTTCGCACCTGACCATAATAGTGCATGCTTGGTTTTTAACAACTGCTTCGCAGAAATCCAGGACTGGATGAGATCCAGTTGGCTGAAGTTGAACTCTGGAAAGACTGAGGTGATGGCTGTGGATCCAGGTCATCATACAGAGGGGTAGGGGGGCTGGACAACCCTCCGGACTTTGTCTCGGGGGCAATCAGCTTTCTTCCTCTGAATGGGTGAAAAACCTGGGGGTGATTTTTGACAACGGGCTGGCACTGTGTTCGCAGCTGTCAACAGTCATCAAAACCTCATTCTATCATCTAGTAATAACACCAGGATTAAGCACCTTGTTCCATCCAGCGACCTTCCAACGTTGATTCACGCCGTAGTGACCTCTCGCCTAGGCTACTGCAGCTCCTTGTACCTAGGGCTTCCAGGGGTTGATATCCACCACTTGCAGCTGGTGCAGAATGCTGCAGCGTGGTTGTTGATGGGGACTCCTCGTTTGAGTCACATCACATCGGTGCTGCGTGAACTGCACTTGCTGCCAATTCAGTGGCGGATCACCTTCAAGGTCGGACTTCTGATCTTTAAAGCCCTCCATGGACAGGGCCCAGACCAGACTGTCTGCAAGAGCTCCTGTGTCCCTACTCCTCTGGGCAACCACTCCGCTCAGCTGACATGGGGTTGCTAGAGATTCCCAGGGTACATCTTAAAACATCTGGGACCCGTGCTTTTATGTATGCTGTCCTATCCTAGTGGAATTCTCTACCTCATCAGACACGTGCGTGCACGACTGTGGAAAGTTTTAAGAAGGCCTTGAAGACCCATCTGTGACACTGCACCTACTCAGAATAAATATTTTAGATATCTATTTATTTGGTTTTTAGCTGTATGGATTCCCGGGCCCAGATATTCAGACTGCGCCAGGCTGTGGCGCAAGCCTGGGCGCAACGCAACTTGGTTGTGCAGAGGTGTTGACAAGGTGATATTCAACAGAGCTGCGCCATGGCACAGCATCGCTGAATAGTGCACCCTGGCCACCCGCAGTGCGCATGTCGCAGTGGCACTGCACCAGTGCAAGTGGCCAGAGTGGAGCAGGGGGATTCGCAAGTGCAAGTTCCGTTGCGCTAGGCACAACAACCGCGAGGCAGGGAGGCAGCATAGCACAGTGGTTTAAGGCTCTGAGCTGCAAATCTGGTGACATCCAGCAGACCAGATGTGGGTTTGAATCCCACAGCTTCCGCTTGCATACTGTGTGACCCTGAGCAAGTCACTTAACTTCCCTGTGCTCCCAGGTTCACCTGTAAAAAAGCTTTCAGCTTAGTGTGTCTCACCTGGTTAAATAAAAAAAAAAAAAGATATTCAAAAGTGCACATGCAAAGGGGGCCATAATGCATGCAAGGCGCAAATGGGGCCATTTGCATGTCTTTATGGCCTCATTTGCATTCAGGTGTGCCGATCCCCGGCGACTTGCACCTGGCGCCCTGCCAGACTGCAGCCGTCGGGGACCAACGACCCCTGCACATTGCGGAAAAGTGCTCCAATGCCCAATCGCAGACAGAAGTTGAATAAAATAAATGTCCTATATCCCTGGTGGTCCAGTGGACCGCTCGCAGCCCGATCGCGGGCATGTGTAGATGTAAATAATCGTACTATATCCCTGGTGGTCCAGTGGACCACTTGCAGCCCAATCGTGGGCATAAGTAATAAACAGGAGGGTCTAATATCCTTGGTGGTCCAGGGTACCCCTCCCCACCCACCCACTGAGCCCCACCCTTTCTCCCCGTCAGCGGGGTGGCGGGGCAGCTGGTGGGTGGTGCTGCCACCAGCCGCTGATGGGGGGAGCGGGTGGTGGAGCCCAGTGTGAGTAGGGAGGGAGGTACTGCTGGACCACCAGGGATATTGGACCTCTCCTGTTTATTACTTATGCCCGCGATCGGGCTGCAAGTGGTCCACTGGACCACCAGGGATATAGAACATTTATTTTATTCAACTTATGCCCGTGATCAGGCTGCAAGCGGTCCACTGGACATCCAGGGATATTGGATGATTATATTCTTCTACATATGCCCGCGATTGGGCATGGGGGTGTGCCGCCACGAAGGTGCAGCCAGAGCTCAGGTGGCCACCCACAGGTGGCAGCTGCCGTGTTGCACCCTGCAATACGGCAGCTCACCTGTGGGTGGCCAGCCGTTGTTCCTTTTTTTTTTTGGCTCACCTGTGTGCAGCGCAGATAGGGGCTGTGCATGCATGGGTTCAGCACATCCCGGGTTGAATATCGGGATGTGCGGAGTATGCATGGGCATGCCCCCCCACCCGCGCCGGATACATTACTGATGCGCTCCGGTGCATCGGGATTCATGCCAGGCTCAATCCCTGTTTGAATATCATGCTGGGGCACATCAGTGGGTTGCGCATGGTGCAACACTGTTGCGCCATGTGCAGCCCTTCTGAATATCCGGGCCCCTGTGTTTTACTGGATTTTTATATGCTATATTGCTGTACAGTGCCTTGGCTCTGGAAAGGTGCTTTAAAAATGAAGTTTGATTGATTGATTGATACACTGTTTGGGAGTCCCGCTACCAGGAATCCCTTTCTGAACCACAACAAGTGGCATAACAAGTTCTCAGGGCCAAACGAAGGCTCAGCACAACAACACTTAGTTGTTTGCAATATACCAGCATGCACAATTCCCCAATTGTCAACCTTATGGTCCATGCTGGAAACGAGTCTTCCTGTAATTAATGGAAGGATCTGTACATACAATAACAGCACGGTCTTGGGACTCTCAGAAGAATGAAAAAGCATATGTCAAGAGCATCTCCCACCTCCAAACTAAATAATTTTTTAAATAAATAAAGGTTTGTATCTTCAGAAACAGAAGCCTTTACAATCTAACTGAAAGGGGATGCTGCTGCAGCAAGATTTTCAGTCTTTCTCTTTGTTTGGAGGGAGGGAGGGAAGGAAGCAAGAGAGGTATGGCAGTGTTGCCTGTGCCAGCCTGCCTGACCCACTTCTGACTGTAGTTGGATGGTATAAACACTGGAGAACAGGCCCATAGGACAAAGATTTAAGAACAATTCTGACATCAATCTGTCTTCCAGGAGTCACAGGATGAAACCTTTACCTGCAAGGCTAGTATACTCTCAGAACTAGACAGAGAGGGAGAAAAATCAGGTCTGACCATGGTACTGCCAACTCCAAGTAACCCCTCCTTGCATTCAGCTGCTATCTATTCATCCAAGAAGTGCTGTCAGCCAGCCAGCCTTCTGCTACATTCCAGGCTGTGATTTACCAGCCCAGAGAGATTTTTATTACTACAACTGCATTACCAGTCATTGCCCCCCCACCCTGCACACACACAGACACATAGAAGGTGGCATGAATACCTTTAATCTGCATTGATGGTAAATTGCAGATCTTACAGTACCATCATCGACAGTGCTGCAACAGGAGAAAAGTACTTACTGTAGGCTGCTACAGTAGTGTAGAGCCCAGGACAGGGGTGGTTGGTGCAAGTTAAGCTTACAGTTGCAATAGTGTGAAAACACTTCCTGCTGTTGCTTGCCATGCCTGACTAAATGCTTGTTTGCTGCTCCATCCAGGACACAGCCAGCACTGTGACAGGAGAAAGGTACTTTTACTGCCAGTCACTACTGTAGCATTGCTCCATCAGGTTGGGTCCAGGAGGGTTTGTAGAAAGTCAAGCCTGCAGTTAGGGCATGTGAGCAGTAGGCAGATCTACCTGCTTCAATATAATGAAATAAAAAAAACACAACTTTCTTCTGCTGCCTGCTGTACCTGAGTAAAAACCTACTAAGAAAGTTTCCAAGTGGAAGCTTCAGCCACGTAGCCCCCCTTTATGTCCCACTGATGGGGTCCCAGTACCTTTAATAACACCTGGCAGCGGATGAGATGCTCACCATCATATGCAGCCTACATAGCTATCACCAAGGCCCCAGAATTCTGCATCAGCAAAATTTTGAGCAGAACTTGCAATCTACCTCAGAACTTCTGCGGTGCCGCAGAATTCACTCTTTTTGTGATTTTTTATTAATATTTCTGTTTATCCATAGAATCTGGTTCCCTTCCCCTGTTTTTATATCCAAAACCCCCCATATGCTCAGAATGTGATGTTATCATTGCTATATCATACATTAGCTAATGAAACGGCTGCATTCTGCAACAGAAATGAACAGTCACTTATCTACCACAGCTCCCGCTGCCAGAGACGGTGGCACAGCACATCAGGCACGGTGATATTTGCTCAACCTGCACTACAGCCTAATACAGTTTTCAGTTTTACATTATTGCACTAGGACCAACTTAAATTAAACCTTGTCAATAGCACAGACTTGTTAAGTCCTACCTCACTTTGTATAAACCTATTTGTGCCTTTAAGGTATAGAAATGCCATCTGAAATGAATAACTAGTAAAATTAATTTAACTATCATTTTTAAGAAAAATAAAGTAATTATGCCCAGAAAAGTGGAATATAATAATGTGTAGACCTGTTGAAAGAATAGACCTGTTAAATAAATAATCACACTGTACGCATTTTTGCCAGGGTTATTGATTACATATTGTCACTGGTTGATAGAATCACCTAAAAGTTATGGAGAAATGTTGTGTGCAGGGACAGCTGTTGAGCCAGAGGGTAGCATGCTGTGTTTCCGTGCTGGCAAGTCAGGTTCAGAGATTAGCTCTGGGAGCTGGCTGGGCAGCACAAGGATTGGTGGAACACATCACTGCTCGGAGCCTGGGAAGGTATGGTGCAGTGTTCTGTCACATGGTGGACACATTGTGATGGGCTGGAGAGCTCTATCTCACAATCGGTTCACATGCATGTCATGGCCTGATGGTGATACGCAGTGTGTCAGGGAAAGCAGGTTGACATGAAAAATGAGTATTGCAATAACTCCTCTATTCCGTTTCCAATGGGACCTGTATGGATGAGGAAGCAAGTTCATGGAAATTAAAAAAAAAATGTATATATAAATATATATATATATATATATATATATATACACACACACACACACACATACAGTATATCTGTCTCTCACCACACACATGCACATATATTTGTATGTATGTTACAGATTGCTTATAAATAAATAAGTGATACACAGTGGGAACCTCATGAGTGGTGTAGAAAGCACATTCAAATATATAAGTGATAGACAGTGGAAAACTCATTAGTGGGATAGATAGCATGAATATAGAAATACCTTATTTATCACATAAGCTCCCGTCTGCATATGTCATTTATGCAAAAGGCTAGGACCTTAAGGGTTTTACCTTTTTAGGCATAAAATAAATTTTATAACTCTGTTATTTTTTGAACTAGTGTTACTGTGCTTTCCACCATCCTGATTTCTATAACCACTGCCATGAAAGTGAAGTCAGGATGACAAGCTGACACTGTGATGTGGTAGTTTGTTAGTGCCATAGAACTTCTGCAGAAATTACAAACCACCGCCGCAGATGTACTGCGGCAAATGGTAGTCTTGCCACAGAACTTGGTCCCACTGTGTCGCAGAAAAGTAGGGGCCCTGGCTATCACTGCACAAACAAACAAAATCTGTGACTGGCACACCAAAACACTGATGGACATCCTTGTCGGCTCTGCAAACCATCCCAATAGCAATGAAAAATATTTACCACTTACCAACTTTCTTTTTGCTGTACCAATGTCACACTCAATTTCTTGTCACCCATTCTTCAAATTCATCCAATAGTTTCTTCAAGCACTGGAAAAACAAGACCACTCAGAGCTAGACAAATCCCTGGGCCAATACTGCTCCGAGTATAGAAACATAGAAACATAGAATCTGACGGCAGATAAGAACCGCTTGGCCCACCTAGTCTGCCCATTTCCCTACCTAACGGATAAGCTGCAGATCCTAGTTAACCAACAGCCTACTTCCTCCTACCCTCCACTAGAATTGCCTTATGTCTGTCCCATGCATTCTTGAATTCCCCTACTGTTTTTGACTCTACTACCTCCTCAGAAAGGCTGTTCCATGTATCGACAACCACTATGTGAAGAAATACTTCCTCACATTACCTCTGAGCCATCTTCCCCTCTATCTTCAAATTGTGCCCCCTTGTTTTTGCACATCTCTTTTTCTGAAAGATGCTACCCTTTTGGACTTTGTTGATTCCCTTGAGGTATTTGAAAGTTTCTATCATGTCCCTCATTTCCTTGAGGCTATACATCTTTAGTTCCTTTAGTCTTTCTTCATATGTCTTCTGATGCAGACCCTGCATCATTTTGGTTGCCCCTCCTCTGGACAGCCTCCACCCTGTCTTTGTCTTTGCGGAGATGGGTCTCCAGAACTGTACACAGTACTCCAGATGTGGTCTTACCAACTGTCTGTACAGAGGGCCAACAACTTCCTGTTTTCTACTGGTGATGCCTTTACCTATGCATCCTAGTATCTCCCCAGCCCTCCTTACTGCCTTCTCACATTGCTTGCCCACCTTTAGGTCATCTGATATGACTACCCCCCAGGTCCCTTTCCATTTTTATTGTTAGTATCTCACCCCCCATTGTGTACTCTTCCCCTGGGTTTTTGTTTCCCAGGTGCACTATTTTGCATTGAATCTAAGCTGCCATACATTTGACCATTCCTCCAACCTTGCCTAGTCCCTTTTCATCCTTTCCACCCCACCTTGTGTATCAACCCTGTTGCAGATCTTTGTGTCATCTGCAAAGAGACATACTTCCTCTTCCAGTCCCTCTGCAATGTCACTTATAAAGACATTAAAAAAGACCAGCCCAAGTACTGAACCCTGCGATACCCCCACTAGTAACCCTCCTTTCTTCACTGTGGACTCCATTTACTATTACCCACTGTGTCTTGTTGTCCAACCAGTATTTTACCCAGGCTACCACCCTGGGACCCACTCCCAGGCTGGCTAGTTTGTTTATTAATCTTTTGTGCGGGACTGTGTCAAATGCCTTGCTAAAGTCTAGGTAGGCCATGTCCCCAGCCCCTCCCTGGTCTACTGCTTTGGTCACCCAGTCAAAGAAATCAATTAGATTTGTCTGACATGACCTTCCTGCTGTGAATCCATGCTGCCTTGGGTCCTGTGCCCCACTGGCCCCTAGGTACTCAGCAATTCTTTCCCTCAGAAGTGAGTCCATCATTTTCCCTTCCTTTGAGGTCAAATTGACAGGTCTGTAGTTTCCTACCTCTGTGTTGCTCCCACTTTTGTGAAGGGAAATAACATCCACCCTCCTCCAGTCCTGAGGTACCACACCATCCTCCCATGATTTATTAAAAAGGGTAGTCAGTGGTGTTACTAGTTTTTCCCTTAGTTCTTTAAGAATTCTGGAGTGAATCCCATCAGGCCCCATTGCTTTATCCACCTTCAGTTTTAAGAGTTCTTTCAGAACCCTTTCTTTTGTGAAAGGACTATCCCCCTATCCAGAGTGCTTCTATTTACCAGATTAGGTATTTCCCCTGCTTTTCCATTGTGAATACTGAGCAGAAGTATTCGTTCAGTATCCCTGCTTTTTCACTGTCGCTCTCTGCCCAACCACCTTCCTCTTTGTTCAGCCTCAGTATCCCCAGTAGCAAAGCCAACCAAGCAAACCTGGGCAAATCACATGACTGATTTTCTGCTGGCCTGTCAATGGGGAATAGTTCCCTACTACACACCCTGGGTCAGAAAATCTGAGACACAAAATAGCTACACCGATGGCAATAGGGTTCAACTTTCATTTGGTACCTAAAAATACTGTTTTTCTCTTTCCAAAAAATCTTAAGTTTCCTTTTGTTTTTATTAAAAAAAGAGAAACCCACCCTCACCCAGCTGCTGAAAGCCCATGTTGGTGAATGGTGGGTTTCTGTTTTCCAAATTAGTGAAAATATATGACTTTGTATTAGAACAGTATCTGCATTCCGTGATGGCATGTGGGGAGGGGAGTAAAACAGTAGATGGCATAAAGTGTCCATTCTAATTAAAAAATATGTTGTACCACAAAAGGGTAAAAGGGTACAACATCATTCTATGACCCATGAACTGTGGCACAACAGCTTTTTTATGTTTGCTTGCACACATGTGCAAGAAACATTATGCGGCAGCTTAGTAGAGAAGAGGTTTGTGGAGGTGCGGCATTCTGGTAGCCAATGGGGGTACTGCATTTGGGGGCTTGGCACTGGTGGACCTATGCAGGCCCAGTGTCTTGATGACACTGGTTCTGCAAAAGTGCCACCAAGTTGAAACCTTTTTGCTGCTGCAATCAGGGATTGCCTCCTCATTGTAGCATCAGACATTCCGCTGCAATGAGGGAGCGACCTGTCATTGCAGTGGTGCCCCCGATAGTTCATTTGCCAACAGGGGATCCAGCTCCCCATCAGACTACTGTGACTCCCCTCCCCCATTTGTTATGTGCCGAGGAGGTGCCCAATCCCCCTCAGCATCACGATCCCCCCAACAGTCTTTCTTTACTGATGGTGGGCCCAATCCCCATCAGCTTCAGTCCCCACCCTTCCCAGTAAATTTGCCGATGGAGGAGCCTTTTGCCCATCAGCATAATGTCCAGCCCAAACAATTTATTATGTGCCAAGGGGGGTGCCCAATCCCTGTTGTCTCTCTCCCCCACTTGGTATGTGCCAATGGGGGTGCCCAATCACCTGTCGGCTACAGCTCCCCCCAAAAAAACTCAGGTGGCATGCTGGGAGCCCACACCAGTGTGCCAAAAGTCCCTAAAAAAATAGTTCTGCAATGTTTTTTTTTTTCTTTAACCTGTAAAATAGAAAACGACCCCTAGTAGATTCCACTGGCCCCTCCCCCAACCCATGCCCACCCTCTGTGCACTATGCCTCCCCACACACCCCCACCACATACTTACCTCCAGAGCCCAGCACGACAGTCTTCAGTGGACCGGAAACACGCCTGCACTCTTCAAAGTCGACCATGAACTGAAGAAGTGCTGGTAAGCTGTAAAATGGCATAAATAGGGTTTTTTCAACTTTGGTGCATATCTCGGGCACTTTTGGGAATTTTGACACCAACTTTTTAACATGGGATTCTTTGGACCCCTCCTCATGAATGCAGTCACTGTCATTGCATTATTCTGTCCCAAAAGGTGATTTCGCGGTCACTGCATGGAATCACCTTTCAGGACTGATTAACAAAATGACAGTGCCACTGTTCATGAAGTGGTCTCTCAAAAGGCCTATGTTGCAAATTTGGTGAAAAAATCCAAAAAAATGACTGTTTTACCAGCATGCATTGCACAGTTTCCACGCACGCTTGTAACTTCACAAATTTGTAATATTTTCAGCCCAGATTTTCAGCATTGGCATTTTTCCACACCTCCTTATGACCAGTACAGCTGTCATTTTACACATCCTGGCCAAAATGTGTTTTTGTACTTCTGGCACAGAATATCGCGTTCGCTATGGGAAATCAGTTTTTGAGATAGGCTGAGAAAATGACAGTGACACTGTTCAAGAGCAGAGGTCCTAAAATGCCTGTGTTGAAAATTTGGTGACAAAAGTCCATAAAATGACTGTGTTACTAGAGTGCGTTGCACTGTTTCCACGCACTCTTATAACTTCGCAAATTTGTAATATTTTCACACCAGATTTTCAACACTGGCATTTTTTCACATCTGCTTATGAACAGTACAGCTGTCATTTTTCACATCCTGGCCAAACTGTGTTTTTACACTTCTGATGCAGAATAGCATGGTCACTGTGGGAAATCAGAGTTTGGGATAGATTAAGATCGAATGAGTGAGAGGGGGGAATCAACAAGCTCGACTGAGCTCTGTCAGGACTGCTGCAGATTTCTTTGTGGGCAGAAAAAGGTGCCAATGCAGGCAGGAGAGCAGTACCAAAGGGCAGCCTGCAGGGCCAGGAGAAACAGAATGAGCAAGTGAGAGAGGGGAAGTGAGCTAGCTCGATGGAGCTGTGTTGGGACTGCTACATATTTCCTTGTGGGCAGAAAAAGGTGCCAACACAGGCAGGAGTCCAGTACAAATGGGCAGTCTGCAGCACAGGGAGAAATGGAACGAGCAAGTGAGAGAGCTCAGTGAAGCTCTGTTGGGACTGCTGCAGATTTCTTTGTGGGCAGAAAAAGGTGCCAACGCAGACAGGAGCCCAGTACAAAGGGGCAGCCTGCAGCAAGGGGAGAAACAGAATGAGATAATAAGAGAGAGGGAGTGAGCGAGCTTAATGGAGCTCTGTTGGGACTGCTGTGGATTTTTTTGTGGACAGAAAAAGACGCCAACACAGGCAGGAACCCAGTACAAAAGGGCAGCCTGCAGCACTGGCAGAAATAGAAGGAGTGAGTGAAAGAGGGAGAGTGAGTGAGCTCAACAGAGCTCTGTCGGGACAGCTGTGAACTTCTTTGTGGGCAGAAAAAGGTGCCGATGCAAGCAGGAGCCCAGTACAAAAGGACGGCCTGCAGTGCCGGGAGAAACAGAAAGAGTGAGAGACGGGGGAGTGAGCAAGCTCAATGGAGCTCTTCCAGGACTTTAGAGTTCTCCACCCTCCCGCCCCGGGTCCTCTGTGGTCCTACATAACAGCAGGGTCTCTGTGGTGGAGACAAAGCAATGATTGGATACTTTGAGGAGTGCTGTAATATACAGATTTACTTGTTCTGTTTATTTCTCTAACTGAGCTGAGTAATACTTGGAGTGCAATAGGATTTCTAACTGGGCTAAGTGAAATTATATGAGAGCTGAGAACAAAAAGTATGGTAGCTGAGGGGTGAAAAACAGACAAGGAGGCTTTAGTATTCCTACAGTAATACAGTATCTAATGGATGAGATTTGAGACTGAATTACCCCAGTCAGCAAGGGGCCAGTAGAGGCACTAGCATGGGGGGGCAGGAATTTGAGTAAATAGGGGCCTAATAGTTGGAGTAGGGTACAGAACCTGGGTGTAAGAGCCCGTAACATAAGATGGGGGCCAAAATGGTGCAGGTGCCACATGTCAATAGGGCAGGCATCTTAAGGGTGGTGGAGTGTACAGGGTGTGGGTCTGCCATGATCCTGGACTGGGCTTGGAGGATGGGGGGTGTATGGTCTGTAGACGACTGGCTAGTTTGAGGAAGGAACTGTGGAGGTTAGGGAGGAGTCTAAGTGGTAGGGCAGATGAGTATGGTAGGCATCCTGGCTGGGGGGAATAGGGGATGGCAAGAGGGATGGAAGAAGAACAACTAGGGACTGAAACTGACCCCAGTGTCAGAGGCAGTAGCAGAAAAGAGAAAACAAGGGAGGAGGTGCCTGAGGTGAGGGGGAGGGCCTTCTGTTGGTGGAGGAAGAGAACACGAGGAGTACCAGGGGAGAGAGAGAGAGCAGATGGCTGTAGGTAGGAAGGGAGGGGTGGGACCAGGGTGGCACAGAGGGGAACAAGTGGGGAACTGAGGGGAAGAGATGTGGAGGGGTATCAACAGGAATAGATCTGCCTATGCTATGGGAGAGAGGGGAGCAGGAACATACTGATGGGGGGAAGACAAGTGGGGCATGAGAGGGATAGCAACAGCTAAGGGAAGAGATAGTGAGGATGAAAGGTTAGAAGTTGGGCTAGTAAGAAAGGAGAGGTGGTGACTGGAGGAGAGAAGGCTACAGGAAGGGGGAAGGATGGGAGGAGCATTACTATTGGGCTAGAAGAGAATAGGGGCTCTAAATCTACAAATGGGTGGATAGGAGAGGGGTTGGAAATCAGCAGGGGAGAGGGGACATCGACCTGGGAAGCCCAGTAGGAAGTAGTCAGGCTGGGAAGGGGTTCAAGGGGGATGGGAGGAATAAGGCAGAGAAAAGGGGTGAGGCAGAAGTAGGGGGTACAGATACAGAAGTCACAGAGGGTGTTAGAGGCAGGGAAGATTAAATACTGAGGTGGTGGAAGGGGCATTAGAAGGGAAAGGGGCTAAGGGATGGGGATACTCATCCTAGAGGATTGTATAATGAAAGGGGTGAGATGGGGCAGAAGGGGGGAATGCACAGCCATATTTGGGTTGAAGCTAACCCCCAGGTTGTCTGCAGGAGGGACAGGCAGGCACTGCTCATGTGTGCAGTGAGGGGGAGGAAGAAACCTCATTTACTGTTGCATGTGGGTACAAATGACTTAGCAGGGGAGACTGTGGAAGTAGTAAGGGGGAGATTCTAGTAGTTGGGCAAGCAGTGTGAGGGTGTGTGGGAGTCAGTGGCATTCTCGGAGTTACTCCCCGTACCATGTGTAAGCATGGGGAAGAAGGGTAGGATTGAGGAGTTCAACAAGGGGCAGAGGGATTAATGCCACACCAAAAATTATGGGTTAGTGACTAACTGGGGTAGGGCCTGGGGAAATAGTGACTTGTATGCGGGGGACAGGCTACACTTGAGCAGGAAGGGGAGAGGAGTATTAAAAGCAGGGTTAGAGAGGTATATCTCTACTAAGGTGGATTTAAACTAGTGAAGAGGGTGGTCAAAAGACTGAGGTTAGTAGAAAGGTCCGGATAGGGGAGTCTAATGAGCTCACCCCGCTAGATATAGGTAAAGGCAGAGGCATAGTAATCCTGGGAGGGGGCAGGCAGAGTGGTCTGAGTGTAATGCAGAAGGCACCACCACCCGATAAGAATAAGGAGGAGAAAGGGTTCTGACTACTGGCAGGAGAGACACAGGCCAAGGAGAAGAGTGAGGAGAAGGAAGGGTATGGGTGGAAGGTGGTCTCTTTCAATGCAAGAAGCCTGGGAAGAAAACTGCAGAGCTTTAGGCATTCCTTTCAGAGGGGAAGGTGGACATTGCTGCAGTGACAGAGACTTGGGCCACAGAGTACCATGATTGAGGCTTTGCAATCCCGGAATACAGGATATACAGGAGGGACCAGGGGGTTGGAAGGGGGGGTTGCACTCTACGTGAGGGAAGGGATTAAATTCATAAGAGATGAGGGAGAAGAGGAGAGGACAGAGGCACTTTGGGTGCAGCTCCTGCACGCCAAAGGCAGAAAGCTGAGGTTGGGAGTGGTGTACAGGCCACCAGCCCAATCTCGGGAACTGGATGGGGAGTTGGCAGAGCAGATAAGGAGGGTGTGTAAAAGGGGTAGTGTGGTGATAGTGAGGGATTTTAACCTACCACGGGTTGACTGGAGCACCCCATCACTAGAAATACCAGGGAGCAGGTGCTCCTTGATGCATTCCAGGAAGGCCTTCTCATGCAATTGGTAAGTGGACCTACAAGGCTTGGTAGCACTCTGGACCTAGTACTGGCAAATGGGGAGGTGGTGAGGAAGGTAAGGGTGGAGGACCCACTAGCAGGTAGCAACAGCCAAACAGTGTGGCTTGTCACACTGGGCAGGGAGACAGGAGGCATGGGCACTAAGGTGGTGGACTTTATTAGGGTGGACTTTGGGGGGATGGGAGCAATACTGCAAGGAAGATTCCAGGATGTAAGGCCGGGGATGGATACAGAACAAAAGTGGGGAGTCATAAAGACTTGACTAACAGAGGCCACAGTAGCCTACACCAGGGCCAGGAGTAAGAAGACTAGAGGCAAGAAACCATGCTGGCTGAACAAGGAAGTGCTGCAAGGGGTGAGAGCAAAGACGGCTGTATACCGGATGTACAGGAGAACAGAGAAGGCAGAGGATAAGGGTGCTTTCGGGAGTTGGTCAAGGGAGGTTGCCAGGAGGATGAAAAAAGCTAAGGCCTCCAGGCAATTAAGTTCCACACAGGGCATAAAAGGAGGGGAAAAGGACTTTTTTAGGTATGTCAGGGAAAGGAGGAAGTGCAAGGAACATATTGTGAGGCTAAAGCGGGGAGAGGATTGGCTGGAAAAGGGGGAGGAGCAAGTGGAAATTCTAAATGAGTACTTCTACTCCATTTTCATCAAGGAGAAGGATGGCCCACTACCAGAATGGGCTGTGGTGGTGGTGGGGAAAGGGGGGGAGGAGGTGACAGACAAAGTGATCACAGGAAGTAGGGTGCTAGAGGGACTGAGGGCAGTAAGGGTGGACAAGACACCAAGTCCCAATGCCATCCACCCCAGGGTGCTGAGGGAGATGGCGGAGCTGTTGGCTGAACCACTGGCAGATATGTTCAACACCTCCCTGGAAACGGGGTGTATGCCCCAGGATTGGAGGGTGGCCCATGTAGTGCCCATACACAACAGTGGGCCTAGGGAGGAGCCAGGAAATTATCAGCTGGTAAGTCTCAAGTCCATAGTGGGAAAGCTTATGGAGCTGATACTGAGGGACAGGCTGGTGGCATTCCTAGACAGTAATGGCCCCCAAGATGGGTGGCAACATGGGTTCATCTCAGGGTGGTCTTGTCAAACCAACCTAACAGAGTATTGTGACTGGCTGACAAGGGAGTTGGACAGAGGCCATGTGGTACATGTCCTGTCTGGCACGTGGACAGCTGGTTCTGATGACAATATGATATTTTTTCTGCAATATAAAATATGTAGGGGAGTGTCTGTCAGGAGAAGCTACTGTCTTGTTGAAATTGACACATCAAAAACCCCCAGGTATAAGTTCAAAGGACAGGACGTAGGTTAAACTACAGATATCTGAGATGCAATTACTTTGTCAATTTGCTTTGAAGCCCATAAGTAAATATCCATTTATGATGCTCTCAGGGAAATCCTTTGTTTTGCACTAGGTGTCATGAGGAAAGAAGCATTTGCTTGGGGTATTCAGTGAATTACATCAAAGAGACTTGATGTCTGTGTGAAGCAGATCACAGACTGGGTTGGGGGAAGTCACATGAAGAGAAGAGATTCATGTCACCTGTTTTTGCTAAATATCTTATTAGGACTACTGTGATATAAAATATAAATTTTAATACACCAAGGTGGAGTTAGGTGACCTCAGAGAGAAGGCCGGCTCAAGACTGCTTTTAAGTATACTGAGCAGACCTTACATAGAGACATTCATTTTCTGACTGAGAAAAAAGAACATCGAAGCACTGAAAGATTAAGAAAGTAAACATACATTAGCTAAGACCAGTCTGAGTGAATGGGTTGTAGGAATTTGCACTTTTAAACCTGTTTTGTTTTTAAGACTGTATGTGTTGGGATATCGTGTTCTGTATTTACTGTTTTCCTGCTTTTTTACCTATTTTAAAGTAAAGATATATTTTAGAAACAGAAACTGCCTGGTGTGTCTTGAAACTTCTTTTTTTTATAAGTGAAGCTTAGATGGTTATAGTTGACACTGTGCATGAGCTTATTGTGGGACCAAACTCTGAAACAGATAAGAGTTTTCTAGGTCTTGCATAGAGTTCTAAGGGTTCATTTTGTAATACCTGGTTAGGTGTCCATAGGCAAAGATATCTTGCCCCCCCAAAGACAGAATTATCTGAGCCTGACATTTGGGTATGCTAACAAGAGGTTATCAGTTTGAATCCCTACAGAACTTGGGACAAAGGTGACTTGAACCCACAAAACAGACAAGAGGATTACCTTGTTCTGTTAACCATTCACAATTCTACACTCAGAGGTTGGCACTTTAGGAGTAGAGTGCTGATCTACTGAGTGGGGTTGTGACAGATTGACTGGCAGCGGTGGCATAAAAAGATTGGTAGTATAAGCTTTATTGTTCAGTGTGTCAGCTTGAGACTGTTCAGCTCATTGGCTGACAGTCAAGTTCCTACCCATTTTATTTTTTTTTCTAAAGTGCCACTCAGAGTAGAAGTAGTCAGTAAAGATGACTTCCAACTACAGCAAGCACACTGTAGAATACTTAAAGCAGTTGTGCAGGGACAGAAGAGTCCCGTTTGAGGTGACAGCCAAAAAGCAGAACCTCATAGATGCCCTAATGGTAGCAGATACCCAGAGCAGCGAGTCACCGACCATGACTGAAAAGGACCAAACCTCAAGTGTGGCAGAGCTAGTGGCCAGTGCTGTGTCTAGGTTCGGTGAGGATGACAGCAGGGCCACTGTCAGTGAAGGGCCACAGCAGCAGGGAAAGGTCACCAGTATCCTGAATCCAGAAGTGCTCAGGCTGCAAATTGAGTTGTGCAGGATGGAGTTGGAGTTCCAGGAGAAGAGGGAGCGAAAGAAGCGAGAGGCAGAGAGGGAACAGTGGGAGGCAGACCATGTGGCACGTGAGCACCAGCAAGCTGCAGAGGAGAAGGCCAAGTGAGAACAGTGAGAGGCAGAGAGGGAACAGTGGGAGGCAGACCATGTGGCACGTGAGCACCAGCAAGCTGCAGAGGAGAAGGCCAAGTGAGAACAGTGAGAGGCAGAGAGGGAACAGTGAGAGGCACAGCGACAACAGAGGGAGGCAGACCATGAGGAGCGTGAGTGCCAGGGAGCTGCAGAGGAGAAGAGAGAGGAGTGCCAGAGGCAACACGAACTGGAGAAGATACGACTGACCAGCTGCACCAGAGTAGGTAAGTGGCTTGGGTTTAACTGGGACTACAGGACTGGGTTACAAATTTAATTCCAAATTTATAGCCAAATTTAAAGAGGGGGAGGACATGGATGCCTTTTTAAATTCTTTTGAAAAAGTTTGTATTCAGGCTAAAGTTCCTAGAGAGTCTTGGAGCTTCCAGCTATCCCCACTACTTACCGGGAAAGCTTGGGATGCATTGGGTCAAATGGACAATGAGGATAGTGATGATTACAGCAAATTTATAGCTGCACTGTTAAAAAAGTTTGAATTAACTGCTGAATCATACAGAGCTAAATTCCATAAGCTCAGGAGAAGCTCTGATATAAGCTATGAGGAGCTACCCACGAAACAACGTCACTTTTTAAAACATTGGTGGGAAGGAAGTGAGGCAAACTCTGTTGATAAAATTGAAAATGTGATTTTATTAGAACAGTTTTATTGGGCATGCCCAGCAAAGCTACAAACCTGGCTAGAGGACCAAGATCCCAAAACAGTGCAAGAGGCTGCTAAACTCTCGGACTGCTATGCCAAGAGCAGACCTGCTCTGAGAGCAAATGAGGAGGGCAGGGCAGTGCAGAAAGGGAAAAGCGCACCTTCAGGGCAGCTAAAACCCTCACTGTCTCCACCGAAACCAGTTAGCCCCAGGTTTCAGAGAAAAGGTTTCTCTGAGAGAAGAAATGAATGCTGGCTGTGTAAAGAAACTAGGCATATTGCCAGACAGTGTCCCAAGAAGGCGAGCAATAATACACAACTGGTTCTAGAAAAGAAGTGGGTTGTTTGTGTGTCCCTGGAAGCATGCCAGTGAACATGAGGAAACACATGCACCCAGTCATGGTGAATGGTGTACAGACGCAGGGGATAAGGAACACAGGGGCATCCCTGACATTGGTAAAGGGGGATCTGGTACAGCCTGGTCAGTTTATTCCCAATAAATACGTCACTGTGCAGGACTTTGCAGGCGGGGAGAAAACATTTCCCCTTGCTAGTGTTCTCCTAGACTGGGATGAAATAGGGGGAACTGTGCAACAGATGGCTGTAGCCAAAACATTAGCAGTGGATGTGATCCTGGGTAACAATCTCCAGCAGGGGATGGTATGTGCAGTTACCCATAGCTAAGCGGCAAGGGAAAATTGTAGCTCCCTGAACCCCACAGAAACCAGTGTGGAAACCACTGAGAGGCTGGTTCCCCAGCCTGTGTCTCCAGATGGGGAGACTGATAAAAAGGGGGTAGAAATTTCCCCAGTAGCAAGTAACCACACAGCTACAGAGTGTTACTCTGAAGAGGGAGGGGTAACCCCTTGTCAGAGGGTTGGGATTGACAGTGATCCTGAGGGCCCTAATGCTAGTGCTAGGGACTCTAGTTTAGTGACTGAACGGGACCTGTCCCATGCCTTGGGACTGTGTGAGGGGTTTGCAGCTGCTCAGAGGAGTGACCCTAGTTTAGAGAAGCTGAGGGCTTGGGCAGACTCGGACGGTACACAGGGAGGTGATGGCAGCATAAGCTTTATTGGGAAAATGGACTTATGTATACTCAGGCAGCACAGACAGAGGGAGGGATGCTAGGCAGGCAGCTTGTTGTTCCCCAGGGGTATTGTGAGCAGTTGCTCAAAATTTCACATGATATTGCCTTGTCTGGTTATCTGGGAATCACGCGCACTATGCAGCGGTTAGCCCAGAATTTCTAGTGGCCTAACTTTACCCAGCAGGTGAAGGAGTATTGCAGGTCTTGTCACCGGTGCCAAGAAATAGGGAAGGCGGGCAAGAAAACCCAAGCAGCCCTGATCCCATTGCCCATAGTGAAGGAGCCATTCTAGAGGGTGGGAATGGATATTGTGGGGCCTTTAAATACCCCCAGCTCCTCAGGGAGGAGATTCATCCTGACTGTGGTGGATTATGCCACCTGGTACCCAGAGGCAGTCGCCCTATTCTCTCTGAGGACAGACAAAGTGGAAGATGCCTTACTGGGGGATTTTCTCCCATGTTGGGTTTCCACAGGAGGTAATCACCAGTCGAGGGGGTTCCTTCATGTTGGACCTGATGACGTGTTTATGGGAGAAGTGTGGGGTGGTGCAGAGATGCATGACACTGTATCAACCACAAGCCAATGGACTTGTGGAAAGATTCAATGGTACCCTAAAGTCAATGCTCCAGGTGTTTTCTGAACAGCATGGGAGGAACTGGGAGAAATGCCTTCCCTGTTGTTTGCATACAGGGAGGTGCCCCAAGAGTTGACAGGACTTTCCCCCTTCGAACTCTTATATGGACGCCGGGCACGTGGGCTGCTAGACTTGACCCGGGAGGACTGGGAAGGCAAGCACGCCACCCAGGGAACTCCCATTGTGGATTACGTCCTTAGGTTTAGGGAAAGGCTGAAGGAGCTTATGGGGACAGCCCAGAGCAACCTGGCAGCTGACCAACAGAAACAAAAAGTATGGTACGACCGCAGAGCCAGAGCTCACGTGTACATGGTGGGTTAGGAAGTCATGGTCCTTATTCCAGTCCAGAAAGACAAGCTGCAGGCTGAGTGGGCAGGACCGTACAAACTGGTTAGGAAGGTAAATGACGTGAACTACATTGTGGAGTTACCTGACAGAAGACAGACAGAAAAGATGTGCCATGTCAACATGATGAAGCCATATGCAAATAGGGCTGACATGGTGTTTGCAGTGTGTAATCATGGGGAGGGGACGGACGAAGGAGATCCTCTTCTGGACTTGCTGGAAGAGAGTAAATGAGAGTCCTCTGTGGAGACAGTAAAATTGTCTCCCCAGCTGACTCCAGGCCAGATCCAGGAAGTAAGGAAGGTTTTAGTAGACTTTGCTCCTTTGTTTAGTGCCAAGCCTGGACTAACCCCCTTAGCGACACATGATGTGGAGACAGGGACACAGACGCCCATATGGCAGACAGCATATCAGGTGTCAGAGGCTGTCCAAAAGGACATTAGGAGGGAAGTGGAGGAGATTCTGGATTTAGGGGTAATCCAGGGATCCTACAGTCCCTGGGCCTCACCTGTAGTTCTTGTACTCAAGTCCGATGGCTCAGCTCATTTCTGTGTGGACTATCGTGGACTGAATGCAGTCACAAAGTCATACGCCCACCCGATGCCCCAGACGGACAAACTCCTGGACAAGTTGGGAGGGGCGACCTACCTTACTACCATTGACCTGACGAAGGGGTATTGGTAGGTAGAGTTGATGGGCAGAGCTAGGGAGAGGTCGGCCTTCATCACTCCAATAGGCTTATTTGAGTTTAAAGAAATTCCTTTTGGAATGAAGAACGCCCTGGCCACTTTCCAAAGGTTGGTGCACCAGGTGTTAAATGGTGCTGAGGAGTACACCGTGGCTTACCTGGATGAAATTGCCATCTTTAGTGCCAGCTGGGAGGAACACCTATCCCACCTTAGGGAAGTGCTGGGCAGGATACAGAAGGCTGTGCTCACTGTCAAAGCCAAGAAGTGCCAGGTGGCCATGGGAGAGGTGGCATACCTTGGGCATGTGGTAGGCCAGGGACAGCTCTGTCCCTAACCAAATAAAAATAGAGGTAATCCAGGCATGGTCCAGACCAGAAACTCAGAAGCAGGTCAGAAGTTTTCTCAGGACAGCAGGGTACTATAGAACATTTATACCCAATTACAGTGCCTTGGCTGCTCCCCTATCTTACCTGACAAAGAAAAGGATGCCAAAGAAAATTACCTGGGGCCCAGCCTGTCAGGAAGCCTTTTCCAAACTAAAAGAGGCACTGTGCAGTGCTCCTGTTTTGACAAGTCTTGACTATAGCAAACCTTTTATAGTTCAGACTGATGCCTCAGATGTGGGTATTGGGGCAGTACTGAGTCAGACATCCAGCCAAGGGAGAGATCACCCAATAGCCTACCTGAGTAAAAAGTTACTTCCCAGGGAGCAGTCATACTCCACGGTGGAAAAGGAGTGCCTTGCCATAGTGTGGGCCCTAAAGAAATTGGAACCATACTTGTATGGGCAACATTTTGTGGTGCAGACTGACCACAAACCCCCTGGTTTGGATGATGCAGATGGTGAAGAACAATGGTAGATTGCTAAGATGGAGTCTTGCTTTGCAAGGATATGACATGACCATTCTACATAGAGCTAGAGCGGCCAATCAGAACTCAGATGGGCTGTCTCGTGTCTATGAGGAGTGAACTGATTTGGGAAGCTCATCCCATGCTGGGGATAGAGCCCCCAAATTCAGTCTAGGTGGGGAGGATTGTGGCATGTGGACAGCTGGTTCCTAGACAGTAATGGCCTCCAAGATGGGTGGCAACATGGGTTCATCTCAGGGAGGTCTTGTCAAACTAGCCTAACAGAGTATTGTGACTGGGTGACAAGAGAGTTGGACAGGGGCCATGCGGTACATATCCTGTGTGGCACATGAACAGCTGGTTCTGATGATAATATGATATATTTTCTGCAATATAAAATATGTAGGGGAGTGTCTGTCAGGAGAAGCTACTGTCTTGCTGAAATTGACACATCAAAACCCCCCAGGTATAAGTTCAAAGGATAGGACATAGGTTAAACTACAGATATCTAAGATGCAATTACTTTGTCAATTTGCTTTGAAGCCCAGAACTAGAATATCTATTTATGACGCCCTCAGGGAAATCCTTTGATTTGCACTAGGTGTCATGAGGAAAGAAGCATTTGCTTGGGGGTATCCAGTAAATTACATCAAAGAGACTTTGATGTCTGTGTGAAGCAGGTCCCAGACTAAAGTAGGAAGTCCAATATGCATTTGCTTGGGGTATCCAGTGAATTACATCAAAGAGACTTTGATGTCTGTGTGAAGCAGATCACAGACTGGGTTGGGGGAAGTCACATGAAGAGAGGAGATTCATGTCACCTATTTTTGTTAAATATCTTATTAGGACATCCTGTGTTATAAAATATAAATTTTAATACACCAAGGTGGAGTTAGGTGACCTCAGAGAAGGCCGGCTCAAGACTGCTTTTAAGTATACTGAGCAGACCTTACATAGAGACATTCATTTTCTGACTGAGAAAGAAGAACATCAAAGCACTGAAAGATTAAGAAAGTAAGGATACATTAGCTAAGACCAGTCTGAGTGTATGGATTGTAGGAATTTGCACTTTTAAACCTGTTTTGTTTTTAAGACTGTATGTGTTGGGATATTGGCCTGGATATTCAAACTGCGCTGAAAACTGGCGCAACAGTAGGAGCCAGCGCAAACCAGTTGCGCAAATGCGCAACAGGTGCGATATTCAAACATGGAGCAGAGCAAATTGCGCAAGCAACCAACGTCTCAATATCGCACATACTGCGCCATCGCGCAACCAGGAAGGAGAAGCTGAGCCAAAATGCTGCGCTATGGCGCAACCATGGAAGCTCAGCTGAGCATTCCAGAGCTGCCATAGCGCAAGCACAGCCGCCCCCCAGAGCAATGGAACTGCACATCCAGGGAGGCAGGCTGGGGCCCACCGCCAGCCATGCCACACATGGGCACAGGAACACACTGAAGAACCCACACCACACCAGCACACCCCAAGCACAGCATCACTGGGGGTGGGACAGATGATCCACGTGCCCATGGGGACAAGCCAACAATGCATAGCAGAGCCATGACACCCCAGCACAACCACTGGCAGGCAGAGAGTGCCACACACAGGGGGTTGACAACCACAGTGCACATCAGCCCCCCAGTACGCACAGCACACCGTGCACCGTGACCCCAAGACACCGCTCATGTGCAGTGACGCACTGCAGGAACACCATGCATCCCCCTGCCACGTCAACCCCATGCTGCAGAAGCATACCAGCCAGACCACCTCTGTGCACCCAGCAGTGGGTGGCAGCAGACGGCAAGACCAACAGAAAGTCAATGCCATGCTGGTGATACCTCCCCATGGACACACACACACACACACACATATACCCAGGACCATACCAGCCCAGATGGCATGTACACCCCTGCAACGGAGCACCCATAGCCAGTTGCAAATCAGAGACCAACACAGCAGTCGTATCAAAATAGAAATGTATATTTAAAAGATCAACATATAAACATAAACAGGTGAAACTATGTACAAGTGGGGGGGGACGGGTAAAAGGCAGGGGTGTTCAAGGGGGAGGGAATAAAAACCTGGAGAGGGAAGGCAGGGTGATAGGGATGGGAGAAGTGGGAAGAATGTGGCCTATGGCTCAGCTGGCTGCCGGTCTTCCCCCTGCTGGTGTCCCGTCCTGTGCCTCCGCCTCCTGGAACCATGGCGCTGTGTGGCCTGCAGTATCGCCTGGTTCTCCTGTGACACCTGGGTGAGGTGCCGAATACCCCTCTAAATCCTCCTGAGTACCTCGAGGCCTAGGAAAATGGGAACACAGTCAATGGCTGAGACTGACCACAACCCTGAACACCACCCAACCTGCAAGCCATATAACCCAATGTCCCGCACCTGTGATGGCATGCACCCCCCCACAGTGAACATGCACATGGCCATCACAAACAGGCGGCACCAGCTATGCGCACCACCGCCCACACACACTGCCCACGTCAATCACAGTACAAACTAGGCTGGCAAGCGATGTGGCAACGTGGTGCGATGCCAGTTACACAGCTATGTGCCCAGTGCATGCCTGGACCACCTGTGATGCATACACAGACGTGCCGTGATGCTGCACTGTGATGCAGGTCACCTGTGTCATGCCTACATACATGGATACATAGACAGTGTCGGCAGATAAGGGCCTATGGGACACCCAGTCTGTCCATTTGACCTTGTATGTTCACTCTGTTGTCCTATAAGTCCGTTCCCCCCTCACCCCTGACCTCCAGAATTCCTTTATGGCTAACCCATGCATTCATAAATCCCGTGACCAAGTCAGCCCCCACCACTTCCTCTGGCAGGGTGTTCCACTTGTCCACCACCCATCCTGTGAAGAAATACTTTCTCATGTTTCCTCTTAAACGACCCCCCTCCAACTGCATCCCATGCCCTCTAGTCCTGGAACATCCTTTACGCTACAAATATTGTTTTCCTGCACTCTGTTCCCCCCTGTAGGATACTTGTATGTCCCCATCATATCCCCACACCCTCCTCCCCTCCAGGGAGTACATGTTCAGTTCCGTCAACCTGTCTGCATAGGACTTGTGATGCAATCCATGCACCATCCATGTCGCCCTCCTCTGAACCCTCTCCACCCAGTCCATGTCCATACGCAGGTATGGTCTCCGGAACTGTACACTGTACTCCAGTGTGGGGACTCACTAGTGTTTTGTATAGTGGAACTATGACCTCCCCTTTGGTTGTGTCCCGCATGGCTGGTGGTCTTGCCCCCCCAGCATGCAATAGCATCCATGAAGTAATGATACTCACACTCCTCCAGCAGCTGGGTCTGACGCTGCTGCTGCTGCTGCTGCTGTGGCACAACACCCTGGCACCGGGGCTCATGGCACCCACATCACCTGGTCCTGTGTCCTCACAATCCGGCCTGTGGGAGACATATGTTGAGACAAACATCAGTGTGACTCAAAAGCAGAGTGCCCCCTGCCCCAGTGAGGTGCCTGCCCACACAGCCATAACCATCCATCGCACAGCTGCACACACTGACACACCTATGCACAGCCACCCAAGCACACACACCTACAGAGAATATAGGCGCATAGATGGTACACTCACCTGGCCTAGACACCACGCCCGCCTGTACGTGAGCGCAGCAGCGTCCAACAGTTCCGCTCCCTCCGGCGGAGGTCACTGTACCGTGCGGCACTGCTCAACAGACCGCCCCGCCAGTGACCTCCACCAGGTCAGGCCACTTGCTGCCACACATGGGTCCTAGGCATGGTGAGGGGGCCTCACCATACAGTGCCTCACAGTGGGGCTCCACCAGGGCCACCAGGTTGGCCACTTCAAGCTGGCTCCAGGACACCGCCCTCCTCCTAGCCATGGCACCAACTTTACAGCAGGCAATATGGTGCCCCGCTGCGCCATAACCCCACGTGGAGTTGTTGTGCAATAGACCAGCACAGGCTCCAATCGCGCTGTTCGAACAGCGCCGTCACTTTACATGGCGCTGTCACCAGACAGCGCAATAGGGACGTACACATGGCATGCCAACAGCGCCAGGGGTCAGAGGGCATACACAAGGTCACGGCAATGATGCAAGGCTACGCACAGTGCCATAGGACGTATAGGCATCCTGCGTGACTGCCAAGCAGAGCACCAGTGCCACAGTGGACTATCGCACAGAAGTGCCACAGCGCCATATAGTGCCCAGTGCTGTAGCGCCACTGGCACAATGGTGGCCATGGCCTGAATCGTCTATCGCGCTCAGCAGGTCTGCAGCATGATCGACGCATGCGTAACCTGTCTGGGCATGCGCAATGCAGTGTAGCACGCAGCCACAAACATGCGCCATCGGCTCAGCCGGACCTTCCGTAGTGCGCTAAGCGCAAATACGCGATATTCAGACGACATATGCAAATCATTCGATCAGCCATTCAAAGGCGCAGTGGCGCGATTAGCATGTCATTAAAGTTGCGCCACACCTCATTTGCATGTGTTGCGCTATAAAAATTGCGACAGTGGGTTGTGCTGGCCAGATTTGGTTGCTGCAGGTGAGAGGTGAGTTACATGCTGTGTGATGCTCAGGACAATGCTCATGGGAAGGGGTGCTGGAGGATGATAAAGGTTGAGGGGGCTGAGCATGAAAAGGGCACTTAGAAAGGGACAAAGGGCACCCATTCTATCAGTATCTGCCATGCGGAGAGGAAAGGGGCTTCTGCCCCCCCGGGCTGGCAGCTATGCTCATGGGGAAATGCTGTGGACTGCACAGTGACAGGTGTCCACTTCCACCCATACAGATCACCATGACTGACCAGAGCCAGGCTGAGGGTGTGGACGGCGGGCGTAGGAGGAGGCCGAACTTCACCATGGCAGAGACCGAGGCCCTCTTCCAGGCCTACCTGGAGGATGAGCCAGTATTGAGTGGACGGAGGGGCACCCCTCAGGAGCATGCAGCTGCATGGGAGGGGGTAGCTCGGGCCGTCAACCTGCATGGAAGCCACCAGTGCTCCGTGCAGGAATGCCGGAAGAAGATGGGGACTGACCGCAGGAGGCTGAAGGAGAAGGTGGCAGCCTTCAGGGTGGCACGTGCTGGCACTGGTGGGGGCCCACCAGTGGTGTTGCAGCTGACCCCTACAGAGGAGACACTGGTCGCGGCCATGCAGCCGAGTGCCATTGGGCGCTCCAGGTGGAGGATTCCAGACAAGGGAAGCTCATCACTGCATGGTATGACATGGTGATGTTGTTGGGGGCTGTTGTTCACATGCACTCACATGCTCTCTTTCTGTTACAGATCCTGTTCGTCTGCAGGAGGCGGTGGTGGTGGTGGGTCCAGACAGTGAGGCAGACCTGCTGGACGTGGAGGAGGGACCATCCACCTCCGCCACCAGCCTGCAGGCACTGCAGCAGCATGCAGGCTGGGCCAACAACTCCGGCGTCAGTGATACGGGTGCAGGGGGTGCACAGCCTGTGTCACAGCAGTCTGGCATGCAGGTATGCCAGCATGCTGTGCCTATGGCAGTGGCACGCACCTGCATCATTGATGATAGCAGGCCTGCAATGGCCAGTGATAGGTGTGTGTCCCACGACGACACATGGCAGGCCAGCACGTGCCCCTGGGCCTTCCTGGTTCACACCTGTGTACCAGCATGCTGGCACAGTCCCAGGCTGTGCCTGTCAGCACCGGTGGGGCAGCATCGGTGGCTGTGCAGGTGTCTGGCACTGTTGACAGCGGAGGTGGAACAGGTGGACCTGGGGCTCAGCAGTTGGAGGGGCGGCAGCAGCAGTTGCACACCAGGTCTGGGGGACAGTGTCAAGCAGTGGCACATGTCCACCGCCCTTTGATCCGCCCATACCTGGTCCTGGCGAACAGCGCCCACCCTCAAGGGGTGCTGTGCACCAGGACCGTCCACACCCTGGGGGTGACGATGCCATTGGGGCACAGTACCCATTGGACGCGCACACCCACCTGCTGCAGGAGTCGGTACAGCTGCAGGGGCGGGTTGCAAGGTCTGTGGAGGCACTGTCTGTGTCCGTGGAGCGGCATAGCAGGGAGTGTGCTCGGGACTGAGCCGAGCTGGTCCTTATGCGGATGGATGTGACCGCTGCCATTGACAGGCTGACCCAGGAAGTGGTCTCTGTGGCGAACGCATTGGCCACACTGTCAGGTGCCCCTGTACCACACACCCCACACAGTGCGCACTCCACTCCCCATTCCTGGCGTCGTGCGACATCAGGCCTGTCGACGCCGGGTTCTGCTGTGGGCATCCCAAGCACCCCTGGTGCAAGTTTGTTTGGCAGGATGCAGACCCCTGTGCGGGCAAGGTCGCGGTCACGCACTGGGACCCCTGGTGGTGCACCAGCGCCACCCGATGTGGCCCCTGCTCAGCCTGCCAGTGCTGCTAGGCCATGGCGGGGCCGCCCACGCATCCGTGGTGGCCGTGGGACAGTGCTACCTGACTGAGCTGTCTCCCAATGCAGGCCCTGTCTGGTGCTGCCCTGTGTGCAATGTGTGTCATGGTGGGCAGTGCACTGCTGGGTGCTCTGCTCACCAAGCTGACACACGGACCACCTGCACACTCTCCCAACTGCTGTCCACAGGTGCGTGTGCATGATGATGCCTGCATTGCACTGTACACAAGGTGCAAGGTTGCCCAGGTCCTGACACACGTACGTGGACAGTCCAGGTGGTGGGGTGGTTGGTGGTGCTGTGTGTTGGCAATGTCATTTCCGCAGTGCTGTGCTGCTGCCCTGTATGCTGCCTGGTGTGTGTGTCCATATGAGTGCTCACCCTCTCTGATGGTGTGTTGGTATGCCTGGACCTTCAACTCCCCTGACCTTCATGCACGGTGTGTTCCCCTGTGTGCCTGTGGTTTGCGCATGGACAGTGTTGCCTGCACATGTCCCCTTGACTTACCTGTGTTGGGCATAGTGCTCTTCTGCAATGGTGTCCCGGTGCAGCTGGGCCTGCCGGGTCAGTCGGGGGTCCCTCCGTCCTAGGGGGGGCTGCTCATCACCCACATCACCGGCGCCACTGGCGTCCCCATCGCTGTCCCCCTCTTGGACCTGTACAGCTATCCCATGGTCTTTGGCCATGTTGTGCAGGATGCAACAGGCCAGGAATATCCCACAGGCCTTTTGGGGGCTGTACTGTAGGGCTCCGCCGGAGGTGTCCAGGCATCGGAAGCGTGCCTTGAGCATCCCAAACACCCGCTCTATGATGTTATGTGTTGCGGCATGTGCCTCATTGAAACCGAGCTGCACTGGGGTCGTGGGGCCCCGGTATGGTGTGAGCAGCCAGGGACAGAGTGGGTATCCACAGTCACCTGTGTGGAGATAGTGTAGATCAGTGTCATGTCAGGTCCATATTGCCCATATCCTTGTGTGCCACTACCATGGCACCTGTGTCATTCCCACCCTTGCACAGAGTTTGCATTCCATACATGTGTACTCACCACTAGATGACCCGTGGGGATGTTCCCCTCTCGAATCGATGGCACAGTGCAGACTGGTGCCATATGAAGGCATCATGTGCTCCGCCAGGGTGTGTGGCACAGACATTGATGATGCGCCCAGTGGCATCACACACCACCTGGCAGTTGACACTGGAAAAGCCCTTTCGGTTCTAATAAGCATGGCCGTCGGGGCCAGGTGGCGTGCGAATGGCCACATGGGTGCAGTCTATGGCCCCTAGCACGCCAGGCATATGTGCTACCCTGTGGAACTCCTGCATGTTTGTTATGCAGCTCTGCGGCGGTGCTGGGGAAATGGATGTACTCCGCAGCATGAGGCAGCAGTGCGCTGAGGAATTGGGTGAGGATGCGTGACATGGCCGACTGTGTAATGCCTGTGGTGTCCCCTGTTGGCCTCTGGAAGGTGCCCGTGGCGAGCAGGCACATGCAGGCTTCACCTTGGTCTCCACGGACAGAGCATGACTCCGTCGTGAGGTGCCTGCATCACATCACTGCACAGCTCGCTGAGCCGTCTCAGTATTGCCCTGTTCAGGCGTGCAGGCCACAATCTACGACATCTGTGTACAGCTCAAAGCTGATGCGAGGCGCGATACCGCCTGTCGAGGTCATACCGCGACAGGCCCCTCCGCGCCGTTCCCCTGCAGCATGGTGTCTCACCCCTCATTACAGCTTCCATGTGGAAGCTGACACTGTCCATCTCCTGGCTTCTGCCCCGGCTGCTGTTCCTGTGTTACCCCTGCTGCCCCACTGCTGCTTCCACTGCACGGCACCCCCACTGGCCTCTCTGTCCTCCTAGACCCACTGTCCCTCTCTGCCTTCCAGCTCCTGTCTCTCTCTCTCTCTCTCTCTCTCTGTCTCTCTCCCCAGTTTGCGGCCTGCTAGGGTTCTTGCGCCGCTTCCTTGAGCCTTTTTATTTTGGCTCAAATCCGGTACTGCGCAACTTCCGGCTGAGCCACTCTTGCGCATTGCGCAAGTGTTCGGATATCGCATTGCGCACTTTATGCATGGACCCGCCCCCTTCGGTTGCGCATGCCTTCATTTCCATTGCGCTGTTGCTCAGCATGTTTTCGGTGGCGCAACTGGCCCCTTCTGAATATTGCAGAATGGCGCATTTTTGGAGTTGCGCATGCGCAACCCTGTTGCGCAAGGCGCAACCCTTTTGAATATCTGGGCCATTGTGTTCTGTATTTGCTGTTTTCCTATTTTATATCTATTTTAAAGTAAAGATATATTTTAAAAACAGAAACTACCTGGTGTGCATTGAAACTTCTTTTTTTATACGTGAAGCTTAGATGGTTATAGTTGACACTGTGCATGAGCTTATTGTGGTACCAAACTGGGAAACAGGTAAGAGTTCTCTAGGTCTTGCATAGAGTTCTAAGGGTTCATTTTGTAATACCTGGTTAGGTGCCCATAGACAAAGATATCTGGCCCCCCCGAAGACAGAATTATCTGAGCCTGACATTTGGGTTCGCTAACAAGAGGTTATCAGTTTGAATCCCTCCAGAACTTGGGACAAAGCTGACTCGAACCCACAAAACAGACAAGAGGGTTACATTGTTCTGTTAACTGTTCACAATTCTACACTCAGAGGTTGGCACTTTGGGAGTAGAGGGCTGACCTACTGAGTGGGGTTGTGACATCCTGTACTTGGACTTCAGTAAGGCCTTTGATACAGTGCCTCATGGGAGACTGGGAGGGGAAGCTGATGGCAGTGGGGGTGGAGAAAAGCTGACTAAATGGATGGAGAACTGGTTACAGGGGAGGGTGCAGAGGGTGGCGGTGGTGGGGGAGCTCTCGGCACCCAGAGCAGTGACAAGCGGGGTGCTGCAGTGGTCAGTGCTGGGCCCGGTGCTATTTGGGCCTTTATCTCCGATATAGCACAAGGAGTGGGGAACAGGGTTAGTCTGTCCACACATTATACCAACTTGGGGGTGGTAGTGGACAAAGAGGAAAGATGGGGAAAACTGCAGGGGGACATAACCAAACTAGAGACACGGTCAGTGGAGTGGCAGCTAGGATTCAGTGCAAAAAAGTGTAAGGTGATGCACTTCAGGGCTAAGAACCAGAAGAGGGACTATTGGTTGGGGATCAGAAAGGAGGAGGAAAAGGACCCAGGGGTCTTGGTAACTGGGAGAATGAACAACTCAGCCAACTGCACAAGAGCAGCAGCGAAGGCAAATAGGATGCTGGGGTGCATCACAAGGGGGTTCTCATCCAGACACAGGGATGTGATCCTACCTCTCTATAGATCATTGGTCAGACCGCATCTACAGTACTATGTGCAATACTGGAGGCCATACCTGAGGAGAGATATAAAGTTACTGGAGGGGATGCAAAGGAGGGCAATACAAATATTAAAGGGGATGGAAGGAAAGAAATATGAAGTTAGGCTGAAGGACCTGAACATGTACATACTGGAGAAGAGGAGGGATAGGGGGGATATGATCGAAGTATTTAAATACCTGAGGGGGTAACTAAACCTAGCACCAAGGGAGTGTTTAAACTGAAGAGTGGAAGAGAGACGAGCGGGCATGGACTAAAGTTGAAAGGGGGAAGTTTCAAGAGGGAAATGAGGAGGCATTACTTCTATGACAGGGTGGTGTCTAGTTGGAATGCACTGCCAGAGGGTGTGGTAACATGTAGGACAGTCAACAGCTTTAAGAAGGAGTGGGATAAAGCAGGAAGAAGAGTGGGGGTGCAGGGGCTGGGACAATTGGGGGAGGAACTGAGGGGGAGGAGGCTGGGGTAGCTACAATCTAGGGTGCTAGCTGCACACTCGGGCAGACTTACATAGTCCAATTGGTGTGTTCTGCTTTCAGATTCATATGTTTGTATGTAAAATCACTATGACTCTGTTCATGAGCAGAGGTCCAAAAATGCCTATGTTGCAAATTTGGTGACAAATATCCATAAAATGACTGTGTTAAAAATGTGCATAATGCATTTTCCAATCACCCTCGTAACTCCACAAATTTGTAGTATTTTCACTCCAGATTTTCAACGTTGCCATTTTTTAAGACCTCCTTATGAACAGTACAGCCGTCATTTTTCACATCCTGCCCGAAATATGCGTTTATACATCTGACCCAGTTGCTGTGGGAAATTAATGTTTGGGACAGATTAGGAAAATCATAGTGACAGTGTTTATGAGCAGAGGCCACAAAATGCCTATGTTGAAAATCTGGTGAAATAATTCCACTAAATGACAGTGTTACACGCATACATTGCACAGTTTCCACATACGCTTGGAAGTTTGAGCATTTTTAATACTTTCAGTACAGATTTTCAACATTGCCATCTCTTCACACTTCCCTATAAATGGTACAGCTGTCATTCTTCACATCCTGCCCGATCAGTGTTTTTCGTACATCTGGAACACGGTGGCACGGTCACTGTGGAAACTCAAATTTCGGACACATTGACAAAATCAGATTGCCACTGTTCATGAGAAGAGGTCCCAAATGCTTTCATGAGGTCGGGGCCACAAAATGACCATGCTGAAAATTTGTACTCCAAATACCAACACATGCCCGGGGCATTACAGTTTCTAACCATAACGTCCCACGCTGTGCAGACTGACAGGCATCAGGGGTGTGTCTTTGGATTGATGACTCTAATGCTCATGCCATTCCAACCCCAACCCCACCCTGCAGCCACTGACAGGCATCGAGCTGTGCCTTGGACTCTTCGGCCCCACAGTTCACCCCATTCTATATTGCACCCATTTCAGTGTATGTCCTTATGAAATGGGGTGACTGTAAAGCCGAACACCCCAAGGCACACCTCAACACTTGTCAGTGTCTGCAAGACAGGGTAAGGTGAAATGGCATGAACGTTATGGGCGACAACCCAAACGCATGCCCCAATGCCTGTCCGTCTTTGCAGGGTGGAGATGAGGTTGGCATGAAGTTCAATACTTCACTGCCATTCCTACTCTGCATCTCTCTAACTCCTGCATTTCCAATGCTAATACCATCAAGCAAACATTCAGCACTGACAAATGCTTGTTTTTAATTAGAATGGAAATCTATAAAGGTTAACTGTATACTATAAAGTACTGTAATTACCAAGACATTAAAACACAATAAATAATATAGCCAGTTGTATATTTATTAGACGTGAACACATGCTCTTTAACATTGCCCTTGTAACATAGTAACATAGATACTTACACTTTGACAACAGATAAGGACAGCTTGGCCCACCTAGTCTGCTCATTTCCCTACCTACTAGGAAGGCTGCAGATCCTAGTTAACCAACAGCCTATTTCTTCCTATCCCCCAGAAGAATTGCCTTATGTCTGTCCCATGCATCCTTGAATTCTCCCACAGTTTTAGACCCCAAAACCACTTCAGGAAGGTGGTTCCATGTGTCCACTACCCTCTCTGTGAAAAAATACTTCCTGACATTGCCCCTGAGCCATCCCCCTTATATCTTCAAATTGTGTCCCCTTGTTCTTGCACATCTCTTTTTCTGAAAGATGCTACCTTTTTGGACTTTGTTGACTCCACGGAGGTACTTAAAAGTTTCTATCATGTCTCCCTCCACCTCTTTTCCTCAAGGATATACATATTAAGCTCCTTTAGTCTCTCCTCATATGGCTTCTCTTGCTGACCCTACACCATTTTAGTTGCCCTTCTCTGGATTGCCTCCATCCTGTCTATGTCCTTGCAGAGATGGGGTCTCCAGAACTGGATGCAGTACTCCAGATGGGGTTTCACCAGCTGTCTGTACAGAGGGATAACAACTTCCTGTTTTCTGCTGGTGATGCCTCTCCCTATACATCCCAGTGTCCCTCAGCCCTCCTACTGCCTTCTCACATTGCTTGCCAACCTTAAGGTCATCTGATATGATTACCCCCAGGTTCCTTTCCATTTTGTTTTGTTACTACTTCCCCCATTGTGTACTCTTCCCTTGGTTTTTGTTTCCCAGGTGCATATATTTGCACTTCTTTGCATTGAATCCAAGCTGCCATTTCTGCCCATTCCTCCAACCTTGCCAAGTCCCTTTCTCATCCTTTCCACACCTCCTTGTGTATCAGCCCTGTTGTAGATCTTTGTGTCATCTGCAAGAGGCATACTTTTCCTTCCAGTCCCTCTGCAATGTCACTTATAAAGAAATTAAAAGGACTGGACCCAGTACTGAACCCTGTGGTACCCAACTAGTAACCCCCCTTTCTTCAGAGTGGACTCTGTTTACTATTACCTTCTGTGTCCTGTTATCCAGCCAATGTTTTACCCAGGCTATCACCCTGGGACCCACTCCCAGGCTGGCTAATTTGTTTATTAATCTTTTTTTTGGGACTGTGTCAAATGCCTTGCTAAAGTCTAGGTAGGCCATGTCCATAGCCCCTCCCTGGTCTATTACTTTGGTCACCCAGTCAAAGAAATCATTTAGATTCGACTGACATGACCTTCCCGCTATGTATAATACTGTCAGCCAATCAGAATGCTCCATTTCCAGACACAGTTTTATACAGTAATAAGCCTAACAGGTTGGCTCATGCTAGTGGTCCTAAAATTCTGAAATGTTAAATCAGTTGGCATTGCCCATTTCCCACACAGGGGTTTCTCTTATTTTTCTGTAATGTAAAACATTTTGATTTTACGTAAGTTTTATTAAAAAAAGTTTCAGTATAATTTATGATATGTTTATATGTGCAGTTCTTGTGTCTAAAGGTTCTAATAGTTTCTTCTCAAGTCTTCCATGTCCTTTCTGCCACAGTTCCCTCACCGAAAGTGCCCAAGAATACACTCTTATAATCATAAGAGACACAGGAACTGTAACTACAGATATGTAACAGAACCCTAGAACTACAGTATTTGAAAAGTTATAGAGCAGAACCAAAACCCATAACTTTAGTGATTCTGATAACCCTAGATTCTAGGGCTTGTTCATGAACCCAGTTACTTAGTTGGCAGTACAATGTTAAAACAGTACTCCATCCCAAAACAAGACAGAGAATATGTGTCCCATAGACTTGCACCATATCTACTCACCAGTTTATTTTAGGCATTCAAAACATATTCTCTGAATGCCTCTAGGTATCTGATTCAAAGTTCAAAGTGGCATGGAGGACAAGACATGTCTAGACAAGGTGGGTGTAGCTCCACTCAAATGATCGTTTACTGCTGTTGAATAGAAATTCCAGTTTTATTGTGTTCAGTTTTGACAATACATAGAAAATATAAGCCCTATAGGTATGTAAATCTATCCCTCTCTCTACTGATGTAATAATTAAGCAATTTCGTCAATTGTCAGATTCCTTGTTTCTTTTTTAGACTGCTCCCTGACCCCAAACATATTTGATGTCTATGGCACACAGCTAGGTTTTGTTTTCCTGAAAATAAGCCCAGTCCTGGATTTGAGCAAAAGAAAATGTCAGATTTCTGATACTCTTGCTACTGTCCCTAATGCCATTAAGAGAATTATTGTCCTGAATACTATTAATAATACCCTCAAGGTATGAAAATGAAAAGTCTGCATCCTCAAGCCTGACAGGTAAAGACAGACACATAGAATCTGTCAACAGAAAAGGACCGCTTGGCCCTCCCAGTCTGCCCAAATGGTCCCTGCCTAGTCTGTCTCCACAGATCCTAACTAGTCTCTTGTGACCCAATCTCCTCCCTGACTATTTACTAACATTCTTCTGTCTATCCAATGTATGCTTGAAGCACCTACTGTTTTCACCTCCACCACTTCTGGCAGTCTGTTCCAGGCATCTACAACTGTTTCAATGAAGGAGTACTACTACCTCACACACCACTTAAACTTCCCACTCCAGCTTCATTGCATGCCCTGTGATCCTGGTGCTCATTCTCATTTGAAAAAAAAAAAAATATCCTATTGCAACATGTTTACATATGTGAGCAGTGTTGGAATTACAAGAGGGCTTGCCAGGGCTCGGCCCCTCTAGCTACGAAGAGAGCCCTGGTAACTCATAAATCACTGCCATTGACTTATAATGGGAAGGGGGCCCAATTTAAAGATATGACCTTCATGGGCCCTCCTAGTTCCCAAAGCTCATTAAATTTAATTCCAACACTGCCTGTGAGATACTCGCACAGTAGGTCTCTTCCATGTTCCATCTTGATCTCCTCACTTCCAGGGTGTACGTGTTGAGATTCCTCAGTCTCTTCTTGTAGTGCTTTTGCTGCAACCACTGCACCCTTTTAGTTGATCTCCTCTGGGTTGTCTCCACCTGGTCTATGTCCTTTCTCAGGTGTGGCCTCCAGACTGGGAAAAATACTCCAGGTAGGGTCTCACCAGTGAGTAATATAGTGGCAGCAAACATCACCTCCCTTCTTCTTCTGGAAATTCCTCTCACTATGCATCACAACATCCCACTGGTCTTACCCACTGCTTTGTCACACTGCCCTGCTACTTTGAGATAATCAGATATGATGACCCCAATGTCCCTTTCCTGTTTAGTGACTGTCAGTACCTCTCCCCCCATCCCATACTCAGCTTCTGGACTCCCATGCCCCTAGGTGTATGATTTTGCATGTTTTGACATTGAACCCCAACTGTCATGCTACTGACCACTCCTTTAGTTTCTCAAGACCCCTATGTAGTTTCTCCACCTCCTCCTGACTGTCCACCCTATTACAGATTTGGTGTCATCTGCAAAAAGGCATACCTTCCCTTTCAGTTACGTTAGTAACATTGGCAATACAGAACTCTATAAAGACGAATGTCCATTAGGCTCACTTATCAATGAAATTTAGTATCCCTCTATATTTCTGCCCCTTAAATAAGAATCAAGAGACTGTCTGAAGGATATCATTGTTTTACTAGCTACAACCTCGATCGGCAAGTCATTCCAGACTCTTTCCACCCTATTTGAAAACCAAAACATGCGAGACTGTGTGTTACATCTATCCACCTTAAGCTGTAAGGGGTGGGCACGGGTGTTATATGACTGGACCCTGAGGTGCAAGTCCAATTGCCCCCAAAGCTGATTATCGGATAATGCCCGATACATTAGGCACATATCCCCTCACAGCCTACGGTATTCAAGGGAATATAGGTCCAGATTCTTCAATCTATCCCCGTAAGCCATATCCTTAACTTCATTAATTCTTTTGGTTGCCCTTCACTGTACCCTCTCTAGGATTTTTATAGCTCCCTTGTAGCCTGGTG
Source organism: Neoceratodus forsteri (assembly GCA_016271365.2). NCBI lineage: Eukaryota > Metazoa > Chordata > Ceratodontiformes > Ceratodontidae > Neoceratodus > Neoceratodus forsteri. The sequence continues at coordinate 493,043,070 of CM057451.1, forward strand.
CCCAGAACTGCACACAGTACTCTGTCTGAGGCCTCACAAGCGATATATACAAAGGGAGCAATACCTCTCCTTTCCTACTTTTGATGTGCCTATGTATGCATCCCAGGATTCCATTTGTCTTCTTAACCACCTGATTACAGTGTGAGTGGAACTTAAGGTCACAGTTCTTCTGAAATATAACATATGAAGACATTGAAGAGGACTGATCCCAGTACTGAATGCTGGAGCACCCTACTGGTTAGTCTCCCATCATTAGAGTGAGTGCTGTTAAGATCAACCCTTTGTTTCCTATCTGTTAACCAGGTTCTAACCCAGTTCACCACTTTGTGTGCAACCCTTAGAATGCTCAATTTCTTTATCAGTCTCTTATAAGACACAGTGTCGATGGCCTTGCTAATGTCCAGATAGGCCACATCCACTGCCCTCCCTTGATCTATTTCCCTGGTCACCCAGTTGAAGAAATCAATCAGATTTACCTGGCATGACCTCCCCTACCCCGTGAATCCATACTGCCTGTGGTCTTGCAGTCCATTGGATTTAAGATGCTCTGCCACCTTTTCTTTTAAGAGGGTTTGAATTAGTTTTCCTACCATTGAGGTAAGACTGACCAGGTTATAGTTGCTAGCCTCCTCCCTGCTATTGCTCTTATGCAGAGGGACCACATCTGCTCACCTTCAGTCCTCTGGAACCATATCCATTTCCAGAGAGCTGTTGAATAAGGCCATCAGTGAGGCAACTAGCACCTCCTCCAGAATTCTGGGAAATAAGATACCAGACCTGGAGGCCACCATGGCTGAGGCAGGCCTGGATGTTGTGGAAATGGTCATACCTGGCTACACAGTGTTTAGAAGGGACAGGGTAGGAAGGAAAGGTGGGAGAGTGGTGTATTATGTTAAGGAAAACATCAAAGCGACAGGTACAAGGAGGATGGGGGGGTCAAGGTGTTGTGGGTCAACCGCAAGTCTGGAAAAGAAGCCACCATTCACATGGGCATGGTATACAGGCCTCCGACACAAGGATAGAACATAGGCAAAGAGATGTTGGAAGACACAGGCAAAATGGATAAGTAGGGAGAGGTAGTGCTACTGAGGGGATTTTAATCTACCAGATGTAGAGTGGAGCCTACCTGCTGCATCATCAGCTAGGAGCAGAGACATCCTGGACTCCATGCAGGGGGCAGTCTTCAAGCAGCTAGTCAGTGAACCCACTTGGGGCAGGGCAACACTGGACCTGGTACTTATGAATGAGGACAGTGTGGCAGATGTCAGAGTGGGGAGTCATCTGGGAACCAGTGACCATCAGACAGTATGGTTTAATATAAGAACAACAGCAGAATCCAGCTGCACAAGGGTGAGAGTCCTGGATTTCAGAAGGACTAACTTTACAAAGATGGGGGGGAATGCATCCAAGAAAACCTGGTGGGGGAAGATTTTGAGATGGGGTGGAGGGAAAATGTGTCAGAATAAAAGAGAGCATAATAAAGACTACAAACTTGTACTTCAGGCAAATAGGCAAAAGCAGAAGGAGGAGGAGGAGGAGGAGACCATTATGGTTCTCGAGGGAAGTAGCAGAAAAGATAAGGGCCCAAACAGTGTCATTTAGAAGATATAAGGAGACCCAGATAGAGGAGGACAGAGAAGTGTATCTGGGGAAAGAAAGAGAGTCAGGCACGGCAGTAAGGAGCACAAAAGTGCAAGCTGAGGAAAGAATAGCCCAGACAGTATCAAAAGGGGGACACAACATTTTTCAGGTATGTCAAGGAGAAAAGAAAGATCACAGTAGGGAGGGATTGCATGGTTAATAAAGGAGGCATGGGCTATACTGAGAAGGACCAAGAAAAGGCACATTTCTTAAAACAATTTTCTGCTCAGTATTCACAACTGAGGTGGAAGGGGCAGGACCACAGACAAGCACCAAGATATTGGGGGGAGGGACATGGACACCAGTCCTTTTTCTGAGGAGAGGGTCAGAAAAGCACTCGCTATTCTGAGGGTGGGCAAAGCCATGGAGCCAGATGGGCAGCATCCAAGAGAACTAAAGCAAAGGAAAGGGAAAGGGGAATTGTTCATCCCGGGAAAGGCACACTAAACTAAAGCTTGTCCCCAGGTGCAACCTGGAAGCACGAGGAGTTAAATGACTTGCTCAGGGTCACACAGTATGTTAATGAGGGCTGTGGGACTCAAATCCATGTTTCTAGGTTTGTAGCTCAGTGCCCTTAACTACTACACTATATTGCCTCCTAAAGGAACTCAGGGAGGTGCTAGCTGCACCCCTGACAGACTTGTTTAACAGTTCTCTGGAGACTGGCATGGTCTTGGAGGACTGGAGAAGGGTGGACATAGTCCTACTTCACAAAAGTGGTAGCAGGGAGGAAGCAGGAAATTACAGGTCTATCAGATTGACATCTGTAGTAGGGAAATTGTTGGAAACACTATTAAAGGAACGAATCGTGGAACACTTGGAATCTACTGGACTGCAAGACATGAGGCAGCATGGCTTTACGGAGGGGAGGTCATGCCAAACAAATCTGATTGATTATTTGACTGGGTAACCAGGATGTTGGATAGGGAGGGGGTGGATGTGACTTATTTGGACTTCAGCAAGGCCTTCGGCAGCATTCCACATAGGAAACTGGTAAACAAGTTGGGTAGCATGGGGTTGGACAATAAGGTGGTAACCTGGGTAAGAAACTGGTTAGGGGATAGGAGGCAGTGGATAGTGGTAAATGGAAATAGCTCTGAGGAGGGAAGAGTGACCAGTGGGGTACAGCAGGGGTCAGTACTGGAGCCATTCCTTTTTAAAGTCTTCATTAGTGACATAGCAGAGGAACTGGAAGGGAAAGTCTGCCTCTTGGCAGATGGAACCAAGATCTACAATAGGGTGGACACTCTGGAGGGGGAGTGAAAAGGATGGAAAGAGACTTGAAATGACTGGAGAAGTGGTCAAAAGTTTGGCAGCTACGGTTTAACACAAAAAAGTGCAAAATAATGCACTTCGGTTACAGAAACCCAGGACTGAAGTACAAAATGTGAGAGATAGTAGCAACGACTAAGAGACCTGAGAGTAATCATAGCAGATGACCAGAAGGTGGTCAGACAATACAAGAAAGCAACTGGGAGAACTAGTGAGATGCTGGGATGTGTGGGTAGAGGTATTACTATCAGGAAGAGGGAAATGGTGTTACCATTATAGATCTTTAGTAAGACAACACTTGGAATTATGTGCCCTGTTTTGGAGGCCACATCTCATGAAGGACATAGATAGGATGGAGGCTGTCCAAAGGAAGGCTACCAAGACGGTACTGGGTCTTCATCAAATGTCCTATGAGGAGTGGCTAAAGGAATTAAACATGTGCACCCTGGAGGAGATGAAGGAGAGGGGGGATTTGGTCGAGCCCTTTAAATACCTTACAGGGGTGAATATGGTACAAGTGGGAGGTATTTCTCAGAGAAAAGATTGATCCAGAACAAGGGGCCATTATATGAAGCTGGAGGAGGGGGTGAGGTAGGTTTAGGAGAGATGTGAGGAAATACTTTTTCACAGAAAGGGTGGTGGATGCCTGGAACAGTCTTCCTTGTGGTGGTGAAAACAGTGGTGGGATTAAAAAAAAGTCTGTGATAAGCACAGGGGAGTCATAAGGGATAGGTAAGTGGTGGCAGAGAAAGTGCCATAGACCTGGAGGGGTCTTCAGTGTAAGCAATGCAACAAAAAAGGGCAGACTGGATGGGCCATGTGATCCATGTCTGCCATCAGCTTCTATGTTTCTATGTTTCTTTGGTGCTCTTGGGTGTATCCCACCCATTCCCATAGTCCATTTTCAGAGCTGCAAGTCCCTTCAGGAACCTTTCCTCTGAAAATGGATTTAATGTTCCACCCTCCCCCCTTTCTTCCTGCTGCTCCCCAGTGGTGCACCCTCCCCAATGTCGAGACTATGCAGAAGTACCTGTAGCCCAGGCGCTGTGTGCCAATGAGCTATAACCCCTGCCTGTTGACTAACACACTGGTTAAGGGGCCTGTGTTCTGTTGCTGTGGTGGTTAGGGGTTCTATCCCTGAATAGAAAGTAGCATGGTGCCTCCACCCAGAGTGAGGTGACAGTGGGCAAGGTGTTTGACTAGTCCAACACCCTGGGATGCTGTACCTACCCACCTCCCCTCCCAACCACCCCACACACTGGATACCATGTTGTGCCCCAATAATGTAAACCACATAAACTTAACAGCCAGTACCAATAAATTGCCCACAACAACATGATTACAACAAACAAAACACGGCTTTATTTTTGTTTGGGGGGGGGCAGGATTGCTGTTGAGAAGGAAACACTTGCTTATTTTGGGTTAATAGGGCCTGTGAGCCAAAACACACATAGTGCCCACCCCCACTGGCACCAGTGTAAACCCTTTATGTCCTAACAGTCCTAGATGGGTTCCCAGACGTAAAGCAAGCCTGCTAGATGCCACTGGTTGGCTGGCATTGGGACCCGTCGAGTAACTATTCCTAGGATGCTAACACCTTTTAAACCTTTTACTCCCATTTTGGCAGGGCAAGTCCTGGGTTACTCATAGTCCTGAAACACTGGGATTCCGTTACTAGCATGATGAGTTATGGCAGTTCAGGGTTCAGCCAATCGATTTCAGAAAGTTCAACAAGGCAATTTTATTTCAATGCACCCAATCCCTGAGGCTCTGGGTGCCTTATAGAAAAACAGGTAGGGAAAACAGATAAGAACATGTAATATACAAGCAGTATACATAAATATACACATATTAATAAATATGGCACAATAAAACAAATAACATTCAAGTTCTTATCAGATATTATCAGAGAGTATCAGGGAAAGCCAGTAATAACAAATGAGCCTTCAGACCCTTCTTAAATATCTCAACCACTGGGTCCTCCCTCACGACAGCTGGGAAAGAGTTCCACAGGGCTGGACTGGTGACTTCAAATGCCCGGTTGTCTGATGTCTTTTTTCTAGCCATGGGAACCATTAGGAGGCCCTGGTCAAGGAACAGAGGGAGTGAGCAGAGGTGGCTGGTGTCAAGAGATTAGCCAGGTAGCCTGGGCCCAGTCCATATAGAGCCTTATAAATGACCAAGCCCACCTTGAAGATGATCATCCACCTGACAGGCAGCCAGTGCAGGGCCTGCAGGACCGGAGTCACATGACTGTACCTAGACAGGCCCATCAGCAACCTACCCACTGCATTCTGCACTAGCTGCAACCAGTGGAGGGTCTTTACAGAGACCCCAAAGTAAAGCGCATTACAGTAGTCAATCCTGGAACTTAACGAAGGCATGCATTAGTGATGGCAGGTCTTTGGGCAGAACTAAGGGATTAATCCTGGTGATATTCCTTAAGTGGTAAAAACCACTTTGGACCACAGATGACACCTGAGCTTTAAGCGTCAAACTGCTTGTCCAGGATAACGGCAAGATCCCGCACCCTAGAAGAGGCCATCAACGGAGTGGGTCCCATGAGCAATCCTGTAACTGCTCCAGAGGCACTCCCATCACACCCATGACCCACCTCTATCACATGAACCTCCATCTTATTGGGGTTCAGTTGCAACCAATTGGAGGACATCCAGTCATTGATCTCAACCATACAGTTGTTAAGCACTTTCACAGCGTTCTGTGTTCCCGGGTCAAAAGGCATATACAGTTGGGTAAAATCTGCATAGCAGTGAAAACCCACACTATAACTCCTAATGAGCTCTCCCAGGGAGAGCATGTACCCCATGAATAACAATGGTGATAAGATCGAGCCATGAGGCACTCCACATGGCAAGAGCTTCGGGGAAGAGAAGAAATTTCCCATCACCGCCCGTTGCTTCCTGCCTGAGAGATAGGACTCAGACTACTTGATGACAGTACTGGAGAGTGCACAATATTTTCATAGGCCATCAAGCAGCACTGTGTGATCCATGGTATCAAATGCTGATGAGAGAGTCAAGTCAAGTCAAGTTTATTGATCGACCATTAGGTCATTACAATTAGAGACCAAACAATAAAATACATAAAACAACAGATTAAAAACAAATACAATCAATGCATAAGTGTATACATATTAGACTACGATCCTCTTAAAGTGAAACAGAGTTATTGCACCATGCACATAATAAATATATACTATTGCACTATCTTATACATGAAGAAAAAGTTTGTATTTATGTTTTCTTATGTGCAAACCATTTCTAAAGAAAATTGCTAACCATTTTATTGTGACTGATATTTAGTATACATAAGAATATTTGTAAGATTTATGATCTCTGAGCCAATCTGATCATAGGTATCTACCAGGAACACAACTTTAAGGAAGGGATTTCTTGGTTTGTTATACAAGCTACAGTACCAAAGTTTGTGTATTAAATTATTTGTGCCAAAAACGGGGCAAGTGCAATTCACTGAGAAGTTCTCCAACTTCTTGTATCTGGCCTCTAAGGCTCGACTCTGGAAAATTTCAAATTTAAATTTAGTAAAAGATGTTCTCAAGATTGGCTCAGTAAGGATCTCTAAATATTCCTGTATTTTAGGTTAACATATTTTTTTTGAAAATCAATCCGAGAACCTCGAATGTTTTAAATTTTTATTTGTCTTGTAGTATCCAGAATCTTTTAACTTTATTTTTGATGTAGTTTTGGTAATGAACACTTGAAGTAATATTCTTTTGACTATAGGGTTTAAGTAAACCAAGTTATATCTCTTCAGAAAATTATATATATGCAGAAGCCAGGCAGATTTAAAATGGTCTCTTTCATACCATCTGATTTTTTCCAGCAGACACAACTTGGGGAATCTGTTATTGTTCATTCTTGTGAGTTTAAGCCAGAACTTCAGTTTTTTTTACATCCATCACTGTGTCTATATTGTCTAAGCCCAATTCTGAACCTAGATAGATAACTGTAAAAGAACCGGTTCCACCAAGTTACATCGACAACAATGTTGTTGACATCCCGTATAGAGACGGGAACAATGCCGACAGTCAGCATTGTTCCCATCAGGAAGAAAAGCCTCCCACACCCCACATCTCTAAATAACCAACTCTAAGTCGGAGTTGATTCAGGGTGGGGATAAAACACAGGGAGGCATAGTGTACAGCAGGACCATCACAGCAACCTGGTGATATTTGTTGCTGTGATGGTCTTCGCTCTAAAATTGTTTTTTTGCTGACACAATACCAAAAGAATCAATTACTAGTAAAGTTTTCCTAAGGAGTTTATGGAGTGTAATCATAAGCTTATCCCTATTCTTGATGTCCCAAAGTCTACCCTATAACTTATCTGTGTAGTATATTTAGCCTGCATTGCTTCCATAAGTGGTCTAATTGACATCCCACCATATGAATAATTACATTTCCCCAAGACAATGGTGTTTTTTTTTAGCTTTAGAAATTGCATTTTCAATATGTTTGCATCATAGATTTCCTGTAGTAAAGGAAAGTCCTAGGTTAACACAAGTTTTTGTAATCATCTTTTCAGAACCTAAAGTTCAACTCCCCATGTCCTTTATTTTGTACCAAATACAGAAATGTTGGTTTTAGATAAGTTTACTGTAAGTTTTAATTCTTTTGTTTTGCTTTCTAATATGTCTAGTTTCTTTTGTAAGCCACACCTCATTAGTGAAAATATAATCACATTATCCACAAAGGCCAAAATATGGCATTGTTTATCCATAATTTTAGGAGAATCTGAATCTACATTGGCTACAGCTCTTAACTCATTCCCTTCCGGTGGCCATTTTGGGTCAGGCTCAGCAATGGATGGTTCCGATGCCATATGGCAAATATGGGAATGAAGGAGTTTTTAAATTAATAGTACATCAATATAAACTGAAAAAATAGTTGGAGCCAGAGTACAGCCCTGCCTAACTCCTTTTGTTATGTTCGTTGGTTGGTTTAGTTGGCCATTTGTCCCATAGCGAACCTTAGCCCATGTTTGATCATACAAAGTAGTCTGCTGATAATATTGATAAGCACCTTGTAGTGCTGTGCAGAATTTTCAAATTCCTGCAGAACGAAATTCTGTGACATTTTCAAAATTCTGCTGAAATTCGGCCAAATTTAACCAGAAATGGAATGGTGAACTTCTGTGGCAGAAAATAGTTGCAGAATGATGTTCCACAGGAAAAATTGCTGTTCTCAACATTTTCCGAAGAAATTGGTATGGAATAATTTTCTATGGAAAAAATGCTGTTTCATGGAATATTATTCTATGGATCACAGTAGGCAGAATTCTGTTCCAACCAAAATTCCTCCAGCAGAATGGTCATTCTGCACTAATTCCTCCAGCAGAATTCTGCATTCCGCCCAGCACTAGCTGCTTGTCAATACCCCTTTGATCCATAATTTCCCACAACTGGGTACAATCCATTGTATCAAATGCTGACTTAAAATCAACTTATAAAACAAATAATTTCTGTTTCCTTAAATAAACATATTTTTCAACAAAATGGACATAAACAAAACAATTATCTATAGTTTTGTATCCCGTTCTAAATTTGGCTAGGAATTCACTGAGACCTCCTAAGGTGTCTAAGTCAATCAGGAGTTTATGCAAAATAATTTTTGAAAACATCTTTAAACTCACATCCAGTAGGCTTATTGGCCTATACATCGCTGGATCTTTAACACTTTACTTTTTGTGAATGGGGACAATGAAAGCCCCTTTCCATGTAGGAGGGATGTAACTATCATTGACAATTTTATTAAAGAACATTGTAAAAAATCTGTCCAAAGATTGGGGGTAGCTAGATAAACTTCAGCAGGGATTAAATCTGGACCTGGGGCTTTATTTCTCTTTTGCTGTTGAATTACAAAATAAACTTCTTTTCCAGTAATCTTAAGAGCATTATTGTCTGACATAGAATAGATAGCTAAATGATAGCTTTGTGGGCCTGCAAAAATAGTTGAAAAGTACTCAACTCATTCATTTTTAATTAATTAAGAGTCTTTTTTTTTAATTTGAGCTCACTAGTACCTCTGACTACCAACATCCAGAATGTGCTTGCATCCCTATTTTGAATGGCCACCAACATTTCTTGCAAATTCTTATGTTGATAAGCTAATTTTTTACCTTGTAAATATTGTTTATATCTTTTCCTATGTAGGTTCAAAGTATTACATTTCTTCTTATCTACAGAGAGCCTAGTTTTCTTAATTATTGCATTGAGTAACTTTTCATTCTTTGCACTCTTTATCAAACCAAGTGACCATAAAACTATTTTTAAATGTAACTTGCTTATAGAGTCATTTCTGCATGATATTAAATAAATGGTCTACTTGTTCCCAAACATCTTTTGCACAATAAAATTGAAAAATTGACTTACATAAACTAGTCAGATTATTATTCAATTGTAATATCATTTGTGTTTCAAGCTCGTTATTCCATTTGAATCTTCTATTATATCTAACTTCTTGCATGGATTCTTCTATATGACAATCTTTTGATACATTAATATTATTAAATAAGGTTCCCCATAGCATAACAGGCAAATGATCACTTTTGGCTCGTGAAGGTATCTTAAGAAAATTTCAGACATCAGGAGAGCCAGTCCAAAAGACTAGCTCAAGTAAAGATGACCAAGTGGATTTGAAATAAGTAGTATTTCTTATTAAATCACCCTTAATATGCTAATTTAACAGAAAAAGATTAGGGCCTAGATATTCAAAGGGGCTGCGCCTGGCGTAACTGAGTTGCGCCAGTGCAACCCCAAAAATGAGCCCTAGGACAATATTAAAAGGAGGGAATAGTGCAGCGCAAGACCCAAAGTGCCATGGCACAAAGATAATGCATACGGTGCATCGCCAGGAGGTGTGCCCATTCATATGCAGCACATCCTGATATTCTGCCTGGGAAGTGCAGTGCATATGCCTGCACAACCCTGGGATGCACGGCATATCGATGTGCAAAGTTGAGCCTGAAAAAAGTGGCTCAAATGGTAGCCACCCACAGGTGAGCTGCTGTACTGCAAGGCACAACACAGCAGCCACCAGCCATGGGTGGCCACCTGACCAAACAGTACACTATGCAGAAGCACCCATATTGTCCCTAGGGGTCTAGTGAACCACCTGCCCATAGCCATGATCACTGTAAATAATATAAGGACACTTCTCTGGTAGTCTAGTGGTACCCACTCCCTTCCTGTAGCACCGATCATTGAAAATAAAACAATGATATATCCCTGGTAACCTAGTGGTACCCCCTACCCTCCCCATAGCTCAATCACCATAAAATAACTGTTGAAATATTCCCTGGTAGTCTACTGTTCCCCCCACCCCTCTCGTAACCCTGATTGCTGATCATACGTGAAAGTCACCTCTCTGGTGGTCCAGTGGCACCCCCCCACCAACACAGGTCCCCCAGCCCACAGAGCTCTCCTCCATCATCGTCAGGCATCAGCATACCCACCCGCATACCTCTGCCGCTGCCCGCCGAATGACAGCATACAATATGGGCTGCAGTCTCATTGGACCACAGTGTGGACCAATGGGCTTGCAGTGCATACTGTAACAGTCATTCACAAATATGTGAATGAAGTCATTCATGCTCATCTCTTTTGAATATATCCCTGTGTTGCTCCACCACAACTCAGTTGCACTGTGTCACCATATGCGCCATTGCCGGGCGCAATTCTGAATATTGGGGCCTACTGTATATGTTTTTAAAATCTCTATAAGTTTCAAACCTGATTTATTTAACTTAAAATAAACTGAGGATCTATGAATAGCAGGCCCTAAATTAAGATAATCAAAATAAGAATTAACCAGCAGGCCATCATCATTCCCTATCCTTGTACTGAGATCACCCAATAAGAGGATTTCAGTGCCAGGAAAATTAAAGGCCAAGTCAGAGAGTATCTTAGCTAGTTAATTTCAAATCACCTCTGAATAATAATTAGAAGGATATGGGGGCACATAAACATTCATTACTATAAGACAGCCCTTAGCATGTACCAATAACAGCACAATAAAAAAATTTCAATTGATTGAACCTGGGGCCAGATATTGAAAGGTTTGCCCCTGGTGCAAACTGATTGTGCTGGAATTGCACTGGAATAGTGCTGGTGTGTGATATTCAAAAGATCAAATAGCACTGGCACAAGCTGTTAGCACTGGTGCGGCAAGATAATGTATGCATGGGGCAAAAAGTGAGGAGCAGGACCATGCATATGTGCACAGCACTATATTTAAAGCTATAGCGCAGTTGCACATCATGTAGCAAGGTGTTACCTACTGCCTATGAAAAGGTAGTCTTAATTCCAGACAAACCCAAGATGAGGGGTGTAGACAGAGCAGCAACAGGGAACAAGGCTGCATGCATCCAATGAGGAGGTAGTGTGGGTGGATGGTTAGCCTCGGCCACTCCATATGCACAGGCACGCAAACTGTGGAATGCAATGCTCCAACAGTACTGTGAAGTACACACTCGTGTAAATGATACAACTGAGCTAGAACACCACTTGCAGCAACAAACTATTTGTAATGTATTGTTATGTAATGTAATATGTACCTAATGTGATATTTGTGTATTGTGTGCTGTTGTGCATTGTATGTCTGTATTGTACACCATTGTATCTCAGCCACACAGTTAGTGTCTCCAGGTCATTCCTGACACTGGGCCTTGCCCCAGCGTGCTTACCCAGTGAACAAGGTGATGCAGAACAATGTACAGAAAACATACATGGCTGAGACATGCTGCTCACAGACAGCACTGTCCATGTCACCATCATCTGGCACTGATCCTAACTCTGTCAGGCATTAGTGGGTGCCCCAGCACCGAGTGGAGACCATGGCAGTGCGTCCATGCAGCGCACACCTCCAGTTCCTCCATTGGTGTACACCAACACAATCCAGCAGACACATGCTGCACCAGGGAATGGGAGTGTTGAGAGGAAGGTGTACAGGTGGCCAGACTGCACCACATAGTAGGTACTGTGACACGGCTGGGGCCATCCACATAGTGCACATGTTCCACTGACAGTAATGCTCCTGACAGCAGTTTGCCAGTATGATGGTATGTGTCTCCCCCAGGGCACATACCCTACACCTATTCAGGATCCCAGCACACATGGACAGCAATGTGTATGGTAGTGTGGGGATTCCATGCCACTGGTGCAGCACATAAGGGTCACAGGATAGTATGACTGTGGTGTCCATTGTCAGACCACACCTTCCAGCTGTGCATGTCACTGTGTAGATAGCACCAGTCACTATTGCCTGTCACACCATAGGCATTAATGTGTACCTTGCGCCGGCCCATCAGCTGGCGATGGGATTTCGGCTGCGACGCGGCGACCGGGTTGACAAGGACCCGGATCGTCCGGAGGCCCGGCCGGGGTAGGATTGAGCGTCTGATGGGCAGCTCTCCTACTCGGGGAGAGGTGTGGGCAGTCTTTAGGCTGGGGACCCCTGGTGGAGACCAGGAGTTCCGTAGCTGACACTCAGCATGGAAGGAGGCGAGGCAGGCTGGCATCATTGCCGACCCGCCTCCCCTGGGAGAAAGCCAGAAAAGGAGGAGGAGCTGCCGCCCGTCATGGATAGGCTCGCGTGCTTCAATGTGCTTCCAGGCCAGGCCCCGACCTAGCTCCAGTGCCCGCGGCATATATGAGGGGTGTCATGGACCCCACCATGGGGGGTAAGCCACGGGGTATCGGGGGCGGTGGCCGATCTGGAAAGCAGAAGCCGGCGGCCCGTGACCGGGTGGAAGGATAGGGCAGCTGGTGGCTCCGGAGGAGTAAAAAGTTAAAAAATATAATGTGTACCTTGCAGTATTGCCTACTATGGTACTGTACTGTCTGATAAACACTGTGGCAGGAACATCAATTTGCCTCTGGCATGCAGTACGACCACCCGCTCCTGTAGTGCTACTCCCCTGCGCCACATTAGTCTTTGCATCTGTGTCCATACCAAGACTGCAGCTAGTGTTCTGTGAGTGTCGGTACACAAGGAATGTAACTACCGACCTCTAATCCCAGTCAGGCCTACATGTGAAACTGTGAGCACAGACAGGACAGTGGCTACCACCTGTAATTCCAGTAGGACCTACAGGTGGAGCTGTGTGCACCATGATATAACACCAGGCAATCCACATGTCGGCAGGCTGTAATGGGATGCTAATATGGTTGTTTGCCCTCAGATTGCCTAAGTAGGCTCATTTGCATAGCAGTTTTGAATATATTAGCACTGGGTAAACTGGATTGCACCAGGAAAACATGTCAGTGCCATACAAACGTGTTAGCACTGTGCAATACTGTTCCATTACATGGTTCTGTGGTATTTGGCCTGCACTGTTGTTTGCTGTTGTTGTGCTCAACTGCTTTGCTAGCACACACATTTCTCATGTTGCTCAGCCTACATTCACTCCACCTCTACATGCACTGGGCTGCTGTTGCAGTTTGCACTGCTATTGGTTGCTATATTCAGTGCTGTCTAATTTTCCGGGATATTGTTGCATTGCACTCTCAGCCCTGTTTGCACACCTTCATTTGCATGCTATATTCAACTCATTTAGCCCCTGTGCTAATCCTTTGAATATGGCTTGTAAATGGTTTGGGGCCACACAACATAGCCTTTGATGGCAGATAAGGACCGCATGGCCCACCTAGTCTGCCCATTTCCCAACCAATTGGATAAGCTGCAGATCCTAGGTAACCAACAGCCTACTTCTTCCTACTCCCCACCAGAATTGCCTTATGTCTCTCTCATGCTTTCTGGAGTTCCCCCATTGTTTTTGACACCACAACCTCCTCAGGAAGGCTGTTCCATGTGTCAGCCACCCTCTCTGTGAAGAAATACTTTCTCACATTTCCCCTAAACTGTGCCCCCTCTATCTTCAAATTGTGTCCCCTTGTTCTTGCACATCTCTTTTTCTGAAAGATGCTGCCCTCTTGAACTTTGTTGATTCCCTTGAGGAACTTGAAAGTTTCTATCATGTCCTCCCTCTCCCTCCTTTCCTCAAGGATATACATATTAAGCTCCTTTAGTCTCTTTTCGTATGGCTTTTGTTGCAGACCCTGCACCATTTTAGTTGCCCTCCTGTGGACTGCCTCCATCCTGTCTTTGTCCTTGTGGAGATGGGGTCTCTAGAACTGCATGCAGTACTCCAGATGGAGTCTCACCAACTGTCTGTACAGAGGGATAACAACTTCCTGTTTTCTACTGGTGATGCCTCTCTCTATACATCCCAGTATGCCCCCCCCCCCGGCCATCCTTACTGCCTTCTCACATTGCTTGCTTCCCTTTAGGTCATCTGATATGACTACCACCAGGTGCCTTTCCATTTTTGTTGTTGTTAGCACCCCCTCCCCCATTGTGTACTCCCAGGTGTATTACTTTGTACTTCTTTGCAATGAACATAAGCTGCCATACTTTTGACCATTCCTCCAACCTTGCCAAGTCCCTTTTCATCCTTTCCACACACCCCCTTGTGTATCAACCCTGTTGCAGATCTTTGTGTCAACTGCAAAGAGGCAAACTTTTCCTTCCAGTCCCTCTGCAATGTCACTTATAAAGACATTAAAAAGGACTGGACCCACTACTGAATCTGCGATACCCTGTTAGTAATCCCCCTTTCTTCAGAGTGGACTCTGTTTACTAGTACCCTCTGTGTCCTGTTGTCCAACCATTTTTTTACCCAGGCTACCACCCTGGGACCCACTCCCAGGCTGGCTAACATGTTTATTAATCTTTTGTGTGGGACTGTGTCAATTGCCTTGCTAAAGTCTAGGGAAGCCATGTCCATGGCCCCTCCCTGATCTACTACTTTGGTCACCCAGTCAAAGAAATCTGTTAGATTTGTCTGACATGACCTTCCCACTGTGAATTCATGCTGCCTTGGGTCCTGTGACCCACTGGCCTCTAGGTACTCAACAATTCTTTCTTTCAGATGTGATTCCATTATTTTCCCTACCACTGAGGTAAAGCTAACAGGGCTATAGCTTTCTGCCTCTGCTTTGCTCCCACTTTTGTGAAGGGGAATCACATCTGCCCTCCTCCAGTCCTTAGGTACCACACCATCCTCCCATGATTTGTTAAAAAGGGTAGTCGGATGTTTCACTAGTTCTCCCCTTAGTTCTTTTAGAATTCTGGGGTGAATCTTGTCAGGCCCCATTGCTTTGTCCACATTCAGTTTTAGAAGTTTTTTCAGAACCCTTTCTTTTGTGAATGGACTGGTATCGACCCCCCTATCCAGAGTGCTTCTATTGACCGGATTAGGTACCTCCCCCTCCTCCTCTTCTTTTGTGAATACTGAGCAGAAGTATTCATTCAGTATCCCTGCTCTTTCACTGTTCCTCTCTGCCCACCCACCCTCCCTCCCTTTATTAAGCCTCACTATTCCTCCCTTGGTCTTTCTTCGCTCCCTAGTGTACCTATAAAAGGTTGTATCCCCCTTCTTAACCGAGTTGGCTATCTTTTCCTTAGTTTGAGTCTTTGCTATTCTGACTGTCTTCCCTGCTTCCTTCTGCTTTAACTGGTACAGTTCTCTGTCCTGCTTCTTCTGTGTTTCCTTATACTTCCTGAATGTTATCTTTTTCTCCCTAACCTTTCCTGCCACCTCTTTTGAGAACCATCATGTTTTTTTCCTTTGTTTTGATTTATTTGCTTCACACAAAGGCTTATTGCCTCTGTGATGGCAGTTTTGATGTTTCCCCATTGTTCCTCACCTTTCCTTGCCTGTTTGCTAGTGCTTTTTTGAGGCACTCTCCCATTTTGACAAAGTCAGCCCTCCTGAAGTCCTATACCCTCTCTTTTGTATGGCTTGACTCTGCAGCTGTGTTTATCGTAAACCACACAGTTTGGTGGTCACTTGTTCCCAGATGGCTACCCACTTCTAGATCTGAGATCCTGTCTCCATCCCTCTTTGAGAGTACCAGGTCTAAGATTGCTCTCTCCCGAGTGGGTTCCAATACTAGCTGTCTGAGGCATGCCCCCGGAGGGCATCGGGAATGACTCTGCTTTTGGATGTAGCTGCAGCAACTGTGCTCCAGTTAACATCTGGCATATTCAGGTCGACCATGAACAATATCTCCCCTTTTTCTTCCATCCTAAGGATACCTTCCATCATTTCCTTGTCCATTTCCTCCCCCTGAGACAGGGATCTGTATACAACCACCATGAGGATTGAAGTGCCATTTCTGATCTCCAGGGTGACCCACAGTGCCTCCTCTCCTCTCTGTTTACCCTTTAGTTCAATTGCTTTGATCCTATCCCTCATGTAGAGAGCTACTCCTCCTCTTCTATCCTCCCTGTCCCTCCTGTAGATTGTGTATCCTGGTATGTTGACATCCCAGTCATGGTTCTCGGTGTACTATGTTTCTGTGACTGCCACAATATCCAGGTGTCCCTCTTCCCTCGAGGCCACCAGTTCAGAGAGCCTGTTACCTAGACTAGTGCTAATTTTGCCCCGGGGGAAAGTTTTGAATATATGGCCCCTAATGTTTTAGAAAGAGTCCCAAACAAACATAAATTACTAATCCCCCGGTGCTCTACCTAATTTCTTTTGTTTTGTGGCATGTGAATGTATAATATCATCACCACTTAATGCTATGTTTTCTTCTTTTTTGTGCCACATTTCTTGACAACAAATTATATCAGCATATTTAATAAATTCAATCTAGTCCTCATCGAAAAGTTTACTAGTCAGACCAGCAATGTTCCAGGAAACCATAAGATTACCTTGTTGTAGCCCACTGTTACTTAAAGAGTAGGATGAATCCAGATTTGGAAACCATTTGTGGGAGTCAATAAACCTTCTGACCACGAGAGGGGGCCAGAATGTCCCCTGCACACTTTAAAGCAAACACTGGGTGCAAGAGCCATATAATGTTTCTTAAAAGCATTAGGTTCCTCTTTATATAGCTCTGGAGTACTTCTATAGAAAATCTCGTTGGCTCTAACAAAAGATAATCCCAGAGTATCCAAAGCATCAATTTTCTCTAATAATTGCATGTCTAAGTCATTGTTTCTAACCACAGTATTAACTTGTGATAAATTCACTAGTCTTATTGTCCTCAAAACATTACAGTGATCCATGTTCACATGAAGAATATTAGAAAAAAGATTATGTTAGGTCCCCTTAAGTTTCCTATTGTTTCCTTTAAACAATGGTGCCATACCAAATATGATTAGGGTAATTGGATCGCCCCTTCTTTTGTTAATGGGCTTTAATAGTGAAATATTCTAGACTTAAGAAATTCACAAACAGTCCCGTATTCCCCAATAGGGCCTCATTATACCAAACATAATTAGCTACCTTTGGATGTTCAAAATAAACATCAGTGGTATTAAAATGGCCCTCTTTCTTTTCTTTTATATCTAATATATCACCTACAGAAACATCCAAATCAAATAAATAGTTATCAAGTAGATGTTTCTTTAAATCAGTAGTCAATGAAGAGGGACATTATTTATTTAATGAGTACTGCACTAGTGGGTGATTGTAAACATTTAGAGGGTCAAAACCAGTTACCAAAACTTGTCCATCATAACCATTAACCTGTGGTCATTTTTTTGATCTTCCTTAATTATTCCCTTTTCCTCTAGGGATAAACTCAGACACTGATTTTTAAAGGCTAGCAACTTTCTTTCAAGTGAACTCAAGTGTTGTCCAAGGTCCCCATCTAAGGGGTCAAAATCATGTTTTGTAGGAGAAGCAAATATCGCAATTTACTGTCTCATCTGGCCCTACCTGTCCTGTATGTTCTTGCTTTCATTCCTAATACATTGTTCTGCTTTATATCAGATTCCAAAATAGGTTCAGATGTTTCACATCTGCCTAATAAATAGCTAAGCTCCTGTGTAGTTTTATGATTAAAATCCTCCTGTTTAGAAATTTGAATTACAATCATGCTTTCAGGATGTCCATTTCCAGATCAAGCCTCTTGGTTTTCATTAGTAAAATCTAGAACTGGTGAACTTTCTAGGATAAAATCATCAGGCATGTACATTTCTAATAAGAGATTAGTATTGTTAGACAAAGGTTTTGGGTAGATGTTTTTATCTACTTCCACTACATTGACATCTTTCATATGGTCTGTAATCTTGGTCTGCTTGGACATTGCTAGTTGTTTTTTCCTGTCTTTCTCTAATATGGATTCCCTAAAAGGGGTGAACATTGTTCCATATTTTTCCTTTAAAGTCTAGTACTAAGCATAATGCAAAGTGTCAAAACAAGTGCTTCAAATGAAGAATAAAGCCACAAAATACAAAAAGTAGAAATAAATGTGGTCACTAGTTACTAAAAGCAGCACATAATTAAATGTGTTGCTTAACCTTCTCAGTTAAATCCTGGAACAAGTAATAAGCTTTGGTTGAATATATTTAAACTTCCCAGAAGTATCAACAACCAGTATCAGCAAAGTCCTCAAACTGTGTTCATGAAAGCTCCCCCTGAGTCTGTCGTCCTTTTAGGGCAGCAAAGACTTGCAGCGAGAATATATTTTGTAGGGCCCACTGCTTCTATTAATCTTGTCACTGAAATCCCACAATACGTCAGCAGTTTTGCTTGTCACAGGTCCCAAAAGATTTGCTAGTAGAAGCTCCACTAGTAAAGATATAAAATAAAATCAGACACTGGATATAAAATACACCAGGAAGCAAAGTTATATGCTACCAGTCCTCTTTATGATTCAAATAAAATGGCTCATATGAAGACCTAGCCCTTTTAAAAACATTTAAGTCATAAATGAACAAATAAGGAAATCAATGTTTTACTTGCAAGATTAGTAATTTGATAAAATTCCTCCAGTCCAAAGGCTCAGATTAAACGAAAACTCAGCAGGGTCCGCTGGTACTGGCCAAGTTGCAAACCCAGCACGGGTAGCTAATCCTGTTGATCTGAGAGACCAATAAGCCATCTTGGCCCCAGCAGAAAATAAACACTTTGCTGTTAAAATATGCAAAAGTGTTGAGTGGCTTACTCTACTTCTCCAATTGAACAACAGCACAACGTTGAAAAAATCCTACCAAAATCTAAATCAAAAAGTGCTGATAACACACCGTCTCAACATTTGTGTGTTAGCTCAGGGAGCAGAGTATCACAATGTAGGTGCAAGCTGAACAATAACACTGTATGATCACATGCATGCACTTAAGCAAATAAGTCACATGGGGGTAATTTGCATGTGGAATGAAAATGAAAAAATGTACAGCCAATAAACTTTAAATTAAAAAAAATCCTTTAAAACCTTTATTATACATGGAGGAAAAAGGGGAAAAAGGGAGAAAACAAATTTTACCTATCCTTTGGACCCAATAATATAATAAAAGAAACAATGTGTAGCAAACCAAGCAAATCCAAACAAAATAAATAGTATCCTAAAGTATAGGAAAACAAGTTATATGCCCTTTTTAAAATCCTTTATGAGACTGACATGTGTAAGTCTTATTGAGGTGCTTCAGAATCCACTGTTTATTGCTGGATATAGTCATCTCTCCTCAGAGCACTTGCCGATTCACTTCTGCCCAGATCCCACTTCACCTCAGGAAAATTCCTGGGAGCCATTAACAGTGGGGCCTTCCTCCTGTGATTGAGCAAAGATACGCTTGCAGCGGCTAAACCAACAGAAGCTTGCAGAAAGATTAACTGGTGAGGTAAACTTTAGGTAATGGTGGCATACCTATTATTTCTGTAAAAAACACTGTCTCCCTGCTTCTCTTCCCTACACCTCAAGGCAGAGAGCGTGTAGCGAGACTTCTGTCTCTCTTCTTGGGACCACCGGATGGCAGTTTCACTTCTTCCAGACCACTGATGAGAGATCAAGGAGTACAAGAACGGACCTGTCTCCTCTACCTCTAGAAAAAAACCTTTCAGCATGCCAGCTGCGATTCAGCTAATGAGACCGGGCTGTACTGTGTTAGGAGGTGGCTGAACCTCCACAAAAACGCAAAACCACAATACACAGTGCTCTCACAAACAGCAATAAATGCTGGAAACCACGGGTATTATGAATAACGCTTTTAAATAAGCAAAATTATTCCAACAAAGAAGTACAAAATAAGGACTTAAACTCAGTACAAACCCCTAGTGCCTCAAATCATACGAGTCTTCAGTGGGGGTGAAGTTTTAGAAAGAACGCTTGCTTTTAAGTGTATGCATCTCAAACACATAATTGATTAATTAAATACACATGTCCTTTGAGCCATGTCACAAGTAGTACATCTTAAAGTGCCAAGTCAAACTGCTTCATAGATGTCATGGCAGATTAAGCAAAACATTTTTTATAAATTTTGAAATTTTTAGAAAAAGAATATGTGTATGTAAAAAAGAATATGTAAATATATATAACAAGCATTTGTCAATGCCGAATGTTTGCCTGCTGGCATTGGCATTGGTAGTGTAGAAGTTACAGAGCTGCATAATAGGAATGGCAGTGAAGTATTGAACTGAAGCCAACCCCACCACCACCCTGCAGAGACTGACAGGCATTGGGGTGTGCCTTTGGGTCGTCAGGCATAACAGCCACGCCATTTCACCATACCCTACCCTGCAGACACTGACAAGTGTCAAAGTGTGCCTTAGGGTCTTTGCCTTTATGCGCACCCCATTCCATCACGAAATACGGTGAGATGGGTGCGGTATAGGAGAATGGGGTGAACTTTGGGGCCAAAGAATCTGAGGCACACCTTGATGCCTCTAACTGGCTGCAGGGTGTGGGTGGGGTGGAATGGTATGAGCATGACAGGCAAGAATCCCAAGTCACACCCCTGATGCCTGTCATTCTGTACAGGGTGGGGCATTATGGTCGGAAACCCTAACGCCTCAGGCATTCATTGGTATTTTCACTCCAAATTTTCAGCATGGTTTTTTTGTGACCCCCACCTCATGAATAGTGGCAATATCAGTTTGTTAGCCAAAAACTGCTTTTGCACAGCGACTATGGCATTTGGCACCACAGGTGCAAAAACACATTCCGAACAGGATGTGAAAAATGACAGCGGTACTGTTCATGGGGAGGTGTAAAAAATGGCAATGTTGAAAATCTGCTGTGAAAATCTTAAAAAAATTGATGAAGTCATGAGCGTGCGTAGAAACTGTGCAACGCACACCCGTAAAGTAACTAGTTTGGGGATTTTTTTACAGCAGATTATTAACACAGGCATTTTGGGACCTCCGATCATGAACAGTGTCAGTGTAATTTTCTTTATCTGTCCCGAACAATGATTTCCCACAGCGACCACACATTTCTGTGCTGAAAGTGTGAAAACACATTTTGGCCATGTTGTGGAAAATGTCAGTTGTGCTGTTCATAAGGAGGTGTGGAAAAATGCCACTGGTGAAAATCTGGACTGAAAATATTACAAATTCATGAACTTACGAGAGTGCGTGGAAACTGCGCAATGCTCTCTCGTAACACAGTCATTTTATGGAGTTTTGTCACCAAATTTTCAACATAGCCAGTTTAAGACCTCTGCTCATGACCAGTGTCACTCTGATTTTCTTAATCTGTCCCAAACATTGTTTTCGCACACCGAATGTACCATTGTGCACTACATGTGCGGAAACAAATTTGGGTCGAGATGTGAAAAATGGTAGCTGTACTGCTCATAAGGAAGTGTGGTAAAATGGCACTGTTGAAAATCTGGTGTGCAAATGTTACAAATTAGCAAACTTGCCAGAGTGCGTAGGAACTGAGCAATGTGCACTCCTAAAACAGTCATTTTTGGGAATTTTTTCACCAAATTTTCAACATAGCCATTTTAACACCTCTGCTCATCACCAGTGTCACTGTAATTTTCTTAATGTGTCCCATACATTGATTTCTCACACCGACTGCGTCATTGTGCGCTACATGGGCAGAAACACGTTGTGGGCAAGATGTGAAAAATGACAACTGTACTGCTCATAAGGAGGTGTGGTAAAATGCCAATGTTGAAAATCTGGAATGAAAATATTGAAAGTTTGCAAACTTACGGGCGTGCGTAGGAACTCTGCAATGCATGCTCATAAAACAGTCATTATTAGGAATTTTTAAACCAAATTTTCAAAATAGGCTTTTTGAGAGCCCACCTTATGAACACTGGCAGTGTTGTTTCCTTAATCATTCCGGAAAGGTAATTTTGTGCAGTGGCTGCAAAATCACCCTTTGGGCCTGAGTAACGCCATGGACAGTGACAGCATTCATGGGAAGGGGTCCCAAAAACTCCATGTTGAAAATTTGGTGAAAAAATTCCAAAAAATGCCTGAGATATGCAGCAAAGTTGAAAAAACCCTATCTATTACATTATACAGCTTACCGGCATTTCCTCAGTTCGCGGTTGGCTTTGAAGAGTGCAGACGTGTTCCCGTTCCACCGAAGATCATCACGTCGGGCTCCAGAGGTAAGTATGGGGTGACGGGGGTGGGGAGGCAAGATGAGCAGTGGGTGGGTGCGGGTGGGGGCAGGAGACTGCGAGGGACTCTTTTTTAATTTACAGGTTTTTTTTTATTACTAAAATGATGAGGACATTTGCCATGCTGGGGTGGGCTCCCAGCGTGGCAGCTGGAAAGGCTGTTTGGGGGGGCTGGAGCCAATGGGGGATTGGGCACCCCCATCGGCCATATGGACTTGTGCCACACTTGGGTGGGCTCCCAGCGTGGCAGCTGAAAGGCTGTTTGGGTGGGGTTGGAGCTGACGGGGGATTGGGCATGCCTGTTGGATATACGGGCTTGTGCCACACTGGGGTGGACTCCCAGCATGGCAGCTGAAAGACTGTTTGGATGGGGTTGGAGCTGAAGGGGGATTGGGCATGCCTGTCGGACATATAGGCTTGTGCCACACTGGGGTGGGCTCCCAGCATGGCAGCTGTAAGGCTGTTTGGGGGGTTGGAGACGATGGGGCATTGGGCACCCCCGTCAGCTATACAGTATGTGCGTGGGGGGGGCCCGTCAGCATGCAATATGCATGCGCATGTGTTGGAGTGGGGGAGCTCTGCTCACTGAAGCGGAGCCTCCTTTTCAACTGTATGCCATTGTCTTTCAGCTGTCATAGACAGCTGGAGCAGTGATTGGCGCACTGCGACCACGCCTGCAAACACACTGACTGAATTGGAAGAGGCTGACACACCTCTGGAAAACTCGGATGATGGCACTATGTTTCTTGCGCATGCATGCAAGCAAACATAAAAATATTAAAAAAACTGGTGAAATCACGAGCGTGCATAGAAACTGCGCAATGCACACCCGTAATGTAATTAGTTTGGGGATTTTTTTACAGCAGATTGTCAACACAGGCATTTTAGGGCCTCCGATCATGAACAGTGTCAGTGTGATTTTCTTTATCTGTCCCAAACAATGATTTCCCACAGTGACCACGCATCTCTACACTGAAAGTGTGAAAACACATTTCAGCCATGTTGTGAAAAATGACAGCTGTACTGTTCATAAGGAAGTGTGGAAAAATGCCCCTGGTGAAAATCTGGACTGAAAATATTACAAAGTCATGAACTTATGAGGGTGCGTGGAAACTGCGCAATGCTCACTCATAACACAGTTATTTTATGGACTTTAGTCACCAAATTTTCAACATAGCCATTTTAAGACCTCTGTTCATGAACAGTGTAACTGTGATTTTCTTAATCTGTCCCAAACATTGCTTTCACATACCAACTGCACCATTGTGCGCTACATGTGCGGAAACACATTTTGAGTGACGTGAAAAATGGCAGCTGTACTGTTCATAAGGAAGTGTAATAAAATGGCAATATTGAAAATCTGGAGTGAAAATATTGAACATTTGCAAACTTACGAGCATGCGTAGGAACTGCGCAACGCACACTCATAAAACAGTAATTTTTAGGAAAATGTTCACCAAATTTTCAACATAGTCATTTTAAGACCTCTGCTCATGAACAGTGTCACTGTGATTTTCTTAATGTGTCCCATACATTGATTTCGCACACCGACTGAGCCATTGTGCGCTACATAGGTGGAAACACGTTTTGGGCAAGATGTGAAAAATGACAGCTGTACTGCTCATAAGGAGGTGTGGTAAAATGGCAATGTTGAAAATCTGGAGTGAAAATATTGAAATGTCATGAACTTATGAGTGTGCGTAGGAACTGCACAATACACGCTCGTAAAACAGTCATTTTTAGGAATTTTTCCACCAAATTTTCAACATAGGCTTTTTGAGAGCCCACCTTATGAACGGTGGCAGTGTCATTTCATTACTCAGTCCTGAAAGGTGATTTCGTGCAGTGACTGCGAAATCACCCTTCAGGCCCGATTAACACCATGACAGTGAGAGCATTCATGAGAAGGGATCCCAAAAACCCCATGTTGAAAATTGTGTGCATAAATTCCAAAAAATGCCTGAGATATGCAGCAAAGTTGAAAAAACCCTATCTATCCCATTATACAGCTTACTGGCATTTCCTCAGTTCGAGGTCGGCTTTGAAGAGTGCGGACACGTTCCCCGTCCACCGAAGATCGTTGCGCTGGAGTCCGGAGGTAAGTATGGGGTGGGGGGTGTGGGGAGGCAGGGTGTGCAGTGTGTAGGTGTGGGTGGGCTGAGTGAATGCCGAGGGAACGTTTTCTTGTTTACAGGCTTTTTTTTTTTAACAGGAAGACGATGTGGGACGTTTGCCACACTGGGGTGGGCTCCCAGCGTGGCAGCTGTAAGGCTGTTTGGGGGGAGCTGGAGCCGATGGGGGATTGGGCACCCCCATTGGCCAATTGGACTTGTGCCTCGCTGGGGTGGACTCTCAGCGTGGAAGCTGTAAGGCTGTTTGGGGTGGTCTGGAGCCGATGAGGGATTGGGCACCACCGTCTCCCATGCGGATGTGTTGCCACTCTGGGGTGGGCACCCAGCGTGGCATCTGGAACTCTGTTTGGGGAGGAAACGCAGCACAGCTGACGGGGGATTGGGCACCCCTGTTGGCTATACAGTGTGTGTGTGTGGAGGGCTACACACTGTATGCAGCGCGGTGTGTAAGTGCAGTAAGTGTGCGCCAGACAGTGTAAGGGGAGTAACATATGAGCAGGCGATATCTTATCGCTGCTCACTGAAGCGTAGCTCCCTCTTTCAACTGTGTGCCACTGCATTTTTAACTGCTGTCATAGACAGCTCCAGCAGTGATTGGAGAACTGCGACCGTGCCTGCAAACATACTGACTGAACTGGAAGATGCTGACACACCTCCGAAAAACTTGGATAATGGCATTATGTTTCTTGCACATGTGTGCAAGCAAACATAAAAATGTGTGCAAAATAGAAACCGATGCATGTATAAAGAAATGTAAGAGAATGTTACTATTATTCAAAGCAAAATACTGGTAAATAGAACTTTAAAAGATTCTTTCCCCGGCTCAACATGAGTTCAGAGCTAAGCATGGGACAGACACCGCTCTAAGTTCTCTGCAGACATGCTTAGAGAAATTGACTCAGGGTCCAACATGGGTGTGGTCTTCATCGACCTTTCCAAGGCTTTCGACTTGGTTGACCACCAACTCCAACACCACAAATTGAGTAACATAGGCCTGGACACTCATGCTCTCAGGGTGTTTGAAAGCTACCTAAATGGTCACTCTCAGAGGGTCAAGTGGAAGGACAAGATCTCTAATCCACTGCCCCTTAAGGAGGGGGTACCTGAAATGTCCATACTTGGTCCCCTCCTATTCTCCTTGTTTATAGATGATCTACACAACCATTGCGGGAGCAGTAATGTCATACAGTATGCTGATGACGCTGTGATTTACAGATCCTCTGATAACCTGAGTGACCTAGTTCCAGCCCTCCAAGAGGACCTACTCACCATGGAGGACTGGTTTACTAAGAATAAAAGGGTTCTTAATACCACCAAAACCAAGGCCATGGTGTTCGGACCCAGATCCCTAGGCTAAAACAGATCACAACACCTACAACTCACTTCCAGGGTGGGTAACAAACTTGAAGTGGTTGCTTTCACGAAATACCTTGGCCTTACTTTGGACCAAGGTTTCACTCTAAAACAACATGTTGACCAAGTCACCAAAGTAATTCACGGTAAACTTGGTGCACTCTATCGTCTCAAGGATCAGCTGATCCCTGAAGCCAGGACTGCCATTGCCTCGAGTGTCCTTCACCCAACACTCACCTATGCTGCCCTGATACTTCAGGGAACGGCCAGGCTCAAGTTCAATAGGTTACTGGTCTTGTACAACAAGGTAGTCTGGTTCACCACTCAGTCCCACTCTAGGAGCCACCACTGTGACTCTCTAGCACTTCTTAGTTGGCCTTCATTCGAAGCCCGTTTCAGGTACCCAGTGCTCTGCTTAGCACATAAGCTAATTAGCCCAGCACCTCCCCCAAGCCTTGCAGGACTCATAACTGCCAAGCAAAATACTCGCAACCTACAGACCTCAGGCCATACTCTTCTTGAAGTCCCTAGGGTTAGGACCAAGACAGGGGGCATGTCCTTTTCCCACACTGCCCCTATGGAACAACCTTCCTCCTGATGTTCAGGAAGCTCCATCACCTGCAGCTTCCGAACAAGATTCAAGGCACACATGCTTGACACGAGTCAATGCCATTGCAATGTTACCTGACACTTCCACACTACCCTACTACCTGAGCACTTACCTTACTCCAACCTGAGCTGGGAGCCCCAACACTTCTCTACAGGCTCTCCTCCAAAAATACTCTGCTAGGGTAACTGTGACCCAGGTGCTGCTCTGGCTTAGTTTCACTTTGCTAATCTTTGTACAATGTTATGCAATATGTCATTGCTAGATATAGATATTCACCTGTTTACAAGTAATAATCTACATCTGTAATAATTGTGTTTCTTACTAGTCCTGTAACTCCCGGGTTGCCCCTGAAAAAGGGACCTTCGGGGCTCAGTGGGCCTACCCGGTCATCAAAATTCAATAAATAAATAAATTTGTATATAAACATTTCCAAATATCACTTCTTTATGCTGCAAAATATGCACCTAACTCATCTGAAAATTACTGTAATGATTAAAGTTAGTAAGATACCATAATACCATACAGGAAGTTTGTTTATCAAGGCAAACACATAATCAAATGAACTCCTATTTTACTTTTTCCAGGTAGGATGGAGTAACCCCTGGTACGGAGGCCATTTCTGAGAATCAGTTTCTATATGAAAGAAAAAAGATAAAAACAAAGGCATAATTATAGTTATAGAACTAGCAACAAAACAAAACAATGTAGCAGAAAGGTTCCTCACTGAAATGTACACATGTTATGGGTCAATAAATCATTTTAATTATTTCTTTAAAAATGGTTTAATATCCCATTTTTCATTCAAGCCATGCTGTTTAACACAGTTTAACTTAAAAATCCATTTACTTTCTTTTTCAAGTACGGTGTTGGATCTGTCACCCCTAATTTAAATGGTGGCACCCATTCTATGCCACTGAATTTCAGATCATCAGGTTTAGAATCATGGTGTAGGGCAAAATGGGTTCCTACAGGGGTGTCCTGTCTTTTGTTCACAACAGATCTCACATGCTCTTGTGTACATTGTTTAAGTGGTCTTATTGTTTTACCCACATAGACTAAACCACAGCTGCACCATAGTGCATATAAAACGTAACTGGTGTCACACGTTACCAGTTCTCTGATACTAACCTTCTTGTTAGGTTCTCTAGGATGTTCAAATGTAGTACTATTAACTGCATGTTTGCAGATGTTGCACCTACTACATTAATAGAACCCAACAGGCCTATTAGGAAGCCAAGTTCTATTTGTACTTTGTGCAATTTCCGGTGATCTACTGTGGACCAACTTGTCCCTTAAATTACTAGCCCTGCTTAATGAAACTCTAGGTGACAGTCCAACAGCCCCCCCCCCCACTACTTCATCACAGAGCACGTAGTGAGCCCTCTGTCTCTCTTCTTGGGACCACCGGATGGCAGTCTCACTTCCTCCAGACCACTGATGAGAGATTAAGGTGTACAAGAACTGACCTGTCTCCTCTAGCTCTAGCCCTGAGGAGGTCATTTTGCACCCTGACTAATGCTGTTTCAGTACTATGTCTGGCAGTGAAACCAGACTGGAATGGCTCATAGATATCAAAGGATACGAGGTGCTCCTTGAGCTGCTGTGCCACTATTTTCTCAACAACCTTACCTTAAAATGCTATGTTGGAAATTGGATGGTAATTTGCCAGGACATCGAGGTTGAGAGATGGTTTCTTCAAGAGGTCCTCACCAGAGCCTCTTTCAAGGCATCTGGAAAAACTTCCTCTGACAATGAGCACCCAACAATCCTAGCAAACACTGGGCCAATGGTCCCAACACATCCCATCAAGAAATGGCTCTGGCTGGGTCCAGTTCACAACAACTGTGCCTTAGCATCAAGATCACCTCAATGATCTTGGCCACCTCCAAAGGTCTAAACTCACCCCAAATAGTCAGAGTGCCTCTGCCATCCCCAGGCCGACTGCTGCGAGGCAAAACTTGCCTCACTGATGGGATCCCCGACCGGATAGAGGACACCCTGTCAGAGAAGAACTGAGCAAACTCACAGCATAATGCAATTGAAAAAGCTTTTTTTGGCTGTAGACATGGTGTAAAAGTCAGTCAACAGTCCGAAAAAGCTGAGATGGTCTGTTCTTCCCTGCAGCAATCTCCCTGGACAGGAACTCTGCCTTCTTACAGTTAATTGCTGCTTGGTACTCATGATAATGAGCGCACAAGGTGGGTTTGCCCTCCCCCAATCAAGTCTTCTGCCAGCAACGCCCCAACTTCCGACCCCTGATCTTCATCACCTTGAGATCACCATTGAACCACGGGAACACAAGTGAGAAGATCTGGGTCATATATAGACCAGTGTGATGGCATCGAGTACCTCAGCAACCTCTCTATTGTAGGCTGCCACCACTTCACCCATACCCACCACACATTCAGCATTAACACTAGATAAATCAGCTACAGCCAGCAGTCCCTCTGGGGACACTCCCCTTAAAGGGTGATAGCTGACCATCCCAACAGGGGAGGGACTTTCGGGGGGGGGCACAAAACAAGAACTTCACCGTGCAATGATTGACCATAGACATGACCAGTCCTGAGATTCATCACCTCAAGCCCTAGTGAGAAAACCAGGTCCAGTATGTGGCCGTGGTGGTGGGCCGCAGAAGTAACCACTTGTGCCAGGCCCAATAATGACATCAACTGGAGGAGGTCAGAACCAAATTACGAGGATTCATCATTGATCCAGGCACTGAAGTCCCTGAGAATCAACCATCTGGGGGACTTCAAAACCTTGTCAATGACAACATCCATGACCTCTTGCAGGAACTCTCCTCCCATCCCAGAGGGCGATAAATGAGGAGGATCCTGCAGCCTGCACCTGGATCCCCAAGCACTGCCACACACTCAAAAGACCTGGCTGTCCCCACTAGGTGCAAGTAGATGGACAGAGAAAATGCTTGATCGACCTTGGACTTTCTTATAGACTCTTGCAGCTTGTCACCTTCTGACTTGCTTGAAGGTCTATCAACTTGTCACCTTCAGCTGTTTCCAGGCCCAATGCAGAGCCCAAGTGCAAGGCTTACACGGCCACAAGGAACCCAGATCAAGGAGTGATTCCACAGTCCAGCACCCCTAATGGGTTCAGAGTTCTCTAGCACTTAGACATGCACCTGTGGCCCCTGCAGCCAAGTCTGCCTCACTCGGTAGGGGGTTGCAGGTTCCCTACCTGGCTCCAAGTTGCAGCTGTAAAGATTCTCAGATTCTGCCTTTCTCCTGAGCAAGAACAAACAGCTCCCATGTGCAGCATATAGGTTCTCAGAACTTTCCACCTTCCCAGTGGCTTTTGACTAGTGACTTTCAGTTTCTGGATAGAAGCTGCACCTTTTCACAGCTGGCTTTCAGCAAACTACAGGCTCCGGAAACACTGGACACCTGCAAATCTTTTTCTTCCAATGTCCTCAAATTCAACAGCAGTGCCACTTTAAGCTCTGGCACTCCCAGTTCCAAACCACCCCTTTCACTGGCTCGGGGTTTTTTCCTCACACTGATGCAGGCTTACTGCAAAATCCTGGATCTCAAACACTTCCAGGAGATTTTCACCAAAAATGTCTTAGACGTTCGGATGCAATATCACAATTCTCTCATTGGCTCTCATAAGCAAGACATTGTTGTGGCTTCTTATTCACCTCTTCTAGGTCTCCGGTCCCCGACTAGCTGAATTACAGGGCTGCGACCACTGGAGAGGCATCCAATTTGCCACAGGAATGGCCCAAAACAGAAAGGCGCTAGTGCGCATGTGCAGGCTACCTAACCACACCGAAGTGCTGAAACAGGTTGGCAGCTCCATGGTTCAGCTCCTCTGACTTCAACTCCAGGAGGAAAACAGGGCTTGGGTCTGCAGGGGGACCAGAACAGGGGGAAAACAGGAGCACCAGGGCCATTAAGGTAAGCCTCTGCCTGAAGGGGGGGGTGCATACCTGTTCAGGATGTCTGCTTTTTTGTAATCCTTTCCTGAGCAGCGTCCCACTGCCCTCCTTATCCTCACCATTCTTGTCTTCCTCTTCTCACTTATGTACCTGAAGAAAGTCTTAGCCCTTTTAGCTACCCCTTGGTTATCCTTTCCTCTGTCTGTACCTTTGCTCCCCTCACTGCCTTTCCTGCTTCCCTCAGTTTCACTTGGTACACCTCTCTGTCTTTCTCTCTATGTGTTTCCTTATACCTCCAGAACATCACCCTTTTATCATTCACCAACTTGGCCACTTCTCTAGAGAACCACAACAGTCTTGTTTTCCTTCTGCTTTTACTCACTTCCTTCACAAAGAGGCTGGTTTTCTTAATTATGCCCTCCCTTATTTTTCCCCACAGTACCTCTACCCCTTCCTGCCCCCTCCTCCCCCGAGGCAGTTTCTGAGGCAGTTCTGGAGGCCACATCTCAGGAAGGACATAGACAGAGTGGAGGTGGTCTACAGGAGGGCAGCTCATCCCTGGACCTACTAGCCTCTCCTCAAACTCTGGAACTCACACTACCATTGACTGCATCCTCACTAACTGAACTGATAGGATCATGTTGAGTGGCACCTTAGCAGACACTATTTCTGATCATTCCCCTGTTTACTGCATATGAAAGGCACATACTACATCCTATTCACCTAAAGTAATCTCCATACATAATTTTTCTAGGTTAAATCCTAATACTTTTCTGCCGACATCCTAAACAGATTGACGTCCCCTTTACTGCACCAGTAAAGTAAATGATGCCCTAAAATACTTCATTTCTCAGTTTTGCTCTATCCAGGACATACATACTCCTGCAGTAACATGCAGGATTTGTGGCTCACTGAACAGATGGCTTCACAAAGACCTCCTAGCCCTCTTAAGGGACAGACAAAAGAGCTGAGCTAAATTTAAAATATCTGTCCTCCACACAGACCTGGTAAACTATTGGTCCAAGAGAAATGCCTGCAAAAAAGCAATGTATTGTGCAAAAAGTTCCTACTGTAAAAACATACTACTTGGTGCTGCCATTGGCGAGGTCGGAATCTTCTGAATGTGTTTTGCAGATTTTTGCCGTGTTCCATGGAATTTTTTGGCTGAATCATGGAAAAATACACATGAACTGCAGAATAATAGTTCTGAAGAATTTGTTTCTGCAGTTTGATGAATTATTCTGCAACACATGTAATTATTCTGCAGTTCAGTGATCAGTTCTTCAGACTTTTTTCTCCACAGTTTAATAAAATAATCCACAATTTAAACATTTATTTCACCATTCTAAGTTGGAATTTCCTCGAAAGTTGCTAATTTGATTTCCACACTTCCGAAGAAGTGAAAATCTGACTTTCACGGAAATTCCCCTGGTGGAAGATTTTTTTCACACACCTCTAGGAACCATGTGAAAAACTTTATTAGTGCTAACCTGAGTCCGTCTTCAAATGACTGTGGTTGATAGTTCCCACTGCAACAATCCTGTCATTATTGCTAATTCTTTCAATTCCTATTTCTCTGACCTTTCCAAATATACCCCATTTGCTACAACACATACTAACTACTTTCTTTCTCTCTTATTTTGTTCCTCCCACTTTTCCCCAGTTCTATCTGTGAACAGTCTCCACACATGAAGTTCACAAACTTCTTAACTCTGTCTGTAGTAGTGTTGGTGCAGATGGTCTTGAACCTCGACTACTTAAACTGGCGGCCCCTCTCATTGCCTCTCCTCTTACCTGTATTTTCAACCTATCCCTATGCTCTGGTATGGTTCCTGATATATGGAAAAGGGCCAGAGTTGTTCCTGTCTAACAAAGGGGACATTAAATCTATCATAAAGTACCACCCGATTGCCATCCTACCAGTACTATGTAAGCTCCTTGAAAGAACAGTATCAACCATAACCGTTAGCTATCTACAAGACAATGGCCTTTTCTGACTCCCAACATGGTTTCTGTAGTGGCCACAGTACCACTACTGCCCTACTAAAGTTTAATAATGGTACAAAACTTGCCATGGACAGTGGTACATTAACAGATGCTGTCTTTACTGACCTTACAAAAGCATTTGATCTTGTTGACCACATTCTAAGATGGGCTCCCTTGGTTTCTCCTCTACTGTTGTCCATTGATACCAAAACTACCTTACTGACAGGCAGGAATTTGTCAAACATAACTCTACAATATC
Source organism: Neoceratodus forsteri (assembly GCA_016271365.2). NCBI lineage: Eukaryota > Metazoa > Chordata > Ceratodontiformes > Ceratodontidae > Neoceratodus > Neoceratodus forsteri. The sequence goes on from CM057451.1 coordinate 493,075,635, forward strand.
TTCTCCTGAAAACATAGAAGTTGATGGCAGAAAAGGACTGCAAGGACCATCCAGTCTACCCATTTTACTAATTTGCTCCCACTGCTTCTATTAGGTCAGCAGCCTCAGCTATGCCCCCTTCATATGTATGATTCCCTTGTGCATATCCCATGACCTCTTGAATTCCTCCACTTTACATGCTCCCAACGCCTCCTGAGGCAGGGTGTTCCACACATCCACTACTCTCTCTGTAAAAAGAACTCCAAGGTTCTGTGTTGGGCCCCGTGTTGTTTGGGATTTTTATCAGAGATATTAATTCAGGAACCAACTGTCACTCGATTAAATTTGTGGATGACACCAACCTTTGTTCCGAAGTGGATACTATTGCCAAATCAACCCTTATCCAACAAGATCTCAATCTAATTGACAGATGGGTGGAACAAAATAAAATGGAATTCAACATTGAGAAATGTTCAGTGATTCACTTTAGTAAAAGAAATTTCATTACTATTTATTATCTAAACAGGCATCCAATCAAGGCAGTAGACTCAAAAGATGATCTAGGTATCATTGTCAAGGCCACTGATTTATGATGATTAAAACAATGAAATTCCATTTTCAAGACTTCAAATTCCGGAATTGCACCAGTGTAAACAAGCGACTCTTAGAGCCAATAGAATTTTAACATCAGTTAAGAAATCATTTGTTAATAAGGGCAAAGCCTGTATTCTGCCACTCTGAACAACCTATGTTAGACCACATGTGGATTATGCAGCTTCATTCTGGGCACTAAATTAGTTAAAGATTCACCACTAATTGAGTCAGTCCAAAGAAGGGCCACTAAACTCATTACTCCCATTAGCAATTTATTTTATGATGATAGATTAAGAGCCCATAACCTGTATGATTTAAATTCACGCAGAAATAGGGGCGACGTACTCATGCTCTTTAACATTTTAAGGGACCCATATCTTATAAAGGAATATAATTTCTCTTGGGCTTTAAAACCAGATGGACTCAGATGCCATAACAGGCAACTACAGACTCCTAAGGTCAATACCAATAAGAGAAGTAATTTTTTTACTATTTGGGCATGCAAATTATGGAATTCCTTACCCAATTATTTGGTTGATATCAGCTCTTTTGAAATGTTTAAAAATATTCTGGATACTCTAGATAAGTACCTCCCAGACTATAGGTTGTAGCATATACCGTGCAGGTGCAGGTAAGGTGGTCTCAATGGGCTTTGCCTTCTTCCACCTTTAACTACCGAGTAATACCAAGTAACTTTTTCATGTTACCCCTTATGCGACCCCCCCTCCAATTTCATGTCATGCCCTCTAATTCTATTTTACTTTTTATTCTGGAAGATGCTATCCCCTTCCACCTTATTTATGCCCTTAAGTTATTTGAAAGTCTCAATCACATCCCCCCTCCCATCTCTGTTCTAATGTGTACATATTGAGGTCCCTAAGTCTATCCCCATATGCCTTGTCGTGCAAACCCTGCATCATCTTAGCTGCCCTCCTCTGCACTGTTTCCACCCTGTCAATATCCTTACACAGGTATGGCCTTCAGAACTGCACACAGCACTCTAGGTGAGGCCTAACCAGCATCTTGTACAGTAGAATCACCACCTCCCTCCCTCTTATGGCTTTTACTACAATGGTAGGTGTGCCCCAAGGATCTATTCTTGACCCTCTCATATTTAAAATCTTTATCAATGATTTGTTCCTCAACACCTCCCCATGTTTTTCACGGCTCTATATAGATGATTTAGTTCTTTACTCTAGCTCTAACAACCTAACAGACCTCAACTCCACTCTTACTACTGTATTCCATAAAACTCACTCCTGGTTATCTCACAATAAACTTCTTCTCAGCTCCAGCAAAACGTACTCCATGTTATTTGACTCTTAGACTTAGGATGTGCCCCAGACAACTATCCATCGGCAATCTTGATGGCACTATTCTAGATAATGTCTCCCAGTTTAAATACATTGGACTAACTCTGAACCCCTCACTTGACTTTGCTCAACACATAGCCAATACATGCAGGGCTGTTAATCTCAGACTTGGTCTTGCATATAGAACTAGTTATGTCCTTACACCCCCTGCCTGTAAGGCCATTGATCGAGGTATACTTCTTCCTACCCTTACTTATGGCACTGCAGTCTGCTCTAGTGCTACCAAAAATCAACTTCAAAGATGGAACATGGCCTACAACAACATTTATCGTTATGCTGTCTTGTCCCACTGACTTACCAATCGTTGTACACTTTATAATGAATTAAACTGGCTATCCCCTGATGCCTACTGCACATATGCACTTGTACTATCACTGATAAACTTGCTTGTACTGGAGTTCCCTCCTCCCTAGCCTCACTACTGTCTCCCCCCTCTGTCCCTTACCTAACTCACTCGGGGATGCACTCCCTACTGTCAGTCCCCAGACACATTACAAACTTGGGCTTTCATGCCTTCTTTTACAGTATGCTGCCGCCAAGCTTTGGAACTCTCTACCAGTTTCGGTAGACTCTCCACTTCTCATGGTCTCTTTAAAATGGAACTCCATCATCACCTCTCTGTCACCCATTCATGTACATGCTTCCCTACGACATAATCTCCTACCATCCCGATGACACTCCTAGTCCCTCACCTCGTCCTCCTTCAACTACTATCATTTACTATCTCCCCTTCCCTTCACTTATATCCTTACCCCACTCTGCTCTTCCCCTCATTTTCCTGCCAATAGGGTATCCCAACACTGCTTGCTTACTTAGTGTTCCTCCTTAGCACCCATGTAACTGTAGCACTGTATTTTACCTTATGTCGTGATGATGTACTCTAGCAATTTTATGCATTGCATTTTTATCTTGTATCGCTGATGTGTATTCTTGTTTACACTGGACTACAGTATGATCCATTTGTAGAATGCTATACCTTTCCCAGGTTATGTTATTCTTTGTTTTTTATTATCCTTATTCTCCTGAGTTACTATGTTTACTGTCACCTAGCAGCCTGGGACACTTACTTGGAAATGTATACTGTAATTACTTGTTCTCCTTGCAATGTATTTTGTAATTTCTTGTCATCGTGTGTATTATGTATGCTGTTTCTTTTACTTGCTGTACTCTCACGTGTCATTCCTGAAAATAGTCATATACTATGTCTAGTGCACTTACCCAGCTACCAAAAACAAACAAATAAATAAATAAACTAAAATGGTGCTGGGTCTGCATCAAAAGCCCTACAATGAGAGACTAAAGGACCTCAATATGTACAGCCTGGAGCAGCAAGGGGGATATGACAGAGACCTTTAAATACCTAACGGGGGTAAATAAGGTACAGGAGGGAAATATTTTTTGGAAGAAAAAGGTACTCAATGACAAACGGACATACTATAGACACAGAGGGGGTAGATTCAAGAGAAATGTGAGGAAGTACTTCTTCATAGAAAGAGTGGTGGATTCCTGGAACAGCCTTCCAGCAGAGGTGAAGGGGGAGAAGGGGGAGAAAACAGTAGTGAAGTTCAAGAACACATGGGATAAGCACAAGGGAATCATAGTGGAAAGGAAGGGGGAGGGAGAAAGAGCCAGGGTACAGTGTGCTTGCTCTCAAGCAAGCTTTTCACTAAACTGCACTTTGCTTTATTTTCTTGGCTCCAGAAAGCATTCTATATATACATGGATATCATTTTACCTCCTGGGGTGCAGTATTTTGCAAACATGAGGAAAGTGAACAATACATGGAATATAAGAAGTAATGGTTTCCTACTTTTAAAAGTTAATTTTAATTTCAAACCATACACTAGCTTTTAAAATGGGCGTTTCTGATCTACTGTACACACAGGTGCTAAGAATGATTATGAAACTATTTGATGTACAGTAGTTTACGTAAGCAATAATACCCAACAGTGGTATTGGGCTATACCAGACCACTGAGGGGCATAATGAGGCCTGACACCACAGGTGGAGGGCCTTATAGCCCTAGAAGGTCCAGGATAAGCCATACTGCCCACCCTGGAGGGTATTATTGCACATAGAAAATGGGCCACTATATTATATTTGCTTGAAAAAAAACAAATAATTTTATGTTTAAATGTTAAAACTCTTACCTGTTTCATTTATTTTGTCATAAAATAGTTGTTCTGCCTGCTTTAGAATGCTGTTTTTTTTTACCTTTGAGCTGGTTGTCATGGTTAACCCCCCTCCACACACACACACACACACACACACTCACACAGACACACATATGGCTTGTGTTTTAGCATGTTACTGTTTTTCCCCCTTATTAATTCAGTATTTTCATGAATGCATCAGGGAATCTGGCCGAGGATCAGTCGTGGTGGGTGGATCAGCTGGAAGGAAACTAAGACTGTTAAATACAGAGGTAAATTTCTGTGCTTTCCCATTGTTACAATATTCTGCTTATAGCTGGGTTACTGAGAAGGGTTACAATTTTAAAAGGCAGTACACCAGGGTATCAGGCACAGGAGTGGTGGGGTGCAGGTAGATGGCTACACTATAGAGTTGACGAGTACAGACTGGAGGCCCATGGATTTTGTATGAGGGAGGTTGATGGAGCTGGGAGGGAAAGAAAATTAAGTCTGCAAAAAGCAGGTAGATTCTTATGTTTTTGTGTGGTTTTGCTGTTCAGGTTTCTGGTGGGTTACTCAGCAGGGATATGATTTAAAAATGGAAAAGACTGGGAGAATCGGCTCATGGATTGCTGTTGGGACTGGGGGGGCAGACATGTACTATCAATCAATCAATCAAATCTTTATTTATCCAGGCGGACACCATTGAGCAAGCTCATTTATGAGGTGGACCTGCATTACACATGGTCAAAAGACAGAATAACATAATTGGCAAGGATACAGACATTAAAACACAGTTGAAACATAGGTAAAAGAACGAATTCTAAAAAAGTAATAAGTGTGTTCAGTGGAACAGGCAAACTGAATATCTATTCTATCTTTGAAGGTATATTCAGTACAGGGAGCCCAGTTTGAAGGTATATTCAGTACAGGAACGAAGGGGGTTTTGTTAAGTAGTAATTGTAGGTACCTCAAGTCGGTGCAGCTGCAATGGAGGAGGGGGCAAATGACAAAAGCAGCTCGCAGCCTTAGGTTCTTGATATAGGGCAAAGAGGTATGCAGCTCACTGAAGTGGAGAGAATTTACGAAGACCGGCTATAGCACCAGGAAGTGCCGGCAGCCCGGTTTGCAAAACTTAGGTTATTGTTATGGAGCAAAGCAAAGGGTACGTAGCTTACAGAAATAGAAAGAATTAGAAATGACCAGCTGTGGCACCAGGAGGCGCCGGCAGCCCAGCTCACAAGCATTAAGTTTTTGTTGTGGAGCAAGGGGGTTTGTGGCTCACAGAGGCGGAGAGATTAACGAAAAACCTAGTTATGGCACAGTGAGGCATTGGCAGCCCAGAGACAACAAGCGGCATTTAATATAGACTCCTGGAAGAACTTGGAGCTAGGGGAGCATGAGCCGCTCAGGCGAATTTCAGATAACGGTTTTGGAGGCACCGACGCAGATATACTTGGATCATGTGGTGGCTATACTTGGAGAACTTAGGGGGTCAGTGGCCCTAGGAGAGGAGAATCAGGGCAAGAGTAAGATGATGGAAGGGAGGGTGAGGCAAAGGTGTGGGAAAGAAAAAGGGGTATGTGAGGTGGCAGTGCAGTACAGGCGTAGGTGATACAGAAGCTGTAGAAGAACAAGGTCAATGGAAGCAGTGACATTTTCTCTAATTAACTTTGTGTATAAGGACTTGAACACTGCAATAGTTACTGGGGTTCTTAGCTTCAAGATTTTCTGAGTTTAATTCCAAAGCGACGGTAGCGAGTAGCTTATGGCCGCATTCCTATATCGTGTGTGGACCCTGAGGATATTCAGAGTGATAAAGGAGCAGCTCGTTAGGGCGTATTTTTGCACCTCACTTAAGGGCAGAAGATCAGAGATATAGCATGGTAGTTTTCCAGCTAACACTTTCAGAGTCCATATGGTCGCGTTTCTTTTTCATCTGAATTGTAAGGAGGTCCAGCCTACAGCAGCGTACAGGGAACAGTGATGGGTAGAGGAGGGGAGGCCGGTAATGAAGTGCAGCGCTCTGTGATACAGGACATCCAGCTTACCCAGGTATAAGACATTGCAATGGCTGTAGATAAAATCAGCGTAGTCTAACAGGGAGATGAAGGTGGACTGTACAAGCTGTTTTTTTGCCTCCGCAGTTAGAAAGCGGTTTATCCGGTAGAACAGCCCTAGTCTCTGTCTCAGCTTTTTTACCATGTCCTCCAAGTGTTCCCTGAAAGAGAGCTTATGGTCTAGCCAGATACCCAGGTATTTGAACTTGGGGACATAGTCCAGGTTTTCCCCCCAGTAAGGTAGTGATAGGGGGGAGAGTGCCAAGAGTGGAATAAGATGGGTGGTTGCCAGATGAGACAATCATTGCCTTAGTTTTTTTGGCATTGAGGAGCAGTTTTTTATTGAGAAGCTGGTGTTGGAGGATGTCGAAGTCAGATTGTAGTTCTTTACAGGCAGCTTCAGGTGTAGACCAGCTTAGGTACAGTACCGTATCATCTGCAAACAGGTGGATATTAGCTTTCTTAATGCCAAGGTCGATATTGTTAATGTATATGGTGAAGAGTATTGGTCCCAGAATGGATCCTTGAGGGGCACCTCTAAGTAACGGTTTGGGGGGCGGGAGAGCTCCCCTTCTGCTTTGACCTGCTGTTGCCTATCCGTTAGGTAGTTCTGGAACCAGCCCAGGGAGGTGGTGTCTAGACCTAGTGCTTTTAGTGAGGAAAGAAGTAGGGAGTAGTCAACAGTATCGAATGCCTTGCTGAGGTCCAGAAAGACAGTGCAGATGAACTTTTTGCTATCAAGGTCGTGTTGCCAATCATTGGTAGCCATGGCCAGCGCCGTGACCGTACTGTGGTTCATGCGAAAGCCTGATTGTATAGGATTTAGAAAATTTGTCTTTTCCAGGAAGACTCACAGCTGTGCGTTTACTATTTTTTCTAGGATTTTTGATAGTATGGGGAGTAATGAAATCGGCCTATAATTATTTAGGTCACAAGGGTCCCCAGATTTAAAGAGCGGTATAATGTGGGCAGTTTTCCATAGTTCAGGAAGAGACCCCTTGGAAACTGACAGATTAAATAGATGGGTGATGGGCACTGCCAGTGCATGCCAGGCAACCTTTATGAAGTAGGGATCTTAGGAGTCCGCGCCGGCGCTTTTCTTGGTATCCAGGCGAAGTAGGTGCTCTTCAACTTCTTTTAGGGTAACTGGTGAGAAGGAAAAGGCGGCTTTAATTAGATTTGGGTCCGAAGGCAATATGTTCATCTGGGAGTGCAACTTACAGGCAGGCAAGTTGTTGAAAGCCAGGCCAGCTGAGGCAAAGTGATTATTAAATGCTTGTAGTATTTCGTTTTTGTCGCTAATGATGCCATTATTAGAGGATACTTTTGAGGGGAGTGCGTTACCTGTCATGTGTCCAGAGAGATTTTTTATGGTGGTCCAGAATTTTGTTGGGCATTTTGAAGCGGCGTTTAACTCTGAGCGATAGAATTTGGATTTTGTTTCCCTGATCAGCTTTGTGCATAGGTTCCTAATGGTTCTGAAGAGACACCAATCTTTATCCAGCTGTGTTTTATGAGCACATTTCCACAGCTTGTCCCTGTTTAGTAAAGTGGCTTTGAGGTCTGCAGTAAACCAGCGGTATGTTCTTGGCTTTATGCGAGTTTTGACCACGGGAGCATGGGGATTAAGGGCATGTGTTAAGATTTCTTGGAAGATGGTAAAGGCAGTGTTTACTGTTTTTGCTAGGTAGAAGTTCTGCCAGAAAGGAGAGGCCTTAAGGTCACTGATATAGACCAGTGGGTCAAAATTCCTTTTAGATCTCTTAGTGGAAAATTTAGAGTTAGGTTTGGACATATGGCTAGTTCTTACACCTGCAATAAAACAGTGGTCGCTAACATCGGCGTGGAAGATTCCTGCATGGGAGAAAAGGTGGGGTTTATTTACTAGCAGGACATCTAGGAGGGTGCTACTTGATGGGTTTTTCTTATTGGTGCATGTAGGTTTGTTGATAAGTTGTGAGAGACCATGGGAGTCACAAAGAGATTTGAGTGGTAGCGAGGCTGGTCAGCCAGTCGTAGTTGAGATCTCCCATTATATGGGTGGTTTGTGCTGCACAATGTGTTTTAAGAGCAGTGGCTGTTCAATGGCACTTAATGTTATGTAGTTTATGCTTTTTTTTTAAATGTCAGTTGAGTTATGGGCAGGGTTGTGCATGTATGTCTGCGTGTTGGTGGTGGGGTGATTTGACCTTTCATCTTGCTTAGCGAGCAGAAAAAAATGGCAGCTACTGAGTTCTGAAATTGGAATTGGCACAGGGATGCCAGTTTCTCAGTGAGGCTTTGCAGGTTAGAACTTTTTATTTCTTGGGCATCTATTGAAAGTTATATTAACCCCCCACCCCCACACACTCACACACACACACACACACCAGCAGGGGTACCAGACAATCATAGCCCAGGAAATAAAAAGCCCATTTTCTAATTTATGTTCCTTTCAACCATAGTTCTATAGAAGAGCATGGATGCATTGTGGCTAGTGCTATGTGAAACTGCTGCATTTCACCTTCCCCATAGATGCAAAATGTTGACTTTTTTTATACAGTTTCCAAATGTTGTGAAGTGGGTATCTGAAATACAAAAATCACAGTAGCCTGCTAAAAATTCCTATCCAGTTTTCTTGGAATGGATGAATTTGCAGAAATAAAGTGTATTATGGACAATGACTCGGGGCGTTAGAAATATAGCTGCTGCCCATGTGCTGTAATCTGTGTGGAGCTGTTTCCCCTACTGAGAGCACTTTTAAATGTAGGTGCAAACTTTATGTTGGATCTGGGGCTATTCAGTCAGCTGCCAGATCCAGAATGAATCCACAACTCCTGCTTTTCTGGATGCCAATCAGGTGCTACCAGGAAGTTTCCCTCACTACAGGAGGGCTTTAAAGGATGGAACTGTGCTGCTGTGAAAGCATCTGAAGAAGGGAGACCACCGCTGTGGTCATCAAGGCTGGGATGGCTCAAGGCAGATTGAGATACCACCCCCTTAGCACACAGAGAAGGAGATTGGAGCTCCTGAAGTTGGAGCTCAGCATCAGAGGCTGCTTCCTTGTTGGACCTGCAGCTATCTAATCAGCCACCAGATCCAGAGTGAAACCATACCACCAGCTTTACTGGGCACCAATAGGGTACTACCAAGAAGTTTCCCTCACTCTACAGCTACCTACTTAATACTGACCTTGCCAAGTGGCCCTCTGCTTAGTGCCCTTATGCTTAGGACCTTCGCCAAGGACAACAACAACTGGAGTCTGCACGGAGTCGGCCCAGGAGATAGCCGACAGCCAGGACCCCTGTCTGCCAGATCCCAGGTACCTTTGTGTTATTCTAGTACTGTACTTTGGGAACTTGTTGCTAAGCATTTGGGAAGTTACTGTGATTGTGGGCTTGTGGGTTTGCTACTAAACTGTTGCTGAGTATTATTGTAATTGTCGGTTTAGGGGCTTGTTAAACTGTTGCTGGGTATTATTGTAATTGTGAGTTTGGGGGCTTACTATTAAACTGTTGCTGGGTATTATTGTCTTTGGGGGTTTAGGGGCTTGTTGTTAAACTGCTAGAAACATAGAAGCTGTCGGCAGAAAAGGACCCCTTGGTCCATCTAGTCAGCCCCAGTTATTGGGTATTAGCATGTTTCAGGATTTAGGATCTTGCTGTTAAATGGTTGCATGGTATTATTGTATTTCTGTAAGTTTGTGGCCTTTCTATTAAACTGTTGCTGGATATTATTGTGTTTCGGGGTTTATGGGCTTGCTGTTAAACTGTAGCTTGGAATTAGTGTGTTTCAGGGTTTAAGGGTTTGCTGTTAAATGGTTGCTGGATATTAGTGTGTTTGGGGGTTTAGGGGCTTGCTGTTAAAGTGTTGTTGGGTGTTAGTAGGATAGCCTTACTGAGTTTTGGGACAGGAGGACAGGAAGCACAAGAAGGGCAGCAAAAAGGGAATGTGAGGAGTGGTGCAATGCAGTGGTTGTGGTGTGGCAGTCTACAGGGAGACCTTCTGGAGACTGAAGTGCTGCCCCATCTTTGTGCACCTATCTGGGTGGAAGGAACAAGTCTCTAGGCTCCAGGCAGCACTGCCTGAGAGAAAAGGTAGGAACTCAGCCAGCTCTGAGAAAATATATTTAAGTACTTCATTTCATATCAAGGTGTCATCAGCAAAAAGGCACTTTAGCTATTTCATTAAATGTTTACATATAGATCACCATGTCATGTACCAGGACCCATGATGTTTCATCCTCTATAGGGGCTTCTTCAGGGATCCCACCCATGGACCACCAAGAGAGACACCACTATCCCAATGGATGCCAGAAAGAAAGAGGGGTTGGACTACAGTGGGCTCAAGAAGGGCAGAGGTGGTGGGATCTGCAAGGATGCGAGGAGTGAGTCACAGGCACATTCCTTTGCTGGTATCACTAAGAAATTCCTATGTCATTCTGATGGCACAGGACTGCCAAGAAGGGGCACCCAAGGTAGTGGGCAGTGAGAATGTGAGGGTCCTTCCTAGTGGAGTCCCCAAGGGGGAGGAAGGAGAACCCTAGAGAATGAGGAAGCAACTTCTGGTGGGGGATGCTATTGTTAGGGGGCTAGAGCTGGGAGAAGGAAAGGGAACAGAGAGGGAGGTAAAGTGCCTACCTAATGCAATGGTGTGGTGAGATGGGAAGTATATCCAATGGATTACAAGGCAAGAGAAATGAAGGGGGAGCTGGATGACATTGTCCACTTGGGGATGAATGACCAAGCTATGGATGGGACAGGAGCAGTGCAGGAGCAGTTTAGGGAACTGGGAAAGGGTCTTAGGCGGGTAGCATGCACTGCAGCTTTTATGGAAGTGCTGCCTGTTTTCTACAGTGGTAAGGTGAGGGAGCACCACACTAAGGGCTTCAACTCATGGATGAAGGAATGGTGCAAAGAGGAGGGGTATGGCTGCATTGCGGACTTTGGATCCACCTGAAGAGATCAGAACTTTTACTGGGGGATAGCTTGCATCCATCCAGGAAGGGAACAGCTGTCCTCAGTTGATTGTTTAAATGTTACTTTGATGGACATTTAAACCAGCTTGGGGGGGTGGCAGAAGACAAAGTGGAGGCAGTAGCTGCCCCCTCCCTGCAGGCTGAGACAGAGAGCAGAGAAATCCTAAGAGGAGAGAATCCCACCGAGTTGCAATTCAAGGTAGCAGGGGATTAGCAAAGGAGGAGGGGGAAGTGGAGCAGTCAAAAGAAAAATGTGAAGAGGGAACAGATGGAAAAAGAGAGAAATGACAAGAAAAGGGCTAACAGAATCTGGAAATCCATGTGTGCCAATGCTGGAAGTCTGGGAAATAAGATCCCAGACCCGGAGGTCATCATGGTGGAGGCAGACCTGGATATTGTGGCCATTACAGAATTATGGTGCACTGACAACATATCGGAGAAATAGCCATGCCAGGCTACGTGATGTTTATAAGGGACAAGGAAGAAAGGAAAGAGGGGGAGTGGTGCTTTATGTTAAGGAAAACATAAAAGTGACAGAGGTACAGAGAATTCAATGGGAGGCTGAGGTGTTGTGGGTCATCCTCAAGTCAGGAAATGGAGAAGCTATTCAGACAGGAGTGGTCTACAGGTCTCTGACACAGGGGGAAGACTTAGATAAAGAAATGTTAGAAGCAATTGGCAAAATGACTAAAATGGGGACGGTGGTGCTGGTGGGGGACTTCAATCTGCCAGATGTAGATTAGAGCCTCCCTGATTCAGCTAGAAGTAGAGACATCCTGGACTCCATGCAGGGGCCATTCCTTAGGCAACTAGTTGGCGAACCACTCATGGTAGGGCAATACTGGACCTGGTGCATGCTAACTGGGACAGTGTTGCAGACACCATGGTAGGAAACCATCTGGGGACCAGTGATCATCATACAGTGTGATTCAACATAAGAACAGCTGCAGAATCTAACCACACATGGTAAGAGTCCTGTACTTCAGAAGGGCTGATTTTACAAAGAGGGGTGAATGCCTCAGGAATGACCTGGCAGGGGGAGATGAGCTGGGGGGGGGTGAAAGAAAAGTAGGCTAAACTAAAAGAGGGTATGGTGAATGCAACAAGCCTCCGTGTCAGGCAAGCAAGCAAAAGGAAGAAGAGATTGCTATGGTTGTACAAAGCAAATAAACAAAACGAAGGAAAAAAAAACAATATAAAGAGGTGGTGGGGAAGGTTAGGGAGAAAAAGATAGCATTCAGAAAGTATAAGGTATCACAGAAAGAGCAGGACAGAGAACTGTATCAGTTAAAGCAGAAGGAAGCGGGGAAGGCAGTCAAAACAGCAAAGGCCCAAACCAAGCAAAAGATAGCCAACTTGGTTAAGAAGAGGGATAAAACCTTTTATAGGTACATTAATGAGCAAAGAAAGACCAACGGAGGAATAGTGAGGCTTAATGGGGGGCAGAGGGTGACAGTGAAAAGGCAGAGATACTGAATGAATACTTTTGTTTAGTATTCACAAAAGAAGAGGAGGGGGACGTACCTAAACCAAACAATAGAAGCACTCTTGATAGGGGGGTCGATACCAGTAGATTCACAGAGGAAAGGATCCTGATGAACTCCTAAAACTCAAGGTGGACAAGGCAATGGGGTCTGATGGGATTCACCCCAGAATTCTAAAGGAACTAAGGGGAGAACTTGTGACACCAATGACTACCCTTTTTAACAAATCATAGAAGAATGATGTGGTACATGAGGACTGGAGGAAGGTATATGTGATTCCTCTTCACTAAAGTGGGAGCAAGGCAGAGGCAGGAAACTAGACTTATTAGTTTGACCTCGTGGTAGGGAAAATGATGGAATCACTTCTGAAGGAAAGAATTGTTGAGTACCTAGAGGCCAGTGGGGCATAGGACCCAAGGCAGCATGGATTCACAGCAGGAAGATCATGTCAGATGAATCTAATAGATTTCTTTGACTGGGTGACCAAAGTAGTAGACCAGGGAGGGGCTGTGGACATGGCCTACCTAGACTTTTAGCAAGGCATTTGTCACAGTCCCACACAAAAGATCAATGAACAAGTTAGCCAGCCTGGGAGTGGATCCTAGGGTGGTAGCCTGGGTAAAACATTGGCTGGACAACAGGACAGAGAGGGTAATAGTAACTGGAGTTCATGCCAAAGAAAGGGGGGTTACTAGTGGGGTACCACAGGGTTCAGTACTGGGGCCGATCCTCTTTAATGTCTTTATAAGTGACATTGCAGAGGGACTGGAAGGAAAAGTATGCCTCTTTGCAGATGACACAAAGATCTGCAACAGGGTTGATACGCAAGGGGGGTGGAAAGGATAATAAGGGATTTGGCAAGGTTGGAGGAATGGTCAAAAGTATGGCAGCTTAGATTCAGTGCAAAGAAATGCAAAGTAATGCACCTGGGAAACAAAAACCCAGGGGAAGAGTACACAATGGGGGGGAGGTGCTAACAGCAACCAAAATGGAAAGGGACCTGGGGGCAGTCATATCAGATAACCTAAAGGTAGGCAGGCAATGTGAGAAGGCTGTAAGGAGGATTGGGGGATACTGGGATGTATTGGGAGAGGCATTAACAGTAGAAAACAGGAAGTTGTCATCCCTAAGTACAGACAGTTGGGCAGATATCATCTGGAGTACTGTGTGCAGTTCTGGAAACCTTATCTCCACAAGGACATAGACAGGATGGAGGCAGTCCAGAGGAGGGCAACTAAAATGGTGCAGGGTCTGCACCAGAAACCATACAGAGAGAGACTTCAGAAGCTTAATATGTATACCCTCGAGGAAAGGAGGGAGAGGGGTACATGATAGAAACTTTCAAGTACCTCAAGGGAATCAACAAAGTCCAAGAGGGTAGCATCTTTCAGAAAAATAGATGTGCAAGAACAATGGGGCACAATTTGAAGATGGGAGGGGGGACGGTTCAGGGGCAATGTGAGGAAGTATTTTTTCATGGACAGGGTGATGCATGCACGGAACAGCCTTCTTGAGGAGGTCATGGGATCAAAAAAAGTGGGTGAATTCAAGAATACATGGATAAGGCAATTATAGTGGGGGGTAGGAGGAAGTAGGCTGTTAGTTAACTAGGATCTGCAGCTTATCCAATAGGTGAGAAATGGGCAGACTGGGTGGACCAAGCGGTCCTTATCTGTCATCGAAGTCTATGTTTCTATGGTTCTCAAAAGAGGTAGCAGAAAAGGTAAAGACTAAAAGAGTAACATTCAGAAAGCATAAGGAGAACCAGAGAGAGGAGGATAGGGAAGTGTATCTGGGAAAACAGTGAACTCATTTGGGTCAGTGAGCCCACTCAGGCAACACTGGACCTGGTGCTCACTAACAGGGACAGAGTTGCAGACATCAGAGTGGGAAGTCATCTGAGGACCAGTGATCATCGCACAGTGTGGTTCAATATAAGAACAGCAGTAGTATCCAACCACACAAGGGTGAGGGTCCTGGATTTCAGAAGGTCTGACTTTACAAAAATGTGAGAATCCCTCCGAAAGGACCTGGCAGGAGGAGATGTCCTGGGTGGGGTGGAGGGCAAATGGACCAGATTAAAAGAGGGCATAGTAAAGTCAACAAACCTGCATGTCAAGCAAGTAAGTGAAAGCAGAAGGAAGAGGAAACCATTATGGTTCTCAAAGGAGGAGGCAGAAAAGGTAAAGGCAAAAAGAGTGGCATTCAGAAGGTATAAAAAGACGCAGAGAGAGGAGGATATGGAAGTGCATCTGGGGAAACAGAGGGAGGGAGGCAGGCAAAGCAGTAAGGAGTGCAAAGGTGCAAACTGATGAAAGAATAGCCAAGGCAACATCTAAAGGGGACAAGACATTTTTAGGTATGTTAGTGAGAAAAGGAAGACAAAGGCAGGGATTGTATGGTTGGGGGGAGGGAGGATGAACCGAGGGGGACCAAGAAGAGGCAAACATCTTAAGCAAACACTTCTGCTCAGTGTTCACAGTAGAAAAGGAAGGAGAGAAACAACAAAAAGGCACCAGGAGCTTTGAGGAGAGGGTCATGGACACCAGTCCTTTTTCTGAGGAGAGCGTCAAGAAAGCATTCACTAATCTGAGGGTGGACAAAGCCATGGGGCCAGATGGGGTGCATCCAAGAGTGCTGAGGGAACTCAGGGAGGTACTGGCTTCACACCTGGCAGACTTGTGTATCAGTTCACTGGACACTGGCATGGCTCTGGAAGACTGAAGAAGAGCAGATGGGATCCCATATAACAAAAGTGGTAGCAAGAAGGACATGGGCTATTATAGGCCTGTCAGCCTGACTTCAGTGGTAAGGAAAAATAATGGAACCACTGTTAAAGGAAAAGATTGTGAAATACCTGGAATCCAACCAGGACCTTAGACAGCATGGTTTCATAGAGGGAAAGTCCTACCAAATTAACCCGATAGATTTTTTTGACTGGGTGACCAATCTGCTGGATCAGGGAGGGGCAGTGGACATGGCCTACCTAGATTTCAGCAAGGTCTTCAACACTGTTCCACAAAAGAGACTGGTAAGGGTAATATGGGGGTGGCAATTCGGTGGTAACCTGGGTAAGAAACTGGTTAGAGAATAGGAGAAAGAAGGTGGTGGTAAATGGAGTTCAGTCTGAGGTGGGGAGAGTGACCATTGGGGTACCTCAGGGATCAGGGCCGGTCCTTCTTAATGTCTTCATTAGTTGTATAGCAGAGGAGCTGGAAGGGATTGGCTGCCTCTTTGCAGATGACATCGAGATCTGCAACAGGGTGGATACTCTGGGGGGGTGCAAAGGATGGTAAAAGATTTAAAACAGCTGCAGGAGTGGTCAAAGGTTTGGCAACTAGGGTTTAATGCAAAAAAGTGCAAAATAATACAACTGGGCCACAGAAACCTGGGGATGGAGTACAAAATGTGGGGAGAGATACATGCAATGACCAAGCAGGAAAGGGACCTGGGGTAATCATACTGGATGACCTAAATGTGGCCAGACAATGTGGCAAGGCAATCGGGAGAGCTAGTGAGATGCTGGGGTGCATAGCTAGTGGTATCACCAGCAGGTAGAGGGAAGTGGTGTTGCCCCATATAGGTCAGTGGTAAGACCCCACCTGGAGTACTGCATCCAGTTCTGGAGACCACATCTTTGGAAAGACATAGACAGAGTGGAGGTGGTCCAGAGGAGGGCTACCAAGATGGCGCAGGGTCTGCATCAAAACCCCTATGAGGAGAGGCTAAAGAAGCTCAATATGTACACCTGGAGGAGAGTAGGGAGTGGGGGGATATAACTGAGACCTTTAAATACCTCACAGGGATGAATAAGGCACAGCTGGGAGGTCGTTTTGAGAGAAAAAGGTGCTCTAGAACAAGGGGTCATTGCATGAAGCTGGAGGGAGGTAGGTTCAGGAGAGGCGTGAGGAAGTACTTCTTCACAGAAAGGGTGGTAAATGCCTGGAACAGTGGGGGAAAAAAGTTGTGGGATTCAAAAGAGCCTTGAATAGGCACAAGGGAATCACAGAGGAAAAGTTGGGAGTCGAAGATACAGTGCCATAGACCAAGTAGGGTCTGCAGCATAAGCTGTCACAATGAAAATAGGCAAGCTGGATGGGCCAAGCAGCATGTTTCTGTGTCTAGGTTTCAATCAAAATAGAGTGCAACGGTCAACTTCTTATCAAAATATGTTCCCAGAAATTGAGGGCAGAATGGAATGCCCTAGGGGTGTATTTTTTTTAAATTAGTTGTTTTTCCATATTTGAGAGGGGGAACTTTTGTACTGTATCTTTGCTTCTAATCGTGCGTGAACACACACACACACACACACACACACACACACACACACACACACACTGCAGCATTTCCAATCATCTGTATTGCATTTCACCCTCAGCGCCCTTATAGCCTCTCCCCCACAGCAGGCAACTCCTCTACAGCAAGCCAGGATTCACAGTTACATGCTATAACCACTAGGTGATGATGGCCATTGGGGGAAGTTTTAGCCAACACTGCTTAAATTCATTTACTGGGCACCCATGTTACCTGTTGGATTGTATTAGTCCTGGGTTACCCAAATATTGCCAGTTTTCCTGTTTTCAGGGAGTCTGTCTGATTTTGCCCATTTTTTTACATTTCCCTGCTTCTTATTTCACCATTTAAATTCCCCACAGATCATCATAGCCAAATAATTAAACTTCTTCTCTGGCCTTTTAAAGCACAGCTCTCTGCTAAAATTAAAAGCTTAAAAATATTAGATTTCTAACAACTAGTAGTTTCTAGATTTTTTACTTTCTTTTGTTCTTGGTGGTCTGATAATGCATTGCATATTTCACTGTGTCTTTCAAAAAGCATTTGACTATTTCCAATAGACCTAACGATTGTTGTGTGTGACATTACAGTCTTTCATTTTCATTTCATTTATTTGGTAATCAGGTAGGTATATGAGAATATACATTCCTTTTTCAGGTACGACCTGAGGTCAAAGTTAATAAAATTACAAGTATACATATAGAATACTAAAACAATTACAATAAATATTTCCATCAACACAAATTACAGGAACAAACATTTAGTGTTTTGAAATACTGAAAAGCAGCTGAGGAAAAAAGATTATAGGATGAGGAATGTTTTAATTGCATAGGCAGCAAATTCCACAGAGCAGCAGTGCAATATGCAAAGTAATGTTTACCAGCTGTTGTGTGGTCAAAAGGCATGAGCAACTGAAGTACACTGGAAGACTGAGAATCTAAACTAAATATATGCTTATTTATGAATTTACTCAAAGACATGGGGCACCTGATTGCATAATTTTGTAGGTAAATCAAGATAGCATCAGTTTATAGTTATTTTTGAACAGCTAGCCAATCAAGATTTATTTATTTATTTATTTAAGAGTTTAACCAGGCAGGCATACTAAGCAGAGTACCACTTGTTTCCAGACGCAACCTTGGGGATAGAAACATTGATTAGTACATACATTTTTTTTTATACAGTATGGGTAGATACAATGGTGAGACGAATGATGCATTACAACATACAGCATAGGTATTTACAATAGTGTAGCAGAGTTAGTTGCCAGAGGGCTGCAGAGCATCTGACAAGAGGACATTTTTTATAAGTTTTGCATTTAACACAGACAAGTAGTAAGCAGAACAAACAATTCTCCCAAATTTGACAATGATGAATCAATAGGGTGAATGTAACGAGAATTTGCTAATCTTTTATAACAATAATTCTTTCCTGAACATAGTTTAGTCAGGCACAGTGTCAATCAGAATAGAGGCATAATGCAAAACTGATAAAAGGTTTTGTTGTGCTATAGCCATGAGAGTTTCTTTGGTCAAATAATTCTGAATACGGCAAAGTGTACCGATTTTAGAGTGTAACTTAGCAGTTACTTTGTCGAAAAGAATATTAAAATTCAAGGATGGATCCAATGTGACTCCTAAGTATTTAAAAGAGTCGACTTTGCCAAGCACGCCTCCATCACCAGGATATACCTTGAAATCTCAAGAAAAATGTTGCATTTTAGGAGTAGAACCCAATAACACAGACTTAGTTTTAGATGTGTTTAGAACGATGTTCTTGTACCAAGGCAAGACCATTTATTGAAGAACTATGAGCTAACAACACTGCATTATCTGATATAGAAATAGCTCACAGTAGTTTTGAACAACACAAGAAATGGGATCAATAAAAAGGGAAAAAGGCAGAGGTCCCAGTATGGAGCCCTGATGGACTCCATATTGAACTCTCTTGTAAGATGATGTTCCCCCAAATTTTACTCATTGTGATCTGTCAGAAAGATAATCACTGAACCATGTTATAGCAGAATTATCTACCCCCACTCTTTTAAGATGATTAATCAGAAAGTACTTGTCAACCAAGTTGAATGCCTTGGTTAGGTTCACAAACACAGCCCCAGTGAGACAATCTGTCTCAGAAGCCCTGTGAACTGCATGGGTGAACCTTACCAGGGCAGACTCGGTGCTATGACCCCCCCCCCTCCAAATCCATGTTGATTAGTGGAGATCAAATCATGCATCTTAATGCTGTTGTTAAATTGTTTATAAACTATTGTCTCTTCTACCTTGGACAAGGCTGAAAATAGGGAAATAGGTCGATAATTACAAAAATCAGTCAAAGAGCCAGATTTATGAGCTGGAATAACTTAAGATTTTTTCCACAATTTTGGTATCTGTCCAAGTTGGAAGGGTAAATTAAATACTAATTGGGTAGACTACCTTAAATGATATGAGAGTCAAACGTTTCTGAGGCAGTTCGCCACAACCAAGGGATTTATTGAGTTTTATCTTTTTAAGTAAATGTAATACTTCTGCCCTACTCGCTGTCTTTAAATAAAACCTAGACAGTCTGCTGTCATAGTGAGCATTATGATGTCATAAACAAAGGTACTATGAGGTCACTAAGGTATACTGTAGGCCAAAGCTTGTTAGAAAATGGGCTAAGAAAATTCCAGGCTCTGACTGGTTGACAGACCTGGCAAGGTGGGTGTCTATCAGACAATAGAGCCTGGATATTAAAAGTGCCAGTGTAATGTGCCAAAGTCAGAGGGTCCCCAGTATTCCCCAGTAGTCCCCAGTTGCCCCCAGCATACACTGTAAGGTGCCCTGTGCACCCTGTACATAAAAATAGAGATTTTATGCAAGCCTGCAGCAACAATGGCTTGGATGGAATGCTGTGCTGAACAGCTCATGCACAGCATTCCACCCTAACCATTCTGGAACTAGAAGACCAGTTTTAAAAAGTTTTAACAGTTTTTCCCTGTGTGATTCTGGGGTGGCTGTTGAGGAGGGAGGACATAGCAGGTTTAGGGGAAAGGAAAGAGGCTTACCGGTTGTTGAAGCCATCCCTGGGAACTTGGCTGTGCTTCTGCTCTGCCTCCAGCACCTGAAGACTGCCCTAGAAGAAGTGCGGCATGGTCAGTGGTGCCATCAGGGCACCACAAGAAGAAAAGTGCATCCGATGCGGTCTGTGGGCTGTGAGCTCCGTTCGTTTATTTATTTTGACCCCCCATTTATTTAATAAGTAATTCCAGTCCCCCATCAGTGGCTGAGCCAGGGTCGCATTGCCGGTTTTCTCATTGGTCTGCCAGAGGCCCCTTAACATCCTCCCATCTGCCTGCTGAAACTCCCTCCCACTGCCTGCATGCCTGCCGCCTCCCGATTGCCTCCTCGATCCTGTTAGTGTGGTGAGTTGGTGGCAGCACAATTCAACATGCTGGCCACCCTTCCAAAGAGACTGGAGATTTTTTTTCATTTATTTGTGCTTTGTGCAGAAAAGAGAAGCGGGAGGATTCAGGTCAAAAGGACCCAAATTAATTGTTCAGGGGCGGGTGTAGCAATGCCCACGGGGAGGGGCCAAAGAAGCAAGGCCATGGTAGGCCTCATAAATATTCAAAAAGGCAGCTGAGTCAGAGGAGGGGCATGGACATCTGAGTGGCAGCAGCTCTCAGAGAGCTGAGGAGTTAAAGGGGCCCTGCCACTTTTGGCCTAATAAGAAATTTGAAGGTAGGGCTACCAGGCCCATGGTTTAAGAGGGTTACCAGGCCCGGGATTTGAGGGTAGGGCTACCAGGACCGTGGTTTGAGAGGGCTACCAGGCCCATTTTAGAGAGGACACCAGGCTCATTCATTTTAGAGGGCACCAGGCCCATTTCGAGGGGCTTTCAGGTCTGAAGTAAAGGTAGGGCTACCAGGCCCAAAGTAAAGTGGGCACTAGGCCCAGAATAATAGAGAGGGCACCAGGCCATGTTTAAGTAAGGGCGCAAGGCCCGTGATATAGAGAGGGCACCAGGCCCAGTTACAAAGGGCACCAGGCCCAGTTACGAAGGGCACCAGGCCCATTATTAAATAAGGCACCAGGCCCAGTGGTACTGAGGGCACCAGGCCCTAGCAGTAAGTAGGGGCCAGGCCTAGCAAGGTAGGGCAAACCAGGCCCTAGCAGTAAGTAGGTCCCAGGCCTAGTGAGTTAGGCCAAGCCAGCCCAGTAGTAATAAAGGCTACCCAGGCCTAGTGAGTTAGGGCAAGCCAACCCAGTAGTAATAAAGGCTACCCAGGCCTAGTGAGCTAGGGCAAGCTAGCCCAGTAGTAATAAAGGCTACCCAGGCCTAGTGAGTTAGGGCAAGCCAGCCCAGTAGTAATAAGGGCACGAGGCCCAGCCAAGTGAAGGCACCAGGCCCAGCAGTAATAAAGTAGGGGTACCACAAGATCCAGGACTCATAGCTAGTTATGTAGGCCTACAGCTATGTTAGGGGCCCAATGATAGGAGCGACCCCAGATTTAATAGGAGCCTAGCTAGCCATGTAAGCTTTTCAGTGTTAAAGGGGCCCGGTCACCCATCTTGGGTATTGCCTTCCTGAGAGTCAATGCCTCACTGTAGTGTTTCAACAGTAACGGGAGAACCCGATTTAGCTATTAGAGTTAGGTCCACCAGAGCTAGGGTTCGAGTTGTATGATAAATTGCCTGTATATTTACTGTGGTTCAGACACTGAGACTATATAGTTATTGACCACTACAGCAGAATTGAGACTCTATTTGCATCTTCCTATGTTATTACTCATTCACAAACACTACTGAATGTGGAGAACTGTTTTTGCATTACTGTGTGCCAGCATTTCAGTGCTGGATAACCATCGGAATCAGTCTTCAACTGTCTTCGGAATCACTTCACCCCGGTGCAGCCCTGTCAGACTTCACCTATTCTTCAAGAATCACCCTCCAGTGCATTCAGAAGCAGACAACAGTCAACCCGAGAAGAGCCATACTGCAGTCCCCTCAAAG